>CAJGYO010000011.1:25536422-26160532 GCA_904845875.1 Miscanthus lutarioriparius | reverse complement strand
TATTTGGGAACTCATAGTTAATTAATCAGCTTGATCGCATGTATGAGGCAAAGAGATACTCGAGGGATATTATGACGAAAAGCAAGGCTGTCTGTGGAATTTCCTCATGTCTTATTTCAACATATTCCGAGGGCGTTAGAATCAAGAAGCTAACCGCTCGCCTCAAAGTATCAAAGTTATCATGATTCGGGAACCCCGAAAGTAATGAAGCTTTCTGACAATGATTGAGAAGTTGAGAGATAGTCTCATCACCTTTAGAAATCCCATCGAGAAAGTTGCCGTAAACCAAGGTATAAATCGACTCAAGTATGTTTTAATGGATGATCACTATATTACAAAACAATCGATGGGGCATTACTCAAATGCTTTTCTTGAATCAAGAAGAAGCCAAGGTTTTGATGGGTTTAAGTGCGTGAGAAGGATATGTGGGCTTAACAATCGGCTTATAAGATGAAATGGATTATTTGTAGAATCGATATTTCGCCGATAATATTAGACGAATTGCTTTGAATACTACAAAGGATGCCAAGATCGCCAATGTTTTGTGAATGTCTAGAAATCGCTTTGTATCATTCATGAACCCAATAATCAAACCATGGCCATTTCGGGTCGGGGAATTGATTTGATTATTAGATCTTTCCACCTCAAGCAAAGGACATAAGTTCATATTGGTAGTAATAGATTACTTCACCAAGTGGGGTTGAGGTAGTCTCCTCAAAATGGTAACTTCAAAAAAATATGGTTGATTTTGTCAAAGAACATATCAGATATCGCTTTTGGGATTCCTCGTACATCACTTCACCGATCGTGGACCATGTTCACACTCGTGAGAATTCGGAGATTTTATCGCTAGTATGGGGACTGCTTAAGTAAATTTCGCTCTTACTATGCTCAAAGTAATGGCCAGCAGAGAAGGCCCAATCAAATTATGATTAAGTTTCATCAAGAAAAATTGAGGAACAGCCAAAGAAGTGGCATTCGACGCCAGTGAGGCATTATGGGTGCTTTAAAACATCATCTTATGAACTTGTGTGTATACATAACGTAGTCCTTCTTTTTTGGGAAGTTCGTAATCGGATTAAGACGTATATATGTTATAGGACGATTTTGACGTACCAAGTCTATAAGAATATTATAATGGATGGCTTAGAAGAATTGTTGCCTTTTGGCTACGGCCTTTTGAGAATATTCAAGCCAATAAACCGAGGGTCGCAAATATTACAATAAAAAGGTTAAGAAGCAATTTTTCGAGGGAGATTTGGTCCGGAAAGTGAAATTGCCGATCGGGTCAAAGGACGTAAGTTCGCAAATGGTCACCCAATTGGGAAGGGCCTATTGGATCAAACATTGTGCTCGGTAATGGTTATATTCCGGAGACACTAGGAGGAGAAGAAGAGTTTGATCGAGCAATCAATGGGAAATATCTCAAGAAATATTATCCCAAATATTGATTAACACTTAAGTAGCCGATTCGCTTGGTCGACAACTCTAATAGCCATTTATATCGTAAAGGTATCGCCCAAAGGCAAAAAATGAACTGAATGGATAAAAGCTTGCGATTATGCGTGACGCTTATAGGGGGAAAGCAAACATGAATGAAGTAATACGCATAATATGATGTGTACGTAAATAAAGAAAAATCATTCAAGACGTAAGGAATTGTTTGTCAAAAAATCACTTATTACAAGCTACGGGCCGAGAACAATTTGCTCACCACATCATCTGTCAGCCAAAGTATTGAAAGCTATAGAGTTGGCGCTTAGAGAATTCCTCGACCAAACCACGATCCCGTAGGGCACACTACATCTGGGGAAAACCATGAGAAAGAGGTCAAGATTATAGCCGCCGAGCGGCTTGTGTAGTGGCTAACGTGCAAGTGGCGCCTAATAGCGAACACCATGGAGAGCTTACCTCTCCCCGACGTGATCTAGAATGTCATAAACAGGCTACGGATAAACGCTACCGGCATTGACGAATCCCATCGCATGGTCTCAAGGGGTTGATCAAGGCTTTCCAACCGAAAGCGCTTAGATCTAAAATTCAAAGGAAGGAATGATCGAAAAATCTTGAAAGCAAAGCTTAAGAGAAACTAAGAAGATTGTGATAGCCGCATCACCTGTGATTCTCGGCTTTAGCCTGCCACTGTTCCCTCAAATGTCGGCCTCTCGGAGGATTTCCACCGAATTTGAATCATGGCATGAGCCGACTCCGTGAGGGAAAGATAGATGGCCAAAAGTTTTGACTGGGCCGATCAATAGAGGCGATTAGGGTCATCATTATCGATCCGTTTCTCCTCGGATAACAGGAAAGCTGAAGCGTCGAATCAACGTTGAAGATGGCCCCAAGAATTTGAACTGGTCGGCCCCGTGCTCGGGACGGTAGAGACATCCCGTAGCACCTTTCCGGTGATGAAGGCATCAAGCGATAATGTAAGCCCGTTAAGAGCCTCCTCAGCAGCCTCTTATTGTTCCCCATGATCTTAAAACCCATGTAAGAGCGGGGAACTATACTAAGGATGCAAGGTTTAGATGAGGCGGATAGTTTCGAGCCCTAGTTGTGGCCGAATATATAGCCCGAGGAAGCAAGGAGATAGATCTCCGAGGGTGTGGAAACCGAAACAACTACGAAATGGATCGACGCCTCCGTAAATCTAAGGGATAGATAACGAGGGGATCATAGATTCGGATGATCGCTTCCCAGATTACGAAATGTCGTGGGATGGATACAAAGAGTTTACATTAAATCAACCCACCACGCTTCTTTGGATTGAAGGAGTCCGTCCCCACAAGACCGAAGGTCGTCATGACCCAAGTCACATCGGCCAAACGTTAATTAAAGTTATACTAGAAGAAGGGAAGGCCGCCCGCTTAATGAGGCGCCTAGTGGGTTTCTCGGTGATTAGGAACCAAGGGAAATAAGCATGTGGCTCTCCTAGCGTGTGTTTAGTGAAGCAAACAAGAGAAAGGTGTCCACATTCTAGCCTTTGCAAACACTAGAATAGCTTTGTAGCATGGAGAGAAGACTCAGGAGGTAATATCACAAGACTTCTTCTAGCCGCAATAGTTGATTCTCTTGCTCGACAAGGCGCTAGAATGAGCGACACAATCACCCTATGCACAAGAATGCTTCTAACCACCCTAAGATCCTCATAAAGCGTATGGGGTGGACCATGGAGGGTCCCACAAGTCGAGAGCTCTCGAGAGGGCGTGAAGAAGAGGAACATAGTTGAATCGTTGAGTTGCTCTCACCGGGATCGGATATGCATTTTATAGCCGGATCGAAAGGATGAATCCAAGTGCCCGAAACAATGATGCTCTCAAGAAGTTGTGAAGCATGGGTTCATGAGTTGACGGAGGCGGCGACAAACGAGAGACCCTGCATCGAGATTCTCTACCCGTGATTGCATCCAAGAATGAAGACATGATAATTTTGGAATAAAATTACTTTTATCATAAAATTGGAGGGCATGTGTTTACACCGAAATTTGGAAGAAGGGTCTCAAGGGCTCGAGAGCTCCCAAAATCATGCCAAAGAGGAGATCAATTACGCATGCAGATCGGAAATATAAGTATTCGATGCAAGAGCTGAATCGACTTTCTTCAAATAACGCCCAATAGGTAACGCACGGAGGCTACGTTCGGCAGCATGAGACGAGACATGTTGGACTCTACGAAAAGGAAAAGATTATAGCAAGAAGACATGGAGTAGACGGTGTTGACCGAAGTCAAGGCGGCGGGATAGTTGAGTCGAGCGAGGCTCGGGGAGGACTTGGCGGGCTGGTTGGCCGAGGACAATGGCGGTGACACGCTGGCTTGATGATGGAGAGACGCGGCGTGTGGATACGCTACCTACTGGACGGTTTGATGGTTTGGGTCTCAAAACCATCGGTTGGAGCTGTTTATAGGTTTGGGCCTCAAAACCCGGGCGGAGTTTCCGAGGAGGACGACGAACGACGCGATGGCGGCATCGGGAGTTCGGCGTCGAGAGGCGGCTACCGGTGAGAAGGTGCAAGTGGCCGAAATCACGATCAAGATTACACCGGTTGGACAACAACGTCTTTGGGCTTAGGGGTTCAACCTCGTTTGTATCCAGGGCAAAACGGAAATGTGTAATAGCCCTCATAATAGGATGAGGGAGCCCCATCTCCTCACCTCTCTCCCATTTTTTTGTTTTATCATTTATTCTAGGTTTTCTTGCCTTCTTCTTTCAAGCAGAGAGAGAGGTCTCAAACTGAAATTGTAGGTGTTTTTGCTTGGATTTTGTTTGGGAATGGAGGTTCAGAATCTTCCTCGTGCCCTCGGGATTCATCTATTTTGACTGATTTTCGTGTTCATGTTGTGCTATTTTTCCCCATTTTCGTTCATGGCGCGATCCGATATTCCCGGAGTTTGGGTTGGTCCCAAAGCGATGATTCTTTGGGGATTTGTTCAGTAGCTAGTTCATTTTGGTCTGTGCAAAATTTGGGGTCGAGTTGTTTTGATTTGATCCCATTTTCGTCGGATTTTTGGTTGTCCGTCTTCTGTTCTGCTTTGTTGTTCTTCTCTCGTTTCGTCCGCGTGGAAGCAGTGCGGGGAGGTACCAGCAGAGTTCAGCAAAGAAGACAATCCACGCCGGCACTCTGATGCCGCAAGGTGCGCTCACCCTGAGTTGTGCTCGCCTATAATCTCCAGTGATCCTATCCGCGTTCCGCCGCGAGGAACCGCTTTCCGCCAGTCGAAAGTCGCCAATTTCTCGTGTCCAGATTCAGTCACTCTTTTCTTTTGCGATCTACGGTGTAAGCGTAGACTCCACCCGGCTGTTTCTTCGTTGTTCCATTTCCTGTGTCGAGCGTGTCGGGGACTCTGTAAGGCAGCAGATCCGATTCTCAAACCGCTGGTCAAGCTCGATTTTTTTCTTGTCAAGCAATTGGTTCTCTAGCAAAGCGAACAGGATCATTCAAGTAAGAAAAGCTGCGATAGCATTTGCAATCATTCATTGTTGTTCGACAAAGACAGCAGTAATTCATTGCTACACCAAGTACTAGACATTTAACGTGATTTGGTGTCCAAATTTGTGAGTGGTGACTTTCAAGCTTCTGAAGAGGCTAATGATTACTTGATTCTTTAGCTTGTTTAGTTCATGTGCGTAATGATTTCGCTTGCTTAGCAAGTGCGATTCCTTGCTACAATGTTCTCATCGTGAACTAGGTGATCCACCGGCACAGGACTACTGCAGAGAGCATGTGCTCGGTCCCGATCCAGAGAGGGTTCAAATCTTGGTGCTTGCTGATTAGTCTATTTGCCGAGCTCACGCTTTTGGTCCGTAACTTTGTCTGCTCGAGCTTCGATTGAATTTCCGTTTGTTGGGTTGGCTTTGTGGTGTCTCTCACGTGTTTTTAGGGAACATCCACCCACTTATTTGGGTCGTGGACATCACGGTGTTTGATTTACAAGTTTGGCGGTGATTTTAGGACAATGGGTGAAAAAAAGTTTGAAAAGAAATTTTGTGGCTCCCATTCACCCCCCCCCTCTGGTCGTCGCTTTCGGTCCTTCAATTGGTATCAGAGCCGGTTAAGGATCATTCCACCTTAATCGGTCCGTGATCCACGAAGGCGACATCGAGCGTGGTTCTGGCAAACCACCGCACTTCGATGGGTCCAACTATGCTTATTGGAAGATCCGCATGTCTGCGCATCTCCAGGGGATTGATTGGCTTGTCTGGGAAATTTGCGAGGATGCTACTTACGTTGTGCCTCTCCGTCGCGTCTGCATTCACCCAGATCACAAGGATTGGCACAACGCAAATAGCAAAGCTCGCAGTGTGCTTTTCTCGAGTCTTTCGCTTTCTGAGTTCGAGCGTGTCTCCGATTGTACTATAGCTCGAGAGATCTGGGTGAGGCTTCAGAGCTATCATGAGGGGACCGCATAGGTCAAGACCAGACTCTACGAGACGTACAAGCGTGAGTATGAGAACTTCTCTCAGCTTGATGGCGAGTCCATCGATGCTATGTTTTCTCGCTTTCAGACTATCGTCAACAAAATGAAAGCGAACAAGGCCAACCTACCTTATAGTGATCATGAGAGGGCGCTCAAGCTTCTCTATGCCCTTGATCGAAAGGTATGGGATGTCAAGGTGTCGACGATCATCGAGTCAGCCAACTACGACACCCTCACCGTCGACGAGCTTTTCAGCAAGCTCAAGTCCACAGAGATCGACTACCAAACCCAAGCCAAGCTTAAGAATCCTTCTGCACCAACCATGGATTTGGTCTCAGGTAGTGGTTCAAGTTCATTGACTAACCCTTCACAATCTTCTTTCTCTTTGTCGTGCTTGATGTCAGTCATAGAGGAGCAGCTGGAGTCTCTTGGGGATGATGAGTTGGCACTCGTCATCAGTCGGTTCTCTCGGTTTCACAACAACCGTTTGAACACCGATGCAAAGCAGTGGCCCAAGGAGGATGCTATGGATGTGGAGATCCGGACCACTTCGTCGCGCGCTGCCCCAAGAAGAAGCCCTTCACCAACAAGTATGACTCCGGCAAGCGCAAGGATAAGCGTGACTACACCTCCGGCAAGCACAAGGCCAAGGGCGGCTTTGATAAGGAGGCAATCAAGAAGGCATACCGCAAGAAGGCCAAAGCTCAAGAACGCGCCTTCCTCGCCTCCCTCAGCGACCTCGACGACGACTTCGACGATGATCACTCTTCTTCTCCCTCGACCGACGATGAGTCCAAGAAGAAGCGAGGACAAGCTCAACGGTCTTTGCTTTTGTCGCGGTGCAAACCGTGGTGGGTTTTGCACTATGGCGGTTGATGGTGGAGCAAAGCTCAAAAAGGACGTCGACGTCGATGACTACTTTAAAACGCAGGTATCGCAGTCTACACTTGACTCACTTATGCTTGAGCTTGATACTATGAATGATACATTGATGAGTCAAGATAAGTTGCTTAAGCGTGCTGCCCACGAGAGAAAAGAGTTTAAGGACCAGCTAGAGGTTGCTTTGAAGGAGTTGGAGCTTGCCAAGAGTGGTGTAGTGGTGTCAGAGGAGGAGGAGTGCGATGAGTGCACTATACACATGTCTAACCTCTCTGACTTGCAATCCAAGTATGTTGTTTTGCTTGATGAATGTGATGAGCTGAAGTCTCGTTCTGGGTTGCTCGGTGCGTGCAAGTCCTGCTCAGGCTTGCAATCTGAGTTGGCTGGAGAGAAGGTTGCCAAACTTCTTTGAGCTTGAGAAGGCCAACTCAGATAGCACCACCACTACATGTGTTCGATGTGAAGCTTTGGTGTTGGAGCTTGAGGCCCCGCAGCACGACAAGATGGGAACCGAGGAAAAAACACACCTTAGGTCCATCTTGAGCTGGGTGTCGTGCTGCTGAGCCCTGGGATTGGGCATGATGGTGAGCCAATTCAGAAGTGAGGCTGACTCATCGGGAGTAGGCTTTGCTATAGGTGGGAAGGGTGAGCATGTCTATGGCAAGGTTGGTGAACATAGTGGTTTGAACCCAAGTGAGAAACCCACCAACACTCCCCAAGTGATCAAGATCCTCCACGAGTCTACCAAGCCTATGATCAAAGATGGTGTGTTTGAAGAACCACCAAAAGCTCCACCATCCAAGCAAGTTTGGGTTCCCAAACCGAACCACTTCGGAACTCACTGACACTCTACCCAAGATCTCTAGTGCACCCCTTCCTAAAGCCAAAAAGCCTCGGAGAGTGAACCACACCCTTAAGAGAGTGAGTCAACCACCACCCAAGAGAGAGGTGAGGTACCACTGTGACTATTGCCATAGAGATGGTCATTTAGCTAAGTTTTGCTAGGGAGGAAGAGAGATGAGCAAATGCAGTATGAGTTGAACAACCAGAACATGTACCGTCCTCCACATGGCGTACATGTACCACTGCTCAGAGGCGCAGATGTTAGGCCTAGAGGTGCAATGCCTCAAGGTGCTAGGCCTCAGGTGGTGAGACCACAAGGTGGTTGTGCCCGGCGTGGCCCAAGTCATGATCAATATGACTCTGGACCTCGCGACCGTGGCTTTCAATCCCACACTCCTAGCGGACCACGTTTTTTCCCCCCACGTGGTGATCGCTTCTTTCCAATGGAACATGGCATGTATGGTGTTTTTCCTAACACTTTTCTAGGGCAAATGACTCAACACCATGGTATTCTCCTCATTTTCGTTAACCCGGTGTTGTGCCATTTGCTCACCCCTATCTTTCTATTGATGCGAGCGGAGGCACTGGAGAACACGTGGTCATTGATTCCATTTTCAGCGCCACATGACCGGAAGTTCCCAATGGTTCTCGACCTCGACCCCATGCAATACAAGGAGTACATCACATTTGGGGACAATAGTAAAGGAAGGTTCTGTCTCATGGGACCATTTGGGTCAACGAGTCTTTTATCTTGAAGGACGTTGCTTTGGTTTCAAGCCTGCATTTCAATTTGCTCTCTGTTTCGCAACTCCTTCAAGATGGGTTTGAGGTGCGCTTTAAGATCAGCTTTCTCGTGTGCTCGATTCTCGTGGGACATCTAGTTTGTCATATCGTTCCTTTCGGCCGAGTTTTCTGAGCTGATTTCTCTCAATCTTTCGGTTCTTCTCGCTGTTTGGTTGTCGAATCTTCTTCTAATTTGTGGAAGTGGCATAGGAGACTTGGTCACTTGAGCTTCGATCTCCTAGTGAGGTTGAGTTCTCTTGACATGATCCAAGGATTGCCCAAACTTAAGTTTGAGAAGGATCTAGTATGCCATCCCTGTCACCACGGGAAGATGGTGGCTGCTTCCCATCCTCCAGTGACTCGGTCATGACCACGAGACCCGGTGAGCTACTCCATATGGACACTGTTGGTCCGGCTTGGATTCGGTCAGAGGGAGGAAGTGGTACGTTCTTGTGATCGTGGATGATTTTTCTCGCTATTCTTGGTTGTTTTTCATGGAGGGCAAGATCGAAGCGTTTTCTCATGCTCGTGACTTGATCTTGAGGTTGCAAACTGAGTTACCAAAGAATGCCATACGAGCTATCCGCAGTGACAATGGCACTGAGTTCAAAAACTGAGAGTTTGACACCTTCTGTGCTTCCTTGGGTCTTGAACATCAGTTTTCTTCGCCCTATGTCCCTCAGCAGAATGGTGTTGTTGAGCTCAAAAATCGGACTTTGGTTGAAATGGCCAGGACGATGCTCGATGAGCATAGGACTCCTAGGCGTTATTGGGCCAAAGCCATCAACACCACTGCCATGTTTCAAACCGCATTTTCCTTCGTGCTTTCTTGAAGAAGACATCCCACGAGTTGCGGGTTTGGGCGTCCACCCAAGGTGAGTCATTTTCGAGTCTTTGGTTGCAGGTGCTTCATTCTTAAGCAAGGTAATCTTGACAAGTTTCAATCTAGATCTTCGGATGGTATATTTCTTGGTTACGCTTCTCATTCACATGCGTACCGTGTGCTTAATCTTGAGACTAACCGTGTCGTGGAGACTTGTGAAGTCACCTTCACGTAAACCATGCCCTCTTCTCGCTACTGTCTTTGAACGCAAGGTGTGATGAAGAGATGGGTGACAACATTTTCGTTGAGGACGATGACGCGCACGATTGGGATGATCCCAAGCCATCTCAACCTGGCTGCACCACCGATCGAGCCAACCACCACTTTGGCTCACGGCCCGAGCCCTCCACCTCTACTTCATCGGGTCCATGTGAGCCGCTTCCTCAATCGATCGAGGAGGCCCCATTTTGTGTGGATGAGGGGAGGCGACTTCGTCTTTGGGTGCACCTCGACACATCCAAATGATGCCATCCTCCTCGCACCATGATCGGCGACATCGGCGAAAGGGTATGCGTTCAAGTCTTATCATATTTCCCATTTCGCACATTCGGCTTTTGTCGCTAACTTTGAGCCTAAAAAATCTTGGACACGCACTCTCTAATCCTGATTGGGTCAATGCTATGCACGAGGAGTTAGAGAACTTTGAGCGGAATCAAGTTTGGGTCTTAGTTCCACCACCACCCGAGTGTCATCCCATAGGAACCAAGTGGGTGTACAAGAATAAGCAAAGTGAGGATGGAGTTGTGGTGAGGAATAAGGCTAGGCTGGTAGCGCAGGGGTTTAGCCAAAAAGAGGGAGTAGACTTTGAGGAGACATTTGCTCCTGTGGCCCGCATTGAGGCCATTAGGATCCTTCTCGCCTTTGCAGCATCCAAAGGCTTTAAACTCTACCAAATGGATGTGAAGAGTGCTTTCCTAAATGGCTACATAGAAGAAGAGGTGTATGTGAAGCAGCCTCCAGGCTTTGAAACCCTCAAATACCCAAACCATGTTTACAAGCTACACAAAGCCCTTTATGGCCTGAAGCAAGCCCCCAGAGCATGGTATGAGAGGTTAAAGTCGTTCCTATTAGCTAAGGGGTTTGAGATGGGTTCTGCAGACAAGACGCTTTTTCTCCTCAGGCATGGCACTGACATGCTCTTGGTACAGATTTACGTGGATGATATTATTTTCGGTGGCTCCTCTCACGGTCTTGTTGCAAAGTTTTCTAAAATGATGAGCAGGGAGTTCGAAATGAGCATGATGGGCGAGCTCACAATCTTCCTCGGACTTCAGATCAAGCAGACGCAAGAAGGAACCTTCATCCATCATGGCAAGTACACGAAAGACTTGTTGAGGAAGTTCGACATGGGTGAGGCGAAGCCCCTCTCAACACCCATGTCAACGACTACGGCCTTGGATGAAGACAAGGAAGGCGAGGCAGTGGACCAGAAGGACTACAGGAGCATGATTGGCTCCCTCCTCTACTTGACAGCAACACAACCCGACATCCAGTTCGCCGTGTGCTTGTGCGCCCGTTTCCAGGCTTCTCCGCGCACTTAACATCGGCAGGCCATCAAGCGGATTTTCAGGTATCTCGGTTCACTCCCTGAATTTGGCCTTTGGTTTTCCGCTTTCTTCTTCGCTCTCTCTATGGTTACTCTGGACGCCGACTATGCTGGTTGTCGAGTTGAGTGCAAGTCCACCTCCGGGACTTGTCAATTTATCGGCTCTTCTTTGGTGTCATGGTCTTCTACTTAAACAATCCGGTGTAGCCCAATCCACCCCGGCCGAATCACGTTCTCGCCTTGCCGCTTCTTTGCTCATAGCTCCTATGGATGGTTGCCACTTTGAGAGATTTTGGACTTGAGTATAGGAGAGTGCCACTTTTCTGTGATAGCACGAGTGCCATTAGTGTTGCAAAGAATCCAGTGCTTCACTCCAAAACCAAACACATCGAAGTCCGTTTCCACTTTCTCCGAGACCACTATGAAAAAGGCGACATTGATCTCATCCATGTAACCACCCAAAACCAGCTTGCAGACATCTTTACAAAGCCTCTTGACCAAGCCCAATTCACCTAGTTACGAGGGGAACTTGGCGTTTGCTTCCCTTTTTAGTTGGGGGAGTTTTTGGTTCTTTGTATCATAGTTTTGTTTTTTTTCTTGTTCTTTCGGTTTTTGTCTTTTGTTTTTGTACCATATTTGCATTTCATAGCATCATGTACCATTTTTGCATCTTAAGCTTCATTCTTATGGTAGCTAGATTGAATTCACGCTCTTGTTGGAAATGTGATGTGTATACATGATATGCTTTGTCTTAGGCTCATTTTGATCATTTAACACATGTTATGAGCTAAATTTTTCAATTGGTAACATTTGTGAACATGAACTCCAATGATGAAACTTGACCCTTGTTCACCATTATTTGTGGCACCTAGCATGCTTAGGATGAGTTGAGGTCTCTATTGCTCTTCGTATATGCTAGGTTGCTATGGCTCATACCCTGAGTCATACACTTGCTAGAGCTACTTAACAATGCTAAAATTTGAAATCTAGCTAAGTGTGACATGAAAAGATCAGGGTGGGTCTGCATTGTCCCATGTTAGAGTATCGAGACAGCTCCCAATTGCACTTAAGGGTGAACTTGAGCTCTGTAATGGATGCCGAGATCATAGTCTTAAGCCTCTGATTGCCTTTTGGCATAGGCTTGGCATGGTCGATAAGTTGGACTTGATGGTGTAGATAACCCCCCAAGCACACACTTGTGGTGACAAACTTTGAGTAAGGTTGCACAACTCAGATGAAATCTTGAAATTGGTATCAATTGGTATAAAATTTGATCTAATTATAAGTTTGTCTCTCATGATGTATGAACTTCGTTTGGGGTAGTTTACTTTGCATATCCATGGTAGCACTAGATTGACTTCCTGCTTTTGTATGCTTAGTGCTATACTTGGTGGTGAACTCTGTTTTTTTAAATTGCTCAAATTTGATCAAACATGCTTAAAATGCCATATTTTGTCTCACTTGATCATTTTGAGCATTTGCTAAGCATTTGACCCTGTTAATATATATACATGATAGCATCAACTAGCGCATCCTTTCAGTCTTGTTGCTATAATTGTGAAGCTTCTGCATTTGTCCACAATTGCATTCATAGCGTGATTTGAGGGGGAGATGCAATCTTTGGGCTCTAGCTTGATAAGTGCATATGTCAACAAGGGGGAGAAATATTGAGCAAAGGGGGAGAAATTTTTAAAAAAATCCACCCAAAGTTGAGAGATGCTTTCATTTGTGAGATTGCACCTGTTCAGGGGGAGTTGCACTTTGAGTTGTTTTTGCTAGATGTGTTGAGCCTTTGTCTCTTCTTGAGGTCTAGCAATTTGCACTGCTCGTGGGGAGAGCTGCACTTTGAGTTGCTTTTGCTAGATGTGTTGAGCCTTTGCCTCTTCTTGAGGGTCTAGCAATTTTCCCGTTTTTTTTCTTCCTCCTTTTCTTTTTCTTTGCTCAAGCTATTCGTGTGGTGGTGTTGACAATGCACTCATCAAGGGGGAGATTGCGAACACAAGGTTGACAAGTACCCTTGTGTGTTCGTTTTTGTGTGATGAGTGATTGATCAATGTGATCCATGAATAGGTTGAGTTGGTGACTAACTCTACCATGGCGAAAGCAATGTGTCCATGTCTCTTGGCTCGTGGTGTGCAGGTGTAGAGCACTTGAGGCCAGTTGACGGGAAGCAGGTGAAGGTCAAGGAGGACGTGTCGTGCCGACGGATCGGGAGCGGTGAAGGACGGACGTGAGGCTTGGACCGAGGGACCGGGAGGCCGGGCGACTAGCCGAGGTGGCTGACACTTGGAACATCAACAAGTGCAAGAAGACATGGAGTGACGGTGTTAGACTGAGTCAAGACGCAATGGACGCCAGGAGTCGAGCGAGGCTCGGGGAGGACTTGGTGGGCGCCCGGCCGAGGACGGCGGTGACACACTGTCGGATGGTGGGGACGCCAGTATGGAGTACACTACCATTGACGGTTTGATGGTTTGGGTCTCAAAACCCATCGGTTGACTGATTTATGAGTTTGGGCCTCAAAACTCGGGCGGAGTTTTCGAGGAGGGATGGACGACACGTGGTGGCATCGGGGAGTTCGCGTCGAGGCGAAGCTACCGGTGAGAAGGCGCGGTGGCCGTCGGATCAAGATTACACCGGGTTGGACAACAACGCCCTTGTGCTTAGTGGTTCAACTCGTTTGTATCCAGGGGCAAAACTGGAAATATGTAATAGCCCTGTTAAATAGGATGAGGGAGCCCCATCTCCCTCACCTCTCTTCCATTTTTCGTTTTATCATTTTAATCTAGGTTTTCTTGCCTTCTTTGCTGTTGTGAGAGAGAGGTCCTAAAACTGAAATTCGTGGGTGTTTTTTGCTTGGATTTTGTTTGGGAATGGAGGCCCGAATCCCCCTCGTGCCCTCTGGGATTCATCTATTTTGACTGTGATTTTTCGTGTTCATGTTGTGCTATTTTTCCCCATTTTCGTTCATGGCCGCGATCTGATATTCCCGGAGTTTGGGTTGGTCCCAGGCGATGATTCTTTGGGGATTTGTTCGTAGCTAGTTCATTTTGGTCTGTGCAAAATTTGGGGTCGAGTTGTTTTGATTTGATCCCATTTTCGTCGGATTTTTTGGTTGTCCGTCTTTCTGTTCTTGCTGTTGTTCTTCTCTGTTCGTCGCGTGGAAGCAGGTGCAGGGGAGGTACCAGCAGAGTTCAGCGAAGAAGATAATCCACGCCGGCACTGGTGCCGCGTCTTGCCACCGTGAGTTGTGCTCGCCTATAATCTCCGGTGATCCTATCCGTTCCGTCGCGAGGAACCGCTTCTCCAGTCAGGCGTCAATTTCTCGTGTCCATTCATCGCTTTTTTTTTTTTGCGATACGGTGGCAAGCGGCATTCCACCGCCCGTATTCTCTT
This sequence comes from Miscanthus lutarioriparius, assembly GCA_904845875.1. Lineage (NCBI taxonomy): Eukaryota > Viridiplantae > Streptophyta > Magnoliopsida > Poales > Poaceae > Miscanthus > Miscanthus lutarioriparius. The sequence goes on along the minus strand of CAJGYO010000011.1, from coordinate 26,146,287 downwards.
CGTTGTTCCGTTTCCTGTGTCGAGTGGTGAGGACTCAAGATGGCAACGGTACGCACCGATGGGTCTCGCCACCGCATTCGCACTCCGCCAGAATCAAAATCTTACTTGTCGGGTTACTCAGACCAGCGGCAAAGCGGTAGAAAATTCATTCCATACTACACCCGACGGGTAATTCTTACCCGACAATATACCCGAGTTCACACCTAAAATATAATAGCTTCCAACAAAACAAATCAACAATAGAGCAGAAAATGCGAAATATGGGCTGGTGGAGTGGAGGAGGATGAGGATTAGGGTTTGAGGGAGTTCTTGAATATATATACTCATATGCTTATATGGGTCAAATATGGGCTATATGCTTATATGGGCTAAAATTGCGAGAGGTTGGATATTATTTATGCGGGTTTTTTACCCACGGGTATGCGGGTATGGGTAGTATACACCCACACCCGCAATCCGCATACTGATGGGTACAAGAATTAAATCAATAACGTGCCTGGGTACAAAATATCTTCCATACTGCCTTCTCCTTATCGGGTAAAACCCATCCGGTTACTTGAGTTTCGTGTACCGCTGCCATCTTAAGTCAGACTCTGAGGCAGTGAGATCCGATTCTCACCATTTACCTGGTCAAGCTCGATTTTTTTCTTGTCAAGCAATTGGTTCTCTAGCAAAGCAGGATCATTCAACGCAATTGCAGTAGCATTTGCAATCATTCATTGTTGTTCGACAAAGAGCAGGTAATTCATTGCTACACCAAGTACTAGACACGAACGTGATTTGGTGTCCAAATTTGTGAGTGGTGACTTTCAAGCTTCTGAGTAGAGGCTAATGATTACTTGATTCTTTAGCTTGTTTAGTTCATGTGCGAATGATTTACATTTGCTTAGCAAGTGCGGTTCCTTGCTACAATGTTCTCATCGTGAACTAAGGTGATCCAATGGTATAGGACTACAGAGAGCATGTGCTCGGTCTCGATCCGAGAGGGTTCGAAGGTTGGTGTCGCTGATTAGTCTATTTGCCGAGCTTACGCTTTGGTCCGTAATTTGTTCGCTCGAGCTCGATTGAATTTCCGTTTGTTGGGTTGGTTTTGTGGTGTCTCATTGTGTTTCTAGGGAACATCCACCCATTTATTTGGGTCGTGGACATCACGGTGTTTGATTTGCAAGTTTGGTGGTGATTTTGGGACAAGGCGAAAAAGTTTGAAAAGAAATTTTGTGGCTCCCATTCACCCCCCCTCGGTCGTCGCTTTCGGTCCTTCAATATCAAAGCCCCGGCTATTGTAAAGACATCAATCAATCAAATCAAATACAAGTCAATTTACTTTTTTGGCTCCGGCCACCCCTTAGAAGTAGGAGTAGAGTAGATCTCGACGAGTTCTTCAATGTAGAAATCAACAGATCGATCCCGGTCGACCTCCACCGCTTGTCTGTAAAGTACCGTCATGGTTTATACCTCTGCTAGTATGGCATTTGCATCGATCCGGTCGACCCCCACCACGACTACTGGTATAGGCTAGTTATCGACTCTTGTCTAGTTCAAGTATGGCCTGTGTGATTCTGCCTCATACCCCACTGCTTGAACTAGATCAAGATCAAGTTATCGACTCTACCTTTGAATGACGGTCTTTGGTAGATTCATTGTTACCGATATTGCTTATTGCTTTTATTGTTTATCTAATTACAGCAATATCACTCGTCCGATTGAGATTGATCTCGGATCGGTCTTATATCTTGTTTAACCCATCGTTTGCTAATTTAAAATCGATCTAATCTACGCCTTAGACGATGAGTTATGTTTTATCAATCTGCTTTACATCAATCTTAATCGTGCATAGCGTGTGGTTAAGACATGTTCGATCTTGAGCGAGATCTATTGGTTAGCGAGAACCGTTTCATGGCCCGTTATCACGGCTGTGGGATTTCGGGCTCTCACCCCATCGTTAGCACCGTGGAGTGGTGATCGTTAATCGTAAATCCGTCATCGAGAAAGCACGACCTTAATCGTGCGTTATGCTCGAATCGGTTGTTTAGCCGATATCGAGTGCTTTCACGAGCAATTCACATTACTTGAGATCATTGAAGTAGAGATAAGTTGAAAGATATGTTAGCCCCATGATCTTATTATTGTATTACGGCCTACATGATTCTCGCCTCTTGCCCCACCGATATTAGTAATGAGTTAGGGTAAATCGAGTCTATTGTTGTTTCTACTTACTGCATGATTACATCTCATGCCTCATCGATCACGGCGATAGATAAGATCTAATGTGTTCATTAGATTTATTTTTATTAAATGGTTAAGTGGTGCTGAATTATTTCTTTATATAAAAAGGGTTCGGTTATTTATAATCATTGGCTCGCTTTTTAAACCGATCATCGTTGACATCTTATTGCCTTTGATTAATTTTTGCTCGAATTATGTTTATCCTGAATGATAACCAATTCTTCTTACACAACCATGAGTTTTAACCGATTTATTCTTATGAATATGCTGGAATTGACTATTTAATCGATTTCCTCTCAAATCGGCTCTCAGAGCCGCATATTCGAGACTGTCTGGCAACACCGGCACGTTCCGCCCTTAATTACTGATAAGCTTTCTCTCTTTGTCAATTGCAGGGTCAAATTGACTGGCACGTCTTGGAAGGATTACGCAGAATCTACCACCCTTGCGAAGGAAGCTAGACGGATCTGCTTCATCGAGCGGACCTTTTCGCTTGCTACGTGTGTCCTCGGCACATAAACGAAAAATTTTGTGTACAAATACTATCTACTCCTACTATCATAAAATAAGCACATTTTTAGGTATGACCTAGATACTTGGTTATCTCGGTACATAAGTACGAATGCATTTATTTTGAAATGAAAAGAGTATTGCTTATATTTTTTTATTGCCTCAATGTTTGAATACAAGTTGTAATATCTACCTATATCTAGATGTACTAGAACACGGTTGAGAGATATTGCAGCTGTAGTCCATTCGTGCGTGGGAGAGGTGAGACAGCGAGCCTCGAACTCACGACCCGCCGCTGCCTCCACCAGAGCACTTTGTTGTCCGACTGTCCGAGCTATGGCTCGTTCCTGCAATGCTTATGAGTTATGTCTTCCGTGTGATAGTATGATGAGAGACTAGTGATAGATATACTCCCAAGTTGGTATCACATTGTGGGTGCCCTAATGCTCAAAAAAGACATATCACTAGCTAGTCCTCCATACGAGAGTTATGTCTTCTTAACGGTTGATATTTGTTGTGGTAAGTTGCACAATGGTAGGAGCATAAATGCCTCACACATATGACATCGCGTTACTGCCTAAGACCATCATAAGCATGCATCTCGACGGCAACGGCCTAATCAAGCAGGTTATCAAAAAGTGAAGACCTACCGTGCCGTGACGGGTTCGGTGGTCGCGGTTTTTTTTATAATTTTTTTTATAACTGTGGTTGCGGATGAAGTACTCTCGGGGGTTGGTTAATGCCTATAATGCCAAAATGTTTCATCCACCTTGGCGATAGTGTTTATGATTTCCGAAAAAAGACCGATGCATTGGACCCAGCCGGCCGATGGCTGCTAACTGACTGGGAGGGAGTAGTTTTTCATGGAGCAGTATGTACGTGCATAACAAAAGTTTCAGAGCTCAGGTTCCTAATGGGCTGATCCTGATCCTGAGGGGCAATTTGGCGGTGCTTCTTAGGGCGTGTTTAGTTGGAGGAAAAGTTGGAATTTGGCCATCTGAAGACTTTCATTTTTATTTGACAATTAGTGTTTAATCATGGATTAATTAGGCTCAAAACGTCTGTCCTCTGCGATTTCCAACCAAACTGTGCAATTAGTTTTTTTTCGTCTACATTTAATACTCCATTACGTATCGCAAGATTCACGTGATAGAGGTGATCAGAAGACTTTTAGGAAGTTTTTTGCAACTAAACACGGGCTTAGAAGAATTCACAAATTTTGGTGAAATCTAACACAAAAAACTTTTCTATTTACATAACGAGCTAAAAACCCACACTCTACCAGAATTACTTCAAAATCATTTTCACCCTGCAACCTCCACCATAATCAATCAGTCTATCATTGAATTAAGGAACCGGAGCTAAGAAACAGCAGAGAGTGAGCTCCCTAACAAGACTAGCTAGGGAAATCATCGTCAAAATGAAGAAGTTAGGTGTTGGTTCGTCTTTGTTCACAAGTTTCTCTCATTGCATCATGTCACCCCTTTGCCCTTTGGAAGCGTGTTTTCCAGGAGTGCAATGGGATTTTCCTTCTGAGATGACAGATGAGTGCAATGGAATTTACGCTATGGTGTGAGGACTGTTGCGTCCCGAACGGGCCGGGACTAAACAATCGCACGTGAAACGCGTCAACTCAGATCGATCGCACCCATCGGCAACATGCATGGTGGTAGAGCAGAGCACTACTGCGCAAACCGCGTACCCTTTTTCCCCGTCTCACAACCGCCCGACCCGACGACTCCATAGGCGCCATCGAGTTTTGTCACCGGCGCAAGCCAAGAATATATCATGTAACTCCTGACCAGTCACCAGTGCACACGGCAGTCGTAATTCACCCCACTCGCGTTTAGTTTATTCTACCGACGGCGGCGTATAGAACCAAACAAGCAAGCAAAAAAGGAGCAGACATGGAAGCCTGTCTTGTAAGGTTGACTTGCATTGGCTAGCTAGCTAACTAACCGGCCGGGCCATCGACGTCCCACCAGGATACATTATATTCGAGTTTTTTACGGTTTCTTTCTTTCATTTCAGGAGCGGCGACGACGACGACGGGAGAAGCATACGAATACGATCTTCAATTCTTCATGTATGTAGGCTTCTGGACCATAGGAGTATGCATCAATGTGTTAGCCAGCATGCATACTGCTGTCGCAATCTACCACTTGCATGCACGGACGACAGCATGGTGGTCGTACCGTACAGCAATTGGGGATTCTCACCTCCAAGCATGCAGGTCCACCGTGTTCTTGGACATGGTGATCATCACGATTTTGTTGGGTCATTAGGCTCTATACCTATGCCAACGAGAGGGAGCAAGTTCTTTGAGTGCAAGTACTCCCTCCATCCCAAATTGTAAGTCATTCCAAAAATCTTGGAGAGTCAAAGTTTTTCAAGTTTGACCAAATTTATATAACAAAATAATAATATTTATCATACCAAGTAAGTATCATTAGATTCTTCATTAGTTATATTTTCATATTATACCTATTTGATGTCATCAATCTTTGTGTTTCTCTATAATTTTAGTCAAACTTGAAAAAGTTTGATTTCTCAAGATTTTTGGAATGACTTACATTTGGAATGGAGGGAGTATATCACAAAGTCATCCAACAATTCCAGTCGGCAACAAGACCCATCGTTGGTGGTGGAGAGTAGTTTTCTTTTGCTTGGTTTTCGGTTCTTAAAGAGTTGGAGCTCTCTTCTGTTTACTTGCTTAAATCGTTTTCATGGCTTAGTTTGGCGGCATGTGCGCCGTAGTAGTTTGGTTTTTTCTCTCGTCTTCAGTAGTTGGGAGTTTTCATACTGCTCCTAGTTGTCTGTAAATAATGTGTTTTATTTTTTTATTCATCTAATAAAAATACGGGAAAGCTTTTACCGTCTTTCTAAAAAAATTATGGCCCTGTTCACTTGTCTGAAAAAAGAAATCAAAACACTGTAGCGACTGATTATGTGAGAGAGAAATACTATAGCGGCTGAAAGTTGTACTGTAGCATGTGAAGAGAAGCAGCCGGAGCAGCCGGCTGGTCTGAAATTTTCAGACCAGCCGAACGCACCCTATCACAAGGTCGAAGACAAACTCTTTTGCAATGATGTACCACTACGTTGTCTTCCTAAATGACAAAAAAAAAACTATCATGAACACGCGTATCTTATGCTTTCTTTTCGACGCCAGGCATTGTTATTACTTACATTTTGGTGCAACTAAAAGTTCGTGAGCTCTATGTTCTTAGGCCTTGTTTAGTTCCTCTTCAAAAGTTTACACCATATTCCATCGAATGTTTGGACATATGTATGGAGTATTAAATATAGACTAAAAAATAACTAATTGTACAGATTACGACTACTTTGTGAGATAAATTTTTTAAGCATAATTAGTCCATGATTTGACAATAAAGTGAGATAAATCTTTTAAGCATAATTAGTCCATAATTTGACAATAAAGTGCTACAGTACACACATGTGCTAATGATGAATTAATTAGTCTTAATAAATTCATCTCGTGGTTTACTGATGGATTCTATAATTTATTTTTTATTAGTATCTAAACACCTCATGCGACATCCCACGTGACATTTAATGTGATATCCAAAATCTTACGCCCTAACCAGACCTTATGCGGACTTGGACTGGATGAGGTGGGCCTAGGCCTTTATGCTCTTCCTTTAAGTTCACTATTCTCAAGTCTAGCGCGGCGTTGGCTGGCTGGCATCAAAGGCCAGGCCAGTCCCGCACGGCCGCACGGGCAGCTAGCCTCCCGTGAAAATTGTTGGTTTGCTCTAGGCCCACACTAGCTCAAGCAACGCCATGACCTAAGCTATAGTAGACAGGTAGACTACTCCCTCCCGTTGGATTAATCATGGAAATCAACTAGTTTTAAATTTAACTAAAATTTACTACATAAAAAAATTAAAACATTTGTAAATCTATTTGGAGATATAATTATGGATACTATTTTTTATAAATTTAGTCAAACTTATAAAAGTTTGATTTAGTTGAAACATATAACAGCAAATTTTCTTTTTCGGAACGGAGTAGTACTACTAAATTAGAATATCTATATAGTAATATAACACTATATTTGGAATTGTCATATTGTTTCTGGAAAAAATGGCAGACTTGGAACATAGAAGGCATTTGTTGCCTAGTCAGTACTTGGATTCTAGTAAATGTAATCTGTTTATTTATGATACGGGCTTTACCTTTTTTTTCACTAAAAGACAGAGGTTTATGAGAATATGATTCAAAACCTAACAAATTTACCTAGAATTCGATTTTCCGGCGAAGAGCGTACTAGTAAATCACATAAGATAATTCCAAAAGTAGGACAAACAATGTTTCAAAACATAAAAAGTACCAAAAGAGTTCAGAAGCTTGAGAGAATAGAAGAAACCACTGACCGGTCTGCACCCTGGGCAGAAAAAAAATATTAAAAAACAAGACACGCTTGGAAGGAAAACGAAAACCTTCAGAGGCCTCCTCGCTCGTCTCGGTGTATCCCCCACCCGCCAATTAATGCTCCTTCGGGACCAGCGCCTCACTTCAATGCGAAGAACCAAAAAGGACTCTGCAGTCTGGAGAAGGGAAAAAAGAAAGGGCCTGTTCGCTGGTCGGTCTTTGGTCTTGATTTGGACCTGGTGATCTTGATTTTATGAGAGAAAAAACAACGTTAATTATTACGATTTAATTCGGGGTAGGTTGAAACCAACAAGCGAACAGGCTGAAAGAAAGAGCAGCAGCGCAGCGGGAAGCAGAGCGCAAGGAAGGAGGCGGACTTGGATCCCCCGCCAGGGGTCCACATGGCGGCGGCGCCTTGAGCGGTTGAGCCGGGCCCTCCCACCAGCGACGCCGGCGGCCGCGACGTCCCGAGATGCCGCCGCGGGAAGCGGCGCTACTCCTCCTCGTGCTCTGCGGTGCGTCCTTGAGATTTTTCCTCGTTTCCTCCCCGTGCTTCGCGTTTTCTCGCATTCGGGTTGCAATGCCGGGGAGAATTCTAGCGCGGATTGCGTTCTTGCGGTGGGATCGCCGGGGAGGAGCGGCGGGCATGGCGTGCGTGGCAAGTTCCACTGGTCGTGTGTGGGGGCAGAAGATGGTTTGAGGTTTCGCCTTTTCCTCCATGGAACTGTTGCTCTCGTGATTCGTCCGAGCGCATCTGAATCATGCCTCAGGCTTTGGCATGTGGAAGTTGGAATTCCTTCTGAAAAATCTGCACTTCGATTTTTTTCGGCTTTGGCGCGCGGTGATCCCTGGCATGCTTTTCCGCGTGCCTGAGTGGCCGAGTAGGAGTTGCTGGGTTGTTAAAACAGCGTGCGGTAGATACGACAGGAGCTATGATGCCATGATGGTAGCATTTTCTGTCTCATATCGAGCTCGAAATTTTTAGGCTTTGGCAGTTCGTTCAAGTGCTTGGTGAGGGTTTTGGGCTCCTCATTTTGTGCTGTCTTTTTCTTGCTAGAGCTGTCAATTGTCATCAAACTCTGCGTTGCCTGACTGGATACAGACTGTACAGTTCCAAATGCAGAGAACGAAACCCAACAATATTCAGTGCATTAAAGACATTTTCGTCAATGTAGCGCTCGCTCTTTATTTCTGAGTTCTGATGCTTGTATGCATTGTTTCTTGTTTGAATATCCAAAGCAGTGCAACTCGGAACATCAAGCTCTACAACTACATGTCTTGCATCATACTTATTCGGATTCTGGAGTAGAACCCATCAGCATCGCTTTCCTGCCCTAGCCCCTGGCCCAGCCCCTTCTCCTCAACCTCAAGGTAAGTACAAAAACCCTTGAGATTTGTACACATGAATAGTATAGGTGTAGCAAGCAGATATAATTCTCAGTTTCTCACCATGACCGAAAATACATTTTTCAATGTGTACCTTTCCACTTTAGCTATTTGTTCTATTTAGCATTCTTCATACAAATCATTGTTCCTTTTGATACTCAGGCCCCATTATTGCTCACCCAGTGCATAGGCATCACAGAAGAAGGCATCATGCTTCCCCACCACCTTCATCGTTTTCGCCAGAAAGACAAGGTTTGTTTACTTTCTCAACTGTCCAATAGAAATGACAAATCTTATTGTTAGTATGAAGAAATCAACAATACTAAGACCTTTTCATGCCTGAATTTTGACAGATTGCAGCAGAACAACTTGTTCTGCTCCACTTACGTCGACTCCAATTGGTTCACCCTGTGGTTGTGTATATCCTATGCAAATTCAGCTTGATCTTGGCGTGGCACCGTATCAATTATTTCCCAGAATTGATGAGTTAGAAATTGAGGTTGCAGCAGGTACATTCCTGAAACAGAGTCAAGTTCGGATAATGGGTGCTGGGAGTAGTCTTCAAGATCCTGAAAAAACAACAGTAACCATCAATTTGGTGCCATTAGGCCAGAAATTTGATAGGACTTCAGCCTTACTGATTAGCAACAGATTTTTGCAAAAGAAGGTTCCAATAAACTCATCCGTTTTTGGTGACTATGTTGCTACATATGTTCATTATCCAGGTGAATAGATGTTGATGTATTCACTTCACTAGCCTTCTGTAGTGATTTTTGTTGTTTTGTTTATCTAATCCTTGTTCTTTTCTTTATCTAACCATACACATATCGCAGGCCTTCCTTCTTTAGTACCTATTCCTGGATCCTTGGGTCCAGTAAGCAGTAACGAGGACCCTTTTAGTGCAAATATACACAATAGAAGCCATCACAAGATTAACTCTAAAATGGTTGCCATAATTGCTCTGTCAGCTGTGGTTTTTGTTTTGACGTGCTTGGCCATTGGCATCGTTTGGAGATTCAATGGACTAAAACATTCTCATGCTACGGGCCCGATTTCAAGTTCTTCCATCACTAGAAAAGGAGGTAATTTTCGTGACAATTGGCACATTATACTATACTTCTGGTATATTGCACTATAGTCATTTGCATTTGGATTGATTAAGATGCAATTATATGGTATCCCTTGACCTTGTTAGACAGGGGTACTTTCTACTCCTGTACCCTGAATTAGAATATGAGTCAGGTGATACACACTCCTGTGTTCCTGCCTCCCGTTGCCAGGAACTCACCTGGTCCTTGATGGTTCTTGACTTTGGTTTTTAAATTTCTTGTTGCTTCATTTCTGTTCCTCTATCTGGTCCAATGGAGGCACTATCAATACTTTGGTTTGTCATGTATCGAAGTATGTCGTGATATACAATGATCTTGTTACTATTTACACATCAAGTAGTTTGTAATAAGTGGTATGATTCTACCCTGTGTAGATGAAGCCGGATGTTTATCCATTATCTAAAAAAAAAATTACACATCAAAAGACCAGCAGGCACAGAGCACTGACTTGAACACTAAGGGCACTACTTATGATCTTGATTTAATTCATGAACAACAATGCATAAAGAAGCATAGAACACCCTAATGGAATATAATCTCCCCTTAATTTTTGTAATAGAATTTATTTTTCTGTTTCAGCTATGAGGTTATCGTTCTCTGGTACAAGCAGCTCGGCAGCATCATTTGCTTCAACAATAGGAACCTGCCCATCCACCGTAAAGACATTTACAATAACTGAGCTTGAGAAGGCCACAGAAAACTTCAGCTTCAGCAAAATAATAGGTGAAGGGGGTTATGGACGTGTTTATCGCTGTGTAATTGAAGATGGTGTTGAGGTTGCTGTCAAATTGCTCACAAGGAAACATCACAACAGAGATCGCGAGTTCATTGCAGAGGTTGAGATGCTAAGTCGTTTACATCACCGCAATCTTGTCAAGCTGATTGGTATATGCATTGAACGGAGCACGAGGTGCTTGGTATTTGAGCTTGTTCCAAACGGAAGTGTTGAATCTCATCTACATGGTATTTGAGCATGCTAATTTTCATAGCATCTTAACAGTACTTACACAATTTAAGAAACTTGAACATAACTGTTTTTTTGTAGGCATGTAATAATCATTTATTCCTGCACTTCTATTTTGATATTCCAGGTTCAGATAAAATATATGGCTCGATTGATTTTGACACTAGAATGAAAATAGCCCTCGGCGCAGCAAGGGACTAGCCTATCTGCATGAGGATGCCAACCCTCATGTCATTCACCGGGATTTCAAGGCTAGCAATGTTCTATTGAAAACGATTTCACACCCAAGGTTGCTGATTTTGGGCTGGCAAAGGAAGCATCAGACGGGATGGATCATATTTCTACTCAGGTCATGGGGACTTTCGGGTAAGACCTCTACTAGTGTTAATCAACAAGTGCCATCATACAACTCTTGTATGCCCTTTTGATGATGGCGAGCGTAATTACTCTTGATATAGATTGCTTGAACAATTTAAACAATTAATGTAGTGCTATATTATGGATAATTTGATTCATTTTTCTCCATGCTCTGCAGGTACGTTGCCCCAGAGTATGCGATGACAGGGCATCTGCTTGTCAAGAGCGACGTCTACAGCTACGGTGTGGTGCTCCTCGAGCTGCTGTCAGGCCGAAAACCCGTGGACATGACACAGCCACCGGGGTCCGAGAACCTGGTCACCTGGGCGCGCCCGCTCCTCACCACCCGGGAAGGACTGCAGCGGCTGGTGGACCCGTCGCTCCCGGCCGGTTACGACTTCGAGAAGCTGGCCAAGGCGGCGGCCATCGCGTCCATGTGCGTGCACGTTGAGGCGTCGCACCGGCCGTTCATGGGCGAGGTCGTGCAGGCGCTGAAGCTGATCCACAGTGACCCTGATTGGCGCTTCCCAGCACAAACAGAGTAAAAGCGGTGGTCTAAATAAGCTGGTCTGATCCAGCTGGTCAGAATAAGCTGCTGAAAAGCGTAGTCTTTGACTGTTGATTTTAGCTTATTTTGGCCATTAGCACCTTATAAGCTGTACTTGGCGGGGGGCGGTGACGAGGCCTGCAGCGGCTCGTTCGCGGGTGGCGCGACCGAGGAGTCCCCGTGGAACGACGTCAGCAGGAGCTCGTGGAACGACGACCCACCGGCCACCCCGGGCCCTGCGCTCCCCCTGGGATACGGCTCGGACCCTGCCGGCGCCGACGAGCGGAGGCCACGGTCGGCGTCGAACGCGGTGCTGGACAAGATCGAGTCCTTGGCGATGTACGACTGGTCCGGCCCCCTGCGCACCAAGGGGAGGCACAGCTTCTACAGGCTGAGGGGGAGCATGAGCGAGCACGGTCGCCCCTCGGACGACGGCAGCGTCGAAGGTTACTTGATGTAGCCGGCTAGCCGCCGGCCCGGCGACCGTCCGCAGCAGATTGCCGCGGCAGGCATGCCTCGCGTTTCTTGTCTCGGTCTAGAATTGTATAGCTGCTGCAGTTGACGAGATTTTGGTGCCGGTTGCGAAGAACACATCGTTCTGGACATCTGACGTATTATTCGTCTATTCGATGAATTTTGGCCCAGAGGTGTTAAATTCTCAGATTTTTTTAACATATATATAGGACGAGCGAAAAATCGAGGTTGTCAGAATTGCGATCCTATACTGCTGACAAACACAGACAATTGCCGTGAGCACTACCATTCTGATTAGCATAGACAACTAGCGAAATGACACGATCGCCCAGTGCTAACTGGGCCCAATTGACAGCACAGTGGGGCCCTCAAGCAGACACCGAGTCCTCGAGCAGGCCAGCGCAATCGTCGCGCGCCTTCTCTCTTCCCCACCACTCGAACAGACTAGCGCTTCTCTCACTAGAAGACTAGAATTGCTTCCTCGCTTCTTCCCTTTTTTTTTCACGACCGAAGCGAAGGCGAAGTGAACACAGGCAACACGACGGCAATCGCCGAGTCCTCATGGCCTCGACCAGTGCTCCCGCAGTCGCATGCCGCGTCGCGCCGGCGCGCGCAACGACCTCGGTTCTTCCCGCACACTCGCTGCCGGGCTGCAGGGCTGCGGTGGTGTGGCGGTGCTGGGTCGCGAGGAGGGGGAGACGGAGGCGGTGGGCGGGGCTGCGGGCAAGGTGCCGCATAAGCTGCGACGGCAGCCAGCCGTCAGCCGTGCAGCCAGATTCCGAGAGCTCTGGGGAGGGATTGGTGGCGGAGGAGGACGGGCCGCGGCGGCCGCCGTTCGACATCAACCTCGCCGTCGTGCTCGCCGGGTTCGCGTTTGAAGCCTACACCAGTCCGCCGGTGAGCACCTTGCTCCCGTCATGAGCTACTCGTCCCCATCATTGAACTGGTTTAGTCCAAGCTGGTTGTGGAGGCAACCTCCATGGATTAGTGGATTAGCTTACGTGGCACGATTGGTCGTCGTATTTGACAGGCAGATGTGGGCTGGCGCGAAACTGATGCGGCTGACTGTCAGACAGTGTTCCTGTCCGAGTAAGTCCTAGGCCTACCCTTCCTTACAGAGCTTGGACCATTTGTTGTTGCTATGGTGCTAATTGCTAAGCCGTTACTGTAAATGTTGTGAATGATGCATCGATGCCACAACTATTGCAGTGTTTTTCTCCGTGAAGTATACGATGGACAGCTAGTCGTCAGGCTGAAGAAAGGCATAAACCTTCCTGCAATGGATCCATGGGTACGATGATGCGTAATTGTGTATGCTGCTGAATAGTCATTATTTGTATTAAGCCTCATTCTCTAGTGGGTCAGTACAACGTTTTTATGTTTGCAGTTATTAATCAAAGTCCTGCTTTTCTACTCTTTAACAATTCCCTTAGCTAATTCTTTTGTTTTCAGGGTACAAGTGATCCTTATGTAATTTTACAACTGAATGGCCAAACTGCAAAAAGCCAAATTAAATGGGCGTGAGTTACTTATTCCTTTTTGTGTATGCTGGGGCTGGGAGTGCTATTATAAATAAGAAGTTCCTTTCTATATGAAATTAAAATGATGTATGCAGTATATACATAGCGCTTTATTTCATTCGGGATACTGTGTCAACTAGTGGACAATTTTCTTGAGAAAGCTTGAATATTTCTAGTCCTTTGCATTGTTGATTCGAAGTGTGATTTCATTAATTGTTCACTGTAGGACAAAGGAGCCAACATGGAATGAGGATTTCACATTTAACATTAAAAAAAATCTCGAGAAAATCTTCTTCAGGTATGAATGTTATAATTTCATGGTCCCCTATTCTAGCCCCTTTTTTTTGTTTAAGGAAAGTTCTGGTTATTCTACATTGTCTGTCTTGTTAAACACTTTCTTTTTTTCATTTAAGGGAAGGCCCATTAATCTTCCTCTGTCTTGGCAAAGAAACTGCTGCATGCTATAAGTACCTAGGGCATGTAGTGATATTGGACTCGCTCCAGGTGTTATAAAATTGTTTTGGAAGTTGGGTGGATCAACTCCAGTGAAGCTTAAACTGAACCGGCAGTATTTACCATTTTAACAAACATAAGTGCATGTCTGTAGCTTTCAGGATGGCAGAGTACATGGTCAAGATTATTTATATTTATATTTATATGTATATAATTGAAAGAAATAGATAATAAATAGTTTTTGAGGGTAATAGATAAGAAATAGTAAGTGATAGTAATCAAACATAAGATTGTGTGCATCTTTTAATTTTGGTTTTAATCGTCTACTTTGTTATATCTTGGTTCTACTATGAATGATTTCTGTGCCTTTTGGCATCTGCTGCCATGTTGCTCAATAGGTTGCAGCTTGGGATGCAAACCTTGTTACCCCACACAAACGCATGGGAAATGCTGGATTATACCTTGAATCACTTTGTGATGGTAATTCTCTATATTAATAAAGAAATCACAATAATCTCTCATGGTGTTCCTTTTGTTATAACCAGGTTTTCAGAACCTGTTCCTGATCGGTGTCATGGGTGCTGGTTTCCTTATTCTCAGTGCTGATCTGTACAGAGTCATGGTCAAAATCATGTTGAAACAGGATATAATGTTCTTATCGAGAAGTTTGTGGTGAACATTCTTATAGTGTAGTGGTAAGCTCCCCAGTTGAGGGAGACACCGGCCAGGGTTCAAATCCTGGTGCCAAAAAAAATAAAAATCCCTTGTTGGCAACCCAAAAAAATAATGGTAGGGCACTGGCCTGTAGTTTCTATAATTGGTTTGGTCCATCCTATCAAGGGGTAGTTGCAGTGATCACCAGCCCAGAAGGTTATGGTCGGCCCAGCTTACTGTGCGACCTTATAAGGTGAAGCCATGGTTCAGTCGTTTTCTCGATCAGTTTGACTAAGAGCTTCTTCTTAGTGCAGTACCATGGGACAGTCTTTCCTCACCATCTGAGTTTTTTTTTTAATATTGGCCTGTGATAAGCTTGATTCAGTCCCAATTTAGACTAACTTGCCAATTCCACCAGTTTGAGAATCTCAATGATGCAACTCACACTCACCACTTGCATTGGGCTTTTTTTTTATACTATCTGACAGCCACTGTTGTTTTCTTACTTATAGTAAAACACTGAAACTCCATAATCACATGTTTCTAAGCTGCATGTAATCTCTTTTTGACCCGAAAATACAGCAGGGGAGACCCCCACTGTAGCTGCATGTAATCTCACTGATATAAAGCACTATGCTGTTGAAATTGCTCTCCAAGTTTATTCATCCCACTCAACGTTGTATCGGAAGATGCTCTACCAAGTTTTGCTTCAAGTAACCTTCACATGTATTACGCTAACAGCTAATACTATCTATTGATATCTTCAACCAGTAATAAGCTAAACCATTTTTATCAGTTCATCACTACTTAGTGATAGTTGTATGAAAAGATCAATATATATGAAAAAACAACTGAGGCTATTTTTTAAACTGGTAAATCTGCGATCAGTTATGGCATTTTGGCCAAACTGAAAATGCAATATGTATGATGGTTTTGTACTTAGTCGTGTGGGTTTTGGGCCTGGTTTCCACTAAAAAAAACTGGGCCTGCAATTGTTTTTATTTTTTCTCCTCCTAATAAAACTTGCGGCAAAACTTTTGCTGCCCTTTCGGAAAACATATGTTCATTGGTCTTTTTCTTGTGTCATGCTTCATTTTTCATTTAATATTCACGTGAAAAGTTGATTACAGAGCAATGAAGCAATATCTTCCCCTTGAATCTGACATGGATGCATTTGTATCTTGTTCTTGGCAAAAGCTTATAGCGCCATTGCTCTTTGTAGGTAACAATCATGGTGTTACTGTTGAATTAGAAGGCCTTGGTGGTGGTGGAACTATTGAGATAGAGGTACGATCCTTAACATTTTATTTTCCTGATCATCGAATGCGAAGGTGCATCCTCTAACAGATCCTTGCCTTTCAGGTGAGTGAAATCAGCAAAATCCTTACTTCCATAGATTCTTATAGAAGCAATAGCAGTAGAATAATTTTCATATTAGGAACCCTTTTGGACATGAACTAGCAGACCGGCCTTTTAACTAGCCATGAGTACAGTGGTAATTTGACTCACATATAAGAATATCTAGTATTAAAGCCACATTGGTAAAGCATAGGCTGTATTTACTGTGCACTGCATTTTTTCTTGTTGCACAAACAAGTATAGAGGTATATGAATACTCTAGCTGCATGATTCTCCGATAGTGATATTTTAGTTGTTCCACTATGTCCAAGGCTTGTAATTGTTCCATTCTAATTAGTGAACTAAGTTTTAAGTATAACATGCCAGGTCAAATACAAGAGTTATGATGATATCGAGCGTGAAAAACAATGGTGGAGAATACCTTTTGTGTCTGACTTTCTTGTGAAGAGCAGCCTGGGATCTGCTCTTAGAATGGTTCTTGGATCTGAAAGTATAAATGCAAGTCAGTTTGTGAAGTCTGCATTTGGGCAACTAAATTCTTTCACTTACACCTACCTTCCAAAGCCATCATCATTGGAAAGTGGAGCTGAGGTTTCTAAAAATGATGAAGAATCCTCAGATGGCCCAACTAATTCAAATGAGCTTCAACAGCAGAATATTGATTCTGAAGACATTTCAGATTCTCATTCTCATAGTGAAGCTCGATCTCCTGCTGCAACTGTTAACAGTGAAGGAGATGCATCATCCGATATGAAGGAATCGGATGAATACTTTTGGAGAGCTCTGAACAATGTACTCAACCAAAATGTACTACAGAACTTTGGATTTTCTCTTCCCGAGGTCAAGCAATTGGATGGATTTGACCTATTAAGTTCACTTGGTCTGAAATCACGCGAAATTGCTGAACGGGAATATTTAGAATCTGGACTTGCAATGGCAGATACTTCAACAAGTGATGGCAGTCAAACAACTCCTGAAAACACAGTTGGTGTTGAGAATGAAAATGGAACATTGACAACCAAAGAGGAGGTGCAATCTTCCTTTCCAGACATAAATAAAGTATCTCGGGATGTATTGTCTCAAACAGAAAATATACTCGGAGCTCTGATGATACTTTCTAAAAACTTCTCACCACATGATCAGTCAGTAACGACAACTGAAACAAATGGCAAAGATGATATGATTAGAGAGCAGCAAGGTGCTTCAGCTGCAGATTCTGTTCAAAAGGATGATGCTGTCGCATCTACCATACTGTCCATTGATGCACAGAAAGCAGAGGATATGGAGCCTGTTTGCAAGTGCAGAGACTGCCATGGAGGCATGGGCTATGCTTGCCACTTCTTCACTGGGGACGTAACAGTTTCATCAAATCGGACTTTGAAAAGATATGTTTTCTTGACAATGTTTCAACAGACACACAAGTGAGTTTTGTTGCGATATGCCGATATCAATGAGTTTCCTGTCTCCTTTGTTTTGATAGATTATATTAACATGTAGGTTGCCATATGGCGTGATTCTTCTCGAAGAAGGTTGGTTGTTGCCTTTCGAGGAACTGAACAAGTATGCATTAACATGAAAATCTTACATTCTATTAATGGCAAATTCACTTTATAATTTGGCACATATTCGACCTTATTCACTTCGCTTTGCATTGGTTTCTACATGTCAACCTAGTCAAGGTGGAAGGATTTGCGAACTGACTTAATGCTTGTACCTGCTGGGTAAGATTGAAGAAAGAAATTGTAGCTATTGTAGTCGTAATTTTCTTTTTTGTTATTTCATGTTCCTTTGGCACACCATGTCTTGAACCTGATTACAGACTAAACCCTGAGAGGCTGGGTGGTGACTTCAAACAAGAAGTTCAAGTTAGTTGTCTACACTCTTTTATGTGTCTGTTCTCATATTCTGCTACCTGACATGTTGTCACACCATGTTTTAGGTTCACAGTGGATTCTTAGGTGCATATGACTCTGTTAGGAACAGGATCATGACTCTCATCAAATATGCCGTTGGATTCCAGTAAGTATTTTGCAGTGAAATAGGTGACTTTCTTTCCACAAATAAGTTCAATATGAAGCAGGAAACTTTCAACGTTCCATAGCATGTTCTCATTGCTGTCCACATGGAATTTTGACTATATATCTCAGAAAACTATTGCTGAAAAGAACAATATTTGGATTTAAATTTTGATTTTTGTGTTTATTGTATATATAGCTTCACCAAGTAACTTTCTCAAACTTTATTCACAAAGCATCTAATTATTCCACTGCAGGGATGAAGAAGATGCAGAAACCATACCTAGTTGGCATGTTTATGTGACTGGACACAGTTTAGGTGGAGCACTAGCAACCCTTCTTGCTCTTGAACTTTCATCAAGTCAAATGTCCAAGTAAGTTTGAACCTTCACTTGATCTAAATCTGTGATCTTCTCATTTCAGATACCATATGACATCATTTGATTCAGGGTTTGTGGAAACATGTAAAAGTCAAACATTTAACACGTAGGAAACCCAAAGTCCCAAACAAGATCAGATTAACTTGGATGACTCCTTATTAATTGCTCATAGGGGGTGAGTGTGCGCTCATATATGTGAGCGTCTGCGTCTGTAACTGGGTCTCACAAAAAAAAAATTGCTCTTTTTTCGAACAATGCAAGAGAGCTGCGTGTCATTTCATTAAGAAGAAATATAGTACAAGTAGAGATCAAGAGGCCTCTCCAAAACACAACCCCTTACATTACATTAGCACCTATTACAAGACTGAAACAAGAAACGACCTTGACCAAAGCATCTCCTCAGGACAGAAGGCCTGGGGTGAACAACCTAGATAGGAGTTTGCTGAGAGCCGAGGCTCCGGCAGAGCACCAAAGGACACACTCCTCTCCCACTTTGTGCAGCACTGCCTGAAAACAGGGGCTAGCTCCTTCAAATAAGAGTTCCTATGTATCCAAAGTTCCCAGGCTACCAGAATGATCAACGTGTTGAGTCCTTTTGTCAAATCTTTAGGTAGGCCCTTGATGACATTGCACCACCAACTAGAGAACCGAGAGACAGAAGGTCGAGGTGCTCGAGCAATTAGACCCAGCCTCCAGAAGATGACCGCCCAAACCTGCCTGGAAAGAACACAAGAGACAACTTATTAACTGCTCTGCCCCTACACTACAGAGTGTTTGCCTTAGTAATGAAGAAGAACTTGTCAGGATGCCTGTTATTCTAATAAAAGTATTGGTGCACTGGAGCTTCATAAATTTTAAAGAAGATATTAATGTTGAGCTTCCTATTTGTATATCATTCTGTTATGCTGTTATAGAACTGTCAAAATAGCTCACCAATAGTTTATGTATCTTTAACACTTCTGCAGTTGGCAGCTGTTGATGATTTCTATAATGGTTTTCAACTATGTTCGTACATGATTTTCTATATTTTTTATTTTCATATTTGTCATGTCATCTTTTATAGGAATGGTGTCATATTTGTGACAATGTACAATTTTGGCTCTCCTAGAGTGGGAAATAGAAGATTCGCTGAAGTATACAATTCGGTAATTTGAAGACTATTTACTAACTCTGTAGACGCTAATTTTCTACTTGGATGGATTGATTTAGAACTGGGGCACTTGATAAAATACAACTGAGAATTATTATGTTATTTTATACCTGATGAAACCATTATGTTTTGGTCGTCTCTTTGTTTTGAACAGGCACGTGTAACAGTAAAAAATCCCAAGGTGTGTGTGGTGTTGTGTGAGTTTTGTATTGGCTATTTGAGCCTCCCTTTTCCCTATCTTAATGCAATGATACGCAGCCCTCCTGCGTATTCCAGAAAAAAAAACCATTATGTTCTTCACAATAATTTCTGGCATGGCAGAAGGGTCATTTAATAAATATCAGTCATTTTAGTTTGGAGTGTGGAAATGAATGTGAATATTGAACTACTTAATCTTTTTGTTCAATCTGCTTTCTGTCCTTGATATGTTGGCTAAGGAATGTTGGGGAAGTTCATATGAAATATGTATATCTAGTACCTTTTCGGTTTTATTTCAAATAAGTGTCTGGGCAGCTGCATAGAAGTATTGTTGCAAAAGACATACAAAATGCTGCCAACCCTTTGTATAGCAGGGCCGCATGGCTGGGGCTTGTATTTTGCACGCACTCTCTTTTGTATCTTAATTTAAAGGCAGCGGTCTTGCCACTTTCTTTCAAATAAAAAAATATATATAAATAAAAGGAAAGAATGGAAGCATGAATAATCCAACCTTTCGTTTGCATTTGGAAAACCAGATAGCAGACATTTTGTCATTCTTCTGCAGTATAGTGGTGTTACACTCCTAGCTAAGCTATGTGTACACCCATGCTCACATAAATAGCATCTTATCAGAGAGGAGATCCCTACTATATGGTGACTTGATATAGGCAAGTTACAATTCTCCATGGAAGACATTAATGAAATAGTTTTTTTTTTTTGGTACAATGCATTCAAAAGATGAATATTGTAGAGAGAGCAGGGATGAACTTGCGGAAGGCCAATTCTCAGATCAAATTCAAGAGTCACATGTAGTCATACAACAGGAATAACTTTTTGTGTATGTTACTGGTTTTTCCATAGGTGAAGCCTATCTATTAGAATCAGTGTAATAATAATGATATCATTATGAGTTAAGTTGTAATCCCCATACCTTCTATCGTAATTTTACTGCAAGGATCTATGAACTAAAAAATATAAAGCAACCACAATTTTTATATCTTTTTTGGACTATTTCCAGAAAGTAAAGGACAGCTGGAGAATTGTCAACCACAAAGATATCATTCCAACAGTACCACGTCTTATGGGCTATTGCCATGTGGAAGCACCAGTTTATCTTAAATTTGGAGATGCAAAAGATGCACCGGTAAAGTAGTTTTTTTTAATCATTTCTCGATCCAAATGTGCTCTAATAATGTTGTTAACCAGGTGTCCATGTTTTAGTGTACCAGATCCCCCAGCTGTCACCAAAAAACATAAAATTGCATTTGTATGTGATACAGGTAAATAATAACATTCTAGATGATGAAGACCAAGGTGACGTGATAGGGGAGTACACACCTGATGTTCTTGTTACTGAATTTGTGAGTATGCCTCTGTTCGTTACTACTTACTAGGATGTTATTCTAACTAATTGGACTTATAACTTCCTGCAGATGAAAGGCGAGAAGCAACTTGTGGAAAAACTACTGCAAACAGAAATAAATCTACTCCGCTCAATCAGGGATGGTTCGGCTCTTATGCAGCACATGGAAGACTTCTACTATGTCACCCTTCTTGAGGTTTCTTCACAATTATTTCTACTTTTCTCAGATCAAATTGTGTCAAAAGCTCCTCAAGGCCAGCAACTAAATAACAATTAAATATTGCAGAATGTGAGATCAAGGTATCAAGTGGGAGATGGTGCCAATGATGAATACCGCCAATTGACAGCGTGATCCTAGTAAAATTGCACAGCTGAACATCATGGACCGTGTTTCCCTGCAAAAACTTCAGTTCTGAAGGACACTGAATGGGACTAGGAAGGTGTACAATCCTTACTCTTAGTGGAAACATGCACAACCTTTGACCTCTGACGTCATCTAAACATTTGATTGTGCAGTTTATGCTCATTTTGTATTCTTGATCTAGAGTTATCAGTCAGGATAGAGGAAATGTTCAACTGGTTTCACTGGCGGATACTTGTAGCACTGTGGCAATTGGTAGATATGTTTTTTTTTAAACAAACGGCAAGAGCGCTGCCTCTCAACTAAGGGAGAAATATAGAAGGTTTATGTACAGTCAGAACCCAAGAAGCTGCGCAAACAAACAGCGGTCAAAAATGCCCCCAAGCACGTATACAACCAGAATGGCTGGCTTACTAGCCCCCTCCTTGGAATGCTCCTTGAAATACCCTCTTCCTTTGCTCAATGCCTTCTTTAATTCTTGAAGCCACCTGCAACGACTATTCTTGAGCGTTATTGAAAATTCTTCGGTTTCTTTTCTTTCAAAGATTCCAGCATGTGTAGATCACCAAACCGTTAAAGCGCATTCTTTCATCCTTTGTGACCTTAGTAGCGGTCTTCTCCCACCAGGTGCTAAAATGGACGGGGTCTCTAGTGAGCTATGTAAACTGAACATCAAAGTGTTCCCAGGTTAGGATTTGATTCTAAACCGCTTTGACGAACTGGCAAAGTAGAGATAGATGAAGGCAGGTCTCCAACGGCCCATTGCATAACGCGCAATGATCCTGATGCGGCCACCCTCTTTTTTGCAAGTTATCCGCTGTGAGAATTTTCTCTTGTACTAGTATCCAAGTGAAAAATTTGCATTTATTTTCTGCCTGTGCCAGTTGATGTAGCTAGTACACTTTCAAATATATTTTATGATGTTTGAAATTCTAGAAAAGTTCATAGACACCTGAGAGAATAACTCAAGAAATATCCAAATCCGGTTTTGGCCTTATTTCAATAATTTTTCATGGTGGAGAAACTTGTACGCCGTGGTAATAGGCTACCCAAGGACAGAGCTGCTAGGGTGGGTGTACGAACTAGATGGAAATGTGGAATGTGATGGAACTATCTTGTATGGAATGGAGTGGGATCATGCAATTTCGGTGTTTTGTTGAAGGAATGAGATAATCTGGAGGTCAAAGTGTTTGCTCGAACTGCTTGGGTCTATAATTTTTGCACTTTTTTTATGATTTTTTCGCACTGTTGGATTGAGATCCCAGGGTGTTTGGGTAGTCTTCCACAAAGTAACAAAGCTATTTGTTATTGTTTTTTTTTCTTATTAGTGGATATGCCACGAGCTTGCCCTTGCGCTGGGGTTGTTGTATGGTTTTAGTCCGGTTTTCTAAAATTAACCGGACGAAAAGGTTTTGTCTCGTTTTTTCTAAAAAAAATGAGGCTGTTGATTTTATATTAATATATATTCAGGTGAGGATTATCTCCCCCTGACAGTTAAAAAAAACAAAGCTATTTGCGTAGGGTGCCAGCCTGGGCTGCCAAGTGTCGTGCACAGTGATACGGAATTATGGAGGCCGAAGCAACAGAGGAGAAACAGGGCTGTTTGTATTTGTCTATGTTGGCTGCTGTCTGCCAATTGGCTTTTCTTTTTGAGCTTGTCTGCCAATTGGCTGTTATACGCGTGCGTGCACTGAGGCCAGAATCAACTATTGCCTACTAGTTGCAAACTTGCAATCCTGGAGAATTCTACAGCCTACAACGGGAAGATCAACGTGAAGAATTCCAGAAGGCAGTGTTTAGTTGGGCCCGTTGTCACCCCAAACGAACATATCAATGCCACCAATTTCTGGGATCCGTCATGCCGTCGCCACTCCCTTCTGTCCTGCACATCAACGAATAAATTTTTACAGAGTAGAAACCTGGGTTACATGATTCAAAGAAATGAAGAACGAAACAAAGATCTAAAGACCGTCTGATAGTTAAAGATAGGTTGCGTTCATCCGTAGAAGCAAAGGCTTGAACTTGGTGTTTGCATAGTATTATACTATTATCTAAAAAAAACTTAACAAAAATTAAACATTCATCATGGAGCAGGACTAGCATGGCAAATACCAAGTTCAACTTACTCTAGTAAAATCTACTTTCAAAACAGCTTTCAAAACCACTACAATCAAATAAAAATGTTTATTTTCCCTCAACTCCACTTGGTTAAAATTATCTGATCTACAAATACGAAAAGGCTAGCGCTCGAACGTCTAGATGGGGGCTAGCGTCCGGACGCCCACGCCGCACGCCTGCTTCATGTGGGGTCCCAGCGGCTCCGTGTCCCACGCCCGCTCTGTCTCGATCTGCACACGCATGGTTTCCCGCACCTGTCGCTCGCGCCCCTCCACACCCACGTGCATGCAGGCGGGCCCAGCAGCTGCAGCAAGCAGCTACAACAGATAGGGTCCACTGCAACATGTGTAACACCAGATCTACTTTTGCAACATCTAGAGGAAACATTTCGAACATATATCCAAAATAGTTGAAACACTTGCAATATACGTCTGAAACACGAGGAAAACATGTGTGTAGCCATTGCAAAACATATGCAACATCTTGATGAAATACTTGCAACATATGCGTGAAAACATATGCAATATGAAACACTTGCAACATAAAGTGTGAAACATATGCAACACACAGATAAAACAAGTGCACCATTTATCTAAAACAGCTAAAACATTTGGAACGGACGCTTGCAACATACGTGTGCAGCTATTGCAACATATGCACCATCTCAATCTTCTTTTGCAACATCCACCTGAAACACTTGAAACATACACTTGCAAAGTCCAAGGAAGGGAGCTCGAGGTGTAGCCGGAGAAGCCCATTCCGGGTCTGGCCACTCCGGATCTCGTGATGTCATGAGCTGAGGTCGAGCGTCACGGCGGCGCCGGCGTTGACAGCGGCCACGACCTCCTGGTGAGGAACAGCTAAAAGGTCCTAATATGGCTAGAGGGGGGGTGAATAGCCTATTTAAAAATCTACAAGAACACTAGAGCAATTTGATTAGTATGACAAACGGTGTAATGTAATTTTGCTCTAGCTCTGCTAGGGTTGCAAGCCACCTATCCAAACAATTCTAGTTGCTATAATCACTAGGCACACACAAGAGTTAAGTTGCTACTCACTAAGAGCTCTCAAACTTGCTACACTAAAGAGCCCCACTAGATGAACTTAAGCTACAAAGCAAGCTCTCAATTCTAGCTACACTAAAGAGCTTGCTACAACTAGTTTGCGGGAATGTAAATGAGTAAGTAGGGTGATTATACCGCTACGTAGAGGAGTGAACCAATCACAAGATGAATACCAATTCAATCACCGAAAGAATATCAAAGGGCAAGAGACAACCAATTTTTCTCCTGAAGTTCACGTGCTTGCCGGCACGCTAGTCCCTTGTGTCGACCAACACTTGGTGGTTCGGCGGCAAAGAGGTGTTGCACAAACCCCGTCCACACAATTGGATACTGCAAGAACCTACCCACAAGTGAGGTAACTCAATGACACGAGCAATCCACTAGAGTTACCTTTCAGCTCTCCGCTGGGGAAGGCTCAAGACCCCCTCACAATCACCGGAGCCGGCCACGAACAATCAACAACTCGTGCTGAAGCTCCTCCGCTGCTCCAAACCATCTAGGTGGCGACAACCACCAAGAGTAACAAGAACTCCGCAGCCACAACGATCCCCAAGTGTCACTAGATGTAATCACTCAAGCAAATACACTTGGAATCACTCCCAATCTCACTATGATGATGAATTAATGATGGAGATGAGTGAAAAATATTTGCTTAGGCTCACAAGGATGTTAGGAATGTCAAAGTACCAAGAGAGTGAGCCAAGAGCCAGCCAAGACCTTTAAATAGGGAGCCAACTGTAACACCCCGGTGTTATGCCTGCATTTAGTCACTGCAAATCATACATATCATGCATCATCAAGCATCCTAATCATACATGCCTAATCATGTAAATAACAATTGAAACACTGCTTCGAAACATATGAAACATGTTGTGAAACCTGAATGTTGCATACCTTTGTTTGAATTGTTTTGCCCTGATTTTGCTTGCTAGGTTAGTGAAACATGTTTGGCTACTATTGTAAATCATCTAGCAATGTTTAGTTTAATTTTTGGAGCAAAGTTTGTATTCAAATTAATTCAAAATTTGGCTTCAAAAATAAATTCCCAAAAATTAGGGTTTTGAGTTAAACGTGGACTTTGACCTTACAATTCAAAATCTAGAAAGAATTTGGTTGTGGTCATAAAAGCAAAGTTGTAGAGAATTAAATTCTAATCAACTTTTATTTTTGGTACATTTTCAAAAGATGTCATTTTCTTGCTCAAAATAATATTTGAAAGCTGGCATTTAAAAATTTCTTGAAAATATAAATGAAAAAGGACTTTTTCTCCTTCGCGGGCCGCCGCCTCACTTACAGCCCACTGGCCAAGCTTGCCCAGCCAAGATATCCCTTGCCTTCATGGCGCCCGCCGCCTCGGCCCAGTGACCTTGCCTTGCTGGCTCCTCCGGCACTTTGTTGTGGACACACATGTGCCACGCAATGGCCACCAGCCTTGATCATGGCAGAGAGCTTGCCACTGGCATGGTGGACTATCTACGCCGCCGGCGGCAAGCCTGCAGCATCGCTGCGCCCGCTACGCGCCCAGCGCCGCTTATTCTCGCTGGCCGGCGGCGCGCTCGCTCACTCCTCCCGCGCCGCTTCTCCCATCCGCAAGCACTGCGGCGCGACTCGCTCGCCTTCTCTCGTAGTGCCACCGCGACCCGTCGGGCGAAATCCGCCGCTGCTCCTCCACCTCGGCCGCCAAGCACGCCCGCAGCTCCGCCTCGCTCTCCTTCAAGTCGTGCTCGCGTTTATGCCGATTGTCGAGCCAGTAGTAGCGCCTCAAGCCCCGCCATCGATGGCTATGGCGCCGCTGCGTGTCTTTCGGCCGCCATGGAAGTCACCTCCTCTCTCTTCCAAATTTCGCTTAGCTACCCTACCAGATTCGCCATCTTCTTGCACATCGCATCGCCCGCTTAGTTTCGCCTTTTGTCTCGCCGGAGATGGTCGCTGGCCTCGTGGTGGCAGAGCAGCGCCACCACGACGTCGCGGCAGCCGGTGTGCCTGGCCTCGCCAGCCTGTTAAGCCAGTGGGCCGACGCCTCTTTGGACCGTCTTCCCCTCCCTTGCGCTCGGGCCACAAGAAGCTAAAAGTGGCCGTGGGCGATGAAATCCAAATGGCTGGCCCAAGATGTGATTGAATGAATTGTTTTTCATTTTCTTTATTATTTGAAAATAGAAATGGTTTGGAAAATGTTTGGGTACTCAAATTTGCTCCAAATCTGTTGAAATAAATTTATCTAGGTTCCTTATCATCAGATCTACTTGGGAAAGTTATTGCATGTCATTTTGAGATACTTTCTTTGTAGAATTTTTTTAATCATGTATATTGCTTTGATAACTTGAAAAATATGTAGAAAAATCTATAGGCTTCAGTAAAAATATGATTCCAAGTTTGTTAATCTTCTTATGTCATGTACTTCCTAGGAAAAATATGTTTCATGCATGTGCTGTGGGAAAATTTTGAGGTGTAGTTCAAGTACCTTTAATGGCTGATTTTTGTTATTTTAGTTAGAGAGCAAACTTTGTATAAAACATGCATGTGATAATTTTTGTACAGTCATTGTATGCTATGAAGAACCTAGGAAAAATACTAACTCTGTTGTTTGACACTTTTCACAGTTCAAAATATTTTATGTTCATAATCCTGCCATGCCTTGTCATTTTTGTGTAGACTATTTTACTTATCCAAACGCCATGAAAATTTTATAGTAGTCTACTTAGAGTAGTACTATACTACTGTAATTTTCTTAGATTTTTATAAGCACCAGAAATATAGGTTGCTGTTGTAGCCCTAGTTTAAAATGAAATAAAATAATCCTCTTTAATGCAAGTTAGTTAATAATGTTAGCTTTGGTGTATCTTTGAAGCATTTAATAAGATGTGTTGACTTAACATATTAGTAGTAGAAGAGAATGCAGTAGATGACATGTGCTTGTAGTATATTTTCTTGGATGATGTTGACTACCTTGCATTCAAACATATCCATTGTATTCATCTCATACGATGCACCGATTGCATAAGCACTTACGCACATTGCATCATACAGGATCGCAAACCGAGAACCCAGTCGTCATACCCGAGGAGCCCGAGGAGCAGTTCGAGGTGCAGCCGCAGGAAGTGCCAGAAGCCGACGAGGAGGACGTTGAGGAACTTCCGGAGTGCCCCGATCACCGTCCGAGCTCCTTCGAGAGAGGCAAGCCCCGGAGCATTTTCTCCCGGTTTGCAATTATTAATTCAATGCTTTACTTTAATTGATGCATTACGTTCAGGAGTTGTTTGCAACCGTTGCTGCATTATACCTTGTTTACCTTTGTTATACTATATCCTTGTTACCCTGGTATCCGTAGTCGAGTCAATGCTTAGCTGGCTTAGACCGGTAGAAGTCGGGTGATTTCTGTCACTGCGAGCTATAGGTGGTTACCGGATCTCGCTTATCGACTATGAAGTCATGGTATAACTAAGTGTTAAATGAAGTCGAGACCGGACGGAGACTTGCAGAGTTTTGGACTGTAGTGTTTCCGTCTGTGTCGATTAAGGACCGACCGTTGTTGGGCCTCGAGTCATGTTGAATGCATGCCTTACATTTAGCTGGCCGGATAAAGTACCTTCCGACCACGAAGCTGGGAGATTTTTCGGGCCGAGTAGATTGCTCGCAGCGCACTATGCCGGAGCAGGTGTGGTAGGACACGAGGGCGAGATGATAAGACCAAAGTGCAGTCGGTCGGCCCCCGGGTACATGTGGTTCCTGGCAAACTCGAGATACCTGGAAAGTTGACTCGGTGATCAATATCTCACTTTAGCGGTGAGTGAGGTTTGTGTAAGGAATAAATCACTAGCTGGTTAGGAATCGATTCGAATCGCCATCGCTCCTGGATAGTGAGCACTTGACTTGAGTTACTTCATCGTAGTAAATGTTTATGGAACACTTGGACAGTTATAGTGAATATGACAGTATGGAAGTTGTTTAATGATCACTGGTTATCATTACCCGCTTAATCATATGTTTGCTCTAGTATAGGTGCAAATCTAGTCGACAGGTTAATAATAATTAACTTGATAATAATGCTTTTAGAAAGGTTCTTAAAATGCTAAAAATGCTTCTTTTGCAAATGAGTCAGCTACCCTACTATAAAGCCCTTCATAATCCTTGGTGTCATTTATTTTTGGTTATGTCGGGTAAGTCTAGCCGAGTACCTTCTCGTACTCAGGGTTTTATTCCCACTTGTTTGAGATGGGCGGATGTATTACGCCATCGTGATCAACCGCCTTTATCCTACGATGGGTGATGCTTAGGACCATGGGCATGGTCATTCCTTACGTCTCGTCTAATGCTTTTGTTGGAGATGATCATTCACGGCACTATATTTGAACTCCGTGCGTGTGTGTGTGTGGTTTGAACAAATGGCTTCCGCTACTTTTATTCGAACTGGTTTTGTAATAACTATGTTGAAACTCGATGTATCCGAGATTGCGAACTTTTATGTAATATGTGATGGTGACCGCTAAACTTATTATGATCTTTGTTTGGAATGGAAGTTGGTTTGAAATCCTTCGTGATTTCACGGACTACCGGGTTATACGGGCTTAAGTTTGCTAAATAAATCCGCTTCTGGCGGATGATTTTCTCACTTAATTTCAGATAATTGGTCGGGATTCATTCTACTGGTATCGAGCTGAGTTTAGCGTGTTATTTGATTCATAAGTGTATTTAAAACAAAAAGGCATTTGAAAAACGTGATTTCCAAACTATAAAGTGTGCCAGTGGTCATATCCTTTATGCCCAGTTGAGGACTCTAGGTGGCTTAATTAAGTACTGACTTGGGGTTCTTGCATCATATTTCTCTTTCGTCGCTCATACGGCGTGCTATTGTATGAGTGCCACTTGTTTGAGTGGTAATGTATGGATCAATTGCCTCTACGCCTCGGTAAGTGTGAGTTGTGAGAGCATGATCGGATACACCGCTGATCTAGGGTGAATGCTTATATGATGCTGGAGTAATTACATGTTCTACGCATGTTTTACAAAGTTATCTCATGTATGGGTCTTCCGTCTGTGGACGCGATGCCGTCAATAGGACGATGGTTCGGGTAGTTACTACCGTTGTACACGTATCTGGGGATTCGTGTAGAGCGTGTAGATAAAACTTTACTACTTTTATGCATTCATTGTGAATTGGGCTAAAATGAATCTTCTGTAGGTACGTAACAACGCTATCGTGTAGAACGTATTAGCTACGTATTTGAGAGATCGTTTGTATGCCACCGAATTCGTCATTAGAAATTATTATTCCTAAGTTTGTGAGAACGTACGGCACATACATACATCATGTTACTTGTGCATTTCATTCATGTCATGCATTCCTCCCCTTATAAATTGATTATCTCATTTTGATAAAAGTTGTATCACCTAAAATATGTTTCCCCGAGGTAATAAAAGAACTTTTACTACAGATGGCTGCACAAGCTGCAGACCACCAGTAAGTCCACCGGAGGAAGAGCACCTCGACGTCCGTTGGCCCTGAGGGAGCACCGCACCACGGACACCTTCTTGAACGAGTTTGGCATGCCGACTTTGCTTTGGAGAGTGCTCCATGATGTGGGGTACCCAGAGGGTCAAGAGCCGTGTACTCTTGGAATGAGAGCTAGTTAGCAGAGAGGATGGACTTGCGGTGGTGGAGATCACGGTTCCTCGCTCTCGGTGATGCTCCATTGGGATGGTTGGCATTTGGAGTTTGAGGGTCGCACTCGGTGAGGGTGCAGAGAGGAGCAGACCTTCCGTGTCATCGAGGATATTATGAGCAGATTTCCCGGTGAGCTTGCGGCAAGCAGCTCTAGTGGCACTTTTCCTAGGGATGATCCTCGTGATGTCATTTGGGTTCAGCCTCAGGGAAGTGCCCTGGTCAGAGGTCCAGCTGAAGGACAGGCTAGCGACAACCAGGCAATGAGTGCTATGTTCGCCGCCATCAGAGCGTATGAGGGTCTCGAGAGTACCTACTGGACTTTGACTAGCTTGCGTGGTGAGGATAAGCTCAAGGGGAGAAAGCAGAAGAAGAGACATGCACGTGCTATAGCTAGCTTGCAGGAGCAGTTGGCTGATATGAACTTACAGCGAGATCAGGCGGTTGAGAGAGGTGATAGAGCTATGCAGCGAGTGCATACGTTGACTCAAGCCAACAACAATGCAGACCGCATGATATGACAGTTGGTTCAGGAAAGGAATGAAGCCTGGAACGCAAGAAACCTTCTGCGGTAGAGGGTCGATGAGCTAGAGGAATACAACGGCAACTTGCACGAGGAGTTTCATGCGCTCTACAATGGGGTTGGCCCATATGCTCCACCAGACGCCGCTGGCATGGATATCGACGACGACAACCAGGACGAGCCTGTAGTTTCACCTAGGGGCGATGGTGACGTCTCCGATCCCGACGATGGCCCTGAGGAGTAGGCTAGTTGCCTTGCGCTAGTATCTAGGTCCTATCGCGATGACCTTTCTTTTGTTGGCATGTAACCTATTGTATGTTGCTTCGAGCGTATGAGACTTGGCATGTGGTTGGAACTTGATTTCGAATGCGATATCTGAACGCATAAAAAGTCCAGTGTATGTATGCTGGCAATTGGATTGTATGGACGCAATGTTTGCCGTTGAAGTAATTTGATTAAGTGCTGTTGTTTTAATTGGGATGCGATTGTTGTGCCTCTGTTTTATTGTATGAATTTATTCTCTCCAGTAAATTCAGTACGGCATAATTTGTCCTTCACTCGCAATTATTACAGCTTCACTCAATCATTACTTGTTGCTGAAATATGCAGATGACAAACTCTCGCCGAAACACGTATGAGGCCGCTGAGACTAGTGCTAACGGTGCGGGGACCGATGGTGGTGGAAACCACGGCAACAACAATGAACCTCCCCATGAACCGCATTTGCCACCTCCTCCCCCCGTTTACCCTCGAGATGTTCCTCGACAAACGGAGTCGGGAGTCGGTAACGCGGAACAATCCCGTAAGAACATGGAGGATTTTCTGCGCACCATCGCCAACAACGTTCAACGTGGTAACAATCAAGGTGGTGGCATGGGAGTGAACCAATATAGCAGACTTCAAAGATTTCATGGACACCGGGCCGCCAAAGATTCAAGGAAGCAACAGAGCCACTTGATGTCGAGGAATGGATCAACACGATGGAAGATAAATTCCGTGTGTTGAGGATGACCGAGGTGTTGAAAGCGGAGTATCTTCAGACTTCGATTTTGCAAGGACCGGTGGAATGTGGTGGAAGCACCATCGCACCACCTTCCCTCCAAATGCTCGATTTCTTGGAGAGAGTTTCTTTGAGGCCTTCCGTGGAGTCTATATTCCACCCGGCTGACCGAGATGAAGTTGGGAGAGTTTCGACGTTGAACCAGGCACCAAGACCGTGGACGCAATATCTGCATGCCTTCAACAACTTGTGTCGCTATGCTCCCGACATGGTTGACACAGATGCTAAAAAGAATAGCCGATTTCAAGAGGGGACTCAATCCAAAATGATGAAGCATGTTGGTACCAACAACCGCGTCAGATTCAATGACTTCATCAGCGACTGTCTGAAGCAGGAGAAGAATAACAACGCCAACACCGCAGCCAAGACACGCAAGAGAGCCCTTGAAGGTGGTCCGTCGCAAGCTAGAGCACCTATGGGAGGTCGTACTCCATATCGCCCATCGGCACCTGGCGCTAGGTTCCGGCCACCTCAGCAAAGAAGTCAGAATTTCCGTGGACCCCATAAGCCTTACAAGATGGCAGTGCAGTCCAACAAAGCAGCCGCAACTGCGGTACAAGGCAGTTCCAAGGGAACTGTGGGATCTGCCGGGACAATGAGGGGACCCTGTTATAACTGTGATCAACCCGGCCATTTTTCGAGGTTTTGTCCGTACCCGCCTAAGAAGAAGCAGCAGACTTATAATGCTAGAGTGCATAATACAACAGTGGATGAAATTCCTAAGAGAGAGCCTGTCACTGCTGGTAAGTTTCCTGTCAACGAAAACCCTGCAGTTGTTCTATTTGATTCTGGATCATCGTATTCTTTTATGAGTCAAGCATTTGCACAGAAACATGAACAACTATGCACAGAATTGGGTTATGGTTACCGTATAAGTTCAGCAGGGGCTGATGTTTTGACCAACCGGATGGTTCGAGGGCAACCCTTGAATTAGGTAGCGAGGAAGTTAGGGTGAACTTAATAGTTATGCTGGATTAGTGTTGGATGTCATTATAGGGATGAATTGGATGAAGGATTGGGGAGCATCACATGAATCTTTGGAAGTCGAGTACTTACCCTTAAGGATCCCCTGGGTGAGGGTACTTTCCAAGTACCATTGCCTCGAAGAACAAACCTTATAAGTGTTACATGTGCTACGGCAGTCATTTCTATTCATCAGATTCCGGTAGTGTGTGAATTTCTAGATGTATTCCCGGTTGAGCTACCTGGTCTTCCACCGAATAGGGAGATTGAGTTTGGAATTGAGTTAGTCCCCGGAACAGCTCCGATTTCAAGGAGACCCTATCGGATGCCTCTAGATGAACTAGCTGAGCTGAAGAAGCAGTTAGAAGATTTATCAAAAAAGGGGTTTATACGGTCAAGCAAGTCTGAATGGGGATGTCCCGCCTTGTTTGTGAAGAAGAAGAAAGAGGGCACGTTGAGAATGTGCGTAGATTACAGGCCACTCAACGCTGTGACCGTAAAGAATAAGTATCCCTTGCCTCATATTGATGTTCTGTTTGACCAATTATCCAAGGCCAAGGTGTTCTCAAAAATAGATTTGAGATCCGGTTATCATCATATCAAGATTAGGCCACAGGATATACCGAAAACTGCATTTTCCACCAGATACGGGTTGTATGAGTATCTTGTCATGTCCTTCGGCTTGACAAATTGTGGCAGAACCTCCTAAGGAATTGGGCCCACATGCACCTATCGTTGTCTTAACAGACCTCGGGTAGCGTACATGAGTTCCCAACAACTCAACAGGTCTGTCGGGTGTCCTCGGGAAACCCGAATCATCCACGTTTCTCTTTTTAAACAGGATCCCAATCACAGTCATTGCAGATTACAACAGTTTATTCAAATATATACCAGAGTAAAAGATAGCGGAAGTCTTAAGATAGTATTATTACAAACCAGTTGTTTTCAAACTTACAATACCATAAGTGTCATACGACCATAGTAGCGGGATAATATTACATTAACTTTATTTATCATACAAACTAGTGCCTTGTCCAAAGGCCATTCATCACTCCTCATCGTCATTGACTTCGAACACAGACATGCAGCAGGGACCAAAACAAGCCTGCGCATGCGACTCACCTGCAACAAGGGTTAACAAACCCTGAGTACAAAAGTACTCAACAAGACTAACCCGACGTAACGTGGTGTAAGACTTTCGAGATGCAGGGATTTGGGGCAAGGTAAGGATGTAGCAAGATTCAAAAGTTCTTTGCCAAAAGCTTACTATTCTTCATTCTATTTTCAAGTTTACCACTAAGTTCTTTTAGTTCATTATCTCAACTAAATATACATTTCCCATATTCCATTCCTTCTCATTCCGTTCTTTTTCTCATATTTTAGTAATTCACCAGTACTGCATTGCTTCTGTAATGAATCGAGTCTCCATATCCAGGAGCACCGGCAATTCGAATTGATTCAAGTCCCAGTTGGGGATTCCTTATCACACGACATATGTAGAACTTAATCTTGCATATATCAACCTCGCTCCGGATCCTCCTATACTAAGCCGTCTCCACGCCACCCGAGAGCACAAAGACACCTCAAATCCGCCACATTCCAGCCACGAGGGTACACGCTACTCCGCCATCTCTCCACTCCCAGTCGTGCGGGCATTCGTCTTAGCATCGGATTAGCCGAAGTAGGCTTACCGGAGTATGTGACCAGTACTACAAAGTGTCTCGTTCAGAAGATCCACAATGAGTGGCCTTTAAGCGACATAGTTGGCAACATTACCCATCATTCAAGATAAGTCACCCAGCTAGTCTCTATTTCATTCTACATTTTTTTTGGCCAGTATGCCATCTTTGATTGTATCGAAATTTTTACTTTGAAAGCCTACCATAAAGCATACTAAGCACACTACGCCTTTATAAATGAAAACATCTTCAAGGATGGTAAACAAGTAACAAGGTAGGTAATGCATCAAGTAGGTAAAATTTGAAGTAATCAACTTAATGCGGTAAGTAACATAGGTGATAAACTTTTCAAAGTAACAAGGTAATGGTTTAATGCATAAACCGGGGCTTGCCTTCGTTGACGATCTCAGGTTCCGGATCAGTACCACGATTATCGAATCCTGTGACAACCGGGGATTCTTCCAGAACTTGCTCAACTAGGATCGTTTCGTTCTTGGATTCTACACGAAATGATAACATATGCTTTAACATGATGATAATGTAAACATGATGCTTTCACGGTACATGAAATGTAAAACACCCGCAAATGATTTTATTTCACTAAGATGCGATTTGCAAGCTAACAAAACCAACTTGCAATCCTACCATTATGAACCACACATGTGACTTGACCAAATGGATCTTGAAACCCTACTAGTCACAAAACATGACCAAAACAAGATCCAACACTAATCAAACACTTAGGGTTTGCTTTTATCTATTTTGAATTAATTTGGAATTAAGCCCAAAAATAAACTTGTTCCAAATGACCTGAAAATTTTATGTAAGCTTCCTTATGACAAATTAATGTACCAAAACAAATTTCATAATTTTTTTTGGAATTATCTGATGACCTACAAAATCATGGAAATTGCATTTTTCAATTAATGGACTGAATCTTTGAACATTCAAAATTTATCCAAATTTCAAATTTCAAATTTTTAAATCATACTAGAACATGTACAGAAGCTACACAAAAATTTTCAGAATTTTGGATGTGTAAATAAATTCCTACAAAATTGCAAAATTGCTTTGCACTATTCAAAATCGAAAATAACCAAAACTCACTATTCTTCTTCCTCACTTCATCGATACCTGACCCCCTGGCGTCGCAATGAAGTGAACAAGACACGGTGGCCTTGCCAGCTCCGGCCAGACAAAAAATGCGCCGTGGTGAATCTCGGTGAGACAATTTGCTCCTACATGATCTACATCAAGTCGCGCATCTATCCCAAGCCTCGTAAGCGAAAAAGGGCACACCGGATGGCACTCAACGCCGGCCATGGCGGCTCGGACCGATGGCGGTCGATGTAACTAGGGCTACGTGCAGAGAGTCAAAGGAAGAGTGAGTAACACGCTCAGAACCCACCGTGATCACGATGATGGGCTTGGTGCGATCGGAGATGGTCAGGAGCACAGCCACGCAGTGAGAGGCGATCGCGGCGAACTCCGACCGGCCACAGGGGAAGACGGGTTGCGCGCCAAGGCGATTCCGGCCAACACCAAATGACGAGAGCAAGTCGAGGAGGAGCGCAAGACCAATGCGATCACGATGACGTGGCTAGGAACGACCGACGCGGCTCGACGAGGCCCTACGGAGCGGGCGGAGCTACACTGATGTATGAAAGAGAGCGAGGGGAAGAATGGGGCGACGGCGACTCATGTGGCTATTTATAGCGGGATGAGCTTCGCCCATTGCGATGAAATAAGATAACTGAGACGCCACGGCGACGGTGACGTGCCTGCTGGCGTGGGAAAGCGGCGAAAAATGATCGGTGGTGACCTCGTGCGTGGCCGTGACAAGCGATGAGGTGGAGATGATTTTTGAAATAATTACTGAATCGCCACTTTGCATTCATTTCTCAAATTACTCAGAAATTTTCTAAAGAAGTTGAAAATCTCCAAAATGAAAGTTGTTCAATTTTTCCAGTACTACAACTTTGGTTTAAGAAACAATTTCAAATTCTGCCTCCATTTTGAAATTCAAATTTGGGGTACATTTAAATATTTGAATCATTTCAAAATTACTCCAAATTTTATATGTAAACTTGAAAACTTTGAATACCAAAGTTGATCCTCATAAAATAATCTCCAACTTTGCTTTTTGCCTCAACCCCAAATTCCTCATGGATTTTGAATTAGTTAAAAGGGGCAAAAGGACTTTTATAATTTGAATGTGAATTCAAATTTGATTTGTCTTCCTTTTACTTAGATTTTGATTTTTGACCAGTAACATGGCCCATTAGGATTATTTGAGTCAAAGGACATATGACCTCACATGATCACATGAAATTTAACCCCTGTGGTCATGATCTGTATTTAGGGTTTTTGAAACACATCACATGAAATAACAACATTATGAAATAAACCTTATTTAGTGAATGCATTCAAAACTTTATACTAAATGAATGCTTTGCAATGCACATGATGACATGTCAAATTTTAGTATTAGGTCAAAACACCAGAGGTGTTACAACCCTTCCCCCTTAAAGAAATCTCGTCCCGAGATTTAAAACTTAAGGCTAAGTAATGGAAAAGGAAATGTGTCAAGCTAACACATTACAACTTTATTCAAAAGGCTAGCGAGGGGTTTTCCATTCTGTTAATAACAAGACAAGTTACAATATAGACAAGGTATTGCAACTAGATAGAAGCGAAGAAGTCAGGAAAGTTCTCTTCTAAGTAATCCTCGGACTCCCAAGTAGCTTCATCTTCCGTGTGTTGATTCCATTGTACTTTGTAGAACTTGATTGTACGTCTACGAGTGACTCAATCTTTCTGATCTAAGACTCTAATGGGGTACTCGGCATAAGTCAAATCAGGTTCTAATTCTACATCACCAAAGTCGATTTCTTGGTCAGGTACTTGAAGACACTTCTTTAACTGAGACACATGAAAGATATCATGTACCGCTGACATGTGATCTGGTAACTTGACGCGATAGGCGACTGGTCCACATCGTTGTTGGATCTGAAAAGGACCGACATAACGGGGCGCCAACTTTCCCCGAATCCCAAAACGATGTACTCCTTTCATTGGCGAAACCTTGAGGTAGACATGATCTCCCACTATGAATTCTAGAGGTCGCCTCCTCTTATCAGCATAGCTTTTCTGTCGGGATTGAGCTACCTTCATATTAGCTTGTATGAGTTTAACCTTCTCTTCTGCTTCCTTGACCACATCTGGTCCAAAGAACCAACGTTCTCCAACATCTGACCAATGTAAAGGTGTCTGGCATCTACGACCATACAATGCTTCAAATGGTGCCATTTTAATGCTTTCTTGATAGCTATTGTTATACGAGAATTCAGCTAAGGGAAGGCATTCATCCCATATAGCACCATAAGAGAGAACACATGCTCTTAACATATCTTCAAGAATTTGATTTACCCTTTCCGTCATCCATCGGTTTCGGTTTATGGATGATAAGCGAGAACTACGGATAAGTTTAGTTCCCAAAGACTCATGTAGACTTTTCTAAAACTTGGATATAAACAATGACCCTCTGTCAGAGACAATGGTCTTGGGTGCCCCATGCAGACTGAAGATTCTATTCAGATAAAGCTTTGCATACTGCTCCGCTCGATATTTATCTCTGACTGGTAAGAAATGAGCTATCTTGGTTAGGCGATCAACAATAACCCATATTGAATTGTAGCCTGCAGATGTCCTAGGCAACCCTACTATGAAGTCCATACAGATATCTTCCCACTTCCAAGATGGAACTGGCAAGGAATGTAATGGACCCGCAGTCTTCATATGAACTGCTTTGACTCTCTGGCAAATATCACACTTGGCCACATATTGAGCTATTTCTATTTTCATTTTGGTCCACCAATATCTCGTTCTCAGATCATGATACATTTTGTTGCTACCTGGATGAATAGAGTATCTTGTAGAATGAGCTTCATCAAGAATCTGCTTTTGCAGCTCCGGATTTTTGGGTACTACCAATCTATCTTTAAACCATACGACATCTGATTCATCAATCTTGAAACATGTTGACCTTCTAGATCTGACTTTATCCTTGATATGGGCTATGCCCTTACTTTTCCGTTGAGCAGCAATGATCTGATCTTTGATAGTGGACTCAACTGCAAGATTGAATAGGGAACCTGGTTCTATGATTTGTAAATTCAGATGCTCCATCTCTTGACACAATGTTCGTTGCATAGGTTTCACAGTCAGACAATGGCAATGACTCTTGCGACTCAGGGCATCGGCAACCACATTCGCCTTGCCCGGATGATAATGCACTTCTAAGTCATAATCTTTGATAAGTTCTAACCATCTTCTTTGCCTCATATTCAACTCTGACTGAGTAAAGATATATTTCAAACTTTTGTGATCCGTATAGATATGACATATATTGCCCAATAAATAATGTCGCCAAATCTTGAGTGCATGAACAACAACAGCTAATTCAAGATCATGGGTGGGATAATGTTCTTCATGTTTCTTAAGTTGTCTGGAAGCATATGCTATGACTCTGCCTTCTTGCATAAGAACACAGCCAATACCAATTCCAGATGCATCACAATAAATATCAAATGGCCTCTCGATATCAGGTTGTGCTAATACTGGTGCAGTTGTCAGCAACTTCTTCAATGTCTGAAAGGCCTCTTCACATTCTATTGACCATACAAACTTAGTTTGATTTTTCAGCAATCCAGTAATTGACTTCGCAATTCTGGAGAAGTCAGGGATAAACCGACGGTAATACCGCCAACCCTGTGAAACTACGAACTTGATGTACAGTTGTAGGTGCTTTCCAATTAAGGACTTCTTCTACCTTGCTCGGATCAACAGCTATACCTTCAAAGCAGATAACACATGACCCGAAATTGTACTTCCTCTAACCAAAATGCACATTCTTTGAATTTGGCATATAGTTGGTGATCCTTTAACCTTTGTGAACCAATACGGAGATGTTCCGCATGTTCCACTTTGCTCTTAGAATAGATCGAATGTCGTCAATGAACACTACTACAAACTTATCCAACTCGGGCATGAAAACCGAGTTCATCAAGTACATGAAGTGAGTAGGGGCATTGGTCAACCCAAAAGACATGACTAGATACTCATATAGACCATATCGAGTAGTGAACGCCGTCTTTGGCACATCTTCTCGTCCCGATCTTAACTGGTGGTAGCCGATCTCAAGTCTATCTTCGAGAATACCTTAGCTCCATAAGTTGATCAAAAAGCAAATCAATTCGGGGTAAGGGGTATTTGTTCTTAATGGTGACTTCATTTAATGGCCGATAGTCAACACATAACCTTAAGGTTTGGTCCTTCTTCTTCACGAAAATAGCAGGACATCCCCAAGGTGATGAACTGGGTTGAATGAAACCCTTGTCTAACAACTCTTGTAGTTGCATTTTTAATTCTGCTAATTCTTTCGGTGGCATCCTATATGCTCTTCGGACACCGGTGTCTTTGTCCACGGTTTCGAGATCAATTCGAACTCTACGTCTCGATTCAGTGGCGAGACCAGCGAGTCATCGGGAAAGACATCCGTAAACTCACCTACCACTGAAATTTTCTCGGCTCCTTCAACAATAGTTACGCAGGTATTTTTCAATTGTACTTTTAGGAAAGGGAAGTTGGATGAGAAGTTGGGTTTCTTTGCCAGTGCATTTACCCTTACGGTTCTATGCAAGACATCTATGATAGCCCCGTGTTGGGTTAACCAGTTCATACCAAGGATCACATCTATATCTTGATCCTTTAATATCAGCATATTGGTAGGGAACTCATAACCTCCCAAATCAATAGGTACATGTTGAACTACCTCCCTTGTACAGATTCATCCCCCGGGCGACTGTATATGATAGGGCTCTTTTGTTTCCCCAATAGCTATCCCATGCTTCACAACAAATGTACGATTGATGAATGTATGGGATGCACCAGAATCAAATAAGGTAATTGCAGGATGCTTAGCAATGGGAAACATACCCATCATTACTGGTTCTCCTTCTGGAATAGCCTCCACTTGAGTATAGAAGACCCTTCCAGTTTTCTTCTCAGTCTGTCCCTTTTGATTGTTCTGAGCATTACCCTTGTACTGATTCTGAGCTGGAGTAACAGGGGCTTTGGGTGCATTAGGATTGTTCTTTCTAGGATATGGACATTCTCGGGAAAAATGCCCGGGTTTACCACAATTATAGCATGGAAAATTGTGATTCTGGGGAGTAGCATTGCGGTTTGCATTATTTGTATTGTTCTGTTGTTGCGGCGCTTGATGAGTATAAGGCGTATTAATTGCAGGGCGAATAAAGATTTGCTGCCTGCTTTGGCTTTGTTGTGGGCGGAATGATGCACGGCCATGATTCTGAGGATGGTAGATCACCTTTTGACGCTTTCCACTTGATGATCCGGAAGCAAAGGACCTCTTTTTCTTCGCCTCCTTGTGTCGGCGATAATTCTCCTCTGAAGCGATAGCAATGTTGTGATCTCATGATAAGTTGCGTTGCCACAAGTTGCCATCATGGTCGAAGTTTGGTGTTTAGACCTCTCATGAAATGATTCTTCTTTTTCTGTCGATTATTCACATACTCTATAGCATACTACGACGGTGATTGAAACGCCCTACATAGTGCATCACCGGTGCTCCCCTTGCTTAAGAGACAAGAACTCTTCCAACTTCATGGTCATCACACCATCCGGAATATAATGTGCCTGAAGGCATCCTTGAATTCCCTCCATTGATTTGGTGACCCG
Organism: Miscanthus lutarioriparius; assembly: GCA_904845875.1. Lineage (NCBI taxonomy): Eukaryota > Viridiplantae > Streptophyta > Magnoliopsida > Poales > Poaceae > Miscanthus > Miscanthus lutarioriparius. The sequence continues at coordinate 26,105,038 of CAJGYO010000011.1, read as the reverse complement.
GTGGGCTGCATCTTGCCACCAAATTTACCCACGGGCACAAAGCAGCTCCTCGGAGTTGTCAGTGCATAAACCTTGGTTTTGAACCTCGATGATGAGTGAATCAGCTCGAACTTTTGCTCTATTGTCCTAAGCCAATCGTCGACTTCTAAAGGTTAAATCGCTTTAGAGAACACACAGTGTGGACGTGTGTCAATAAAATCCACATAGGTTGACTCGTCATTTCCATTACGACGACCATGATTAGGGTATGGTGCTGTTGGTTCCGCACCAATTCCCTTAATGACCTAGCATTCTCTGCCGTGGCATTGACGAGTCTTGGCTATGGCATCCGCCATAGTCGAAGGCATTAGTGGAGGATTTGGGCACTCATCATCGTCATGTGAGCCACTAGCACCAGTTCGGGTGATAGGACGAGGCATCTGTTAGAGAACACGTTTACTTACATTATTCTTTATTAAAAGCATTTAAAAGGTTTCATGCTACAAAGGGTTACTTATTTAAATTACATGTCTTGTATCCCACAAGACAACCCACGGTTTACTAAGAAAGCAAATAAAGGAACTATTACTACTCCGAGCTCTCGATCATCAAGATCCAGGTGCCCATATCGGACGAAACCTCACTTTCATCCGAGAAGTACACTAACTCCTCGGGATCCTCCTCCTCTTCTTCATTCTCGACTTCTCCCGGAGCTACAATCATTTCTTCATCTCAGAACTTCACCATCCCCATGAGGTGGATGAAGTTGAGCGTCTGATAAAGAGGTGGACATTCTCATGAAGAATGGCATTGTCCATCTCCGTGTCTTCTACGTAGAACTCCAACTCATGGGACGCGTTCATTGGCGCATCCTCTCGTGTCCGTGCTTCATTCCTCAACTCGGTATTCTTGGTGACGTCCCTTTCCATTTCCGCCACTTCTCTTGATCTTTTGCATGAGCTCGATTTAAAAGTGTTGAGCTCCTTGGTAATGTTCTCCATGTTGGCGGAATTGCTTGAAGATCCTTCATCTCCTAGGATCCTGGAACTTCCTTCACCAAGCTCACGATTACGCGGTGCCAACTGGTGACGAGGGACTCCGTGAGGTCCAGTGGACTTGCGTGCAGTTATCTTGGTCTTTGCCATAGCCTGTAGAATTTAGGATGGGACTATAAGGATAGCTTGAGGAGAATGGAGGTTAGCAAGAATGGGATTGACATTACTTACCCAACCACTTTTAAGGGGAATTATTATGCAAGGTGTTCAAGCATGATGTATGAATCGATCTTACGAATCTAAGTACAAAAGATTAATATAATCATAAGTACTAGATTTTCATAATACATAGGACAAACCTAATCATATTATCCGCCACAAACTTTCAAATAAGATAGGATTGAGGCTAGATTAGAGGAAAGAAGAAAGAAATTTGAACCTTTAAAATATCAAGTTTACTTTCTTTGATCCAAATCAATTTGAAGGTTTTCCAAGGTAACCTACAATGATCTTAGATAGGACCTGCTCTGATACCAGCTGTGGCAGAACCTCCTAAGGAATTGGGCCCACATGCACCTATCGTTGTCTTAACAGACCTCGGGTAGCGTACACGAGTTCCCAACAACTCAACAGGTCTGTCGGGTGTCCTCGGGAAACCCGAATCATCCACGTTTCTCTTTTTAAACAGGATCCCAATCACAGTCATTGCAGATTACAACAGTTTATTCAAATATATACCAGAGTAAAAGATAGCGGAAGTCTTAAGATAGTATTATTACAAACCAGTTGTTTTCAAACTTACAATACCATAAGTGTCATACGACCATAGTAGCGGGATAATATTACATTAACTTTATTTATCATACAAACTAGTGCCTTGTCCAAAGGCCATTCATCACTCCTCATCGTCATTGACTTCGAACACAGACATGCAGCAGGGACCAAAACAAGCCTGCGCATGCGACTCACCTGCAACAAGGGTTAACAAACCCTGAGTACAAAAGTACTCAACAAGACTAACCCGACGTAACGTGGTGTAAGACTTTCGAGATGCAGGGATTTGGGGCAAGGTAAGGATGTAGCAAGATTCAAAAGTTCTTTGCCAAAAGCTTACTATTCTTCATTCTATTTTCAAGTTTACCACTAAGTTCTTTTAGTTCATTATCTCAACTAAATATACATTTCCCATATTCCATTCCTTCTCATTCCGTTCTTTTTCTCATATTTTAGTAATTCACCAAGATGCATTGCTTACGTAATGAATCGAGTCTCCATATCCATGAGCACCGGCAATTGAATTGATTCAAGTCCCGGTTGGGATTCCTTATCACACGACATATGTAGAACTTAATCTTGCATATATCAACCTCGCTACGGATCCTCCTATACTAAGCCGTCTCCACGCCACCCGAGAGCACAAAGACACCTCAAATCCGCCACATTCCACCCACGAGGGTACACGCTACTCCCGCCATCTCTCCACTCCAAAGTCATGCGGGCATTCGTCTTAGCATCGGATTAGCCGAAGTAGGCTTACCGGAGTATGTGACCAGTACTACAAAGTGTCTCGTTCAGAAGATCCACAATGAGTGGCCTTTAAGCGACATAGTTGGCAACATTACCCATCATTCAAGATAAGTCACCCAGCTAGTCTCTATTTCATTCTACATTCTTTCTTTCTTTGGCCAGTATGCCATCTTTGATTGTATCGAAATTTTTACTTTGAAAGCCTACCATAAAGCATACTAAGCACACTACGCCTTTATAAATGAAAACATCTTCAAGGATGGTAAACAAGTAACAAGGTAGGTAATGCATCAAGTAGGTAAAATTTGAAGTAATCAACTTAATGCAGTAAGTAACATAGGTGATAAATTTTTCAAAGTAACAAGGTAATGGTTTAATGCATAAACCGGGGCTTGCCTTCGTTGACGATCTCAGGTTCCGGATCAGTACCACGATTATCGAATCCTGTGACAACCGGGGATTCTTCCAGAACTTGCTCAACTAGGATCGTTTCGTTCTCGGATTCTACACGAAATGATAACATATGCTTTAACATGATGATAATGTAAACATGATGCTTTCACGGTACATGAAATGTAAAACACCCGCAAATGATTTTATTTCACGGTACAGTTGCAAGCTAACAAAACCAACTTGCAATCCTACCATTATGAACCACACATGTGACTTGACCAAATGGATCTTGAAACCCTACTAGTCACAAAACATGACCAAAACAAGATCCAACACTAATCAAACACTTAGGGTTTGCTTTTATCTATTTTTGAATTAATTTGGAATTAAGCCCAAAAATAAACTTGTTCCAAATGACCTGAAAATTTTATGTAAGCTTCCTTATGACAAATTAGTGTACCAAAACAAATTTCATAATTTTTTTGGAATTGTACAGTGACCTACAAAAATCATGGAAATTGCATTTTTCAATTAATGGACTGAATATTTGAACATTCAAAATTTATCCAAATTTCAAATTTCAAATTTTTAAATCATACTAGAACATGTACAGAAGCTACACAAAATTTTCAGAATTTTTGGATGTGTAAATAAATTCCTACAAAATTGCAAAATTGTTTGCACTATTCAAAATCGAAAATAACCAAAACTCACTATTCTTCTTCCTCGGCTTTCATCGACGGCTGACACGCGCGTCAATGACAAAGGAACAAGACACGGCGGCTTGGCCAGCTCCGGCCGACAAAAAATGCGCCGGTGGTGAATCTCCGGTGAGACAATTTCGCTCCTACATGATCTACATCAAGTCGCGCATCTATCCCAAGCCTCTCGTAGCGAAAAAGGGCACACCGGATGGCACTCAACGCCGGCCATGGCGGCTCGGACCGACGGCGGTCGATGTAACTAGGGCTACGGTGCAAGAGAGTCAAAGGAAGAGTGAGTAACACGCTCAGAACCCACCGTGATCACGATGATGGGCTTGGTGCGATCGGAGATGGTGCGGGCAAACAGCCACGGTGTGAGGACAACGATCGTGGAGAACTCGGCCGGTCCACGGGAAGACGGGTTGCGGCGGGCGATTCCGCCAACACCAATGACGAGAGCAAGTCGAGGAGGAGCGCAAGACCAATGCGATCACGATGACGTGGCTGGGAACGACCGACGCGGCTCGGCGAGGCCTACGGCGGCGGCGGAGCTACACGGTGTGAAGAGCAGAGAGAGGGAAGAATGGGAGGGGCGGCGGCTGCTCTTGTGGCTATTTATAGCGGGATGAGCTTCGCCTTTTGCGGCGACAACAAGACAACGGAGACGCCACGGCGACGGTGGCGATGCTGCTTGCTGGGAAAGCGGCGAAAAATGATCGGCGGTGACCCTCAGTGGTGCCAGCCGTGAGCAAGCGAGGTGGAGATGATTTTGAAATAATTACTGAATCGCCATTGCATTCATTTCTCAAATTACTCAGAAATTTTCTAAAGAAGTTGAAAATCTCCAAAATGAAAGTTGTTCAATTTTTCCAGTACTACAACTTTGGTTTAAGAAACAATTTCAAATTCGCCTCCATTTTGAAATTCAAATTTGGGGTACATTTAAAGATTTGAATCATTTCAAAATTACTCCAAATTTTATATGTAAACTTGAAAAACTTTGAATACCAAAGTTGATCCTCATAAAATAATCTCCAACTTTGCTTTTTGCCTCAACCCCAAATTCCTCATGGATTTTGAATTAGTTAAAAGGGGCAAAAAGGACTTTTATAATTTGAATGTGAATTCAAATTTGATTTGTCTTCCTTTTACTTAGATTTTGATTTTTGACCAGTAACATGGCCCATTAGGATTATTTGAGTCAAAGGACATATGACCTCACATGATCACATGAAATTTAACCCCTGTGGTCATGATCTGTATTTAGGGTTTTTGAAACACATCACATGAAATAACAACATTATGAAATAAACCTTATTTAGTGAATGCATTCAAAACTTTATACTAAATGAATGCTTTGCAATGCACATGATGACATGTCAAATTTTAGTATTAGGTCAAAACACCAGAGGTGTTACACAAATGCTCCTGCATACTTTATGTTTTTGATGAATACAGTTTTCATGCTAGAATTGGATAAGTTTGTGGTAGTGTTCATCGATGACATTCTGGTGTACTCTGAGAACGAGAAAGATCATGAAGAGCATATGAGAACTGTCTTGACCAGACTTAGGGATCATCAACTGTATGCTAAGTTTAGCAAATGCGAATTCTGGTTGAAGGAAGTTCCTTTCCTTGTCACATTCTGTCAGAGAATGGAGTTTCAGTCGATCCAAGTAAGGTGCAAGAAGTGATGAATTGGAAAGCACCGACCACAGTTCCTGAGATTAGGAGTTTCTTAGGATTAGCCGGTTATTACCATCGCTTTATACCAGATTTCTCGAAGATTGCCAAACCGATGACGAGTCTCCTATAGAAGGATCACAAGTTTGTGTGGACAGAGGAGTGTGAAGCAGCTTTCCACACTTTGCGGAAACTGTTGACCACTGCTCCTGTTCTAGCACAACCAGATATCGAGAAACCATTTGATGTGTTTTGCGACGCATCGAAGACTGGATTGGGCTGTGTTCTTATGCAAGAAAGGAGAGTCATTGCTTATGCATCACGTCAATTGAGAAAGCACGAGGTCAACTATCCAACACATGATCTTGAACTTGCTGCAGTTGTGCACGCCCTAAAAATTTGGAGACATTACCTACTTGGTAATGTGTGCAACATTTTCACAGATCACAAGAGTCTTAAGTACATCTTTACCCAACCAGAGCTAAACATGAGACAGCACAGATGGTTGAAATTGATCAAGGATTACAACTTGAATGTGCAATATCATCCTAGAAAAGCCAATGTAGTGGCATATGCTTTAAACAGAAAGTCACATTACTTGAATGTGCAGCCATTACTTGAAGATGGGTTTGATCTAATTCATCCTGCTGTGTTACATAGTATTCAGATTAGTTGCTCTTTGGAGAGTAAGATAATAGAAGGCCAGAAAACCGACAAGGGCATATTCTACATCAAAGAGAAAATAAAAGAAAAGCCGTCTCAACACTTTAAAGTGGATGAACAGGGCGTGTTATGGTTTGACGACCGTTTTGTGGTTCCCAAGGATCGAGAGCTTAGGAATAAACTCATGGATGAAGCTCACCTTTCTAAGCTATCTATCCATCCCAGAAGTAGTAAGATGTATCAAGAACTAAGATCTCGTTATTGGTGGACCAAAATGAAGAAAGAAATTACAGCATATGTTGTCAGATGTGACACATGTTGTCGAGTGAAAGCCATCCACATGAAACCTGCTGGTATGTTGCAACCCTTGTCCGTCCCTAGTTGGAAGTGGGACGATATAAGTATGGATTTTATCACGGGTTTGCCCACTACTCAAAAAGGACATGATTCGATTTGGGTAATTGTGGACCGTCTTACCAAGACCGCTCATTTCTTGCCTGTCAAAACAGATTATCGATCACCTCAATATGCCAAGAAGTATATCACAGAAATCATGAGGTTGCATGGTATACCAAAGACCATAGTATCTGATAGAGGCTCACAGTTCACGGCTCACTTCTGGGAACATTTACACAAAGGCTTAGGAACTAGTTTGATTCGTAGTACCGCTTATCATCCTCAGACAGATGGTCAGACTGAACGAGTGAATGCTGTTTTGGAGGATATGTTAAGAGCCTGTGTATTGTCTTCTATGGGATCATGGGAATCATGGTTACCGTTAGCTGAGTTTTCTTATAATAATAGTTATCAAGAAAGCATCAAGATGGCTCCATTCAAAGCTTTATATGGCAGAAAATGTAGAACACCATTAAATTGGGTCGAGCCTGGTGATAGAAGGTATTATGGCATTGACTTTGTAGAAGAAGCCGAGAAGAGAGTTCAGATTATTCAGCAGAATATGAAAGCGGCCCAATCACGTCAGAAAAGTTATGCAGACAGAAGAAGGAGACCCCTTGTGTTTGAAGTTGGTGACTATGTTTATCTGAAAGTCACGCCAATGAAGAAGAAAAGGTTTGGAGTCCGAAGAAAGCTTGCCACGAGATTCGTAGGACCATACAAGATCTTGGAACAAAAAGGTCCGGTAGCCTACAAGTTAGAGTTACCTGAGACAATGAGTACCGTTTTTCCAGTTTTCCATGTATCACATCTCAAGAAATGTTTGCGTGTTCCGGAGGAAAGAATAGAACCTCGAGGTATCCAACTCAAATCAGATTTGGTGTATCGTGAACAACCAGTCCGGGTGTTAGACACTAAGGAACGTGCTACTCGGAATAGTATGGTGAAGACATACAAGATACAGTGGGATCACCATGATGAGGGAGATGCAACTTGGGAAACAGGAGAGTATCTACAAAAAGCTTATGAAGATTTTTATAACAAATGGTTCGTAACCCAAATCTCGGGACGAGATTTTTATAAGGGGGGAGGGCTGTAACACCCCGGTGTTATGCCTGCATTTAGTCACTGCAAATCATACATATCATGCATCATCAAGCATCCTAATCATACATGCCTAATCATGTAAATAACAATTGAAACACTGCTTCGAAACATATGAAACATGTTGTGAAACCTGAATGTTGCATACCTTTGTTTGAATTGTTTTGCCCTGATTTTGCTTGCTAGGTTAGTGAAACATGTTTGGCTACTATTGTAAATCATCTAGCAATGTTTAGTTTAATTTTTGGAGCAAAGTTTGTATTCAAATTAATTCAAAATTTGGCTTCAAAAATAAATTCCCAAAAATTAGGGTTTTGAGTTAAACGTGGACTTTGACCTTACAATTCAAAATCTAGAAAGAATTTGGCTGTGGTCATAAAAGCAAAGATGTAGAGAATTAAATTCTAATCAACTTTCATTTTTGGTACATTTTCAAAAGATGTCATTTTCTTGCTCAAAATAATATTTGAAAGCTGGCATTTAAAAATTTCTTGAAAATATAAATGAAAAAGGACTTTTTCTCCTTCGCGGGCCGCCGCCTCACTTCTGGCCCACGGCCGAAGCCGGCCCAGCCAGTATCCCGCAGCGCCGCGCGCCTCGCCTCGGCCCAGCCCAGCCCAGCGCCGCGCTGGCCTGCCTCCGCGCGCCTGCCCGCTGACGCGCCGCGCCGCGCGCCCGACCGCGGCAGAGCTTGCCCGCCGCGTGGCGGCTATGCGCCGTCGACGCCGCCGCGCGTCGCAGCCGGCCTGCGCCCGCGCCCACGCGCCCGCCTATTCCTGCCGAAGCCGGTGCGCTCGCTCGCTCACTCCCGCGCTGCTTCTCCCATCCGCAAGCACCACGCGCACTCGCTCTGCCTCTCGCCGCGCCACCGCACCCGCCGACGAAATCCGTCGCGGCTCCTCCACCTCGGCCAGCAAGCACGCACCCGCAGCTCCGCCTCGCTCTCCTTCAAGTCGTGCTCACGTTTGCGCCGACTGCCGAGCCCAGGTAGCACTGCCTCAAGCCCCGCCACCGACGGCCATGGCGCCGCCGTGCTCAGCCGCCATGGAAGTCACCTCCCTTCTCTTCTCCAGCCCCGCCTAGCTACCCTACCGCATTCGCCATCTTCTTGCACATCGCATGCGCCCGCTAGCTCGCCTTGTCTCGGCCGGAGATGGCCGCCGGCCTCGTCGCCGAGCCGCGCCGCCGCGACGTCGCAGCGCCGGCGTGGCCTCTGCCTCAGCCAAGCCAGGCCGTGGGCCGACGCCCTGCTGGGCCGTCTTCCCCCTCCCTTGCGCTCGGGCCGCGCAGGCCAAAAGTGGTCGTGGGCCGATGAAATCCAGCGGGCTGGCCCAGTAGCGATTGAATGAATTGTTTTTCATTTTTCTTTATTATTTGAAAATAAAAATGGTTTGGAAAATGTTTGGGTACTCAAATTTGCTCCAAATCTGTTGAAATAAATTTATCTAGGTTCCTTATCATCAGATCTACTTGGGAAAGTTATTGCATGTCATTTTTGAGATACTTTGCTGTAGAATTTTTTTTAATCATGTATATTGCTGATAACTTGAAAAATATGTAGAAAAATCTATAGGCTTCAGAAAAATATGATTCCAAGTTTGTTAATCTTCTTATGTCATGTACTTCCTAGGAAAAATATGTTTCATGCATGTGCTGTGGGAAAATTTTGAGGTGTAGTTCAAGTACCTTTAATGGCTGATTTTTGTTATTTTAGTTAGAGAGCAAACTTTGTATAAAACATGCATGTGATAATTTTTGTACAGTCATTGTATGCTATGAAGAACCTAGGAAAAATACTAACTCTGTTGTTTGACACTTTTCACAGTTCAAAATATTTTATGTTCATAATCCTGCCATGCCTTGTCATTTTTGTGTAGACTATTTTACTTATCCAAACGCCATGAAAATTTTATAGTAGTCTACTTAGAGTAGTATTATGCTACTGTAATTTTCTTAGATTTTTATAAGTACCAGAAATATAGGTTGCTGTTGTAGCCCTAGTTTAAAATGAAATAAAATAATCCTCTTTAATGCAAGTTAGTTAATAATGTTAGCTTTGGTGTATCTTTGAAGCATTTAATAAGATGTGTTGACTTAACATATTAGTAGTAGAAGAGAATACAGTAGATGACATGTGCTTGTAGTATATTTTCTTGGATGATGTTGACTACCTTGCATTCAAACATATCCATTGTATTCATCTCATCCGATGCACCGATTGCATAAGCACTTACGCACATTGCATCATACAGGATTGCAAACCGAGAACCCAGTCGTCATACCCGAGGAGCCTGAGGAGCAGTTCGAGGTGCAGCCACAGGAAGTGCCAGAAGCCGACGAGGAGGACGTTGAGGAACTTCCGGAGTGCCCCGATCACCATCCGAGCTCCTTCGAGAGAGGCAAGCCTCGAAGCATTTTCTCCCGGTTTGCAATTATTAATTCAATGCTTTACTTTAATTGATGCATTACGTTTAGGAGTTGTTTGCAACCGTTGCTGCATTATACCTTGTTTACCTTTGTTATACTATATCCTTGTTACCCTGGTATCCGCAGTCGAGTCAATGCTTAGCTGGCTTAGACCGGTAGAAGTTGGGTGATTTCCTGTCACCTGCGAGCTATAGGTGGTTACCTGGATCTACTTGGCTGACTATGAAGTCATGGTATAACTAAGTGTTAAATGAAGTCGAGACCGGACGGAGACTTGCAGAGTTTTGGACTGTAGTGTTTCCGTCTGTGTCGATTAAGGACCGACCGTTGTTGGGCCTCGAGTCATGTTGAATGCATGCCTTACATTTAGCTGGCCGGATAAAGTACCTTCCGACCGCGAAGCTGGGAGATTTTTCGGGCCGAGTAGATTGCCCGCAGCGCACTGTGCCGGAGCAGGTGTGGTAGGACACGGGGGCGAGATGATAAGACCAAAGTGCAGTCGGTCGGCCCCCGGGTACATGTGGTTCCTGGCAAAATCGAGATACCTGGAAAGTTGACTTGGTGATCAATATCTCACTTTAGCGGGTGAGTGAGGTTTGTGTAAGGAATAAATCACTAGCTGGTTAGGAATCGATTCGAATCGCCATCGCTCCTGGATAGTGAGCACTTGACTTGAGTTACTTCATCGTAGTAAATGTTTATGGAACACTTGGACAATTATAGTGAATATGACAGTATGGAAGTTGTTTAATGATCATTGGTTATCATTACCCGCTTAATCATATGTTTGCTCTATTATAGGTGCAAATCTAGTCGACAGGTTAATAATAATTAACTTGACAATAATGCTTTTAGAAAGGTTCTTGAAATGCTAAAAATGCTTCTTTTGCAAATGAGTCAGCTACCCTACTATAAAGCCCTTCATAATCCTTGGTGTCATTTATTTTCGGTTACGTCGGGTAAGTCTAGCTGAGTACCTTCTCGTACTTAGGGTTTTATTCCCACTTGTTGCAGATGGGCAGATGTATTACGGCTACTGTATCAACTGCCTTTATCCTGCGATGGGTGATGCTTAGGACCATGGGCATGGTCATTCCTTACGTCTCGTCTAATGCTTTTGTTGGAGATGATCATTCGCTGGCACTATATTTGAACTCCGCGTGAGTGTGTGTGTGGTTTGAACAAATGGCTTCCGCTACTTTTATTCGAACTGGTTTTGTAATAACTATGTTGAAACTCTGATGTATCTGAGATTGCGAACTTTTATGTAATATGTGATGGTGACCGCTAAACTTATTACGATCTTGGCTGGAATGGAAGTTGGTTTGAAATCCTTCGTGATTTCACGGACTACCGGGTTATACGGGCTTAAGTTTGCTAAATCGTCTGCTCTGGCGGATGATTTTCTTACTTAATTTCGTATAATTGGTCGGTTCTGTTACAACAACCACGAAAGAGCCATTGGCCCCCTGCTCCCTGCTTTCACGGCCTGACCGGACGTGCAGGTGGGTGTGACCGGACGTAGCTTCCTCAGCGTCCGGTAGCTAGATCGTCGACATGTGTCCTACTTTTGAATGTCGTTCGTTGATCTTCAACGGTCAAAACTTTGATCGCTCGTGCACTAAGTGATGACCAGACTCACCTTTGTGATAACCGGACTCAGGGCGTTCCAGCGTCAGGTCATTTCCAGAGACGATCCAGAGCGCTAAAAACGTGACCGGACGCGTCAGGTCAGCGCTGACCTGACGGGCCCCAGCGTCCGGTCCTATCACTGTTCCTACGTGCGCTCTCTCGATGATGACATCACCGTACACCACTCGCCACCTGACGCAGCAGCGTCACGTCCGATCGCCTCCAAATGCCGGTATCCAACAGGTGATCGGACGCGCCAGAGGCAGCGTCCGGTCGCTCCTCAGCCCCCTCGGCTAGCTGCACTGCGCGGCTATAAATGGCTGGACGCGCCCAGGGTGAGTCCGGTCACCCCGCGGCCAACGTCCGGTCATGGACTTCTTCCTCCTTTTCTTTTTCTCAGGCCACAACCACTTCACCCTTGCTTTCAACTTGCTAACCACAAAGTGTAGAACTTGTGTACACGTGTGTTAGCATTTTTCAAAGCATTTTACAAGGGTCAAAGTTAGCACACTAGGTTCCTAAATGCATATGCAAAAGTCATGTCACCTAGTGGCACTCGATAAACCGTTTAGCCGAAGATTTCTCCTCTTTATAGTACGGCTATCGATCCTAAGTCACTCACACCCTCTATGATGTCTTGAATGCAAAACAAAAACCTATATTATACCTTTGTCTTGATCTTCTTGGTTTTTATTTTTCTCTTTCTTCTTTTCTAAGTTGAGCTTGATCATCATCATCTCATGTCCACCTCCATCACCATGGACTTCATTTTGCTCAATCACTTGGATTGTACCAACCTAGCTCATATCATCACTCATGACAAAGGTTAGTGCTAGGTTTCATCAATTATCCAAAACCAAACTAAGGCTTTCAACGGCGGCGTCAACGCACCTCGGCGCGGCGAGAGATGGGGCACGTCGCGCAGGGGTGGGGACCGGACACGGTGCAACGAGGCGGATTGGGGGCGGCAGGGGATGGAGCACGGTGCGACAGCAGACGTGTCGCGGCTCGACACGGGATGGGGGCGCCGCCGCGAGGCGGCTTGGGGCAGGCAGACGGTGCGGTGAGCCGCAATGAGCGAAGCAAGGAGTTGGGGATTTCTGCCGACGGTCACACTATAGATGGAGTAGATAGAGAAGAGAGCGTAGATGGGTCTGTTGAACCAATCACTGTGCTAGAGCGAGCGCAGAGCGAGACGTCTAATTTCTTTAAGATTCCGAACGTATGTAACATTACCGTTACAAAAATCGCTAGTTCCCAACCTATAAAAACAGGTCCGATCCTATCCTCAATGTAGTTATGACATTATGTGCCTCATAGCCATCATGCTACATGCTATCTATATTACAAACCTCTTTTTGAGGAATTATAAATTACCTCCGAAGATATATTTTCAGGAGGAACTTACGGGTTTTTTTTAGAATTACACGGTCCAACGCAGATCTGAGCATCTTTTGAGAATTCAATCGAACGGTGTAGATAAGCAGAGCCCACTAGGGTGCCAAACATATACCTTTTTTTTTCCTACAACCATGCCAAATGTATACTCCAAAGAATACTATGTTATCCTAAACGGTAAATAGTAAACAGTCAGTCACCTTTTGTTTAGCGTTTAGACCGTTTAAACGGTGTTCAAATGGAGTTAAACAGTCTAAACGGTTTTGTATAGTAACACTAAAATATACATATTTATATACGTAAAAGTCTACATATTAACACATAAAAAGTAAATATTCTACCAAATAATCCTTTTGAAAGAAATCTAAATCCCATAACACTTCATATACTTACGATGCTAATTAGTTCAGTGTTTATTGTGGTGGTTATTATAATCCTCCTATTGACTAAATTATGAATTAAATGGTCATTTAGTTCATTTAAACACGTTTAACTTAATTCTGTTTAGACGGTTTTAAACGGTCCAACGTTTAATTCGCTTTTTAGGGCCTAAACGACACGGTGGCCTCCGTTTACCATTTAAACACTGTTTAATCAGACTAAACGGCCATTTAGGCGAGGATATTAGTACCATATTCATACCTGACTTGATTCGCATATCGAAAGGGCTCATTTTGATGGTTGGTTTATTTCTGGTTGCCTCAAGCAATTTCTGACAGATTCCAGCATGTGTTATTGCATTCACAGGTATGTGAGCTCCGCCTTCCCAATCAGCATAGCAAGCATTATATGCTATTTAGTCGTTCCTTTAAATATACTGGATTTCAAGACTTATTTACAGTTTCTGCGATTCCATGAGTGCTGAATAGATGGTGCCCAGGGTACAAAACCTCAAAATTGAATGTCAAGCTTCACTCTTTTAACTGGGAGAAACTAGCTAACATATTTGACCTTGAATTTGCTAGCTCCACAATCAAGTCAAGTGCTGCAACAAATACATGTACAGTTAGATAAAAAATAGTTTAAAAACTTTTGTCATGAAGAATCAAAACCTGTTTCAAATGAAAGTTGGGCGGTTCTTAGTTTTGGAGACACCAATCCTCCAAAGACTGATAATGCTTTTGATCTCGCTCTTTGAACCTAGTGTGCAAAATTGCCAAAAGGTGAATCAATAAATCTGGGCATCCCAGAAGTATAGCAGCTTTCTTATTCACTGTACCAAAATACAGCTCTTTGATACCCCAGCTGTGGATAGAAACCTAACTGAAATTGGCTTAGTATACTGCAATATATTATTCTTGTGGCATTTAGGTTAAACATTGGCATATCTTGGATCAAGCATATCAAGGGGCAAATTTCAGCCACACTGGTAACTCTAGCACATAAAACCTATGTTTTTGGCATTGTGTATAGCTAGCGATATATCTTTGCTCCCTCTAAGCAGTATTTCACTATCTGGCATTCCAATGCCTTTGAAGAAAGAAACTTCTGTACCAAACTTACATGATTGCTAGCATCAGCACCAGTAGACGATGCTGTGGTGTTTGCACTTTCATGGTTTCCATTTTCTTCAAGTCAAGGAAAGAGATCAGATCAGCGCACGTTTGGTACTTAACAGGGAGTAGAAAAAGGCCACATTTTAATACCTGGGGTAGTAACTGATCCTCGATGCCTCATCTTTGGCTCAGTAAAAGCTCTCTCACTGACATCATAGGTGGAGTAACATTCTTCTTGCAAAGACCACTTTGATAGAGCAAAGTGTGGTTTTGGCTCTGAAATATAATGGATAATATTTATAATTACGAACTGAACAATTGCTGCAAATAGCTCGTGATTTGTGTATAGAATTGCCTTTCTAGTTTTATTTTAAAATGTGCTTCAATAAAACAAACCTTGAACCAAGGAACCAGATTCAAGAGAAAACAAAGGCATTCCTAAAATCTAGAAGTAGTTCTGCAATGCTGATAGATAGATAGCATCCGTTGACTCAAATAGTAGAGAAGTAATTTACCTGATGGTTTCAGGCCATCATGATCAACAACTTGAAGCTTAGTGGCAGCAGACTGCTCTTTGTGATCAAACAGTGTACTCAAAACACGTGATGGGCCCATAGAATGGCGAGCACTTGCCAGATCAAGCCAGCCCTGTATTCATGTTTACTTGTATGATACAGTGCGGAAACAGGAAAAGATGACTTTCACTGCATCTCAATCTAAAAATCAAAAGCCAACATTATGTTGGAGCATCATGTCCAAGCATCACATGGTCACTACAATTTGAACATAGCAGAGAAGGGACAGACTTTTGTGAAAATTGATGCAAGAGTCTGGATCAGAATTAGTTCCAGAGCACTGCAATTAAGTACAGACTAGAAAATGCAGTGGGTGGTGCAACATAACATACAGTGTGAGGTAAATGTGGGAAAAGAAGGATAGAGCACTATAAATTCACACCATTCACAATGCTTTGATAGAGCGTCTCGCCCTAACTCTGAATCCTATCTCCTCGAGTTCCCACAGGTGCAGCTATAAAGGTCTTAACAAAACATCAATGAACCTATCGTTCCATGGTAGGGTCAGAGACATGTTCTACCCAAGGATTTGGCAAGATCCATGTACAAGATTTATGATGGTGTATCTCTCCCAAACCTCGAGTGCATTCTCCTCCTCACTCCTTAGGTTATGTTACAACAGGAACTGGGTCAGAAACACGGTTCTGCTCAAAGGGTTTGTAACATTGTGCAAATTACTAAAGCGAAGGACAGTATTTCTTGTTAAAACGACTGACTAGTACTTCACTGCATGTGTTCCGCTGAATCAAGAGTGAAGAGACCACAGACCATGGCATGTTGGAATAGATACCAATACTGGCAGGTCGCATATACCTGACGAAGAGCAGAGGATAGCGAGTTCATGAGGAGGAGGTAGCCGTCCACCGAGTCCATGAATCGCAGGATCTCCTCGTCGTCGCCGCCTCGCGGTCGTCCTTCCTCCGCCACAGCGCCGTCGACCTCCCCCGCGCTTTCCGGCCCAGGGATGGATCCCAGGAACTGCAATTCCTCCGTCGCCGCCGCCATCTGGATCCTGCCCCGCCCGGCCGCTCCGCTCCGCCCCGCCCCGCCCCGCCCCGCCGTGTCAGATCGGTTGCTGTGTCAGGTGGTGTGGAAGGGAAGGGAAGGGAGTGGTGTCTCCGGGCACGCTTTGGAAGAACCCTTGTCTCGCTGAAGTAGCCTGCCTCCCTTTGCCGAGCAAAAGCAAATCCTGGTTACTTGTTTGGTTTCTTTGGCCCTATTTGCATACCCTTCTCTGATAATCAATTATAATCTAATAAGATTTTCTGATAAGTCAGAATCTGCGGTCGAAAGAATCTGGGCATTTGGCAGTCCTGATTTTTTCCTATAGATTCTCTGTTCTCACCCTTAAGGCTGATTATAGCTTATTTGTTGATTTGTTGACTAAATATGAGCTGCAAGCAATGATGGTACTAATTTTTTTAGTTTGTGTAAAATGATCTAAATGTCCTTAAGAGGCTTACACATGATATTTATATTAGGTGAATTAGAGCTAGGTAAAATTGTTGCCATTAGAAATCATATTTTATTCTAACCACTTTGCTCTAGTGTTTTTGTAGAGATCCTTACTGAATTATTCAACAACCCCCTTCTCATTCCCCTCTAGCCATCAAAACCATATAGGCTATTCACTTGATGTGATTTGTGCTTAGATGCAATCTGGATATCTTTCTTTATTAACTTGTATCATGTGATGTTTGCAAAATATCAAATTTGGACATTTGTGCAAAAATATTACATTTGGGTATTTATAAAAAAATGTGTTGTCATTTGTATAATATATACACAATAAATCTGTAAATAAAAATCATATTAATTATTGGGTCATTTATGCCGGTGTCTTTTAGGCTTCACTTGACACCGTTAAGTCCCCTTCGGGTGGAATCGGAGCAACGGGAAGCTTCGGATTAAAAAAAACAACTAGAATAAATACACAAATACAAAGTTAAAAAAAACAAGAGCATCCATGCAGTTAGAATTGAAAACGAAGATAATCAGCCTGTTCGCTTGGTCGTATTTGGCTTATAAGCTATGACTTATCAGCCAACGAACAATATTTTTCTCTCACACCAAACCAGCCAACAATACTTTTAGCCATGGCTTATAAACCAAACCAGCCCAAATGGACAGGGCAAATAATATAATTGGCTCCCAACCGCCGCCCGACTCACTCGCTTGCCTTCTATCCGCTTTGACGACCCACTCGCCTTCTCTTACGGCCACACGGCTCGCCTCCTCGTCCGTGCAACCTGGCCGCTCAGGCCCTGGTCTACGCCGTCTGCCAGCCCCCACTCGTCCGTCCAAGACCAGCAGCGCAGGATGCCGGCGTGGGTGAGGCCAGTGGCGGCGCATGGGCTCTAGCGGCGTGGGAAGCTGTTGTGCCTCATCTATGATGGGCTGACGGCCGGCGTGGTGTGCGACGCTTCCTTGTGCGTCGTCGCTGAAGGCGGCGCCGCGATTAGATGTGGTCGGTGGCCATGGGTGAACACGGACAACCACGAGCTCTGGTCTCTCCAGGCCTAGTCCGATGGCTCTCGGTGGTACCTAATGACATATGCAGCGGTGGTCAAGTTCCGGCCCCTCCCGCCGCATAGCTCCTGCGGCACACCATGGGTGCTCGTATCCCTACCACTGAGGCACAGAGCAGCTTGCCCCATTGTGGATCTCGGCCAGGTGCGGATCTAGAGATATGGCGGGCCGCCAGACCTCACCACCGGTGAGAACCCCCTCCCTCCCCACGTGTGGACTGTTTTTTCTTTGCTGGACGTAATGCTGTCGAGATTGACGCGAGGTTGAAGACGACAGAACATGATAACAATGGGATTTCCAGCTTTGCACGTGCACCTACAGATTTATCATCGCAAACAGTAAAGTCCTACATATTTGCCACTATCGCTGACGTGGCACGCCACGTGCACACCAGCTCGGCAGCGCCCTACGAACCTCTACAGTAGATACGAAATGACCAATTTACCTTCGCTCCTCTCCCTCCACTCGCTGACGCGTGGGCCCACACGTCAGCTTCTTCTTCAACCTCTAAGCTCCACCACGGCGAACCAAGCTCCTCTGTCGGCCCCTATGGCCCTATCCCCTCCATCTCCTCTACCTATTTAAGCAGCTCTGAGGCCTTCTGCACACATGCCGCATCCAACTCGCTCATTTTTCGAGCTGCCCTCCTACTCCAGCGCCGCCACTGCCATTGTCGACCTCGCCCGGAGCTCCGATCTCCCTGCTCTGACCACCCCCGTGCTACGCAACAACGTGGGAAGGAGACAGACCTCCACCCTTGGCATCATACAGCACCGGCGCGCGGTCTGGCTAGGTGTGCCGGAGGTCAAGGAGGGGCAGCAGCAGCGCACCCGGGACTGCACGAGCACCTCCCCTTCCCTCGTTGCGTGGTGACAGCTAGACGTTGAAGGAGAAGATGACATGTGGGGCCCACATGTCAACGAGTGGAGGGAGAGAAGGACTAGGGGTAAATTGGTCATTTCGTATATCCTGTAGAGGTTCCTAGGGGCGTTGTCGAGCTGGCGTGCCATGTCAGCGAAAGTGGCAAATGTGTAGAAGCTCTACTGTTTGCGATAGCAAATCTGCAGATGCACACGCAAAGCTAGCAAACGGAGAGGTGCCGTCCGGTAAAAAGTTTAAAATCCCGGTAACAATTGGACTTGGCGTTCTGGGCTGCTACTTGCTGGCGGTGGTAAACCTGGGCCACATAACTTCTCTATGTGTTAAAAGATAGCACAGCTATCCAAGGAAATAGTAACAATTTGGTAATTGCCAATTAGCGCTGTATCTACCAAAGAGCTATTTCTCGCTACAAACAAACCATGGAAAAGAAACAACGACTTCATCAAGCAAATCTGCAGCCCACTTAGATTTGGACACCACTAGGACTTTGGATAAACCCATTCCCTCCCAATACAGGTGGACTAAAGAGGGAATGAACTAAATTCTCTCCCAATCCCTCCAAGTTTATAACTTATATCGAAACAAACCCTTAGTGCCATTTAATCTAGAAAAGGATCCTCATGTATATCACATTTAATCTAGAAAAAGGATCCTCCTGTATCATTTTTCTAATCCCTTAGCAGAAGAATTTCAGACATACAAACGTGAATTATTCTATCCAAATAAGATAGGTACGACCCTAATTCTGCATTTTCCACATTGATTGGAGCAAATCTGCCAGGAATCGCGGATTAGAACATCTGTAATGAAATTGGCATCTAAAAATCATTATAAATTCCTTTCACCGATACTATGGTGAAACGGCAACATCCGTACCTTCGCAGCTCTGCGTGTTGGCCAATGGTCCACGGCAACAGCGTCGTGAGTTTGCTGGCTAGCAGGGTAAAGAAGAAAAAGGTTTGTGCGAAATCACAAGTTATAGGTCAACCATGTTTGATTTTGTATACATAGTAAGTTTGCCATAGGTGAAATTTCATCCTGCATCCGCCACTGACGGAGGTTGAGTTCTATTGTTTGGTTTCATGTTCCGTTTTTGTCCGATTTTCCAATACCCTTCCGTTCTAACTTCTTCTATTTTTTCATAAATATTAAAAAATAAATAATAAATATAATACTATGGATTTTTGAACTCTTGATCTCTTTCTTAAGAAAAAGAAAGATTTTCATCAGATGTTAATGCAATTTTGTTGATTAGGGACAAAATTTATCTTACTATAACCAGTTTAGCTTTTGGTCTACCTAATCAAACTGTGAACTAAAATTTTGACCAAATTGTGGTCAATCCGGTCTAAATAAATCTAAACTGTATATACATACCAGTGTAATCCCAAACAGAGAGTTACCATATGAAAAATTAAGAGACAACTCCTGTCATAATTATCAGCGGACAGACCAGTGCTTTGATTATGGATCCACAAAGAAAGAAAGTAATGCAACTCGATATTTAACTATATCAAGGCATAAATAGTTTGGTAACTATCTCTGTGCTTTGTAATGAAAGAAAAAAAAATCTATCAAGACTGTATTGTAAATTTGATACAAACTTAATCGGATATTGTCATACAATTGCCAACATTAGCTTATATTATGGATGTTACAATCATCAAAAAATAAATTACAGCTTTCAAAGTTTATATAAATGATAAACATAAATAGATATGTACCATTCCCATAGTTGTTTTTCATGAATATTTGATAGTTTTTCCTGTTGCAACCTACGGATATATTTGCTAGCTTCTTTTCCTATATGTGAGCTTCGTATGTGTCAATATATCTCTGAACAAAATGCATGTTTACAATAATAAAACTCTTCCCATCTGAGGTCTATGTATGTGACTGAAGGCCACAAACCTAAAATGTCGCTAGACACGATTATCATCTTTTGATAGGTATCCAAGTTGCTTAAGATACCACAGAGCTCCCTCTGCCGCATGCTCATGCGCTGCTTTCTTTTGTAGCTTAGGATCGCTATAGCACTCCAAAAGGGTCGCTGAAGTTCCCGTGATCTGAATAAGGACCTTACAAGTGAACCTGCATGTAAAAAGACATAAATCATAGGTCACTCGACACCGACATTGTTTCCCATACGTAGAATAGTTGGCCACAAGCAATGTAGTCCAAAAACTACAATGATAGATATAGTTCAGCTTTGCTAATATAGAAAACTGCATGAACAGAGTTATTTTAGCCAATGTTCCAAAAGTGAAACGCTAATTACCACTCGAAGCTAGAACACAAACATAATTCCAGCTTCAAGGACAGAATTCTGATTGTAAAAGATAAGTCAATAAGTTTTCTCGCTCAGATATTTAGTAAGTAGATGAGCTTACTTTCGAAGGTGGCTTGGTCCTTCATCTTTGCATAACTCAAATTCAGGAGGTTTCCAATAGTTTGCAGCACATAGTTCATAAAGGAATGACCTTGCTGTTTTGCGTACCATATCACCTGTCAAGGTAGGAGTACTAAACAATATAAAGATATTACCTCCAAAATTGATCAAAATCACAATATGGTCACATTTCACGTGCGAAACATAACCTCCAAACATGTTTTATTGTATAGTGAAGTTATAAATTTTGTAACTTTTCATTCAAAAATGTTTTTAAAATAAAGTGCACACTTTATGGGTACTGGTTATGTTCCATGCAATATATTAAGTATACACTACAAGGTTGAACAAAATATGCAATTGCCCCTTTCCATGCAGAACTTTGTTGTAGCATATTTCCTATGCTAAGTGTGTATCACAGATATATGTGTAGTTTGACAAGCACCACAGGCATCTAGATGCCATAAGGATATATAAAAGATCAATAAAGGATTGAAGACCAATGGCTACTGTAGATTTATAAATGTCATTAAGGGCACTTCACATGTTCATCAGGTTGGTTGGAATCTGTAGTTGACACCTTGCTCATTCGAAGCTTTAGATGACAAGCATATTTTACAGAGAGAAAAAATGGAGTTTAGAAATTACCATACCGTGATACTCTTTTTGGTTTATTTTATCAGTTGCCCCTCTAGATAGGCAACCATTCTGCACGACCACATTGGACTTATTGTTCCTTCCATTATTAACATCATTCTTGTCAACCTTGTTATCTCCTGCTGTACTCTGAATGGAGGTTTCAGACCTCCCGTTCAACGACACTTCTTTATTTTGAAAAAAGATGTTTCCTTCCATTTCTCCATTTATCAGTAGATTCTTCATTTGTATGTCATCCTCAACATTGATTGGTTCTTCATCATAGCCTATCAGTTCTGATTCTTTTTTCGTGGTAGCACGCAAAATTTCCTCCAGTGACTTTCTTTTATGCTTGTATCCATTATTCTGTGTAAATGTGCAAGGTTTCATTATTGCCACCAATAAGTTGACTTTGCCATGCCTTCTAAGTAATTAATAAAAAAAATCAAGAGTATGAAAACTATGGTGCTAGAGAAACATGCAATTTCCGTTTCATAATATATTGCCAAAACAAATATACCTTCAGTTTTGAAAGCGCTTCTTGTGCAGCTACCTTTCTAGCATCTTTCGAATTCCGGTTTGCTGCAGTACAGCTTATCATCTTGCCATCTATGTTAACTTCTACTTTGACATGGAACTCTCCATTGTCCTCCGTAGGTTTGGGAAGTCTTAACTCAAAACCATTATATTGACAAATTTCTCGGAGTTCTCTCATAGGATCAATGTGCATGCCACAGAAGCTCAATATTGGCTTTAGAAGCATTAGCATTAGCTTCCAAACATGGTTCAGGTTGAAGCCGGAATCTAAAAGCACCGCACCAACACAAGATTCAACAATATCACCAAGAACCTGCATGGTTACAGCAAAAGAATGCAAACTTTGATGAAAAACAAAATACCAAGGTGTCTCCTATAAATTACATGATTCATTCAGAAAATCTATTTTCAAAAAGAGTTCCTAATGTATTAGATAAGCTGAACAGAAGTTTTGAATTAATCCTATACTTGAATGATCTAGGATTCCAAATACCTGTTTATCTTGCAATAGCTATACCTCAAATTCCACTCTCTAATCTTGTATTCCCTCGGTCCCAAATGTGGGCTGTTTTAGGATTCTAGCTGGTCAAACTTCTTTGACTTGACCCATCAACATATTTACATCGGTTGGCAATATATGGTTGATGTTGCTAGATTCATCATGAAAAATACTTTTATAACATATAACTTTCACTATTTCAAATGATATGATTTATAAAAAATAGGAAGTCAAAGTGTCGTTGGAGACTGTCACTGTCCTCAATAACTTACATTTAGAACCAGAGGGAATATAGAAAATTCAAGAAGCTCCTTTAGCAGTAATTATTAATCGTGACTTTTTGTTTCAACTCAAAGAAAATAAAAGAAGTGTTATTAAAGAAATGTAGGAAAAATACACTGAGAAAGGGGTCATTCACAAATTCTATAGAAAGATAACTGAAGTTTCTGCAGCAAGTAAAAAGAATCAAGGAAAGCATATACCTTTGGACATGTTGGTTCTTCTAACAAGTCTTTCTCTGAACTTGAAAGATTAACATAATTCTCAAATTTATTTACCGCTGCTGTAAGAGATTTAGAATCCTTTATGAGATATTTATGGATAGATTTCTTAACGGCCACATAAGCAAATGAATTATTATTCACAGCTAATGATTTCAGATCTGTTAGTTGACCAGGCTTGAGATCAGGGTAAGCTGAGTAGAGGTACGAGGCCATCAAATATTCCAAAACAGCATCTCCAAGAAACTCCATCCTCTGATTAAAAATGTACAGAATATGCTGAAGTGAGTGTGTTCTTTACTATCAGAATAGCTCACTAGCAATTAGATAAAAAGGGAAAAAGGAAGGTCGGACCTGGTAGCATCCTCCAGAATGCTTATTGAATGAAGGGTGTACAAATGCTTGGAGAAGAAGAGCCTTGTGCTTGAAGGTGTAGCCAATCAATTCTTCAAGCTCATAAATGTTCATGTAATTCATGAGAGACAAATTGGCGGAGCTTGCATCTAATACTCTATAGAGAGCTGAATTTTCGAAATCAACTTTTATCCCAATCCAATGTAGGAATGCAAATGCAGCTTTGAATCCACACTCGACAATAAAAGCTCCAAGAAGTGACTCAACAACATCTGCAATTGTCTTCCTATGCAACCAATGATGTGATTTTGTACACCTCAAGTTAAAGTTTTCACGTCTATCTGGGTGGATATTCTTCGGGTGTAAAGTCGTCTCTCTGTCAGGATTGCAAACAACTTTACAAGGTCTTCCCAGTGCAAAGAACTGAGTAGGTTCAAAGTGTTGATCCCGTATGTATACCTATATTTTGCATCAAGATGTTTTAATTTTGTGTAACACCGCGAGCAACAAATTATTCTCACCTGAGGTGGTAAAGGGAAAACATGTGCACAAAATACAGGAGTCATGATTCTCTACTTAAACTCCTTGAAGGCCAATAACCATAATGTAAACAAGAAACATGATAAAATAGATCAGAAACAGAAACAGAAACAAATGTGTTCAACAGAATTGGATGGTAATTAAGAAAGAATCAAATTAACATCAAAGCTAAGTTGCACAGGGGCTGGACAAGGGGGATTTGATGCAGGGGTGGAGCCACATTGTGGCTTCTGGGTGCGACCGTGCCATCAAAATAAGTCAGAATCAAGTTATAATGCCTAATTTTGCACCCTAGCAGCCCAAGCCTATGTACCGACAGCCCAGGAGCCTAGGCTATTGCTTGAATATAGTGCATATGAATGTAATTGCCCCTTTGGAACGGATTTGGAAAATCATGGGCACCACTGCTTTGTAAGTTTTTCATGTGATCGGCAATTGTTAACCGATGCTGGACCACTGATAGGCTAGATAATACCCACTGCCTTCTGTGTAATCAAGCTCCTGAATCGATGCAGCCCCTCCTGATTTCTTGTGTGGTCTACGGGCTTGCGTATGGTGGCGCTGCAGGCTGACACAATAGGGTTTTCCCCTTGTGGAGCCAAGCTCTTAAACAGGCCAGCAAGCAACTTAAAAAGGGATTTAATTCCTTGGTTATTCTGGTTGCTTGGGAGTTACGGAAATACTGCAACAAAGGAACCTACTATGGTGCTTCTCTAGATGTGAACAGGGTTGGTGTTTTTTGTGGTTCTTAAAAAGGAGCTCCAGCATGGCTATTAGTAGGACACACAAAGCGCTTTAAGGCCTTTGTTTTTTTTTTGTCTGTTTTCTTTCTCAACCACTGAGGCATATGCCCTAACTTATTTTGCATGGGATATTTGATATTGTACTCCTGCATGTTAAAAAATGCAACACTAAGTCCCAAGTCACAATGTGGGTCTGTTTATATATAGTTGGGACAAAAATCATGATTTAAACTTTTGCCATCTTGTGCTTGAGGTTCAACCGTTCAACCATGTAACCATGTCAGCACAAGGACAAGCACATTGGATCTCTTCTACAATAAGATAGGATGAAATAACTGCTATAACTATATAAAACTTAGCATAAAATAAATATTGGGATCATTGATACAATCAACTCACCTGCAAATTTCTTCTAATTGATAACTCGTATAAATTCGAATTACTCACTATATCAGAACGTCTCCTGGTCAACTGACCTTCATCAAGTCCTTCATATGAAATAAAGTTATGGCGCCCAACTACATACTTCAAGAAAGCATCACCTAGGACTTCTAATCGCTCCAAAGAGATCCTCTCTAAACACCTTTCAGTAGTCAGTGCTTCAAGGATCTGTAATGAATGTCATAAATCACAATTACTTCAGCATAGATAACAAAATCAAATTAGAAGTTTCAGCCTCAACAGTGCGAAAGTTAGTATTACTTACACCCGAGGCACTAATTTGAGAAGCCTCTGGGAAATAGGATGACATGACATCCTTCAACTCAATAGCCACCAACAAATTCTCCAAGCGACACATTAATGATGGTAGCAAGGACAAAGAACTGCCCATATCTTTTGAGAACCCAGTTATCTTCAAAGAGCATAGCTCTGGAGGTAACTCCACAAAGTGCTCCATCAATTCACGACCCTCAGATTCTTATAAGAAACAGTGAAGGAAAAACATAATATCAAAGGTACTGTACAAGGATCAGAACCATCAAAGAATCACAGCAATCATCTCAGTGCTTAAAATCCATAAAAGCAGGAAGTAGCAAAATACCAGATCAAATACATTAACATGAAGTTCATGAATCTGATTAAAATTTACAGTTGAATTGAGTTGAAAGTAAAATAAAATAAAACAAATGGTTGAACGAACTTCTCTCCAATATATGTATAACTAGACAAGTTATACTTTGTTTGGTACTGCGTAAGCCACAGCCATCCATGAGTGTCAATCAAATGGATGAGATCTTTTGATACTTATTAGGCAAGTCTATGTGTGATTAGCTATGATTAGCACCTGCTATGTATACTTGATTGTATTCCTTGTATACCCAGTCATATTGGCTATATATATGAAGGTCACCCCCCCATATTGGGTGTGAGGTGTGTCTCTACTTTATTACAGTTGATGGACGCATTATGACGAAGAATGTCGATGGTGGCGGAGCTGGGATGACCAAGACGGTGATGCCAGAGGTCGGTGGAGATGGCAATGCTGGCGTGTGGAGCGGAAGATGCAGCAGGGAAGGTGTAAAGATCACCAGCACTATTGCAGCGAAGCATCACGCGTCGGGTCGGGATATCCTTGACAGAAAAACCAAGAGCGTCAAATTCTATAGAGCAGTTGTTGTCCCTAGTAAATTGACGGACAGATAGCAGATTGCAGACTAGAGATGGGACAACTAAGACATTATTAAGATGAAAATTGGACGCTGGTGTATGAAGAACAGACTTGCCACGACATGAAATAGGAAGATGTGCACCATTGCCAACTGTAATGGAAGAGTGAGGAGGAGGATGACGAGAGAGGAGTATACCATCCGAGGAGCTCATGTGGGAGGAGGCGCCGGAATCCAGGACCCAGGGATGCTGGCCCTGGAGATGCATCTGATTGAGTGCAGCGACAAGACCATCCTGGTTCCACATGGGAGCTGGTGGAGAGACGTGGAGCGGCGCAAATGTCGGGGGCTGCGAGGCGCCAAGGCCGTGTGAGCTCGAGGAGGGCGCCAAGCACGTCTGGGCGCCACCTGCCTCTTGAGCCGAAGGAGGGCCCTGTGGCGCCCATGGATTGTAGCAAAGCCAGGGGCCCATGGGGCGGTATTGACCGGCCCGCCGCGCCGCTGCTGCTTCAGGCAGAGCCGTTGTTCCAGCCCGCCTTGCCCCTTGCCCTGCTGCCCTTCTTTTGTTGCCACCGCCGCCGCCCTTGGTGCTGCCGTGGCCGGTCACGTGTGGGTTGTGTGGACCTCCGAGTTGGTGTGGCGGCGAGAGCACGGCACCGCCTGCTTTTGGTGTGCGCCAGAGCGGTGGTGGTAAGGAGGCGGTCTTGGCGGCAAATCTTTTAAATCATTGGCGAGACGGAGCTCCTTTAGGGCCGACATGTCATGGGCCCTGGCGAATGTGGGAAGGACGGTGTTGGAGAAGCGAGGATTGAGGCCGCAGAAGGGCGAGGACGAGCTGCGAGTCCTGGGCAGGATGGCCGACGTCGCGAAGAGCGGCGGCCTTGATCTTCAGCCGCTGGCAGTACGCCGATATGGTGCTGTCACCTTGCACCATGGAGTGAAATTCGTTGAGGAGGAAGATGGCGCGTGGCTCCCGGTTGGCGCGGAAGATCCCTTCAATGGCCACCCACAGATCACGGGCGGTGGGATCGGCACCGTCCATGGCGAGGTCGAGGACGGAGTCGTCGACGGAGCCGGAGATCCAGCCCCGGACGCAGCACTCCGCGGCATCCCACTAAGGATCATCAGGACGAGGGGGAGCAGAGCCATCGATGTGGGAGCGAAGGCCGAACTTGCCGCACAACGACTTGAAGAAAAACGCCCACTTGGAGTAGTTGGATTGCAGGTCCAGCGTGAAAGGAATGTGGGACTTGACATTGACCGTGGCGTAGTTGTGAGCCACGATCGGGGCAGCAGCGCCGGTGCTCATGGCAGCCATGGTTGGGGTGCCTGTCGTGGGCAGGGTGCCAGCGCTGGTGGCCGAGGAGGAGGAAGAGGCCATCGGAGATGAGAGGGGGAGTAGAACAGCCGGTGAGGGTGGACGGGCGCGAGGGAGACGCGTTGGGCTGCTGCGCGAGCAGGAAGGGTCGCAGGGGGAAGGTGCGATCAGGGAGAGTCGCACGGGAGGAAAGGATAGGAAAATAGGATCTGATAGGCTGATACCATGTAGAGACACACCTCACACCCAATATGGGGGGGTGACCTTCATATATATAGCCAATATGGCTGGGTATACAAGGAATACAATCAAGTATACATAGCAGGTGCTAATCATAGCTAATCACACATAGACTTGCCTACCTTCATATATATAGCCAATATGGCTGGATATACAAGGAATACAATCAAGTATACATAGCAGGTGCTAATCATAGCTAATCACACATAGACTTGCCTAATAATACTAGGACTTGCTCAGTTACCTGTTAGTGGCAATATCAAATTTGGTTGGTCCCGACACCAATAATCATAAGGTAATTATGATATTGCTCATTTGGATCTGAGAGGAAAACCCTATTAGGCTCATACCCACAGAAGTGGTCATCTAACGTCTGTTAATATACTTCTGTCTGGCAACTGTACATTTTAGCACTTATGTATCTCCTCAGCCATACAGCTTCGAGGCGCCAATGTTGCCGTCTGGACTCTGCACACTAATGAAAGTATCGTTCATATCTAACTAAGAGAGTACTGGGTACAGGTAACAGTTTTAACTGTCACTGCTCTAGATGCCATTGACTGGCCCTTTTTACAGTGCTTCCTTTTTTTCTTTTTTTTTTTTTTTGGGGGATGGGGCAATAACAGCGGGGTCCTAATATAAACATCAAGATAATATAAAATCTGCATATTCTGTAGTAAATGAATTCAATATGCGCTCATGATCACTCACATTGTTGTCATCCGATGTTAACATTGTCTAACGTAGGGCCTTGGTTGTAACACCCCGCGTCCAAAACTGCTTATATGGCTCAGTTACGCACGTGGAACGGGCCTGCATACGCGTAGCACCTCTCTTACACTTTCGTCCTCGCTTCGTGTAAAAGGGTTAACCCGGAGGTGCTACGTTTGGAACAACAAGGCTTATAAGCTGACCCTCACCTTTCTAGACTTCCAAGGTGGTACTAAACCCACCAACCACAACCACACATAAGCCACTTGGGCCAACTTCACAACTACTACAGGCTACTAATGGGCTGGGGTGTTACATTGGTCTTCTGAATCAATATTCATCTCGGTTTTTTTTCAAGTGTTCGTATTACTCTGGAAAAAATTGTCAAGGGATCTTTTTTATGATTCTACTAGCTCATGTATTTTTTTCTACAATTCTAGATGCATGTTTTCTTTACATACTTGAAAAAATAAAAAACAAACTGGTAATTGAAATCTAAATAAATATGATCATGATTCATCAAAGCATTGCTTATTATAAACAATTAATCCATAATTCATCATGTACTATAACCACCGACTAGCTTTAGGGCGAAGATGGAAAAGGCATAGCTGCACGATAGGCGTACATACTATCGGGGATGGTTTGATCACTGGTTCACGCAATCCGGCGTCGCAGACTCAGCAGGTCCCATTTAAATAGCGAATCTTCGTTCGCCAGCACCAGCAACTAAATTTTTGCAGCCAAGTCAACGGAACATGGACCAAAAAACAGATCAAGAACTACCCTATGACTTGCATTTTTTGTCAGGACCAGCTGTTTAGGTAGTATATGTATATATACATACAGCAGTATGTTTCTTAGAGTTCTGAATACAGCTGAGTCTGTAGTATGTATACTTAGTGTGGCCCTTGATTTTGGGGGACCCGTGGGCCGTGGCAGCTGCCCCGCCCACACCCCTCGAGGACCGGGCCTGGGAAAAAAGAGGGCAGGGGCAAAGAGGTTACTTTATGCCTCCATGAGCGTTTGACACTTTGACTTGCCAACAACGGCATAAAAGGATAGAATTTGTAGCCAGATACCATATAGGGGATAATTCATTTTTGACGGCAAATTAGGGATTCAAGTAAATTGCAATGGTGTAGAAAGAATTATCTCTCGTGGCATACAATCATAGCTACACAAGCGAGGATTAACTAGGATGCTGCCTGGTCTATCGGTCAAGCAAGCAGAGGACTGACTGCACAGGTGTTTGCACGGTGGTGTGATAAAGATACGCCATCTGCCATTGTTTCTTTTTGGCATGTAATAGCTTCTGGGTTGTATGGTTGTGCCTGGAACCGTTGTTATTAAACTGTGTTTGTGTGGGTTTTGATCGAGGCTTGTCTCTTGAATAAAGTAGGTTAGTCCTAGGTCCTTTCTCAATCCGCCGTTATCCCTAATCTATTTCTGGTTATCAAACTGCTTGAATTTCCATAATGAAAGTAATGGAAATGGTGTCTCATCATTTCAAAAGAGAGAATTATCTCCTTGAAGAAGACTAACCTGTGCTCTCAAGTTGTCGATTATGAAGCAGATTACATGAGACAGAAGAGTTGCTTAGCTTTCAAAAGTGGCTGGCTGCTCAGGATGGGAAAGCTCGATATGTAACCTGATTTCAGTAAAGCGTAACATTATGAAGCAGTTCAACAGATGCATCGCCTACCTCCATATTATAATAATGATACAGAAATAATGACGCATGGCTAGTATAAGATCAAGGCAGATACTGAAAACTACGAGTGATACAGCTCTATTACAGAAATATGGATAGATAAATCCAAAGACACAGTTCTGCTGGATATTTGTAGTTAGTTTGTTCTCAACATAAAGGATGTATGCTATCATAGGAAAATTCTATTTACTACAACTGAATAATCCACTTTGTCCATTTGACACCCCTAAACAAAATTTCAGCTCAATTCACTCCCACAATCTAATTCAATTGGCCTAATCTACACCCTGATGTTTTTCTCTCTTTTTCACGTGCAGGTTGAGATTTAAGTTCAACATTCTTGGGGTGATAGAGTACACGATATCCCATGTTAGAAAAAATACATTAAGAGTTTTTCATCACAGAAGGATACACATAGGAAAAAGTTCACTTTACTACCCCAAACAATCAACTTTGTTTGTTCGACTGCCTGCAAAAAATTCGGCTCAATTTGCTCCCCCAAATTATTTCAGTTTGTCCAATCTAACCCCTAATGATTTATTTTTCTCGTTTGTTGCTTTGCATGCAAGTTTAGTTTTGAGTTATAATTTTGCAGGGGATAAAGGACACGATATCTTATCTCATAAAAATACATTAAGAAATTTTCATCACTATTTTTCATACAATTTTGTGTTTCTCAGGTTAGTTTAGCTTTACATGCTCCTAACTACGAAAACAATCATGAACAATTCTTAATATATACTTTTTTAACACAAGTTATGATGTCCTTTGTCACTCCACACAATCTGAAATTAAAAACTAAATTTGTATACAGGGAAACAAAAAAAGATATCACTAGTAGGGAGTAGATTGGACCGATTGAAATAGTTTGGGGGAATAAATTGAGCCGACATTTTGTTCAGGGGTTTAAGCGGAGAAAGTGGATTGTTCAGGATAGTAAAACAAACTTTCCTGATTATCATATTACATAGCATAATACTTATCGTTCTGAAATGGTACGCATAACTCTGAAATCTTAGAGCTTTGTGATCTAACTATATTTGCCTTGCTGGAAGCTCAACATGGTATAGTACATTTTTGCAATATTTGTAAACAACAATGTATGTTAAGAATGGCATGTAAGAAATAATTCATCCTTTTACCTTTCCTTAAAATGTTCTGCATAAGTTGCACCGTTCAACTCACTTTTAGC
Organism: Miscanthus lutarioriparius; assembly: GCA_904845875.1. Taxonomy (NCBI): domain Eukaryota; kingdom Viridiplantae; phylum Streptophyta; class Magnoliopsida; order Poales; family Poaceae; genus Miscanthus; species Miscanthus lutarioriparius. The sequence goes on along the minus strand of CAJGYO010000011.1, from coordinate 26,073,675 downwards.
ATTTGTTCCATCCAGAATGGAGTCAACGAAGAAAAACAGGTCGGTGTGGGGAGTATATACCAAACTGCCAATGACATCAGCTTTCTTGTACGTTCCACCAAGAAGCTTCAAAGACTCATTTGGCAAACATGAATCAGGCAGAGACAAACCCATTGGATCTTGAAATGCAGGTGACGATAAACACTTCTTTATTGTTGGCCAATCAATCATATTATCACCATAGAATTTCTGCTTGATGGGAAGTAAAAGGTAAAATGTTGAATCCATGTCCAATGCAGCATCATTCCCCAACAAAATATAAGATGAAGTGAACTCGGATCTGTCCAGGAGAACTTTCAAAAACATTTCTTGAAAATTGTGTGCGAGTATCATCTGTAAGATAAAAGAAAAGAGATGTCAGGCAATGTTCCCTGAAAATTGTGTCTTAGCATTTGAACAGATAAGCAAGACAGTGCCTCTTCTTTGTTAAACTCAATCTTTCCCAAATATTTAATTCCTGCTTTCACAATCCTCGCATGAGCAAGATGCAATTCAACATCCAACTTTTCAGATTCCTCTGGAAGGCGATTGATCACAAAAAGACCAAACATCTGATATCGTCTATCTGCTGGTTTGGGAATAAATTCTATGTAATAGAAATGCAACTTCAATGAGCAATCTAGTTTGCATCTTGAAGGTCTCAGAACTGAAGGGATTAACATCTCATGAAGCTCTTCCCTAAAACTTTCATCTGAAACATGGAAAAAAAATGCTTAAGCCAAATTACCAATATTATCCGCATCATATTCTGAATAATGAACAATGACCATACCCTCATCTTTGTTGCTTTCTGAAATATTTGTTGTTGATACCTTCATCTTTCTAGAGCCTTGGCCAGGTAGAAGAAAATCTGTCAAAGCACCGAGTTCATGAAGTTTAATGCATGCTTTCAAGCATGCATCTCTCTTAGCTTCATCTTTCGATGGACAGGGTTGACCATTCACTTGACGGAAAGCAGCATTTGGTGGAAGAATTAGTCTGCAAACTATTCCATCAATGTCATCGACAAAGAAGAATGATGGGGAAGGAACAAAAAACCTGCAACAAGATGTATCAAATTATTCTAGTAGAGTATTTACATGACGCAAAATGGGTAGAATAATAAACGATCCTTTGCATACATATCTCTAGGAAGGTTATCACAGTAGCGATGTAATAGAGATACACTGCAAGCAGTGCTAATGGAAGCGCCAGTATCATTGACTCGATAGATGTTCTCCTCAAGGCAATCGAACATATCATTTGATGTTCTCAAGTTAATCTCTTTATCCATAATGCTTTCACCAGTAATATAATCATCAAGTAACTTCTCCTGAGACTGATTTCCCCTGGTAAATATCAAAATGAAGGGCTTCAAGGTCTAGAACCAAAAACAAGGAACTAAATTCAAGGAAACATTAATAGCATTATGATAGGTTTGTGTAAATTAGCCAGTGTAATCGGTGAATGAAGGCGTGTGCTCGTGGGTGGGTGTTACGAAAATGACCTCTCCAGGAGAAAAACATATTTAGATTTACTCATCCGGGCACGTCCCCTTGACTGGATAAAGCTATTAACAGTTTCAGGGAGATCAAACCGCACAACAAGGCAGCAAGTCTGAATGTCAAGTCCCTCCTCACCTACACTAGTAGCGACCAAAAGGTTCACCTGCAAAAAAAAGTAAGGAAAAAGGGACTGTAACACAAGAAGCATAAACATATATACTGGTGTTAGTGGAGATAATAAAGATAAACCTGACAAGGACTATTAAGGATGGACAGACTCCAGATTATACCTCACCCGAAGAGAACTTTTCAATGATAGAACCCATCTTGTCCCTTGACATGTTCCTTAATCCCGAGTGGCATCCCACAAGAAACTCACATTTCCAAAAATCAAGGCACTTCAGATTTTGGAGAATATGTGCTACTACTCTTTATGACAATGATTCTTTTCACAAAAACAATGCATTTCATGTTTCCTCCAGCCTGTAGAAGAAACCAAAGAGAAAACAACCAGGATGATGCCAATAGAATTGAAGGCAGAAACTTGTTTTAAAATGGTTACAGCTAAAACATTGAAATTGCTTAGTTTGTTGTTGGGTTTTGAACACATTCAAGGCCTACAGCAAACCAATAGAATATATATAATTTCAACAATGCGGCAAACAAGTACATCACTGGCTAGGATGTCTGTAAGTATAAACTTCAAACTCATGCAGAAGTCTCGAAGTGGCCATCCTAGCTGTTATGTGGGATAAAGATCGATGATAGATCTATTGAAACAACGGTTGATTCGCCTTCCCTCCGGCCAGGTGCATATTATGATGGGTATTGTCATCTCTCAGCAGAGACCACAGATTATGTATGTAAAGTAGTAAGGCCCTTGTTATCCCAACTCACACCAAATTAGTTAAGCTATGAATTATAATGTGTATGAGGTGTTTTCAGCTAATGAAGTTGTGTTGATGTTTCCAATTCATGGCATAACTAGTCTTTCTGGTAATTCATAGTGAACTTAATAACCATGTTGTCAGCACCATTTTCTATATGAAATCCCAGAAATCAGTTGTATACCTTTCAATTGTGCAAAATCTTATATCCTGACATGTATCCCCTTCATATTTGTTCATAACTCCATATTAGCTTGCTAGCTACCATAGCCAGCTGGGTATCTACAAATCTTCAGTGGATGCATATGAAGCTGAGTTGCCTTAAAGGGAGAGTTGTACATCTAACTTGATGAAGACTATGAATTCATATTCTAGTCATTTTAGGCTCAAGCGTAGCCTATAAAATTTCTAACTGCTTGTTTGTGTACTATAAGATTGATCCTGGGGCCAACCAATTACTGTAAGCTGGCAGGCTATTACCTGTATTCTGTACAGTTATGAGATTTTCAATGCAAGGCAAGGTAGGGATTGTATAATTATATACACAACTGATATCATATTTGATTGAAAGAATGTGGTGGCAGTGAGACCAAACTCAGGCACCTGGCAGGACTGTAGCTTATAATGCCTTAAGTACACGACTGAAAATCAAAGATGTCATATGTTTCTGAAAAATGATAGTAGCACAAGTGATCATGCTTACCTGTATCTCGATAGAACGTCAATAAGAACTGCAAATTTTTTTGAGAAGAAAGGTTCTTCTATTGTCTCTAGGTCAAATGAATCAGCATCCGCACCTTAAAAACAAAACTGTCAGATTTTTTAATTGATAATATAAAAAAATTATGCATTTTCCAATTATTTCCAACAAAAAGTAACTCCGAAAGGTCCACTATAAACTATATGTATGACATATGCAGATCAGCTTGTTGAATAACATATCCAAAACACCAGCAAAGTGTACGAGGAGGGGAGTTCACCTTCTAAGATGCCGCGGCTTAGAAGAGACGTTGCTTTGTTTACATAGTCATTAATGTCAACCCCCTTTCCATCTAGACTAACACTACTGGGAGAGAAAAAGGTCCTTGCAGCCTGCACTACAATCAAACAAATAATATCACATACGCGTTAAGTTCACACCTAATTTTGACATTAGGCAAAAAAAAAATGCGGCGGCCGAAATGGATGCCACAAGTGGGGAGTAGTGAATAGTCTGCCATAAAAATAGTTCAATGACATGTATGGCATGGGGCTAAGAATGTGTGGTAAGCCACAATCGTGGCATTAAGCAGAACACATACTTCACAAACTGTGGCAGGTCAAGGTTTTATCCCAAATTAAATAGGCCAACATGGAGGGGATCCAAGATTTTTTAATAAAAACAAACCACCATCCATCTATTCGTTGTGGTTTGGGAAAAATATTTGGGCCTGTCATCTTTTCAAGCCTCTCCTTCTGAGTGCAATGAATCTTGTGTTTATTACTTATGAAGAAAAAGGCAATACCAAAGCACACCAAGATAAATGTAATTAAAAAAAGATCTTGCAAGGATGTAAGCTATTTGGGATCAGTAAGCCTTCAAACATCTTCATATTGAGGAGGTTTGTCAAGTGAACATAATCACAAATGTCACTCAAGGATGCAAAAAAAGTACATTATAGTCAGTTTATTAAAACAATAAGAATAAAAAATCACGTATACAAGAAAACACTGGGTAGCTTGAAACACATATGCAAGCTATTGGCTGTTACAGACTTCCAGTACAACAGTTCTACATTCCTACTGCTGCCAAAATACAAGGAAGTGAGGAACAGTGAAGAAGGAATTCAACTGAGGCGAGATTGTATAAAGATTTAAATGCTGGCTGAACAAACTGTGCAAACTCACTTGGAGGGCTCCAAAGAGACCAACTTCTTGCAAACAGAAAATCAAATTTTCATGCAACCTCCATAACGACTTCAGTTTCTTCTGTGACTCCTTGAAATTGCATGCACTCTCTCTTAACATGTATTCAGACTGTTCAAAGCACATTAGAAGCTGTTGAAGGACAAAGAAAAAAGAAAATAACCCAAAATCTCATGTTAACTGGACCAAAGATAAATCCTGTATAATTAAAAAAATCACCTGAGACTTATAGCCATCAAGCTCATTGATGTAAGTCGTAATCAAGTTAGAGTGACCAACTGGGCCATAAAAGTACACTTCAATCTTAGGAGAAGCAATCACACTTTCAAGTTCTACATTATCAACTGAACAAACCTAGAGTACAAGTTTACAAAGCAAACAAACTGTCAAAATCATCTTAAGCCCAGCAGATTTATGGAGAACAGTGGTGGTATGTACCTTTGCATTAAGTAATTCCTCGAGACTGTTGATACATTTAGTGTAGGTAAGCTTGTTAGAACCACCTGTCATAGAAAGTATAGGAATGATAATTAGCCAGCCATGGGGAAGAATAGCTAAATTGGATGACACAACTTTAGAGGAAGAATAACATATTGGTAGGCAACACTCTACATTTCATCTGTTTGTGTTAGTTTTGTTAGGAGAGAATGAACTCTATCCATTCGGTAGGCTTAAGCCCAAACATGTACATGGGCATATATGCATAGAAGCCCTTACACAAAGAGGAAAGTACACAGACACATATACATCTATATCTAACACCACCCCTCAAACTCAGGGTGGATCACGAAAACTAAGTTTGGAGAGAAAGAAACGATGTTGAGCTCTTGTCTGTGCCTTTGTGAAGAAGTCAGCCAACTGAAGCTCCGAAGGCACATAGCGAAGAGTAATGATATCATCCTGCACTTGTGCCCGAGTGTAAGACGCATCAACACCAATATGCTTGGTGAGGTCATGCTTCACCGGATCACGAGCTATGCTGATAGCACCGCAGATTTGTCGGACAAGAGAGGATTGGCATGTAAACTGAAACACCAAAATCCTCAAGTAGCCGGCAAGCAGCTAAGTAACCTCTCATTGTCGCGCAAGAGCCATAGCTCGCAACTCAGCCTCTGCACTCGAACGAGAAACCGCAGTCTGCTTCTTAGTCTTCAAAGCAATGAGAGAACCACTGAGAAAAACACAATAGGCTGAAAGAGAGCGACGATCAAAAGAGTCGCTAGCCCAAGTAGCATCGGAGTAGGCTTGGAGTTGAAAAGAGCTAGAGCGCGGGAAGAACAGACGGCGAGTAATGGTCCCATGAAGGTAACGCAAGACACGAAGAAGATCACTATAGTGGAGGTGAGTGGGAGCGGAAACAAACTGACTAAGAATATGCACAGCATATGAAATGTCAGGACGAGTCACACCCAAATAGACAAGACTCCCAACAATATGACGATATCGAGTGGGATCAGTGAGAGGTTCACCATCAATTGTGCGAAGATGAAGATTAAGCTCTATGGGAGTCTCAACAGTGCGATGATCAGTGAGGGAAGAATGATCAAGAAGATCTTGAATGTACTTTTCTTGGGACAGATAAATGCCATCAGAGGTGAAAGAGACCTCAATCCCAAGAAAGTAACGAAGAGGGCCAAGATCGGACATGAGAAACTGCTCACTGAGACGTGCCTTCACAAATGCAATATACTCAGAATCATCACCAGTGATGATCATATCATCAACATAAAGAAGAAGAAGAGTGCGGCCACGAGATGAATTATGAACAAACAAGGCAGGGTCATGAGCACTCGGAGAAAAACCAACATTGCGGCTTTACGCCAAGAGCAGTTGTTGCAACAGGGTGATGCTACAATTGAGGAGTTCTTTAACCAGCTCTCTAGTGTGTGGCGTGAGCTTGACACTCTGAGTCCTCAGCTGTCCCCTGCCACTTGTGAGTCCTGCAGGAAGCAACAGAGCCACCTTGAGCTTCGGCGCACCTACGATTTTCTGACTCGTCTTCGTGCTGAGTTTGAGCCTCTTCGTGCTCAGTTACTAGCTCTGATACCATGTTAGGAGAGAATGACCTCTATCCATTCGGTAGGCTTCAGCCCAAACATGTACATGGGCATATATGCATAGAAGCCCTTACACAAAGAGGAAAGTACACAGACACATATACATCTATATCTAACAAGTTTGACCACTATTTTGTGTGTCCCTAGATACTTATAGAATTTCAATCCAAAGAACAATTCTGCTGCAACAAAATAATGGAGTAATACGACTATACGAGTATCCTTCAGTCACTGTACTTTGAGCTTTTGGCACTCACAATGGTTTGGAATAAAAGGATGAGAAACAGGTGTCCATCTTATTCCACTCTAATAACTCTTCTCCTTCTCTCCTAGGATTGCTCTCTAGTATGTTTCTATCCAATTTTCTTGCTTGCTATACTCCTAGTTTTGTAATACAGCTGAGCAAATTACCACAAAGACCTCAAAAGTATAAGAGATCATCCCTCCCTGTCATTTCAACTGATTGATCAATTAACCCTTTGGTATATTATCCTTGCTTTCATGCAAAACCTTATGTGTTGTGGATTGGAAAAGAATACCTCCACCACCTAGATTCAAGTTCTCCTCAACTTGAATTTGGATGCCTATTTCTTCTTAATGCAAATCCCCCAACTTCCTTCTAGATCGGTCTAATTTTTCTTTAAAAACATAAACAATATGTTGCACTATCATAAAAAGCTACTAATCTCATTCTGTATTATGCTGGCCATTTAACAGATTACCGATCAAACAATGGTACAGATTGTACGAAGGCAAGAATAATGGACTGCATAATTTGAAAGCTAGGCATAAAGGGAAAGAAAATAAGATTCAAGCACTAACCAAATGAGAAAAGGGCAAGAATATATTCTGACTACAACATAATTTGAAATATGAGAAAGATGGAAATTAAGTTAATACAGTTGCTAGCAGGATAGGTTAAGACCATTGACGAGGAATAAAACATTTAAGTAAGAACATCATTACCTTTTCCAATAATCGGTGAAGCAGTCATGCCAAAAACACGAGGATGTTTATCAGCGTTATTGTAGAATTCCTGAAATATTGTTATAAATATTTTAAGACTAAGAAGTCCACAGTTCATGTAACTTTTTTTTTTGAACCAGGAAAACAGCAGGGGAAGCCCCCACTGTTAGATTTTATTAAAACACAAAAACAAACACTGAGCAAAACAAACGGAAAACACTTCAGCTAACCCCAAGCGAGGCTAGAACAAGAAGAAAAACAAAGAACCACTAAACACAAGAATCAACCTAGGAGAGAAAAACAGATCGCTTGTTTTCAGAAATCTTATACGCTTGTAGTCGAGCTTCATTTTTTAGAGATCTTCTCCAGGAAGAGAAGGAAGGAGGTCCTCTCATAAAAATGAGGTTATTGAGTTCATGTAACTTTCTAAAGAGTCTTTAAGAGGTATAGTACAACTTCTGCATATGTTCAATTGATTCAAAGCAATGAAATTTCATCAATTTGTCATTCCAACTACCTGATCAAACCTTCATAACTGCATAAGAGTGTTTGTCATGTATTCAATTAAACGTTGAGAGGAAAAGAAGGAAACAAGTAAGCTCTGGATCATCACCAGGTTGTGGCTCAATGCAACAATACCATGCATCATGAAGAATACAGTGACATATGTATATAAGAACAGCAAAAGCCATAAAAGATGATGCGCCAATGTGATAATAAATTATATCTGGTGCATCTACCATCCATAACAAAGTAAACGGCTATAGCATACTCTAGCTCAGTTGATGGAAGGTGCGGCTGGGCACCCTCCACGCCCGGGTTTTCGAGTCCTCTTCAACTCGAATTCAGGTGCCTATTTTCTTTTTATTGACAGTGCCACCTAGTTACTCCTAGGTTGGTTGAGAAAATGAGAAGTGGATGGTAATGAAGATTTAGCAACTACTCCCTCCGTTCCAACTTATAAGTTGCTTTGACTTTTTTGGTAGACATAGCAAATTCGATGTACCAAAGAAGTCAAAGCGACTTATAATTTGGAACGGAGGCAGTACTATAAGAAACAAATATGAATGCCAGATATTGAGAAGTATATGGTTGTGAAGATTTAGCAATTATTTTTCTAAGAAACAAATATGAATGTCAGATATGGATTCGAATAAATTTTAAATACTCATATATGTATATTAGAATATTGTGATAATCTGTATCTTAGGATGTCAATGGAACCATTGTAGAATTCTGAGAATCCTTTGCACACATTAATATAGGTACAAGCACATGCGTAATCTCAAGTTATACCAAATGTATTCCGCATACTGATTTTATTAGGAAAGGATCCATTAGGATCAATTGTTATTATTAGGATAGGATCCATTAAGATCAATTGTATAGGATAACTATCCATGTATAGCCTAGCTTCCTTGTATTATACCACCTACCTTGTACCACAGGTTGATCATGGCTATATATATGCAAGGCAACAACACCCCCCCACCCCCCACAATGGACGTGTGGTGTGATTCCCATACCTTTCTACAGTTTTGAAACTGAAAATATATAGGCAAGTTCATCATCAGCAAAAAAAGGTTGTACATCCAATCTGTTCCAATGCCTCTAGAAGTCTAGAGGCTGAATTTACCCACCCACATGTTTAGTACCGAAAATATCTACAGTATTAGTTTCTTTTTTTTTTGGCAAGTTACTACATTAAAATCCTGTCAGCCATAGCAACACACTTCCTGTCATCAAGATAAATTCAACAGAAATGAAGAATTAATGTTGCACAGGTACAGGAGGAAGTTCTGTGACCTGAATATTAATTTCCAGAGATTGCAACAGATGATAGTACAGGCACTGAAATTGTACGCGAGCAGTTACCTTCATAATTTGTGCATATGGATGCCTTTTTTGTGCTTGTGCATGATGGCATTCATCAAATATCAAAAGTGCAATTAAGTCCATCTTGATGAAACAATGACGCAAATTGTGCAATAATATTTGGGGAGTCATTACAAGGACCTGAAGCGGCAGAGAAAGCAGAACAAGTTAGGAAGAAAAAAATTATGCATAAGAAACAATGATGGTACAGATAGATTATGTTTGCCCAAAGTTGCGTGCAAAAGTTGATATAAATTGGTTATGTTCGCCAAAGTTGTGTGCTGATACAACTGTTGATTTTTCATTTTACTCAAGAGTCAGAACACTGGTTGAAAAATGATCATAGGCTAAACACATCTCTGTCTGAATATTTTTCTCCACAACATGTCAAGTACTATAGCTTTATTAATTTATACTAGCTACTAAAAATCTTCAAAACAGGACTATCAGTGGTCACTTGGCAGCTGCCAGCAAAAAGAACATATAGCACACCATACCTCGTATTCTCGCATCTCTTTCTCCCATGCCTGGTGATCTCTAGAGTTTTTACCACTTCCATAGTAACGTTGAACTTTAAAATTAGTGGAATCCGCAATCACCATTGCTTGCTACAAAATACAAATACAGAAAAAGAGCACTGACTAAGCATGTAAAGGTGCACCTGGTACCGAAAGTTGTGGTCACAAACATCCATAAAAAGAAATGAGCGTGTACTCATAAAAAAATTGATAGCATGACTTCATCCCCACCAAAAATGAATATAGATATAGTGAGAAGAGCAGGGAGCTATTCTACCTGACGGACAAGGGGTATGGTCGGTGCGAGGAAGACGCAGACCTCGTGGCTGGGTTTGCGGATGAGGTGTCCAAGCTCATACATGAGTAACACGGCAATGTGTGTCTTCCCACATCCTGTTCCAAGGTACACCACGATGTTCTCATCGACTGCCCTCTTGCAAAGATCCAGCTGATATCTAAATACCAAAAGCTAGCAAACCATCAGTGTTTTTTCCATACTCCCAGTATTATTTGAAGGAAATCCTTGATTAACAAAAGCTAAGGTAATGCAGCAGAGTGACACTAATTTGTCTGACAATATTTTAGGAAAAAAAAAGAAACTTAGGGTCTCATTGCTGCTACATGCAACATTCAATGAAAAAGCTGCCCACCATTTGCCACAAAGTAATAAGGCCTTGTTTAAATCCAGGGTGTAAAGTTTTGGGGTGTCGCATGGGGGTGTCGCATGGGATGTTCGAATACTAATAAAAAACAAATTACAGAATCCGTAAGTAAACCACGAGACGAATTTATTAAGCCTAATTAATCCATCATTAGCACATGCGTACTGTAGCACCCCTTGTCAAATGATGGACTAATTAGGCTTAAGAGATTCGTCTCGCAAAGTAGTCGCGATCCGTGTAATTAGTTATTTTTTTAGTCTATATTTAATACTCCATGCATGTGTCCAAACATTCAATAGGATAGTGTGTAAACTTTTGGGGAGGAAATAAGGCCCCGTTTAGTTCCGAAAATTTTTGGCTTTTGGCTACTGTAGCACTTTCGTTTTTATTTGGCAAAAATTGTCTAATTATGGACTATTTAGGCTTAAAAGATTCGTCTCACGATTTCTCGGCTAACTGTGTAATTAGTTTTTTTTTTCGTCTACATTTAGTACTCCATGCATGTGCCGCAAAATTTGATGTGACGGGGAATCTTGAAAAATTTTGGTTTTTGGCTTGGAACTAAACGGGGCCTAAACAAGGCCTTGGCAGGAATGATGACTACAAGGCACAATCACCACGACATCTCGAAGAGTTATTACTTGTTCATTTATGCATTGACACGTATCTGGGGTGCTGCATTGCCATAAAGTAATTGCGTAGACAGGCTGAGGATCACACATGCTTTTAATGCCGAGCAGGCGATCAACAGGACCGAATCCTAGAGATTAAGGGATATCACGTTCTCGATCTTCGTAACAGGAGGCATTAAACATCCATAGCTGCAAACGGCGGCAGGGGTATTCTAGGTATTCCTTGGAATACCCATATTTTCTGTAACAAAATAAATTTGTATTGGGTATACTAAAATGTCTAATTCTACGAGTGCATTTAGTTCTTGCTGTTTGGTGAAAATTATTCTCGAATATCCTGGTGGAGAATCCAGGCTCCGCCGTCCAAATCGCAACTTATGCGAAAACTCAAACTCCCTCACGAAACGCTTCTATCAAACAATCTAAAAAAAATGTGGAAAACCGAAACCAGTAGTATCAGCCGTGAAAAGTAAGTTAAATGACAGGAAGAACAAAAAAACAATCGCGTCTCAAAACCTGCCTAAAACCTTCACGAACTCCCGACAGATGAGCAATACACAGCGAATCGATGATCTCGCACAAGAAATGAACAAACAAAAATCCACCACTACCATAGAAACTGCGCAGACAAATACGCCGGCCGGCCCTCCGCGCGAAAATCTAAAAACAGATCAGAAGAAGGATAGGAAGGGGCGCTTACTTGCGAGCGATCGTTCTCGGATCCTTGGGTTCGACCGCGGCCGCGCCGGAGCTCGAGCTCTCAGCCTCGTCCTCGCCCTCGCCCATGGCGGAAGCTTCGAGCGGAAGCACAAGGATGTGGGGGAAAGTAACAGAACAAAAGGCGGAGGTGTATGTGCAACTGCCGTGCGCTGAGAGGCTGCGTTGAGGTAAGCACAGAGAGGTGGGAGCTGGTCTTGTCGCGTCAAATGGGTCGGAGGGAGCACGAGAAGGGAAGGCAGGGTACTGAGCCCCGCTGATGGCCGGGGGGGCGGCGGGTCTACCCGTATTGCGGATCTGCCGCAGGAGGCGCGCGTCAGTGCGTGCAATTGATGCGGTAGGCGAGAGGCCGCGAACGGCGATCTACTGGCTCACGGACTTGTTGGCTCACGGACTTGTTTGGCTGGTTGGTATCCTGGTTTGTCTATGTGAGAGAGAAGTATTGTTGATTGGTTCATATGAATAGTAGCCATGTGAGGGGGCTGGTCAGCCAGCCTAGCCCCAGCGATCAGCAGCCTGCAGCATGTTTGTTTGGCTGTGGCGTGTCGTAAACGATTGTAAATTTCTAACCGGAACAGTATTTTTCTTTCACACAAACCAGCCAGCAGTCCTTCTTCACGAACCAGCAACAATACGAACTAGCCATCGTTTCGTGGTTGGTTCGTGAAGAAGTACGGCTGGCTGGTTTATGTGAGAGAAAAATACTGTTCTGACTGAAAATTTACGATCATAAACGACGAGCCACAGCCAAACGAGCAGGAAGCAGGCTTAGCCGAGGTATATCGACTGCCTTTTGGCGTGGCGTGGCTACAGCCTGATGACGGGCGACTTGGGAGTTGGGACCGTGCCGCGTGGTGGGGGGAGTATCTCGTAAAAAAATAGTATTCAAAATCTATTCTACAATTCATATCTTATTATTTTAGCGTACAAATCTCTCCTTAGAACACAGTAATTTCATATAAATTGTGTAAGAATTTCACAGAAATTGCTACAAACTCTGTGCTGTAACTGTTTCTGTGGTCTTTTATGATAATAAAAGGCCGGGGCAATCTGCCCTTAAACTCTAAAAAATTTCATAGAAATTATGTAGGAATTTTACAGAAATTAGTTCATTTTTACTAAAAACATGAGAAATAGAAAAAAAAATCATTCGTTCAAAAAGGGTTCTATACATTTGATACTGTTAAATATTATACGGGTTTATGCCCATATTTTATTTAATAAATCAATTAATTCTAGGCCCATATTAAATGTTGTGGTACAATATAGTTTTAGTCTCGTATGGGATTTTGACTAATTGTTAACTCAACTTAAATAGGCTACACACTTGTGCACCTATAGAGAAGTTGAAAGAGGCCAAAGGCGTGGCCGTGGCCGCCGAGTCGAGCCGAGCCGTGCACGAGCGCCACTTGGGCCGTCTAAGGAAGAGGAAGGAGTACAGGCGCTAATGTGGAAGAGTTACTTACGGGTCCGTTACCATCCACTACAGTGTGATTACTCGTAATCACTTCGACTCTTCGTCTCCATGATCTCATCCTCTGCGCGCACGGAGCTTTGGAAGAGCAGGCCTCCGGACCCGGCATTCGCATCGAGACACCTGCTCGGGTGTGTGCAGGCGATCAGGTTTTTAGGGAGCGTCTCTGCGATTGCTCGTCGTCTTCATCTCCTTCCTTTTGGTGCCCTTTCTTCCTCGGATCGGCTTGATTACTCGTAATCACTTCGACTCTTCGTCTTCCTGATCTCATCCTCTGCGCGCACGGAGCTTTAGAAGAGCAGGCCTTCGGACCCGGCGTTCGCATCGAGACACCTGCTCGAGTGTGTGCAGGCGATCAGGTTTTTAGGGAGCGTCTCTGCGATTGCTCGTCGTCTTCATCTCCTTCCTGTTGGTGCCCTTTCTTACTCGGATCGGCTTCGTCTACTTCCTGGTGGACGTTCGAGGGACGGCACTACGTACATCTTCCTACACCGACTGTGGTCCGCGACTTCGAGCAACTCACCATGAGTAGGTCTGGAGCCACCGGTGCCTTGAGCATGGGTCCCTCTGCAGGTACATCTCTATTCTTAAATTGGTTAACTTCAATTTCTTTTTCGCTATTATCAGTATGATGTTCATCAACATATTTGCTGCTAATCTGAGTAGTAGTAAAATCACACACGTGCACATATTTGTCATCACAAATTTGTTATTATTTTTCTGAATTAATTTTAACATAAAATTGCCTAAATACCTAACAATCCAAAAAACTGATTTTATGCAATTTTCTGTTAGTGATTTTGCTGCTGCTTTGAAGTCAAATGATTTTGATGGAACAAATTATAAGACATGGCGTGCTAAGATGGTGCTGTGGCTTACTGCTATGAACTGTTATCACGCCGCACAGGGGAAACCTAAACAATTTGCTTCTGAGGAGGAGAAAAAGTTCCAAATAGCCGATAATCTATTTCGAGACGTCGTGATTAGTGTACTTCACAGCAAGTATAAGGACAGCTACCTCCGTTACATGTCAGGCAAGGAATTATGGGATGCACTTGATGCTAAGTTTGCTGTTTCTGACGCCGATAGCGAGTTGTACGTCAAGGAGCAGTTGTTTGACTACAAGATAGTTGACAACCGTTCTGTGGTCAAACAAGCTCATGAGATATAGGCACTGGCTAAGAAACTCGAACAATTCCCATGTGTGTTGCCCGATAAGTTTGTGGCCGGCAGTATAATCGCTAAGCTGCCACCTTCTTAGATGGATTTTACTACCTCTCTAAAACACAAGAGACAAGAGTTTAGCGTGGCTGAGCTTATTGGGTCTCTTGATGTTGAAGAGAGGGCAAGAGCAAAAGACACACGTGAAAAAGGCGTTGTGTCTTCTAGTGCCAACATGGTGCAGAAGAGAAATTCAAATACATCTCATAATAATAAGAAGAAGAACAAGTAAGAGAACAACTCGAAGCCTAAACAAACAACCACTTTTAAGAAGAAAAAGAACAACAAAGATGGTGGTTGCTTTATTTACGGGAGTGATGAGCATTGGGCAAGTTTATGCCCAGACCGCAATTTTAAGCAATAGAAGAAATCTGCAAACATGTTTGTTAGCGAGGCTGTAGAAGGAACATCTGGGTATGGTAATTCTTTACCTACCATTCTTTCAGTTTGTCATTCGCCTGAGTGGTGGATGGACACTGGGGCTAATATTCATGTGTGTGCTGATGCATCTTTGTTTTCTTCTTATCAGGTCAGCGGGACTAGAGCCTTGCTGATGGGGAATGGGTCCCATGCGCGTGTTCTTGGTGTTGGTACGGTCATTCTGAAGTTCACTTCGGGAAATGCGGTGCTGCTGAAGAACGTGCAGCATGTCTCCTCCATAAAAAAGAATCTAGTTAGCGGCTCTCAATATTATCGAGATGGTTATAAAATTGTCTTTGAGTCCAATAAACGTGTACTGTCAAAGTATGGAACTTTTGTTGATAAAGGTTATGATTGTGGAGGCTTGTTCCGCTTATCCTTGCATGATGATGTGTGTAATAAAATTATGAACAATGCTATTATCCCTGATGAGTCAAATATTTGACATTCATATCTTTGTCATGTTAATTTTGGTTGTCTATCGCGGCTTGTAAATCTAAATTTAATCCTAAAAATTAATTTGCTCAAAGGTTCTAAGTGCCATGTGTGTGTGCAATCTAAGCAACCTCATAAACCTCACAAGACTGCGGAGACGAGGAACTTGGTGCCATTAGAACTAGTCCATTCCGATCTATGTGAGATGAATGGAGAGTTGACTAAAGGTGGCAAAAGATACTTCATGACTTTTATAGACGATTGTACTAGATTTTTCTATGTGTACATGTTAAAAACAAAAGATGAAGCGTTGCATTACTTTAAAATCTATAAAGTTAAAGTAGAAAATCAACTTGAGAGAAAAGTTAAACGGTTAAGGTCTGATCGTGGTGAAGAATACTTTTCAAGTGAATTTTCTTATTTCTATGTAGAACATGGAATTATTCATGAGAGGACACTGCCATATTCACCACAGTCCAATAGGATTGCCAAAAGAAAGAACCGCACTCTAACTGAGTTGGTTAACGCTATGTTGGAGATAGTGGGTCTATCTAAGGAATGGTGGGATGAGGCTATTTTGACGACATGTCATGTCCTGAATAGAGTTCCTACAAAGAATAAAGAAATCACACCATTTGAGGAATGGGAAAATAAAAAGATTAAATCTCTCATATTTTTGCACTTGGGGTTGTTTGGCCAAAGTAAATGTGCCAATTAACAAAAAGCGCAAACTTGGACCTAAAACTATTGATTGTGTTTTCCTTGGTTATACTATTCATAGCGTTGGATATAGATTCTTAATTATAAATTCTGGGGTACCTGACATACATGTTAGTACTATCATGGAGTCCAGAGACGCTACATTTTTTGAAAGTGATTTTCCCATGAAAAATATGCCTAGCACGTCTAGTCATGAACCTATAATTCCTCATGAGCAATTTATTCCGGTAGAACATTCTGAGGATCCTCATATGCATAATCCTGAGGAGGATGACATTGTAGTCACTCGAAAGAGTAAGAGACAACGGACTGCAAAGTTTTTTTTGTGATGACTACATTTGTGTACCTTGTGGATGACATACCAAGAACCATTGAAGAGGCATATTCCTCTCCTGATGCTAAGTTGTGGAAGGAAGTAGTACAGAGTGAGATAGATTCAATTATGTCTAATGGGACTTGGGAAATTGTTAAACATCCTTATGGATGTAAACCAATAGGACGCAAATGGGTGTTCAAGAAAAAACTTAGGCCTGATGGTACAATTGAGAGGTACAAGGCAAGGCTTGTGGCTAAGGGTTATACCCAAAAAGAAGGTGAAGATTTCTTTGATACTTATTCACCTATTGCTTGATTGACCACAATTCGAGTGTTACTTTCTCTGGCTGCCTCTCATAGTCTTATCATTCATTAGATGGAGGTAAAGATGGCTTTCCTAAATGGAGAGTTAGAGGAGGAGATCTATATGGATCAGCCAGATGGATTTGTAGCAAATGGTCAAGAGGGCATGGTGTGTAAGTTATTGAAGTCCTTATATGGCCTGAAACAAGCTCCTAAGCAGTGACATGAGAAGTTTGACAGAACTTTGACATATGCTGGCTTTGTTGTAAATGAAGCTGACACATGTGTATACTATCGGTATGGTGGGGACTAATCTTTGGAACCAGCCTTAATGTGATTAAGGAGGTTAAGGACCTGTTGTCTAATAATTTTAAGATGAA
This sequence comes from Miscanthus lutarioriparius, assembly GCA_904845875.1. Lineage (NCBI taxonomy): Eukaryota > Viridiplantae > Streptophyta > Magnoliopsida > Poales > Poaceae > Miscanthus > Miscanthus lutarioriparius. The sequence goes on along the minus strand of CAJGYO010000011.1, from coordinate 26,056,665 downwards.
ACACTTCGGAGAAGCTGATGTTATTCTTAATGTCAAGCTGTTAAGAGAAGACAATGGTGGGGTTTCACTTTCACAATCCCACTATGTGGAAAATGTATTGAGTCACTTTGGGTTTAGTGACTATCAACCTGCTCCTACGCCTTATGCCCCTAGTGTGCTATTAAAGAAAAATCAAAGAATAGCAAGGGATCAATTGAGATACTCCCAAATCATTAGTTCGCTTATGTATCTGGCTAGCGCCGCGAGGCCTGATATCTCGTTTGTTGTGAGCAAACTAAGCCGGTTTGTATCAAATCCGGAAGATAATTATTGGCATGCTCTTGAGAGGGTACTACGCTATCTGAAGGGTACTATGAGCTATGGCATTCACTATATCGGGTACCCAAAGGTACTAGAGGGTTTCTGTGATGCTAATTGGATATCTAATGCTGATGAGCCTTATGCCACAAGTGGATATGTGTTCTTGCTTGGAGGTGGCGTTGTTTCATGGAAGTCTTGCAAGCAGACTATTTTAACAAAGTCAACTATGGAAGCAGAACTCACAGCATTAGACACCGCTAGCGCTGAGGTCGAGTGGCTTCGTGAACTCCTTATGGATTTACTAGTAGTAGAGAAACATATACCAGCTATTTCTATGAACTGTGACAAACAAACTATGATAACTAAGGTAAATAGTTCTAAGGACAACATGAAGTCCACAAGGCACGTTAAGCGAAGATTAAAATTTGTCAGAAAATTGAGAAACTCTAGAGTGATAGCGTTGGACTATGTCCACACATCTAAAAATCTGACAGATCAATTCACTAAGGGACTGTCACGTAATGTGATAGATAGTGTATTGAGTGAAATGGGCTTGAGACCCACATGAAGTCTATCATGGTGGTAACCTATTCTATGTGATCGGAGATCCCGTGAAGTAGAATAGTGAAATAAGCCAGAGATAGGCTGTGAGGAACGACCCTTAATTAAACCCATGTCAGATGCGCTTCTTTCCTTTTCTATAAGGCAAGTTGGTTTTATACCTTAATGTGTTTCAAAGTGGCTTGTTGAAGCAAATATGTTATCATACAGAACATCTTTTGAGAAACACACCTATATGAGTTCGACTGCTAGTCATAGTCTATGAGATTTGAGTGATCTCTAGATACTCATGAATGAGCCAGGAGTATGACTTATATGCTCCAACCAGAGGGGATGTTTTTTGTAGCCTAGTATCAGTAAAGGGCCTAGGTGAAACTTATTTTGCACAAAACTATCAATTCAAGGTATAGTCCATTGTATAGTTGTGAGTAAGCGTAACCTTTGTTCTAGGTGAAAGTTCAACTTAACAGTCTCAATCGAAACACTGGTATATCAAACGACAGAGGAAACTGAGAACATTTCTTATGTGCCCTAGAATTTGGTGGGGATTGTTGAATATTATATGGGTTTAGGCCCATATTTTATTTAATAAATCAATTAATTCTAGGCCCATATTAAATGATGTGGTACAATATAGTTTTAGTCCCGTATGAGATTTTGACCGATTATTGACTCAACTTAAATAGGCTACACACTTGTGCACCTATAGAGAAGTTGAAAGAGGCCAAAGGCGTGCCACACGCGCGCGCGCCGTTGCCGCCGAGCCGAGCCGTGGTGAGCGATGTGATGCGTGTCGTGCACGAGCGCATGTGTGGGTTGTGTTTTTGCCACTTGGGCTGGCTAAGGAAGAGGAAGGGGTACAGGCGCTAATGTGGAGGAGTTACTTACGGGTCCGTTACCATCCACTATGGTGGTGATTACTCATAATCACTTCGACTCTTTGTCTCCCTGATCTCTCTGGCATTACCTTCCCTCCCATCTCCCTGTTGCCTCACGCGCCATACCACTCCTTCCTCCAGTCGAGTTGCATTCGAGTATGAAAGGATCAAGATGCCCAAGAGGGGGGTTGAATTGGGCTAATTCTAAATTTTTGCAATAATTAAGCCCTACACAGAGCCCATTTCACCCTTTGTGTCTAAAATGTGTTTCTATTGTTCTCCCGTACAAAAGTTTTGCACCATAGGTTTCAATCCTACTCTAGCATGACAATTCTAGGAATGTAAAGACATGAAATGAATTGCTTAAATGTAAATGCTCAAAGTAAAGAGAGGGAAAGAAACACGGTAATGTTTTCTCGAGGTATCGGAGAGTCGCCACTCTCTACTAGTCCTCGTTGGAGCACCCGCATAAGGGTATAGCTCCCCCTTGATCTGCGCAAGGATCAAGTGCTCTCTACGGGCTGATTCTTTAACACTCCATCGTGGTGAATTGCCCACAACCGCTCACAAAGTGACTTGGGTCATCCATAAGCTCCGCCAAATGATCACCAAGCTCCCAATCACCACCGAGCCATCTAGGTGATGGCGATCACCAAGAGTAACAAGCACAAACTTTCACTTAACGAAGACAAGCCTAATGAGTAAGGTGGATGTACACTTGCTACTCTCTATGCACTAATGAGGTCCTTAATCTTGGATTATCAAATCTCAATCACCCCATTAGGCTCTTGCTCTTCCTTGCACTCCAAAGGTGTTTCTCAACTGAACAAATGGGCAAGAGACCTCCCATGGATGAGTGAAGTAAGTATTTATACCCCCTCATTCAAAACATAACGTTTGGAGGCTGAGTCATCACTGTGCGGGCTGACCGGACGCTCCGGTCAGGGTGACCGGACGCTTCGGTCAGTTGCACCCGCCACTGTGTTAGAGAGAGCCGTTAAGCTCTGATCGGACTCTGACCACCGTCCGGTCAGCACCCACCGGACGTGTCCGATCAAGAAAAAACCTCTCTGGAGTGGACCGGACGTAGGCACCCTAGCGTCCGGTGCTCCTCCATTGAGCGTCCGGTCAGTACTAGATGACTGTAGTTGATCAAATGAACTGACCAGACTCACCCTCCAGCGTCCGGTAACAACCAGACCAACGTTTAGACAGTCATTTGACCCTCCATTCACTTCCAACTCGAAATCCTATGTGAATGAAGTTGACTCCAATTGATCTTAGGGCTATTCTTGAGCTACCTAGTGCTAGGTTTGACAAGTGTGCACCACACCTAACCCACTAGACTTACCTAGGTCAAGCTACTAGTCTATACCCCCCCTTAATAGTATGGCCAAAGGAAAAACAAAGTTCTAAACTACTCTAAGTGTCTCTCCAACACCAAACGACACTTAGAACTAGTCCGTCATTTACCTTGCCGTCCATCCTTTGAAAACCGAAATGATTTCCATCGATAGGAGCATGACAACCATGATTGCTCAATCAATTTCCATTACCATGACCTAACTGAAAGGTCCTAATATGGCTAGAGGGGGAGTGAATAGCCTATTTAAAAATCTACAAACCAACTAGAGTAATTTGATTAGTATAACAAATAGCGAAATGCAAACTTGCTCTAGCTCTACAAGGGTTACAAGCCACCTATCCAACAATTCTAGTTGCTATGACCATTAGACACACAATTTGCTATGTCACCACTCACTAAGAGCTCTCACACTTGCTACACTAAAGAGCTCTATGGGCGAACACTCCGCCGGTGAAGTTTCTTACCCTTGCTCCCAAGTGCTAAACACAATGCGTATCACCATTGTGCATGTGTGTTAGCATATTTTCACAAAAACATTTTCAAGGGTGTTAGCACTCCACTAGATTCTAAATACATATTCAATGAGTTAGAGCATCTAGTGGCACTTTGATAACCGCATTTCGATACGAGTTTTACCCCTCTTAATAGTACGGCTATCGAACCTAAATATGATCACACTCTCTAAGTGTCTCGATCACTAAACCAAAAAACTCCTATCAATTTTACCTTTGCCTTGAGCTTTTTGTTTTTCTTTCCTCTTTTCCAAGTCCAAGCATATAATCATCACCATGCCATCATCATCATCATCATGTCATGATCTTCATTTGCTTCATCACTTAGAATGTGCCACCTATCTCATAATCACTTTGATAAACTAGGTTAGCACTTAGGGTTTCATCAATTTACCAAAACCAAACTAGAGCTTTCACTAACTTAAATTGCCTCTGCAAAACACACGTTAGTCATAGTAATCTCGTATCATCATTAATCACCGAAACCCAACTAGGGGCCTAGATGCTTACAATATCCCCCTTTTTGGTGATTGATGACAACACAACCTCGAGTATGTAAAAGAGACGAGTGAGGTTTTCAACATGCTTGGTTCATATAAGCTTTTGACAATAAGAACAAAGGGGTTAGACATGCTTATATGACCCAAGCCAACATGGTGTACTCAAAAGATATGAATTAAGTATGAGTACATGAAGTAAAGCTCATTTGAATCGAAGTAGAACGCGAAAGCAAAGCGAATGAGCATAACCAAGTGACATGACATATATATATATATATATCAATGTAGAGAGCACACATGTCACATAAGTCTCACCATCACATGTATATAATGCAATACATGAAAGTAAACGTGAATGCATGAAGTATCACACACAAAAGACCAAAAGAAACAAATCGAGACCATCTCACACGCTCCCCCTAGATCTAACATACTCGCTCCCTCTCCCCCTTTGGCATCAAGCACCAAAACCGAAGGGCCAGATGGTGGGATAGGAGTAGTCGAGTCAGGCGCTGAGGTGCGGTGAGAGACCTGAAACTGAGCTGCATCATCCTCTAACCCTAAACTCTGAGGGGTTTGACCATCTATAGCTAGAAGTGAAGGTGAGGCGGTCTGGGTCTGCTTAGTAACTGGTATGGCCTATGACTCTATAGGTGTCACTGTAGGAAGGGGAGCCACATCTGCCGCTATCGCTGTCACCGAAGCCTCAAGTGTAGGAGTGACTGTCTGAGGTGGCTCAGATGATGCAACAGACGATGGAATCGTCTCGGTAGTCCCGGTAACTGGAGTAGCTGTGGTAGGACCAGAGACTCAGAATACTAGAGGTATAGGCTGCCCTATAAGCTCACTGAAGGTAGCACCGAGACTCCTAGAGACTAGGGTGTCCGTCACTAACGCCAAAGAAGTTTGAGTCAGAGTGAAGCCCGTAACAATAGGAGTAAAGTGCGGACCCTGAGCTATCCCTGGTGAACCAAACCACTGAGACACCTGCTCTATAGGTGAGGCAAACTGAGGAGCTGGCTATCTCTAACTCAAAAGCCCACTGGGCTATACACCTGGAGTCACTAGAGTGGTGATGGCAAGCTGGCCTATCTGAAATGTACACTGCTGAGGATCAACCCCAATAGCAGTGAATACATGCTGCATGAAGCCGAGTAACTGCTGCTGAATCATAAGCTGTTGCTACTGCATGGCCTGCTGCCGCCGCCAAAACTCATCATGTCGTGCCTGAACCTAAGCAAGTGCAGCGGCGGTCTCCTGTGCCTTATGTGCCTGGTCCTACCTCATCCGCTCAAGTACAGCTAGAAGTGCCGGGTCTGTCTGCGGTGGCTATGGTGGAGCTGAGCTTGGACCACTAGCCTCTCTATCGTGTGGACGAGGTGCCATCTATGGAATTGGTTGATAGTCATCGTCTGAGCTGTCACTTGGGTCGCTCTCGACCTCATCCTCCTGCTATGCATCAAGCTCCTCCTCCTCTGTCTCTACGATGCCCCTAATGATCTTATCCTATTGAGCTGCTATCTCTGGTACCTTTGGGTGACGACTAGGCTGGCGAGGTGTCCTCGCATGACTGTGACATAGCATCTGGCTCAAGTCATACTGTGGAAACTCAGTAGTAGCACCTGTCCACTCTGCCATTATCTCTGGGGACTTGTGTGTAACCGCCTTTCGGAGTAAGAAAATGATCCAATGAGCATAAGGCAGCTGACGGTGACCTCTAAAGCCCTCTGCTAGTGTGTCCTCCATCTCTAAAAGAATCACATCCTAAATATCAAAGACAGTCTAAGACACCAGGTGATGCACTAGGCACAGCTGAATTCGAGTCAGGCCCTCGCGATAGCCCATCCTCGGGAGCAGAGTCCTCCTCATAATAGCATCAAGGAGCCGAGCTGTAGGTGTAAGGTCACGTGGTGTCCTGCTCGACCCCTCGCCAAATGGCTCTGTGAAGCATGGTCTGACAAGATATGTAGGTGGCACAAGTTCGTTGTGAGGGCATCTCAGAGGCTCTGTCTGTCCATAGCATACCTCGTGAAGACAAATAGGTGACTCTGGAATCCTTAGTATCTCTCTGACCCTCGAGCTCTGGAGCTTGTAGTCACGGCCTTGGAAAGCAAAATGAATAAACCTATGTCTTAGGTCAATCCACAAGGAGGAGTAGAACTCACGGACCCAAGATGGAACATACTCACCAGTCCGTCCAAGAAGATCTGACAAGCCTGGCAGATAAGAAAGGTGAGGACGGATCTGCTTGCCTACAGCTGCAACTAGACACCCTAAGGAGCAGACCCTCTAAGATATGAAAGCAACACCACTGTTGAGATATGCATTATAGAAGTCCTCCTGCAATACAGTGTAGTAGTGCTCTGAGGCAAGCTCATCCCGCCTCGGCAGAAACCAATCCTCAAACTGTATGAACCGTAGCTATTGCACCTATCTGGCTATGGCTGCCCTCAGGTCAAGGTGAACCATCGGAGGCAGACCTTGTGGTCTGGAAGGTGGACGAGAGCCCCTCCTCTGTGTCTGAGGCCTCGGTAACACTTGAGTGCGTGTGCGACTGGAGCGTCAAAGCTGTGGCTATGCTACCTGCTCTGTCTCCTCAACCTGCTCTCTCTACTAAGCGTCCTCTGTCTGCTCTACTATTTGTGTCTACTGCCCAGTCACCCCCTGAGTCTGACTCTCCTCTAAAGAGACACGCCGTCCTCCAAGTATGATGGTACCGGGTGGACTACCAAGACTAGCCTCAATTGTAACACCCCAGGTGTTTGTCACCAGTTAAGCAATGGGTTTAAGCTCAACCATAGCATGTTAAGTAGTGATGGAGATGTTAGGTTAAACATATGAAAATGAGTCACCACTTAAACTTGGACCATGCACCATTGCTTACATACTGCCCTTTCTAAAGAGTATGCTTGGGAAATGCTAGATGTACTTGTTTCATGCGTCTCGCATCAATATCCATCTATATTGATCCATGGAAAAGTTTCGTGAAGTTTGGAATCAAGAAGTCACATGAAATGACAAGTTATGTCCTTGCTTGAATTGTTTTATAAAGTGAATGGAATTCTAGATCGCCAACCAAACCTTGTAACCTTGCCCAAATGACTCTAATTGAACTCTACAACAAAAGTCATGAAGGGTTCGTGTTGAGCGGAGGACAAGAAAATACCTCCATCGGTCTAAAACTTGGATTTAAGCTTTACCGTGATGCTACTTTGACCTATGTTGACCAATCACTTACAGTGCTTGCATGGAGTTGCACCTTAAATAAAAGTTGAGGTTTGAGTAGAGTAGAACAAACTTTGTTTTTGGACCAAGAGCTAGATCAACTTGGAACTATGGCGAATCGAGGCTCAAACGTTGAATCGGCAGCTGTTTTCGGTACTTAGAATTATTCTAAGTCTGGAATTTCGCTAAGCAACGACGTTGGCATTCCGCGTTCTTCAAAATTCGTTAAGCAACTCGACTTGACCCCAAAATAAAGGTTGGAGCTAAGTTCATGGAGAAGAGCATATAAAAATATGGCACTCGTTGGACTTCGTTTTGACCATCAATTTTGGACTTTTGTTCATCGTTGTCAATGCGCTGACACTATCACTTTGGAGCATAGTTAATCACTAATCCGTAGCCCTTATGGCAGTGCACCTTAAATAGAAATTGTAGAGCATTATGTGGGCTACAACTTTGCTTTTGGGCCCATATCCAAATTTGGCCTGCAAACGGCCCATAATCGTGCCCCACGCTGATCGCTTTGCTGCCCGCCATGTGCTCGGTAAAACACCCCAATGGGCGGCGCGTGTCCAGGGCGTGGCCGCCTTGCACAGAGGGGCGCCCGCCATTGTTGCCGCGTGCCCTGCCTCTCTGTCGCGCCCCTGTTTGTTCAACAGCGCTGCCACACACTGTCCCGGCCAGAGATCCACTCCGCGCTCGCTTCCTCTCACTCCTCGCTCCACTCCGCGCCAGAGCCGCGTCCGCCATGGCCGGGCCAGCCGAGCTCCCATGCCGCTGCCGCTCCCTCTCTTACAACCCTCCTGCGCCTGCACAGAGCTCTCCATCGGAGGCACGCGGGACTGTACGTCCTCCCTCACCTCTCCGCCGTCTCTTCAGGCCGCCGGAGCGCCGTCGCCGCCTGTTCAGGCAGGCTCGAGCCACCGGTCACCATGGCCAGGCAGCCACGAGCCACCTCCGGCCGTGCCGAGGACTCCCGCGGGCGCGCGCGAGCCCGGCGCAGCCGCAGCACCCCTCCTTTACCGTCGACGAGCACCGCAGTGGCCGGAATCGTGAGCTCCGGTGAGCTCCTCTGCTCTGCTCGGCCAGAGATGGAGAGGAGGACCTCACGCGAGAAGAGAAACAAGTCCAGGGGGTTTTATGTAGAACCGTAGACTCAAATGAATAGTGCCGATAAGGACCTATTTAAAGTAATTTGCTGAATCTTTGGAAATTCATAGTAATTCATAGAAAATTCATAAAATAGCAAATGAGGACTTTTTGGAATCCTTGTGGAATTCTCTATGCATTAGATCTATAATATGGTATGTTTTAGTTTCAATATTTTGCGGTAAAAATAGATTTGTGCAGTAAGGTTTTAATGCTAGTTGAATTTGTTATTTTCCATAACTGCAGATCTAGGGCTCCAAATGAAGTGAAATTTTTGTGGCATGCTACTCATGTGATATTTGATGTGTGGTAAAAATTTCATAAGTATTGGATGAAGTATGAGTGAGTTATTGGTTTATCTCGCTCTCACATGATTTCTTGCTTTAGCAAATTGTCTTTTCATAGAGGTTGCTATACATATTCAAATGGAGTGAAATTTATAAAGTAGACTATTGAGAGGATATGTGGGCCACTGTAATTTTTGTAGAATTTATTGTATACTTTTGGTATATGTTCATTAAGTCACCTTGTTATCTAAATTAAATTAAGAAATGCATTAAAAGAATTTATTTGGTCATGGACACTAGGTTTTCTGGTGTTCTTTAGTCATGTGTGACATTTTGGTAAAGTTGGTTTTGCCCAATTATGTGTTTGCAACATAAGTAATATTTATTTTCTTGCAAATGTGGTTTATGGATAGATTTAGGAAGTTAGCAAAATTCTTCATGATAATGTGCTTTGTTGTGAAACTTGTTTATACAATAGTTGTAGATAATTTATGTATCTAGCTGCTGTTAAAATTTGGTATCATTTGGATGGGTAGTGTTTGAGTTACAACTATTTAAAGTTAGAATACATGATTTGTTGCTCTCTGTTTTGTATGAACCAGTTTCTGTAAAGGTATAATTTCGACCTACTTAACTTGGGAATCATGATGTGATGATTATAGATGAAATGTAGATAATTTCATAAGCTTTCCAAAATGTTTTCTTTCAAGTCATTTGGATTTGTGTACAATTATGCTTCTCAGTTGCATTAGTTTTATGCTAATCTGAAACATCTACATGTTTGACCTGTTTAACTTTGTAATTAGCTTTTTATGTAAACATCAATCTTGTATACAAATTTATGGATTTTCATAAAGTCTTAGATCATCCTTGTGGGATGTTTGTAGCTTTGTTATGTTTGAAACAAGAGACTGTTTGCTTGCTGTCCAAAATTGCTTGTATCTAGAATTGTTTGCTTCTACTTGCCTTGTTTGTATGATTGCAAATGGTTATCTTGGACACCTAGAGTTAAGGTAGCATGCCTAAAATGTTTTGCTAAATTGTAAGTACTTGATCATGTATAGCTAGCTGGTTGTATGACATGCTATTTGTGTATAGTGTAACATATGCTTGTTTAGTATGCTTGTTGCATTCCTTCATGTGTATTCTTTATGTTCATGCTTGCATCTATGCATCTCATCCTAGGTACGCTAGATACATCACGTGGACGATAAGATGATAATGTGGAACCAGAGACAATGGTGTATGGTGGACCTATCCCGAAGGTGGAAGGACTGGACAAGTGCTAGAACGGGAGATGCTCACTTAGCGAGTGTCGCCTACCTAACAATCGACTTGTGTCGGATCCCGTGCAAGCCCCGGAGCATATTAAGCCTCCTAATTTCTGAAATGCAATTAAATTATTATTGTTACATATATATTGTTGCATTAAGTTTAGGTGTTGGATGCAAACACTTGCTGCATTGGTTATCCAATCCTTGTCCGAGATATTGATACCACGAATCCTATGTAGCTCGGGCTCGTGTAGTGCTTAGCCCTGCGCCAAACACGGTAGAAGTCGGGTGATTTCTATCACCGCGCGAGATATAGGAATATACATATGGCACGGTTGGCTATATTTGCTATCGTGGAAAAGAACCTATCTTAATTTGAAATGAACCCGGACGGAGGCTTGTCGGTTTGTAGTGTCTATCAGGTCGATTAAGGATGAATCTTGGAGCCTTTCCTGCTCATGTTGAACGCATGCCTCTCTCTTAGTTGGCCGTGTCTGAAGACTGACCACGAAGCCAAGTAGTTCACCTCAGGCCGGGAGTTGATAAGTATAAAGTGCGCCTCGGAAGGGAGCCGTAGGCGTGAGTCCAAGGGCAGGTGATTTAAAAGTCCTGATCGTCCCGGTAGAAGGGTAATCCCTGAGAGTGCTTGGCGCTGATCGAACCCGCTGAATTTGGTTTCCTGAGATGTTCCAAAGGTGACTTCACGGCTACCCTTGCAAAGTATGCTGGGTGAGAGTTAGGAATACCCCTCACCTGAGTTGTAATTCGATTCGAATCGCCGTCTCTCCCGGTTAGTGAGAACTTGACGGGCTTATCTCCAATGTAGATACACTAAATAACCTAATGGTTTGGAAATGATGATATGATGATGACAGCCTTATTATACCTGCTATGGTTAATATTGTTTGCTCCTAATAAGTGAGTGCTCTAGTACAGGTGCTAATCTAGTGGATAGGTAAATGATGATAAGCTTGATGCTAAGTTTAAATTGGTTACTATGCTCATAAGCTCTTTTATGCAAAAGTGTCAAGCTAGCCCACCTCATAAGCCTTGCATGATCCTTGGTGTCCTTTATTCTGGTTTGACGGGTAAGTCTAGCTGAGTACCTTCTCGTACTCAGGGTTTATCCCACCATGTTGCATGTGAAGTTCTTGGCCTATGAAGATGGTGACTAACCGCCGATGGGCTCGGTGATTCTATAGTTACTTCTCATCTATATGCTTTTGTCGGGAGATGTCACTTATGCTAGCAATGTATTTGGAACATATATTAATGTAATCTTTTGAAAGCTATGTTGTTTTCACTAATCGGTTTTGAAACCCAAGCTTGTACTATTATTTGCGAATCCATTTGTAATATTATTTTCCGCTGCAACCCTGCGTATGTGATGTGTATTTGCTTAATCACGCGATCTTGGTTGTGATGTTGATTTACCGAGGTCTTTCGGGACACTCGGCGGACTACCGGGTTTATATGAGTGAAAGTATGTGTGTGTCAACGTGTTAGCGGGGATAGCCGTACTTGATCTTGTATAAATTGGGCGGTTCTGTTACATCAATCCTCTCGACGGTGGCCCTCTGAGTCAGTGGCAACTGATCGCCTATACGAATGCCACTACTAGATCCACCTATCTTGGCTTGCTCTACTATGGCTGCCACTATTGCTGCTCTCTCTGCCTCAACATCATCGAACTTGCGCTTCTTGTTTGTAGTCTTTTTTGCCTTTCCTTTTTGCTGAGCAGTTAGGCGAGGCGGAGGCGTTGGATCCTCATCACCAGGACCACCCCTAACGTTCTTGCAATGAGCCATCTCTGAAGCTGACAAGAATCACTGCCACTGATAAGGAACAACTGCCAACTGACACTCGTGAGGCTTGGCCTCAATCCATAATCGCAGGCTTGGCCTCGAGTTAATTGACAACTGCCAAATCAACCATAAGAGCACCGACTCACTGCACGATGGAATAGATAGGAAATATAAATAATCACTATATTCATCTAGAGGTGAGAAACCCTAAGAAGCAAGCAGTAGAAGAGAAATTGAAATCGATAGCTTGCTACCTGATGAAATCCGATGATCCGGCGACCGATAAGCAAAGGAGAGAATCATGAGGCACCACTCGAGATCAGCAAGGTTACACCTAGGGCTAGGGTTGCTGGCACCTAGATAGAAAAGCTCAACGACGCTGAGTAGACCAATGATGGAGCACCTCATGGTGATGCTCATGAAGAAGTCAATGATGGCCGCGGTGGTGTAGGCACGATGACGCGGGCAGGGCGGCGTGAACACTGTGGTGTGGGCACAGTGCGGTGGTGGTGCGGCAGAGCTTTACTGCGCGAGGTAGGCACGGGCGCAACAGTGGAGGCGCAGGCGCGGGCGCGGCGGCGCGATGCAGGTGGTGCAGGTGACCTAGGTACGAATGAGGTGAAGACAAAGGAAAACTATTCATGGTGGCCCCCGCATGATAGAGAAGAAAAGGAATTTTAGATCCACTTGGATTCAACTGACCGGACGCATCGGTGGCAACGACCGGACGCTGCCACCCGGAGTCTGGTCGACAACAGAGAGGTCCAAAACCCTCAAGTCGTGACCGGACGCGTTTGGTGCCTCATGATTGGACGCACAACAGAGTTCGGTCAATCCTGACATCTTCTTTATTTGACTGGATGTTGGGCCATCTTCACACCGGATGCTGGAGGAACACTGTTCAGCGTCCGGTCACTATTTTTTAGCAAATCTTTAAAGTTCCTTCGTCACTGCCTTTTTCTAATCAAGTCCCAACTTCAATAAGACATAAATAAACACCAATTGGGACTGATGTGAGAGACCTCTCTCAAGCCCTCAAAATTTTCAAAGTATTTTACCTTAGGCTATAATTCTTTTTAAGAAAATATGCAATAAAAGGGGTGAGGAGCACCGTGTGACCATACAAGAGGGTTTTATGACCAATAGGAGCTTCAAATGCTCTCCCTATTTGTGGACAAACACAGTGGGTGCTCAAAAGATAACTGAAAAGAAACGACAAAGCAACACACATGCACATGCAATGCAATACTTGAAAGTAAGTCTAGTTGCTTGTCAAGTTTGATCTAAGGTGAAGCTTCTTCACACGCTTTTTGGCGGTTATCTTAACCATGTTAGACAACCCCTAAGTGCATTACTTAAAAATTAAACATGTTTTATATTACAATGTAATACAAGGGACAACACAAGATTATTTTTTAGTGAAGTTACTAAAGTCAAGCACATTGAGCTCATTCCTCAACCGACAAAATGTAGCCTCATCTAGTGGTTTAGTAAAGATATCCGCCAATTGATCCTCAGTCCTTATACCTTCTCATGATATATTATTTTTAGCAACATGATCTCTAATAAAATAATGGTGGATATCTATGTGCTTGGTGCGAGAGTGTTGAACCGGATTATTACCAAGCTTTACCGTACTCTCATTGTCACATAAAAGAGGTACCTTTTTCTAGAACTACACCATAGTCTAGCAATGTTTGCTTCATGTAAAGAATCTGTGCACAACAAGCACCCGTGGCAATGTATTCTGCCTCAGCGGTGGACAAAGCCACACTATTTTGCTTCTTGGAGGTCCAAGACACTTGTGATGTACCAAGCAAATGTCACCCTCCAGATGTGCTTTTTCTATCAATTTTGCAACCGGCATAATCCGAATCAAAATAGCTAACTAGTTGGAATCTAGCTCATTTAGGATACCAAAGACCAAGCATGTATGTTTAATGTACCTAAGGATTCTTTTAATGGCAACCATGTGAGCCTCCTTAGGATTAGCTTGAAATCTGGCACACATACACATACTAAACATGATGTTAGGCCTAGATGCGATCAAATATAATAAACTACCAATTATAAAACGGTAGAAAGTTTGATCAATTGATTTACCTACCCCATCTAGGGCGAGATGTCCATTAGAAAGCATTGGTGTCTTGATTGGCTTACATTTATCCATTTTGAACCTCTTGAGAAGGTCCTTGGTATATTTTTCTTAAGAGATGAAAATTCTCTCTCTCATTTGTTTGACTTGAAAGTCGAGAAAGAATGTAAGCTCTCCAATCATAGACATCTAGAACTTTTTTGACATCAATTCACCAAACTCTTTGCAATAGTCTTTATTTGATGAGCCAAATATGATATCTCCTACAACTAAAAAGAACAAAAGCGTGGACATTTTTTGGTGCGACATTTATTTTGGTTCGTCCGTCTGCCCACGACCGTGCGATACCTCGCTCGCTTCGTCGCTCGCATAAGTCACACCTCCAATCGCTCTCTCCCCCTCGTGAGATCCCTCTCCACCGTCGGCTCACACGGGCCCAGTGCGCTACGTGGCCGCGGGCGGGGCTGGCGGCGTTCGGCGGCACGGACGACTCCACCTGCCTCTATGACCTCCCCTCCGTCGCGGACCTCGGCCCGCTCCTGGACCCCTCGGCCACCGTCTCTACGCTCGCCTTCTACTCTCGGGGCCTCGTGCCGCGGAACCTCGTGGCCGCCTGCGACGACGGCGTGCTCCTCCTCTACGACGCCGACGGCTTCGCACTACTCGTCACGCTCCGTGCCTTCCCACGCCACGAGGCCGTCGAGGGGCTCGCCGTGCACCCGTCGGGCCACGTCGTGCTCGCCGTCGGTCACGCGGGGGCGCTCGCCATGCTCAACCTCGCCCGTGGCCGCCGTAGCTTCGCCTGCCACCTCAAGCGCCCCGCGTCTGCGGTCGCCTACGCTGAGGACAGGGACGGCGGGGACCGGTTCGTCATGGCTGCTGAGGAGAAGGTCGGCGTGCACGATTCCGTGGATGCTAGGATTATTCATCAGATGGACTGCGGCAAGAGGGTTCTCGCCATGGCGCCTGCCAAGGTACCACCATTGCCTGGGCATCTTATTGATTTGGTCATGAAATGTTTAGGATTCAACTATTATTAAAAGTGGATTACCGTGAGGAGCTGATAAATTGTTGAAATCTATCTTCTTGTTGAAATGTTGATGGCAAATTCAGCTTGCATCAGCCTTGTAACATGCTGAATTGACATCTAGGTGCAGGCTCATATTTTTATTATTGACTTGCGAGTATATTAGGATGCAAATTGTTGAAATTTATGGTCTTGTTATATGCAACTTCAGGTTTCATCAGCCTTTGGGTTGCTCATGACATGCTGAATTGACATCTAGGTGTAGCTTCATATTATTATTATGACTTTACGAGTGAATTAGCATGCATATTGTTGAAATTTGTTGTCTTCTCGAATGCAACTTCAGTTTTCATTAGATTTTCAGTTGCCCATGGCATGCTGAATTGACATCTCGGTGCAGCTCCACATTATGACTCTAGAGTTTAGACATTCATTATTTCGTGATATGTGTACTAGCTCTTCAAATTGATTTATATCCACTACCTTATTGTCTTCCCACTGATGCCTCTATTACCTTTTGCACTTTGCTCACATGTTTTTTTGTGATTTTTTTCAGAATGGAGTCCTTTACACTAGAGGCGAGGACCGTTGTGTTACTGCTTGGGATCTGTCCAGCGGCAAGGTCTCCTCACGCATTGAGGGTGCTCATGCAACTCGTGTAAAAGGGGTTGTTGTTTTCGATAATCGCAAGGGTGGATCAGAGCTCTCCAATCTAATTGCTTCTGCTTCGTCTGATGGTGTCATAAGGATATGGGACATTCGGACAATTGGGAATGGAAAGCCTACTCTATTAGCAGAGGCTAATACAAAAGCAAGGCTAACTTGTCTTGCTGGAACGTCACTGAAATGTAAGTCACAGAAACTTCATAATGTAGTGAGTATTGTACACTATCCTAACAAGTCCATAACAGAAACTTCATAATGTACACTGTCCTAACAAGTCCTTATTATAGCATAGATGTAAATAATCATGTCGTATAAACATGCCTTGAGTTAGTTTTCACAGACAAATTACAGGGCAATGTTAAATCAAGATTTTCATATCCTGATCTTCACTGAGAAAATATGTTCAGTTGATCTGTCAATATCCTCATTTGTATTCACTGGCTCACTGCTGCTCTTTCCATTATGTTAACAGTATTCTTTTGCTTGTTAAGAAGCATCAGTTCTCATGTATTAGTGGTTTTTATTTAAGATTATTAGGACAATAAAAATTTCTTCTCCATTTAATAACATGTTATCTTCTATTGTTGCCTAACAATGATTGGTGCCTATTTGAGATCTTACGGTGTACACAAAGTCCATGATCCTTTTTATTCAACTAACTTTTGTTTTCCATGTATAATAGTTTTTTTCTTTAGCTTGACTTGTTATGTGTAATGTGTTAATTCATTTGTTAAGTACCCTGTTGATTATCCGCACATAATAAGGCTCTGATGATTTACAGGAGGCCAAGGAACCTACAAGCGGAGTGAAGGGTTGAAGCAATTTTTTGACAAGGGGCTAGGCGTCTGATTTTGCATTGTTTAGGTTAGTTGAATTAGAAAACCTGGACATCAAAGAAGAATTGAAGATGAAAGATCTGGCATGCAACCATTATCTGGGTGCATTTGAAATGTATGATAGTCAGCCCATTATATACACCAACATAGTTTGGCTTCAGTGTGTGAACTGCAAAACTTATTATGAGATTGTGTTATTTGATTGTACAAGTTTTGCAATTAGAACCATTTTTAGTACTAGCATCATCACCTACGGGATGATTCCTCTGTCAAAAGGGTCATCTAATCTATGACAAGTTTTGCAGTGAGAATCATTTCCAGTACTGACTGTGCAATTTACTTTTGTTGTGGGTGTATGGCTCACTACATGCAGATCGGTGTGGTGATGTCGATGCACCTGTTAATATTCTTACGCCACATAATAATGTAGCTGAAAACCAATGCCTCAGCCCTGTTTCTTAAAACATGCCCTGTTTCATTTGATATGTGCACAAAAGGTACTAGATCACGCTTGGATATTTTTTAACTACTTTTACGATTTATCGCATGGTAAAAGAAGAATCTGCTTGAACTATAGAACACTCTACAAATCTCCTTTGTCCAAATATATACCTATCAGTTATACATAAAGATTTACTACATCTTTCTCTTGTCTTATGAAGCTTGATGCAATAATTTAATCGGTCAGTCATTATACTGATATATGTCATATGTCCTTGTACTTTAGCTTATCTGCCATTACCTGCTTGTCTTTTTCTTGTCAGGAAGTTCAGGAATGAAGAACAATGTATACTTTCATTTACACAAGTTTTGAATTTAAGGTTTTATATGAGACCTTTTAAACATATTTTTTTGTTAGCTATTTTGTAGACTGATCAGTTAACCATTTTTATTATTATATCTGTCTATTTAGCTTATTAGTTAACTGATGCCTACCTCTTGCCTCACATTATACTCTTGGATTTACCTTGCAGTACACGGACGTAGTAAATGTACATATTCCTGGATGGAATGAGGATGTCTTCAAATAGAAATTCAGACGGGAAGGAAACATTGCAGAGGACATAGATGGGTAACTAACGTAGAGTCACTATAGCTTGTAATAATAATACCTATGATTTAACTATTTCTATATATCGCTGTCGACCGAATATCGTCGGCAGTCCACCGAGGGGTATCCCGCGATGGTAGATTTGTCGGTGGAGGTGCGCGTAATCAGGAACCAGATGGTGACACAAGGCGCATAGACAGCGATTTAGACAGGTTCGGGCCGTCTGATCGACGTAATACCCTACGTCCTGTGTCTTTGGTGTATTGTATTGAGATGTAGTAGATAGATCTAGATGGATCATATCCACTAGGGGACCCCTGTCTCTCCTTATATACTCTGGAGGGGCAGGGTTACAAGTAAAGTAGCATATTTGGTACTATATAATATCTTGCGGTGCACGCCGAGCAGCGCCGTGCACGCCTTGATCTTGTGGACTGGGCCACCTCTGATGGTGCGGCCCATGTCTTGTCTTGAGGATACCGGGGGCCATACCCCCACAGTTAGTCCCCAAGCCTGACAGTAGGTGATGTAGTCACGTGGTGCCAGGGTCAAAAAGTAGAAGACCAGCCGAGCAGGCAGCCAGTCCCCGGGCGTAGCCTCGAAAAGCACATTCACCGCAAGGTGAAGTGTGCCCACTTAGTCCCCGAGCATGCTGAAAGATGAAGAGTGAATCTTGTAGCAGGGTCAAAGAAAAAGAAGTCTAAAAGCTTGCCGACGTCGTCTGACATGCGCGTATCAAGACCCCCGGCGTGCTGCCCAAGATCAGCACCTTGATACGAACAGCATGGAGCAGCTTGATAGCACACCGATGAGACATAGCAAGATCCGAGCAGCAAGGAAATCCCCGGCGTCGCTGGCGATGTTCGAGCACCGAGGAGCGAGGAGTCCCCGGCGTAGTTGGCGATGTCCAAGCACCGAGGAGCGAGGAGTCTCCGGCGTCGCTGGCGATGTCCGAGCACCGAGGAGCGAGGAGTCTCCGATATCGCTGGTGATGTCCGAGGAGCGAGGAATCCCCGGCGTCGCTAACGATGTCCGAGCGCCGAGGAGCGAGGAGTCCCCGACGTCGCTGGCGATGTCCGAGCACCGAGGAGCGAGGAGTCCCCGGTGTCGCTGGCGATGTCCGAGCACCGAGGAGGGAGGAGTCCCCAGCGTCGCTGGCGATGTCCGAGCACTGAGGAGAGAGGAGTCCCCGGCGTCGCTGGCGATGTCCGAGCGCCGAGGAGTCCCCGGCGTCGCTGGCGATGTCCAAGCGCCGAGGAGCGAGGAGTCCCCGGCGTCGCTGGTGATGTCCGAGCACCGAGGGGCGAGGAGTCCCCAGCGTCGTTGGCGACGTCCGAGCAGTGAAGTGTGCCCACTTAGTCCTCGAGCACGAAGAACCCGAGCGCCGAGGAGTAACCGACGTCGCTGGCGATGAAGCACGACCGGCGAACAGTCCGATCAACTGGTCGGCGACGGAGTCCATGAACCAAGCGGTCCGACTAGTTGATCGGTGGAGAAGTCCGAGCACTAGGTGATCCGATCACCGAACGATGATCCTACAATACAAACATATAGAATGGGTAGTACATGATGTAAAAATATATGAACTTCGGAGAAAAAAAATAGCGTATGTAGCTTGGCAAACCGCCCGACCAGTTAGTGTGTAGTTGAGTCTCTAGCCCTAGCTAGCCCATAGTCCATAACATCGAGCGCGGAGCCCGTGCACGTGTAGGAGGAATAGGCATCACCAAGGAGCCGATGCCGACCACCCATAACGCAGAGGGCAGACGCTCGTGCACGTGTAGGGAGGAGCCGGAGACAGGGCCATCTCTGGAGGCATCCGAGCGTCAACATGACTGTTCGAGGGTTTGGAAAATCGTTTGGAGAGCAAATATAGAGAAAACAGTTTGGAGAAATATTATGGCGATATACGAAGATTGGAGAATATTTAGAAGAATATTAAAACGTGACTTAGCTTTAGACGGAGCGTCTGGTCGGCGACGTATGGCGTTATCTGGTCGGCGTTGATGAAGTTGCCCGATGCTCGAGCTTTCCGAACTATCGTCATGGCGGCTGTCGCAGTTGTCATGGCGCCGTTCTTCGCGGCGATCATCATTGCGACGCGGTCGGTGGTCGGAGTAAGTAGTCCAGGCGACATCGTCCTTATATTAGTGATCGACTTTAGGAGATTCGGTGAGATCATTGACTGGTCGGAGAAACGATGCTGCACGGCGGAGTAGATGGGGCGTGGCCGAAGCGTGCGTTGTCTTGTAGTCATCGTTGGAGTAGCAGGATCTGGTAGTCGGACTGGTTCGGATGACCTGTTCATGCGTGTATACCTATCGGGGACCTAATACTGGGATACCCCAGAAGGTGGAACCAATAACTACCGAACGATAAAAACTTCTGGACGAATAAGGGCGCCGTAGCGTTCCTTGCTCGAACGACAGGAGTTTGGTTCCGCCTCGTGCCTCGCCCGAGGGCTCAGGGCTAGTCTCCGTCTCGCCCGACGCCTTTGGGGCGGGCATGGTCTCGCCCGAGGGCTCAGGACTAGTCTCCGACTCGCCCGACGCCTATAGGGCGGGCTCGGTCTCGCCCGAGGGCTAAAGGATAGACTCCGCCTCGCCCGACCCTGGAGGGGCGGGGTCGGTCTCGCCCAAGAGATAGGGATTGGTCTCCGTTTCACCCGACGACCAGGAACGAGCCTCGCCCTGCTCGATATCTAAAGACTAGTTTCATCTTACCTGACAACTCCACCCATTCCCTCATAATGATGGGTACAGGGCAAGATAAGACGTTCGGGTCAACCATGGCTCTAAGGACCATACCCTGCACCCTGGTAGGAAAAGTACTACCGGGGAACGACGTGACAGGTGCTTTAGACCCTTCCAGGCGCCGCAGAGCCCGAAAAGTGTTACAGGTGCGTGCTCTTCGCCCTATAGAGTTGTAGGCGCCGCCTTCAGCTCTGGGACATGGAACCCGACGAAGATATACAACAATCGCTATGCTCTAGAAAAGGATTTCCTATCTCCACAGACGATGGGTTTTCCGTCACCACGCTATGGACCCAGGGGAGCGGTGCCCGCTTCCCGACCCCCCAGGTCCACCAAGACAGAAGACCTTGGCCACGGCGCTACTCCAGACCCCGACCCCGCGTCCCTCCGACGAAGACTCATAGGAACCAGAAGGCGTGCGGAGCAAGGCTGGGGGAGGCTCATAAGTCAAAACCATCATATTTGTGGCCCATACCTGCGCAAGAAGGTAGCATTCTATAACCAAACGACGACATTCTACAGAGACATCGACAGTATTGTAGGCGCTTATCTTCCTTCGCACTCATCAGAATGAAGAACCAGGCCGGGTAGACGTGAGCCACAAGACTAAGTAGAGTACGCATCCTAAAGCCCTCACCCTTGTAAAAGCCAGCCCCTTCCTCTATAAAAGGGGATGCGCTTCCTCCATCAAAAGGAGGACTTCTGACCGAACAGCAGAAGACACACACACACACAGTCAAGCGGCTACCAAGTTCTTGACCTCCTTTCAACCCTTCCATCAGAGACTTGGAACCAGTCCCTCTCTCGATCGTTTGTACCCCCTACTACGAACCGTTCACGGTGCTAATAACACGAGCAGCAACAAACTGGACGTAGGGACATTCGGCCCGAACTAGTATAAATCTTGTGTCCTTTAGCGCACCATCCGAGCCTAACGCACATTATTATAAATTTACTTGCCAATGCCTGTATGAAACACCGACAATACCCGTATACGCCTTGGCGTTGCTTGCTTATGGAAGCTATAACTAGCTTGCATGATGACGTAGATCGCACAGCCTTTGATTTCTTGCTTGCCTGACAGCTTGCACCCGAACGTTGATGCATGCGGTTGACTGGTAGCCAGCAACAACCAACATGCAAATCCAATCTAGTCCTGCAGGGTCACGATGAACTGATGCCGTGGTTCGCAGAAGTAGCGGCCGATGCCAAATCTGTGGGAGTAGATTCGGAACACCGCTTTCGATGACGCTGTTGAAGCTGGGAAGTGGATCCAATCTCATTGAAATCCCGACTTGCTTCCCATGTATACGACGCCGGAGACGCCGCCGTAGATAGCCGATTTGACGACGAGTTCGCACAGCGACGTCAAGCCGCCGCAAGAGCCTTAAGACGACGACTCCATCCTAGGTGAAGGACATCGCCGCTAGAAGCTAAATTGCCACGGATGGCATTGATCTTGAGGTCCATATGGTTCGCCACAGGATTAGCGCGCACATCCCCTACCTGGCGCGCCAACTGTCGATAGAATATCGTCGGTAGTCCACCGAGGGGTATCCCGTGATGGTAGATTTATCGGTGGAGGTGCGCGTAATCAGGAACCAGATAGTGACACAAGGCGCAGAGACAACGATTTAGACAGGTTCGGACCGTCTGATCAACGCAATACCCTACGTCCTATGTCTTTGGTGTATTGTATTGAGATATAGTAGATAGATCTAGATGGATCATGTCCACTAGGGGACCCCTGCCTCTCCTTATATACTCTGGAGGGGCAGGGTTACAAGTAAAGTAGCCTATTTGGTACTATACAATATCTTGCGGTGCACGCCGAGCAGCGCCGTGCACGCCTTGATCTTGTGGACTGGGCCACCTCTGATGGTGCGGCCCATGTCTTGTCTTGAGGATACCGGGGGCCATACCGCCATAATCGCTGATCGTGAATCTTGCCACAGACACTTAAGTGGATATCTTATTCTACAGTATATGTCTGCGTGGAATAGATCAAAAACCACACATATTTATACGGTGAGTATAACACTTTGTTTTAAGTTTTTGTGGAAGATTTTTCAAGAGACGCAGTATTACCCATGCGATAGGCACTAATATTAACATATATACTCGAGCCTGTGTACAGGATAGTATGGAGATGCGACGGAACTTATTCGTGGATTTATTGGCGCACGAAAGAAATGGATATCGGAGATTTCTTCCTGCCGATATAAAACATTATCTTAGGCATATCACGGAAAGGTCTATAAAGTAAAGTTTGTAAGCCTGTGACGCCATGCTCTCCGTGACTGTTAATTTTACAAACTTTGCTTTTTGGATTAATTGTAACTTTAACGTTGGTATTTAATTTTATAGTATTGTTATCTTATCGTGCGATCCATGTGTTTTTAGTATAAAAGTTTAGTTGTCCCGTAGCAACGCACGGGCACACTACCTAGTCATCAACATATACTTGACAAATGAAGATCTCTCCATCAAGCTTCTTGGTGAATAGTGTTGTATCGATCTTCCCAATGGTGAAGCTCTTCTCAATGAGAAAATCCCAAAGGTGCTCATACCAAACTCTTGGGGCTTGCTTAAGCCCATATAGCACCTTGGACAACCTATAGACATGATTAGGATATATAGGTTCTTCAAACCCAAAAGGTTGATCAACATAAACTAGTTCATTTATGAAATCATTTAAAAATACACTTTTAATATCCATTTGATATAATTTCATTTCATGATGCGATGCATATGCAAAGAGAATACGAATGACTTCAAGCTTTGCAACCGGTGCAAAGGTCTCTTCAAAATCCAACCCTTCAACTTGAGAGAACCCCTTTGCAACTAGTCTTGCCTTGTTCCTCACAGCAATGCCTTGATCATCTTGCTTATTATGGAACACCCACTTTGTTTCAATGACTCTTGCACCTTGTGGTCGCTCTTCAAGTGTTCAAACTTCATTGCGGGTGAAGTTATTCAACTCTTCATGCATGACATTTATCCAATCTGGATCTTGAAGAGCTTCTTCTACACTCTTAGGTTCAATGCAAGAAACAAACGAGTGATGTTCAATAAATGAAGCAAGTTTTTGAGAGCGAGTCATTACTTCCTTTGAATGACTCCCTATGATGAGATCTTGTGGATGTGCTTGTAGTAGCGGTGAATTTCTTCTATGAACCACTTGAGAGGGAGGTTGTGGAGCATCAACATCTTGAGCTTATGCCACCATTTGATCATGGGAGACATAAGTATCTTTATTTTCTACTCTCCCATCTTTATCATCATCTTGTGGCTCATTTGATGAAGAGGGTGGATCAATCACTTGTACATCATCTCCATCATCTTTGGGCTTGATGTCTCCAACTGGAATGTTCTTGGACTTCTTCAATGGTTCATCACCTACATCATCAAGATTCTCATGTGCTCCTTGGGAGCCGTTAGATTCATCAAATTTCACATCATATGTTTCTTCAATCAAGCCAGTGGCATGATTAAATACTCGATATGCTTTGGACTTTGATGAGTAACCAACAAGCAAACCAATATCACAACATCTTTGAAACTTCCTTTGGTGTTGCTGCTTCTTGTAGATGTAGCATTTCCAACCAAACACCCAGAAGAATGATACGTCCGACTTCTTTCAATTGAGCAACTCATAAGGGGTCTTGCCAAGAAACTTTTATAGAAATAGGCGATTGGATGCATAACATGTGGTGTTGATAGCTTACACCCATAGAGCTTCGAGTGTATTATACTCATCAAACATTGTTCTTGCAAGGGTGATAAGTGTCCGGATCTTTCTCTCAACTATACCATTTTATTGAGGAGTATATGTTGCTGAGACCTCATGCTTGATCCCTACTTCATCACAATATGCTTCAATGTTTGTGTTGTCAAATTTTTTTCCATTATCACTTCTTATCTTCTTGAGGTTCACTTCAAATTCATTTTGTGCTCTCTTGGCAAACTTCTTAAAACATGCGGCCACTTCGGTCTTGTCATGAAGGAAGAATATCCAAGTATATCTAGAGTAGTAATCAACTATCACAAGACAATAGAGATTGCCTCCCAAACTCTTGTAAGTTGTTGGTCCAAAAAGATCCATGTGAAGAAGCTCTAGTACTCTTATTGTTGACATGTAAGCTTTTGTTGGATGAGTGTTTGTAACTTGCTTGCCGGCTTGACATGCACTACAAGGCTTGTCCTTTTCAAATTTCACATCCTTCAAACCTCTCACCAATTCATTCTTCATTAGCTTCTTGAGTGAGCTTATCCCAATATGTGCAAGTCTTCTATGTCATAGCCACCCAAATATTGTTTTGGTGAATAAGCATGTCTTCAAGTTTGCATCTTCGGAGGTGAAATCCACTAGATATAGGTTGTTGTATCTAAAGCCCTTGAATATGACTTGATCATCATCTTTCTTGTTCTTTCTCCAACTTGAGCTTCTTGTTTTCTTCTCCAAGTTTATCATGATTTTTTTCCATCTTGAGTTTCTTGTTCTCTTCTTTAAGCATCTCATTTTCAAGAGCTATATCATAATCATTGTCAAGATTCTCTATCACAATTGTGTTGGTGGTTGATAGCTTTTCAAGATCTTTCTTGAGCTTTTTATTCTCATTCTTGAGCTTGACATAATCATCATAGTTGTCAGACTCAAATACTTTCTTGCCTTTGCTACTAGAACCTTGCTCAATGCTCTCAACAATTAAGTCATCACATGATGTAGCGATATCAATCTTAACAACATTGTTAGTAGCATCAAGTGACTCATTGAATAATAACTCATGAGAAAGAACAAGACTATCATGATTAATCTTGAGATTGGTGTACTCTTCTTTTAGCAAATTGTAACTAGTGGTGAGCTCATTATGTATCCTTTCAACTTTATCATATTTTTCTCTAAGCTCCTTTTTAGAGGATTTGAGCTCCTTGAGTTTGGATGACACAATTTTATTTCCTTCTCTAAGCTCAACACTAGCTTTTTTGGCTATGTCATACTTTGCTAAGAGTGAGTCCTTCTCAAGTTCTAGCTTTTTATTTTTAGCTCTTGTCTTTCTAATGATTTTAGTGTATTAGTTTAGCAACTTTACAAGATCATCATAAGAAGGTGATTCAAATTCTTCATCGCTATCACTACCACTTTCATTATTGCTAGCATTATCATCACCACTACTATCATCATCATTTTGTACATTTCGTTCACCCTTGACCATAAGGCATAGGTGTGTAGAGGATAACGGTGGCGGTGTCGGTGAAGATAGTGAAGAATCAATCACAAGAGCGGCAACCTCCTCATTCTTATTCTCACTTTCATCATCAGATGAGCCACTTGATGATTCAATATCTGTGAGCCAATCACCAACAATGTATGCCTTGCCATTCTTCTTCTTCTTGTGAAATTCCTTCTTCTTACATCCTTCTTCTTGCATGGCTTGTTCTTCTTCTTCTCATCATCATTTTCATCACTTGAGTCATCTTTCTTGCCCTTGTAACAGAACCGCCCAATTTATATAAGATCAAGTACGGCTGTCCCCGCTAACACGTTGACACGCGCATACTTTCACTCATATAAACCCGGTAGTCCACCGAGTGTCCCGAAAGACCTCGGTAAATCAACATCACAACCAAGATCGCGTGATTAAGCAAATACACATCACATACGCAGGGTTGCAGCGGAAAATAATATTACAAATGGATTCACAAATAATAGTACAAGTTTGGGTTTCAAAACCGATTAGTGAAAACAACATAGCTTTCAAAAGATTACATTAATATATGTTCCAAATACATTGCTAGCATAAGTGACATCATCCGATAAAAGCATATAGATGAGAAGTAACTATAGAATCACCGAGCCCATCGGCGGTTAGCCACCATCTTCAATAGGCCAAGAACTTCACCTGCAACATGGTGGGATAAACCCTGAGTACTCGAATGTACTCAGCCAGACTTACCCGTCGAAAACCAAAACAAATGACACCAAGGGTCATGCAAGGCTTATGAGGTGGGCTAGCTGGACACAGTTGCATAAAAGAGCTTATGAATATAGTGACCAATTTAAACTTCGCATCAAGTTTATCATCATTTACCTGTCCACTAGATTTGCACCTATACTAGAGCACTCACTTATTAGGAGCAATCAATATTAACCATAGCAGGTATAATAAGGGTGTCATCATCATATCATCATTCCTGAACCGTTATGTTATTTAGTGTATCTACTTTGGAGATAAGCCTGTCAAGTTCTCACTAACCGGTGAGAGACGGCGACTCGAATCGAATTTCAACTCAGCTGAGGAGGTATTCCTAACTCTCACCCTGGCATACTTTGCAAGGGTAGCCGTGGGTCACCTTTGGTACAACTTAGGAACCAAATTCGCGGGTTCGATCAGCGCCAGCACTCTCAGGGATTACCCTTCTGCCAGGACGATCAGGACTTTTAAATCACCTGCCCTTGGACTCACGCCTACGGCTCCCTTCCGAGGCATACTTTATACTTATCGACTCCCGGCCTGAGGTGAGCTACTCGGCTTCGTGGTCGGTCTCTAGACCCGGCCAACTAAGAGAGAGGCATGCGTTCAATATGAACAGGAAAGGCTCCAAGATTTAGTCCTTAAGCGACACAGACGGAGTCACTACAAACCGGCAAGCCTCCGCCCGGTCTTCAATTCAAATTAAGACAGGTTCTTTTCCACGATAGCAAATATAGCTAATCATGCCATATGTATATCCCTACAGCTCGCAGGTGATAGGAAATCACCTGACTTCTACCGTGTTTAAGCAGGGCTAAGCACTACACGAGCCTGAGCTACATAGGATTTAGGGTATCAATATCTGGACAAGGATTGGATAACCAATGCAGTAAGTGTTTGCATCCAACACCTAAACTTAATGCAACAATATATATGTAACAATAATACTTTAATAGCATTTCGGAAATTAGGAGGCTTACTATGCTCCGGGGCTTGCCTGGGATCCGACACAAGTCAGTTCAGTTAACTTGCACCGTCATGGTGACATCTCCGGTCCTAGCACTTGCTTAGTCCTTCCATCTTCGGGATATATCCACCAAACCAAATCTTCGGGTTTGGCTCCAACATCGCATCCTTCACGTGGTGAATCTAGTGTACCTAGATGAGATGCAATATACAAGTGCATAAATATGAAGAATAGTACCATGGGACGCATCACAAAATAGCAAGCAAGACAAACATAGTTTACACTAACACACTTAAGTACTTTGCGATGCTTAACTTAAACATCACACAATCTATCATGCTAAGATGGCAAAGAAGACGACCACACCAAGCATGACACAAGTTTCCCAAGATCTTAGGTGCTCTAACTCAGTCATCATTCAATGCATAAGTCACCCTTAACAATATACAAGCAAACACTATAATTGGAATCTGCCAATTTCTGGACATACACACAGCAGCTACAAGATTTAGCTATAACTGGAGTTACACAAATCCAAATGACTTGCAAGAAGACATTTTGGAAAGCTTATGAAATTATCTACATTTAATCTATAACCATCACAGTATGATTCCCAGGTTAACTAGGTCGAAATTATACCTTTACAGAAACTAGTTCATACAAAACAGAGAGCAACAAATCATGTATTCTAACTTTAAACAGTTGTAACTCAAACACTACTCGGCCAAATGATACCAAATTTTAACAGCAGTTAGATACATAAATTATCTACAACTTTTGTATAAACAAGTTTCACAACAAAGCACATTGTCATAAAGAACTTTGCTAAGTTCCCAGACCTGTCCATAAACCACATCGGCAAGAAAATAATTATTAACTTATGTTGCAAATTCATAATTGGGCAAAACCAACTTTACCAACATTTCACACATGACTAAAGAACACCAAAAAGCATGGTGCTCACCTCTAAATAAATTTTCTTAAAGCATTTCTTAATTTATTTAGACATCAAGGTGTATTTATGAACATATACCAAAAATGCATAATAAATTCTACAAAAATTACAGTAGCTCACATATCCTCTCAATAGTATACTGTACAAATTTCATACCATTTGCATAAGTATAGCTGCCTCTACGAAAAAGACAATTTGCTATTGCAAGAAATCATGTGAGAGCGAGATAAACCAATAACTCACTCATACTTCATCCAATACTCATAAAATTTTTACCACACATCAAATTTATTGTAAATAGATCCTTATCGGCACTATTCATTTGAGTCACAGACTTCGCAGTTAGACCCTTCCATTTTGTCAAATTTGAGCCCGAGGCCCCTGGTCGGAATTAAAAGCAGAGGAGCATGCCAGACTTGCTGTTGCCGGCCGAAGGAGGCTCGTCGGTGGAGGGGGATGGGCCGTCGAGGTCCGAGGCACCTGTACGCACCCGAAGGTGGCTTCGGCTCGGCCAGAGCCTGCCCGTGGCCTCCTGGCCACGCGCACAGGCGCCCGCGGCGGCCACGTCACCGGTGGCCGCGCGCTACGGCAGCGAGGAGAGGCCGGGGAGGGGTGCGCCGGGTAGAGGAGGAAGAGGCGAAGCTGTTGGTTCACGAGTTGGTCATGAGGGGGCTCAAAAGCTAGGGAACGGTGGCGACGGCGAGCTCGGCTGTGGCGTCCATGGCGGCGGCGTCCAGGAGCGCACGCGCGTCGCTAGAGAGCGAGGAAGAGCGAGTGAGGGAGAGTGGAGAAGCTCGAGCGCTTGGTTTGAAGAAGCAGGGGCACGGGTGCACGCGTCGGCGATGGCGAGGGCGAGCTCATGTATGGCTGCCACGCTCATGGACACGCGTCGCCCATAGAGGCAATTCAGCGAACAGGTGGCGTGCGCCAGAGTGGGGAAGGTGGGACGCCGTTTTGGGCTGGCTCGGATCCGAATTGGTCCATGGGCCTAAAATGAAGTTTTCTATACTCGGCCTGCTCTACATTTTTCATTAAGAGACCAAGGTCATTTGAGCTCTAGATCAGCGAGTAATTATGCCCAAAGTGATAGTGTCAGCGCGTTGACAGCAATTAACACAAGTCCAAAATTGATGGTCAAAACGAAGTCCAACGAGTGCCATCTTTTTATATGCTCTTCTCCATGAACTTAGCTCCAACCTTTATTTTGGGGTCAAGTCGAGTTGCTTAACGGAATTTGGAGAACGCGGAATGCCAATGTCGACGACGAGTCGACGATGAATTCCAGACTTAGAAAAAATTCTAAGTACCGAAAATAGCTGTCGATTCAACGTTTGAGCCTCGATTCACCTTAGTTCCAAGTTGATCTAGCTCTTGGTCCAAAAACAAAGTTTGTTCTACTCTACTCAAACCTCAACTTTTATTTAAGGTGCAAGTCCATGCAAGCACTGTAAGTGATTGGTCAACACAGGTCAAAGTAGCATCACGGTAAAGCTTAAATCCAAGTTTTAGACCGATGGAGGTATTTTCTTGTCCCCCGCTCAACACGAACCCTTCATGACTTTTGTTGTAGAGTTCAATTAGAGTAATTTGGGCAAGGTTACAAGGTTTGGTTGGCGATGTAGAATTCCATTCACTTTATAAAACAATTCAAGCAATGACATAACTTGTCATTTCATGTGACTTCTTGATTCCAAACTTCACGAAACTTTTCCATGGATCAATATAGATGGATATTGATGCGAGACACATGAAACAAGTACATCCAGCATTTCCCAAGCATACTCTTTAGAAAGGGTAGCATGTAAGCAATGGTGCATGGTCCAAGTTTAAGTGGTGACATATTTTCATATGTTTAACCTAACATCTCCATCACTACTTAACATGCCATGGTTGAGCTTAAACCCATTGCTTAACTGGTGACAAACACCTGGGGTGTTACAGCCCTTGTACTTCTTGTACTTGTCTTTCTTAGGTTTGGGGCATTGATGAGCTAGATGACCAAGTTCTCCACAATTATAGCAATCTATTTCAGAGATGGGCTTTCTTCTATTACTAGTGAAGAATTTCTTCTTCTTGCCATCGAACTTTACACCATTCTTGTTTAGCTTCTTGAGAATCTTGGTAGTTCTTCTTACCATGAGAGCAAGACTTGCATCATCAATCTCATCATCACTTGAGCTATCATGATCAACTCTTGCTTTGCCCCTCTTCTCTTGGCTAGCCTTGAATGCCAAATCTTTCTTCTTGGTGGAAGAAGAGACATCTTGTGGAGTGATGTGCATGTACATCTCATGTACATTGATCTTCCTTAATATTTGAGTTGGTGTTGTGGTGGAAAGATCACCTTGATAAAGCACCGTCACAATATGCCCATATTTGTCAATGGGAAGGACACTCAAGATCTTTCTCATAACATCAGAGGGTTATATTTTGTGAGTCCAAGTCCACTGACTTCCTCTACAAGAACATTTAAGCATGAATACATCTCATTGGCACTTTTTCTAGGAAGCATCTCAAATGAATTTAGCTTTTTCATCACAAGGTGGTAGCGTTCCTCACGTTCACTCTTGGTTCCCTCATAGAGGGCACAAATATCCAACCATAGTGCATGGGCGTCTTTGTGGTTCCGCACATGGTTAAAAACGTCCTTGCAAAGGCCTCTAAAGAGGGTGTTTCTAGCCATTGCATTCCACCTCTCGTAGTTAACCTCATCGCCTTGAAGGTTGGCGGGATCATTAGGTTTTGGGAAGCCTTGTGAGGCGGGTCTAAGAACTCCAACATCTAAAGCCTCTAGGTATGCCTCCATGCGAATTTTCCAATAAGGAAAATCATCTCCCTCAAAGATAGGAGGGGTCCATCCCCATGGGATATCTTGCTCTAGGCGGTTAAGCCTAATTTAGGGAGCATGAGGCTCCGATACCAATTGAAAGGATTAAGATGCCCAAAAAGGGGGGGTGAATTGGGCTAATTCTCATTTTTTCAATAATTAAGCCCTACACTTAGCCCATTTCACCCATTGTGTCTAAAATATGTTTCTATTGTTCTCCCGTACAAAATTTTTGCACCCTAGGTTCCAATCCTACTCTAGCCTGGCAATTCTAGGAATGTAAATACATGAAATGAATTGCTAAAATGTAAATACTCAAAGTAAAGAGAGGGAAAGGAACACGGCGATGTTTTCTGAGGTATCGGAGAGTCGCCACTCTCCATTAGTCCTCGTTGGAGCACCCGTGCAAGGGTGTAGCTTCCCCTTGATCCGTGCAAGGATCAAATGCTCTCTATAGGCTGATTCTTTGATACTCTATCACGGTGAATCACCGCAACTGCTCACAAAGTGACTTGGGTCATCCACACTCTCCACCGGATGATCACCAAGCTTCCAATCACCACTGAGCCATCTAGGTGATGGTGATCACCAAGAGTAATAAGCACAAACTCTCACTTGACCAAGACAAGCCTAATGAGTAAGGTGGATGCACACTTGCTACTCCCTATGCACTAATGAGGTCCTTAATCTTGGATTATCAAATCTCAATCACCCCACTAGTCTCTTGATCTCCCTTGCACTTCAAAGGTGTTTCTCAGTAGAACAAATGGGCAAGATACCTCAAAATGACGAGTGGAGTAAGTATTTATACCCCTCATTCAAAATATAATATTTGGAGGCTAAGTCATCACTCTGCATGCTGACTGGATGCTCCGGTCAGGGTGACCAGACGCTCCGATCAGTTGTACCCGCCACTGTGTCAGAGAGAGCCGTTAAGCTCTGATCGGACTCTGACCACCGTCCGGTCAGCACCCACCGGACGCGCCCGGTCAAGAAAAACCCTCTATGAAACCTCTCTGGAGTGGACCTGACGTAGGCACCCCAGCGTCCGGTGCTCCTCCACTCAGCGTTCGGTCAGTACTAGATGATTGTAGTTGATCAAATGAACTGATCGGACTCATGCTCCAGCGTTCGGTCACAACCATACCAGCGTCCGATCAGTCATTTGACCCTCCATTCACTTCCAACTTAAAATCCTATGTGAATAAAGTTGACTTCAATTGATCTTAGGGCTATTCCTGAGCTACCTAGTGCTAGGTTTGACAAGTGTGCACCACACCTAACCCACTAGACTCACATAGGTCAAGCTACTAGTCCATATCCCCTTAATAGTACGGCCAAAGAAAAAACAAAGTCTTAAACTACTCTAAGTATCTCTTCAACATCAAACGACACTTAGAACTAATCCGTCCTTTACCTTGTCGTCCATCCTTTAAAAACTGAAATGATTTCTATCGACAAGGGTATGACAACCATGATTGCCCAATTAATTTTCATTACCGTGACCTAACTCAAATTACCTCTGCAAAATACACATTAGTCATAGTAATCTCGTGTCATCATTAATCATCGAAACCCAACTAGGGGCCTATATGCTTACAGAGTACTCCCCGTCCCATCCTCTGCGCGCACGGAGCTTTGGGAGAGCAGGCCTTCGGAATCGGCGTTCGCATCGGGACACCTGCTCGGGTGTGTGCGGGCGATCAGATTTTTGGGGAGCGTCTCCGCGATTGCTCGCCGTCTTCATCTTCATCAGAACGTCTTCATCTCCTTCGTGGTGGAGCCCTTTCTTCCTCGGATCGGCTTCGTCTACTTCCCGGTGGACGTTCGAGGGACGGCACTACGTATATCTTCTTGCACCGACTGTGGTCCGCGACTTCGAGCAACTAACCATGAGTGGGTCTAGAGCCTCTGGTGTATTGAGCAAGGGTCCCTCTGCAGGGTACATCTCTATTCTCAAATTGGTTAAGTTCAATCTCTTTTCCGCTATGATCAGTGTGATGTTCATCAACATATTTGCTGCTAATCTGAGTAGTAGTAAAATCACACACGTGCACATATTTGTCATCATAAATTTGTTATTATTTTTTTGATTAATTTTAACATGAAATTGCCTAAATTCCTAACAGATACTTCATCCACATTAATTAATTCGACACGAGCTAATTAGACTCAAATATCGCAACTAATATGCATGCATGCATATGTTTCCGTAATTATGTGAGTCCATATATATAATTATTTTGGGTGGTTATCGAAGAAATAGTCCATTTAAAAAGAAACACCTCTAAAGATATTCATATTGCTACTTGTGAATAGTCTTAAAAGTTGTATTAAGACAACTATTTTAGCATTGTACGATTTAATGATGCTGTGCATAAATTTTTCTTTGTTAATTGTAAAAATTAAGAAGAATTGAATTGCTTTAAGACAACTTAAAAAGGCAAACCATTTTATGTACTGGTTGTTCAATGGTACCGTGATTACGTGCCACTTGTGTAAGACCATCTATAAAAGCACCTGCAGCGTATAGTGATCCCAATTATTTTTTCATTTTTTGAAACTAAACACCTCGTTTAGGTGTTGTTTGAATGAAAACGGTCCAGCGTATAGTGCAGTGTGCAAAACTAATTCTTCACTCCTTTCCAATAAAAAATTAATGTTTCTATTTTTTTTATAGTATTCCCTCTGTCCCTCGAAAGAACGCAATTCTAGGTTTCCATGATGAAGTTAGCAATGGAATCAAATAACACATTTACCTCTAGGCCTTGTATAGATCACCTCCAAATTCTAAGTTTTTTTACTTTCTCTTCACCGCATCAATTTTTTGACGCATGCATGGAGCATTAAATGTAGGTAAAAAAATAACTAATTATACAGTTTAGTTGTAAATCACGAGACGGATCTTTTGAGCCTAGTTAGTCCATGATCGAATAAAGTTTGTCAAATACAAACAAAACGTACTACAATATTCAGATTACAAAAATTTACGATGTAAACAAGACCCTACTTCCTTTTACTCTGACACACTACACACGAGGATCGAGGCATTCACTTGAATTCGACAAAGTTCTCCACTGCCACACCAGCTTGAGCAAGGAGAGTTTGTGGACAGGAGCGAGTGTATCTGCGCGCAGTATAGTGGGATCCATTCTACGTAGCTTGTCACGGAGCTAAAAATGTGTTCTTTGTTGGACGTACAACGGTTAGAGTCTAAAGTTGCATTATTTACCGGACGGGGGAGTATGACACAGGAGAACAAGCAAATAGTAAAAAATTAGTTTTTTTTCCCCGTCCATTCAAATGAAAAACTCAAAACTAGAAAGTTGTAGATCTTCGAGATCTATAATTTTCATATAAATTATTTTCATTTAATTCCGCAAAAAACTAGCTGAAAAATATTAATCATATCAAATGGATGAATTAAATGAAAATAAGAGAAAAAACATTCACGAGGCTGAAAAAAAGTTTTTTCATTTAATTAACAAAAAATTAATAACATATTTGGGTAATTAACATGACCTATACTCTTTACACAATTACACCCAGTGCAAACTCTAGCACTTATTGATAGCGTTTGCTAACAAGCACCACCCCAGCAACGTGTGACACCATTTCTAATGTTTTATCCTCTTTGCTAGCAACACCAATGTACTTACCCTAATAGGTAAGGTATTAGGATCAATATCGACTACGGTAGTGTTTGGTTCAGCTCTGTAAGTGGTAAGGTAAATAGGATCAGATTGCAGGGCTAATGCTTACACTGTAATGGAAAAGCGGAGATTGTTTGTTTACTCGCTGTAGTGGTTTCAATTGTCATCCATGTGTTTGGTTTGGAACAATATAATAGAAGACTCGGAGCCTAAACTTGCCACGCTTGGATAGGCTTTGCCCGACGAACGACGAAGGTGTGCGTGGCTCATGACGGAATCCCTCGCAGCCGAGGAGGACCAGAACGGGAAGCCGAGACAAAGCACTGGGGCTAGAAACTGGCGCTGATGGCCCCAAATCGCAGAGAAGATGAAGAGGAGGGAGAGGCTCACTGAAACCATGGATTCGATTGGGCTAAGGATATTAATGGAGGTGCACACACATCTGGGCTAAGGAGGACATCGTGGCAGGGTCGGTGGCGAAGCGATGAAGACGCATGGGAGACATGGCGGCACATGCACGCGGGCGGTTTGGGTGGGGATTTTTCTTGCGATTGTGCGAGGGGGCGGATACCGCTGGAAGACGAGCAGTATCGCTGTTGTACTGGCCGCATCCGTTAACATCGTGATCTGATAGAGACATGCGGAACCAAACATGAAGCAGTGGGACCAGTTTGCGTCGTGAACCGATGACGAGCCTAAAAGCCCCAACCAAACAACACCTATAATCTATGCTAATATGCCTAAAAATCCTAGAACTTTAAGTTTTTAGATGTAAAGAATACTTCCTCCATCCATAAGTCTCCATCATTTAAGCAAAATATTTTTTCCAAGAGTCTCCATCATATTAGATGGGGATCACGGGTTTGGTTTCTCGTACGCGCTGCGCATTTGGTGCTCATTGACTGCTCTTTGTCTGCATTTATTGCTCCTTGGCTGCTCATTGGCTGCGACTCCTTGGCTGCTCCTTGCCTTAAATGCAAATTAGCGTTGTTTACTGCTCCTTGGTCATTGCGTCGAAGGCTAATATGATAGAGACTTATGGACGGAGGGAGTAATAGTTTCACTCATAGTATTGACTAGACTCGTGCCCACAAAAAAATGGGACTGTTCGGTAGGACTGAAAAATACTATTCCGGCTGATTATTATGAGACAAAAATATTATTCTGTCATGATATGAACAGTAATTTCGTGAGGTGGCTGGCCAGCCAGCCGAACACTGCCAATGACTAGACTTGTTTGGGTCCATCTTGTTAACCCTTGCTTTTCTAGAAACTGTCACTCACTGGTCGTGGAGCAACGACTTTTGGAAACACCCAACTTAATAATCCTCGTACAATGGCTAAGCCGTCATGATGAAATTATAATTGATAACCATATAAGTAGACAAGTATAGTAACGGCAGGGGGCATGGGTTAGTAGATTCAACCTGTACTCCACACTATAAAAATTACAAATCTTACATTTTAAGAATAAATCATCATAGGACAATAAAAATGACGCATGTGGCCCCCTGTTACTTTGGTCCCGTTCACGTGCCCTTAAAACCAGCTTAATCCGTTTCTTTTTTCATCCAAAACAGTATTTTTCTCTTACAAATTCCTCCATATTCCCTCAAATCGCTCAAAACAAACGGAGCCTTTCATTCCCTTCTTATCCGTTGGTTGGACCAAGGTAAATGAATACATCCATAAAGTCTGTATTTTATTGTCATCATACATCTATCTTGCACTTCTTTCTATGACATATAACTAGAGTTGTGGGGTCCTAACATTGTAAAAAAAAATACTCCCGAAGCTGCACGCGGAACCATTGTGGGAGCCACACCAAACTGACCTCTAATACACAGTACAATATCCCTCTTGTTGAACGGCCATTGTGCCGACCATGACATGCGGCCCATGCGTAGGTCCATGACATGCACACAGGACACCTAGATGATCTCTCCACGACAGCCTCTCTCTCTGGTGCCAGAAGTGCGATGCTACAGTGCTGGAATAGTTGTTATGTCGCTGATACGCCCTGTTCAGTTTATCGACTTATAAGCCGTATTTTTTCAGTCAATAAATAGTATTTTTTCTCACAACAATTCAGTCAACGATACTTTCAGCCATGGCTTATTAACTAAGTGAACAGGGCATATGAATAGGCAACGGGATGTAGTTCTTGATGAGCAGAAGTCTTATCATGTACTCTCTCACTTCGCTCGCAAAAAATGTACTCTCTCTTCTAAAAAAGAAAAATACAATTCTTATTTTTTACGAGTCAAATATTTTTTAAATTTAACTAAATTTATATAAAAATCTACTAATATTATGACAAATATTTTCTCATAGGTCAAGTATTATTGCGTTGATTATGGAATATATTTTTATGATAAATCTAATTGAAGATATAAATATTGATTTTTTATATAAATTCTATTAAATAAACTTAGAAAAGTCTGACTTACGTGCAAAACTAAAATTGTATTGTTTTAGGACAGAGGGAGTACTCACTACTGGGGTGCAGGAACCAGGATGCTGTAGTAAAGGGCACGTAATGCAGAGATTCGTGCCTCGCTCCGCATGACAGAGTCCTCCCTCTAGCTCCAAGTGCGCTTGGCGCTTCTCCATATCCAAGAGATCCAACTGGCTGCAACTCCTTTTATATTCTTGTAGCTAGGTTAGCTCTAGCCTCTAGCTATTGTCGGCCGGCTAGTATACTAGCGGCAGCACACACACCACTGTCCACACTTCAACTTTGCCTTCTGCTCCTACTACTATATCTTTGTAGTCAAAGAGGGGTTCATGGGGACGGCTTCAACAAGCCCATCAGACACCATGGAGGCAGCAAGGCCCCCCGGTCTCTCCATCACCGTCGAGAAGAACCCGCCGGAGGCGCGCTTGCTTCAACTCGGTGTCAAGTCCTGGCCCAAGTAATGATAATTCAAAGCTTTCTTCCTGCCCCTTCTCACTCGTTGGTCTTTAACCATGTGACGTGTTCGTTCGTTCGTTCTAAGTTTTTGCCTCTGAGATCTGATCGATCGATCCTTTTTTCTTCGCGTACATATATATATGCGAAGATGGGGCTGTCCGCCGGGGAGGTTCCCGCTCAAGTTCGACGCGGCGCTGACGTGCTACCTCGTGAAGGGCAGGGTGAGGGCCGCCGTGAAGGGCTCCCGCGAGTGCGTGGAGTTCGGCGCCGGCGATCTCGTCGTCTTCCCCAAGGGCCTCAGCTGCACCTGGGACGTCGTCGTCGGCGTCGACAAGCACTACAACTTCGATCCCTCCTAAACCATATTTTAGCCCCACGCGTCGAGTTCACATGCACGCATCTTCTTGTTCTGATTTGTCTCTTCTTCTTTTGTCTGACGCCTCGATCGAATTCCTGTGTTTGTGAGGCTAGCAAGGATTTGTGTGGTAGCCATTAGTTTTCTCTTTCAGGACTCATAAGTTGTGGGTTAACAGAATCTGATGGCTGGCTCTTCAGTTGATAGCTAGTAATTAATATACTACACGACTAATGTAATGTAATACGGAGTATATTACTAGTAGTACAGTTACATAACAATATATGAGATCGAGTGGCAGTAGTGCAAAGATGACGTTCTTTCACGGAAAAAAAAAGAGAGAGGAAGAGATGATGTTCTTGATTGGATGCTTTCGTTCCTTGACCGTCAGTTTGCCGGTTAATTAACTGATCTATGGGCTAAAGGCAGGGTCCAAAGGCAGCCCTGTCTTTAGTGTTGTGACACCTGTGGGTGCCAGCGTCGCTCACTAGTGGTCACTGATGCCTGCTTTGAGGTTAATGATGGTCGTCACTCACAGGTTGCTTTTGGTATTGCGCTTCCCCCCCTTTCCTCCCTTTAGTGTTGTGACACCTGTGGGTGCCAGCGTCGCTCACTAGTGGTCACTGATGCCTGCTTTGAGGTTAATGATGGTCGTCACTCACAGGTTGCTTTTGGTATTGCGCTTCCCCTCCTTTCCTCCCTGGTGTTGGGGTGTGTGAATGAAGAGGAATTGAACGAAGTGGATGACGACGACGACGATGCTATCCCTTGCTGATCGAGCAAGTCCCTGTCCCGTCCAGCGGAAAGCGATGGTCCTCGCGACTTGACCGTCTCGCCGTTCACACTTCTTTCGCTCTGTCGCGCCTTGGTGACTTCCGACGTTCCTGGTACGGCGCATGGCGAGAGTGTTGTTGGTGCAGCAGGACAATGCTGAGCTGAAATGGCAAAGGCAAAAAACGATAAATAGCATCAGAGAGCCGGAGGGTATTCCAGCTTCCAGGTGGGCCTGTTATCTGACCAAAACTTTCATTGTTAGAAAGCCCAGAAGACCATGATTAAAAAAAAAGGGAAAGCCCAGAAGACCCATTAGAACACGAAAAAACCAACAGAAGTCCATTTGCCTAGTAGCATCCCACCTATATGAATCCAATTTCTTCTCGAGACTTCCCAAGAAAAATCCCGAATTGGATCCAAAATTGACGGATTAATGTGAGCTTATCCATGCGGTTAGGCACTCTTCAAATAAGAATCCATTTTCTAACTGGCTTTCGTACTTTAGTGAGTCTTCTGAGATCCTTTCGATGACCTATGTTGTGTTGAAGGGATATCTATATGATCCGATCGATTGCATAAGACCCGCGGTAGCAATAGAACCGGAAAGCCTTTCCAACTGCACGCTCCGATCCGGTATTCAGGTTGGCGATCGCAGCTCCATCAACGTCACCAGCCTATCGCTGAGTTTTTGTTTTATATCTACATAGCCATACTCCATCTATTCTAAATTATAATATGTTTTGGTCTTCTAGATACACAAGTTTTGCTATACATTATATCTAGATATATAGTAAAAATATTGTATTTGAACAAGTCATTATTTTATAATCTGAAATGGAGGGAGTAGTTGCTAAAATTATCTAAGAATCGATCTAAACGACCTAACTAATAAGTAACCTGATTATTAGCTAAACAACCCGTTAATAAATACTTCATACGTCCCAAAATAAGTAAAAGGAGATGTACACTTATATTAACATTAATACTTATTTGTATATATTTGGTAAAACTAAAAAAGTTTACTCCTCGAAAAGGAGATGTATATTTATTTTAGGATAGAAGAAATATCTCACTAGCTATCTCAACTCGAAACCAACTAATTGCAGTCCGAAGACAGAGAAAAAGACGTATGCCATCAGGCAGCCTGTTCGGTTGGCTGGTTCGTATCGTTGCTGGTTTGGCTGATTCATGTGAATAGTGCCCATGTGAGGGGGCTGGCCAGCCAGCCCCAGCCGATCGGGCTGAGGTTCAATCCAAACCCGCATAGCCTACAGATCGAGGACCACAATCAGCCTGTTCGATAAGACTGAAAAATAAGCTAAAATACTGTTCCAGCTGATTGTTGTGAGAGAAAAATACTGTTCCGGCTGAAAACACTGTTCATATGACCAGTGTTTTTCTGAGAGCGCTGGCCAGCCCAGCCGAATGGGGCCAGCCAGCCGAACGCGCGGAATATGGGCCTTTGCTGGAGCTACAGATTCAGAACCCTGAACACGGTTTTAAGATGGGCCTTCACTTGTCGTAAGCCCATTCCAAGGTGCTCCAGTTTCCTCTCAAAAAAGAAAGTGCTCAAGTTTAGCGTTGCAATCTACATCAGCAGGATTTCAAAAAAAAAAAAAAACTACGTCAGCAGGAGCATGTACTGTTGAAGGGCTCTACGCTCCAGGGTCCTGCTCGACTGCTTCCATCAACGATTAAGCCTCAAAATCTCGCTCCAGTTCTACGGCACTATTTCAGCAATATTTTTTAGTGAACAAACATTGTTTTTCTCTTAGAACAAATCAGCATAAGCATTAGTATATACGAAGCGCTTCAGCATTCAGCCTGTTCGCTGGTTGGTTTCTGGGCTGATAAGTCCGGTTGGTGCTGGTTTGTTGTGAGAAAAAAAACACCATTAACTAACTGATAAGTCCTAACTAAAACCAACAAACTAACATGTTGATTGACGTTTTCAGGGAACAAAAAGACTGCAGCAGCTGAGGCTCGCTATCAAGGTCCCTCCCTTTCTCGGCTAACAAATATCAGCACTGATGCGGTGCAGCGGCGATCCAGTCTTGAGCCATTACTCCTGTCACAAAGACAGCTCTTTAGTCTGACGGAGTATCCATGCCAACTTGAAAAAAAAACCAAACACGACAACAGTGAAATTATGTACGCTTCCATGCTCCATTGGTCAGCGCCACGTTTGTTTGGGCTTGTTTAACTTATAAACCGTACTTTTTCAGCCAACGAATAATATTTTTCTTTCACACCAAATCAGCCAACAGTAATTTTAGTCATGACTTATCTGCTAATTGCCCACGGGTTCCACAAGTAAGACGCATCGGGATAACCGTGCATCTCTATCACCAACGAGGAACAGCACCTTGGACACCTCAACCATGTTGAATACTGGTTACCAGATAACCAGATTGTATATACTGATACTGATCCAGCTGCTGGATTTACTTACCGGATACAGAGGATGATGCAGGTGACTGTAGCACCGAGCAAAAAATATTAGAGAGGTGAAAGTTTGTCACCGTTAAGGATGCATCAGCATGTCATCAAATGGAGAAGGCCATGTCACACAAGCTAGATACTTGGCTATGTAGCGGGCGCTGACTTTGCATCTTACTAATATACGGAGTACAACTACAACCTATGCTGTCCCTTTTTAGCTGAATCTACCATATATATTAGTATTTCAGCAACTACAGCGACATGGCTCGAGATGGAAATATTAGCTGGCCAGTAGGATGAGAGCAACATTTCGTATTGTTTTCCGGATTAACCAGCTCAACTATGAATAATTTACAACGAATCTACTACGAAATGAAGGCTAGATGAACTGTGTGTATGGAGCAATTTGATGTCAGCGACGACAATAGGGAAGATTCTAGTTGAGCACGTTAAAATGTGTTTTCTTAGGTAGTACTCGTGTTCCTACCGTATCTCATCACAAATTCATTTTCTCAAGAATCTCAAATTAATCATTCGTTCAGTGCCAAGTGTTGTGATCAATACTACACGCAGGAAGCCAGGGTGGACTTTGCTTGCAGCAGCATCTGGTTATCATACTAGCACCTTTCCCAGCCACAGCATCAGCAGCAGGTGATAATAATTAAGAAATCAACTTGTCGGAGTCGAGCCTCCAAGTTGCAGATCATCATTCACAGGATTTTTTTGTCATAAATAACATAAGATTTATATGACGCGGATTGGTGGATACTGGTGAATGTTCTTGACAAGCATGTGCTAACTGCTCACAATCATTCAGTACCAGAACAGAACAAGAAACCGACCAGCCATGAGGACTGCAGAGTGTAATGCAAGCAGATGAATGCTTTGCAATAGTAATCCCAGAGAGCAGGTATGGGATTCGTCATCAAGGGGCACTAATCTCTTGATAAATGCTTGATCAGTTGCATCTGTAAGTGTCTTAAGGCACCCTCTTTCTTTCAGTCAATCAGTCTGAATGCTCGACTGGATAAGGCTGCCGATGGCTATCTGATATCTATGTTCAGAAATCAGAACCAAAGTACCACTGCACCAATAATGCTTGGGAGACAGAGAGTGTAAGATATTGAGTTCTGGCCCTAATTCAAACCTTCTCGTTTCTCAAATATAACAAGATCATCACTCAGACTATATTAACGAACTACGAAGTTATTTTATCAGCACGGATCACGATCCAATTAGATTCCGGTCAATGCGCAGTTGTCAGCCCATGGGAATCAAAATTCCTAATGGTAGGCAAACATGTCCAATGTCAATGGTATTAACAATCTAGGGATCATAAAACGGCATGTAGACATGACATGCTTGCAGGAATGTATTCCCTGTACCGAGTAGAAATACACATCTTGCTCACATGACGCGTTGTCTGTCAGAAGAGAGGATGAACAGCTAAACATACTAGTATTTGAAACAGGCTCTGGCGAATCGACGTGGAGGCCAACTGCAAGAGGAACTCTCAACCAGCCAAAAATAACTAGTCTAACGCTGTCGCATTA
The DNA here is from genome assembly GCA_904845875.1 of Miscanthus lutarioriparius. Classification (NCBI taxonomy): domain Eukaryota; kingdom Viridiplantae; phylum Streptophyta; class Magnoliopsida; order Poales; family Poaceae; genus Miscanthus; species Miscanthus lutarioriparius. The sequence continues at coordinate 26,013,965 of CAJGYO010000011.1, read as the reverse complement.
CGGCATTCTTAAAACAGAAACCCTGTCATCAATTAATGAAACCAGGGTCAGAGATGCCAAGAGCAAAAACAGCTCTTCGGGCCGAGAAGGAACATTTCCACACCCCCGGTCAGGCTCAGCAAATGAGGGAGGGGATGCGAAGTGGAATTTGGCTTCCGCAGATGCGACAGGTGGGCACAGTTTTGCGCTGAATATTCGCCGCCTGTTCGACTCGCGGATACCTGGATAATGTGCTGCTTCTGAACGCGCCGATTAGTCTACTGATCGCAGGCCATTTGGCGGCGTCAGCGGGTGATAAACAAGTCGGCCGCTGACTTTAATCGCTCGGGCCTCGGGCCTGGATTGGGTGGGTGATCGAGCGATGGCGATCGATGCGATCCAAATCCAACTGCGTCGGGTCTCCGCAGGAGTTGCTTGCTTGTTGCGGCTGGGGATCCTTTGTTTTTTATGTTCTTCTTGGTCGTCGCTGTCGCGGCGTGTGGTTTTACTTTTGATTTTACCGCGAGCGTGGTGCCGTTGAGCTCTAATCTAATGTACAGTACCAGGTTGCTTGTATCGATACAAAATGTCTGAAAAGTTTCACTATTTTACCCATTGTTTGCTTGCGGTATCTTCTCAAGTTGGGGTTTAAAAGTAGTCAAATTGCTTGATTAACGGGGACTGTATGTATGATTGGAGGTACAGGCTTGCGGCCTGAGAGATTTTAAAGTGCTAGTAGCATTGAAAGAATTGAGATCCAAAGACTGTGTTCGGCTGAGCTGAAATTTAGCTTGTTTGACTTATTTTTTCAGTCGGAATAGTATTTTTTTCTCACAACATTTCAATATAAACAGTATTTTTCAGTATAAACAGTGAAAATTTCAGCTCAACCGAACAGTAGTATTGAGTCCTCTCCCAACAGACGAGCAAGAAATAAACGACCGAAAATATGCTCTGTTTTTTCATGAAGATCCATGTATATGAATATAAATTCGCTGACTTCCCAAAAAAAGAAAATAAATTCTCTGAAAAATAATCATGTGCATAATTCTCCGACCAGCCAAAATAAATTCATGTGGTTGTCCGTTTTGCACGTCGTACATTACGAATACTACAATACTGTGCCAGCCAGATTAGTTTATTCGCGAATGAGGTGAGTGGCCTCGACATGCCTTGTATATGTATTTTACGAGAACAGAGAAATTGCTGCGATTACCGTTTATCTGAGCTTGCAGGTTCCGTTTCTTGGCATACTAGTAGTATTCGTTTTTTTTTCTCCACAGAAGTCCTCTTCCATGACGTCGCCTGTTTGAATCTTGCCCGTCGACATCGCTCTACAGTGATGATTTCAAATGATTGATGTACACTGCTAGTCTAGCACAGCAGTAAAATGCTTCAGCAAGTGTTATTATGCCATATAGATTCAAGGGGCATAAGGCTTTTTGCATCTGCGGTAAAATTCGGTTTTATTCCTACACAATGAAAATAGACGTAGTAATTTTTTACTAAATAAAAACAAGTGCCACGCCTAAGAGGCCTCACCGATTAGTATGCATTTAAATGATGAAACAAATCTGATTAGAGTTCTGAATTGATGACTTATTTTTTTTTTTTTTCTAGTTTTCAAGGGTTGTGGTAAGACATTGGCACACAGATTTCATAATCTAATCCGATACGTGTGTGTATCCTCCTTTCTTTTTTTAGCGTTACTATTCTTTATTTTGCTATGACAATTGATCTGATCAACCGCAGATTCCCTCTTGCAATTTGTTTTAAAGAGTTTCACAGAGACCGCTGGTTTCGAGCCTTGAATCTTGTAGGTAGAGAGGCCGATTTGGGGCTGAGGACAAGACGCTAAACTCACCAATTGTGCATATAATGATAACTGAAAGCTGTGAAATTTGAGCACATAGTCCTCCGAAACATTCGCGGTGGGCCTATGGCCCTGTAGGAGTACCTATTAATTGGTAGCCACGAAACCACTCCATAACGAGATATACCGAAAACAAAAGGACATAGTAAACTGGATCGCGGAAATTTGGAGAGGCACAAAACAACAACACCAACAACAACAACAACAAAAAACTAGTTTAGAGGTTGGAGGGAGCCAATGCCGACTTGGTACCTAAATAAACACATCGTACAGGAGCAATGTACTCCATTGTAACCGGATGCGAGGGCACCGCACAGTGAGACAGAGCGGGTCTCCAGATTCCGTAGCGGCCCTGGGATCCTGGCCGAATTTTTTACAATTTGATCTTTTTTCGAAAGTTTCTCATAAATAGATCTATGGTAGAAAGAATTTAGGAAATGGACCCTTAACTCGGCGCCATTCATGCTGGCGCCGAGCTCCTGGGCACGGGTCGTGACCTGCCAGGGGGCTCGGCGCCAGAGTGACTGGCGCTGAGCTCAGCGCGCGTCGAGATCTTGGCGCCGAAGTTCGGCGCCAATCACTCTGGCGCCGAGCCCAAAAATATCTAACGGGCCCGTCTTTCCTCTCTTCTTCTCCCTCTCTCGCCCTAGCCAGCCGAGCACTGCCATCGACGCCGCCGCCCTTGCCCACGCCACCGCCTTGCCGCGCCACGCCCGCCGCTCGCCGCGCGCCGCGCTAAGCTTCAAGCCACGCCGCCGCCCGCGCGCTGCCAGAGCCGCGCCCCTGCCCCCTGCTGTTGCCGTCCTCGCCTTGCCCTCCACCGCCGGCCTCGTCCCGCATTGCCGCCGTCCACCGCCGGCGTGCCTCCCGCGCCCGTCGAGTCAGACTCGCCGCGCGTAGCCCCAGGCATCCCACGCCCGCCACGCGCCACCGCTGTCGTCGGCCGCGCCACCGCCGGCCCGGATCATTGGCCTGACCCACGCCCATCGTCCACGGAAAGGTAAAAATTATGAATATGCAATGTACCTACTTAGTTGGCATTTGTTATTTATTAGTTAATGTGATGACTTAGGTAGTTGATTTAGTTAGTGATTTAGTGAGATATATACGTAGATAGATAAAAACATAGACACATAGGCACATAGATATAGTTCGATAGCTACTTAGATATGTAGTTACATTTTTAGTTATCTACATATGATCTAGCTATTAAGTGAGTACATTGTAAATATATACGTAGTTATTATCTTGATTACTTAGTTTGTAGTTAGAAAATACTTATTAGGTACTATCTATCTAATAATTTGGACTAAAGGGCATATGTTTCGTTACGTGTTTGAATTAGATGGACAACCTAGTGACCATATATCATGGAGGCATCGTTGAAAGCGATCGCTATGGATATGTTGAGTTTCTTGACATGCAAAGCGTGCCTGTGCTATTCAATGATAGGCCTTCATTTAGTGACATGGTTGCAAGGGCTCGGGAGGAGCTGCATTGCCTTGGAGATGATGACATCGCAGTTGATGGTGTACTGCACTTAGGTTGACCTCCAAACATCTTCAGGCGAATGATCTCAATTGATTGTGCGGATCAGTGGGAGAACTATGTAAGATCGGCTATGAAGAGCCAGCTGCAATGTTTGGACGTGGTTGTGCGTCGGGTGTTAGTTGATCCCATCCCTCATGGGTTTACCCCAGCAATGGATCATCAAGCATACATCGACCCTCCCGTTCGAAACCTTACCTGCATGTGCAGATTGCACCTACGATTCCCAATGCTCAATCTGCCCCCAATGCGGTATTTGGAGATTGTTGTCAGACTCATTTTTCCGTGGTAGATCCTCCTTATGAGATCTCTTTGACACAGAATCATCCGAGTAAGTGTCTTAACCGCATGGTTTTTGGGAGCTTACCCCGTTCCTTACATCTATTTATTTCATTCTTTCCTCATTTTCTGTAATGATGTTGCAGGAGACATTCCTGATAATGTGGATGTGCCCCCTGTTGCTGCGTAAGTGCTCTTTGGAGATAGATTCCGTGGGTCAAATATTGTTGAAATTATGCATGATTCGGGGCCATATGAGATGGCTAGGGCTCTTGATTCTGATGATGATCACCCTGTTGGAGAGCTGACGGAGAGTGATGTTGAGATGATGAGGCGTATCTTTCCCGACCGTCATGATCCTAGAGTTCATAAGTTCAGCGATCTTGCTCATTCCGATCAGGCGTTTGTAGAAGGACATGATGATGAGCTCCTAGAAGCTCCTGAGGCCGGTCCTAACATGGTAATTGAGAATGGGAGGGTGTTCAATGACCTCCCTGCTTTGAAGAGGTGGTTGCATGCTTTTGCAGTGATAAGAAAGAGGCCTTACAGGGTATTGCATTCCTATGCGGAGCGTCGTTACATAGTTGTGTGTGACAAGGAACGCTGGTCATGGAGGGTTTGTGCAAAGAAGCAACAGGTAACCGGAAAATGGAAGATCACAAAAGTTGTCGGGCCACACAATTGTGCTGACCATGAGCTAACACTGAGGCATCGACAGTTGACATCTACCCTCATTGCCAAGCGGTTGATGTGAATTTTACAGGGAGAACCCAAAATGAAGGTGAGGACAATTATTAGGACCGTTGAAGCGTTGTATGGAGGATATGTGATAACTTATGGTAAAGCATGGAGGGCTAAGCAACAAGCGTGGAAGATGATATATGGGGACTGGGAGGATGGGTATGAGTAGCTGCCAGTTCTTTTCAATGCAATCAAAGCGGTGAATCCAGGCATGCATTATGAGTACATCCCAAAACCTAATGCATCGAAGGATGGGAGGCAGATATTCTTCCGTGCCTTCTGGTGCTTCCCTTAGTGTGTCGAGGCCTTTAGGCACTGTCGTCCCGTCTTCTCCATTGATGGTACGTTCTTGATTGGCAAATACCAGGGCACACTTCTTATAGCCATATCCTATGACGCGAACAACAAGTTGGTTCCTTTGGTATTTGCCTTGGTTGAGAAGGAGAACAATGACAGTTGGGGATGGTTCTTAAGGCTAGTTCGGATACACGTGGTTGGGCCTGGCAGGGAGGTTGGTGTCATATCTGATAGGCATCAGGGCATACTTAATGTCGTGCGAGAGAAGATAGAGGGGTATGCACCGTTGCACCATCGTTGGTGTACTCGGCACCTTGCCAAGAATCTACTTCGAAAGGATGGTGTCAAGGGTAACTTTGATCTGTTCCAGGAGGCTGCTCGACAGCTTAAGGACAAGTACTTTAAGGAAAAGTTGGAGCAGGTCAGAACCGCATCAAATGCAGAAGGTAGGCAATGGCTCACAGGTTTGATGAGGGATTTGGAGAAATGGACGAGAGCTCACGACGCCGGTGGCTGGAGGTACGAGTTTCAGTGCAGCAACATGGTAGAGTCATTCAATAAGTTGCTATTGGGGATACGTGGTATGCCCATGAATGCAATCGTTCAATTTACCTTCTATAAGCTTGTTGCCTGGTTCAACGATAGACACGCCCATGCATTGCAGTTGTGGAGTGATGGAGAGATATGGGCTCCGAAACCAAAGGCACGCCTAGAGAAGACAAAGAAAGGGCTGGCACACATGAGGTTGCATGCTTTGACCACGCCACAGGGACTTATCAGGTCGAGCATAGGGGTGGTACAACGTCTGACGGCGAGGTCCGAGAGTCGAGGATACATGTGGTTATCCTCCAAGATTTCAAGTGCACTTGTGGTAAACCAAGGCAGTACCACTTTGTATGTTCTCATTTGGTGGCAGCAGCTAGGCATCACAACTATAATATCAAGAGGAGGATACCTCACGAGTTCAGTGTCGACATGCTTGTGAACACATGGAGCCCCCGCTTTGTGCCTTTCCGGGACCCTGGAGAGTGGCCTCCATATGATGGATCGAAGTACATTACGGATCCAGCTTATCGTTGGAACAAGCGTGGATCAAAGCAGAGGACGAGGCACAGGATGGTTATGGATCAGATACCCGAAAGAACTAGGTGTGGGAGAGGAACTCCATTTGTTACTGATCCAGAGCAGTACGAGTGCGGCAAGTGCGGTAGACTTGGCCACAACTCATGAAGTTGCCGTTGGCGGATTAATGAGGTAGGACTATTGGTTTATATTATTATTTTATATTTGTCGTATTCATATATTTAATTATGCATGTCTCAATTTATGCTTGTATTTGTGTCAATTACTTATACATTTCTAAGTTCATGTTTCATTGTATATTGGAATTCTAATTCATTCACTTTTTTGTAGGATGGAGCAATTCCACCTGCTCGACCCGATGTATGAGGCAACCCACCGAGGACGTCTCATAGCGCTGAGGCAGATAATAATCTATAAGTTTTATTCGTACATGTGTTCATGAAGTAATAGGAGACTATGTTTTATTCGATGTAGGACCTTCCGCACCTTCGTCCTAGAACCCACAGTGGGTTCTTGGACATGCGGTACGACGATAGGTACACTCCTTTCCTACAAAGAGCTGGTCTAGATGTCATCTCTTTTCAGGTTCGTCGTGGGTTGCCCAAGTTCAACTCAGCGGCCATAACTGCGTTGGTAGACAGGTATTAAAGTGAATCATTGCCTCCATTCATGGCCATTTGTTCATGCGATTGACTTTTTGAAAAGTAATCTTGCTTTGTCTTAAATATAGGTGGCGGCCGGAGACTCACAGCTTCCACCTACCTTTCGGGGAGATGACAGTCTCGCTACATGACTGTCAGATGATGCTAGACCTAAGAATTCATGGCAACCCAGTCACCGGGCAGTGCAGGTCAGAGGGCTGGAGAGCACGAGTGGAGGTCTTCCTTGGGCATGAGCTTGGCGAGCAAGGGGCTCGCACTGCTGGAGTTCCCATCTCTTGGCTACGTGAAGAGTTCGCACAGTGCCCCGAGGAGGCAGATGAGGAGACGGTTGGGTACTACTGCCGGGCGTGGATCCTACACCTTTTTGCATGTGTTCTCTTTCCCGATGCCACGGGTGACAGTGCATCCTGGATGTGGATCCACTGTCTCAGTGACTGAGACCAGGTGGGTCTATACAGCTGGGGCTCTGTAGTCTTGTGTTTTCTATACCGGCAGCTGTGCGAGGGGTGTCGTCGGTCTTCGTCCAACCTGTCACTTGGTGGATGCGTGTACCTGTTACAGCTCTGGATGTGGGCTCATCTTTCAGTTGGCCGTCCAGAGGTTCTGGATCGTCGTGAGTGGTTCCAAGGTCAGCCTCCACGTCGCCAGCCGACATGGGCGTACCTTTGGGACCAGGTAAGGGTTCCACACACGAGGATAGACTGGGCGTACATTGAGTTCACGAACGAGCTAGACACGCTGACGGCGTCTAGTGTAAGTAAATTTTATTTTCCATGCTGCTTTAAAAAGGATTAGTATACCATCTAACATCTTATTTGGACATATTACAGGTGGAGTGGGAGCCATATGGTGGAGAGGACGCACTTCCTTTTCAGCTGAGCAACGTTTGTGGGGCCGACGACGACTTCTATAGGATGAGGTGCCCTCTAATCTGCTTCTATGCTGTCGAGTTCCACCTGCCAGATAGGGTTGCACGCCAATTTAGAGTGAGACAGCTTTGGCCTACGGCTCTGTTCTCGACTGGCGTTGACTTACACAAGTAAGTGTTTTGATATTTCAAATGTCTCATGATGATGGTCCATTTCTATTAATATGGTGACACGTACATGGATTCATGTAACGATGACATACGTGCAGGTTGGATCGTCAGAGGAACAAGAAGATTTTTGACTGGGAGAGGCACCACCAGTCCTTCATTCAGGAATGGGAGGAGATGCACGACAACGTGGACGACAACAACGAGCCGCACATGAACCATGAGTTTAGGTGGTACCAAGCTTGGTACCAGCGTGCGACACGTTGCAGGCTGAGGTCACAGTGGACCGAAGCTGACTACACCGACATCGAGTCCTCCGACGATGAAGACACGGCGTACGACCAGTCGACTCGTGCAGGAAGGCAGGTGGAGGCAGGGCCGATCTTGGACAGAGTGGTAAGCCAATTGCATTATTTATATACGTTAAGTTGCATAAGAATACATTAGGCGTTCTTGGACCGACATTACGAGTTATCTATTTTAGTTAGTGCCACATTCGAGCCGTATCACCCTTATAATACGTTAGATTGTTGTACAAAAGAAAACCAAACCTATTGCTATATGTTCAGAAGTATTATTACTGAGAACTTTGTTGCAGGGCAATACACTCAAATGCTCAGTTGAAGAGATTGAGCGCATTCGGCCGAGAGTCAGTGACGACTACATACTTGGCTTCCTAGATGTAAGATTTAAAATATTCTTGCAAACATACCATTAATATGATAGATTCTTTCAGTTAACATAGTTTTGTATAACAGAGGTTGTCACATCGTCTACGCCATGCGGCTAGGCATTGTGGTTGCAGGACAGAAACAACGCAAGACGTGCACGTTCCTTCCGTAGCCAGAGGAGGCTTGGGTTCCTCTAGCCAAGCAGCTACGGGGGACGGAGATGAGGACGAGGAGGACGACGTGGACAAGAGCCACGAAGAGCTTGGCCCCTCTCAGCTCCATGACGCTCCCTCGACTTATCCTACACCGCCTCTAGGCACTAGGTGACGCCGTCCGCGTGACCCTTACACTCCAGGTACGAGCGCTCTCGGTCACAAGGATAAGGGCAAGAGTAGGAGGCAGTGAGGGATGTGGTAGTTGTTGGTATGCACTATTATGGATTTTGTATTTACTTTTTTATAACTATTTGGGACTGTATGAACATTGTGGACTATTTGGACTGTGCAACACATATTATGTTGGTTGTGATGTTCGTTGTGGTTGAATTTTGCTCCTTGGATGATTAAATGTTTGGAATATATAATGATGTCTTTGTTTGTAACTGTGGATGCTCATAAAACAAGGGAAACTCTTGCGAATTTTTTCCATGAAACAATTATCATACTACACTGCTAAAAAGGCACAAATGTAGCACACAGATTAACTATAAATTTATTAGAAAGTATATAATCTAAACATATCGTGCATACGCTTTGTAGATGAATCTAGGGTTACCAAGCAACAGTGAAGGATTCTATGCTTTTTAGATAATAAAAATAGACATTTTAGATACAGGGACAGTAGCAATTTATCACATCACTGACATAGTACTGGCATGCAAGGAAGCACAACTCCACTCTATCTCCACCATCCATCTTATGATTGTTTCATCCAAGGGTTGAGGTGAAGAGGCACACGGATCACTAATATGGCACATTGAGAGGCCTGTTGTTTCCTTCTCTTAACCTATAAATAACCACTCACTCTCTCTCATTCACACACCCAATAAGGAAGAAGAACACTCCTCAGCATTTTCTTTCGTTGTAGTAGCAATATCTAGATGGTCGTCCAGAGGGAGAGGAAAGAGGAAGGGAACTACATGGGGGTGGGAGGGTCCTCTTGGTCCCGATTTTTTTAAGGAAGCTCTTTGTGAGAGGTTTCCAGTAGAGAGCAAAAGTGATTTCACCAAAGATGCACCACTTAGAGGATACGATGAAAGGAAAGAAGAGTGGCCAAAATGCATGCATGGTGAGGACTGCCTAGTGCAGATGTTCACCGAGGGAATAGATGGAGGACGTCGTTTCTTCAAATGCCCACGAGCATAGGTAATTGCTATTACTATTTGTTTCTTCAATATGTTTCTCTTGTATATAACTTACACGACATACTTATTGTAGTCTTCCTAGGCCGAAGAAAACTATGGGTACAGTAGGTGGGTCGATCCTCGACCTATTTATCCACATGCGGAGTACATCTACTACCTATAGGACCGTATCTTCGATCTAGAAAGGGAAGTTAGCAGCGGTTACAAGGACGACCGACAAGACGACAACAACAATGGTGCCGATTCACAGGAGGCACTCTGCAATAATCCATATTACACCTGCCCTAACCACAAGAACAAGGGGCCTCCCCTGTCACCCCCGCCACCACCAACAACAACAACAGGAGACTACTATGGAGAAGGTGCAACACAATTTGCTATGTGGCCACACTACTAGAATGACTTTATCTTTTTCACATAACACATCTATGTGTTTGTTGTTTGGTTTAATTACCTAAGGCATGTTAGGTTTAGTCGAAGGAAACTCTGTAGTCACATGCCAGTTCATGTGTTTCGTGTGTTGATTTATATAATGCCATACGTTGTTAGGTTTTCTTTGCAGCACGTATTCACATTTCAATACGTCCGTATCATTAAGCGGAATATTAAGACCATAATTAATGAAAACAACCACATAATTAAAAGTTCAATACTATGCCAAATTACACAACATATTACTACTAGAAGTACGTGCTGACAGTAGACATAGGGGCAAATGCACTTCCAAATCCTCAGTCCGAAACATACTGAGTAAGCAACTCATCATCCGAGTACCAGTCCTCTACCACAACCCTGTTGCTGTGGCTAGGCTCACCTGCGTTGCTCTGACCTGCCTGTCGCCTGTAGTAAGCGGCCTCCGCTTCATCTGCGGTCCGCTGCGGCCTAAGTGAAGAACACGTCGTCATCCTCCTCCGCCTGTAAGCCCGCCTCTGCTAGAGCGATGAGCTTGCTCAGTCTGCCAGTGTCGTCATCATCCTCTTGCGCCTGCATGCTCGCCTCTGCTAGAGTGATGAGCTCACTCAGTCTGCCAATGTCATCATCATCCTCTTGCGCATACATGCCGCCTCTGCTAGAGCAATGAGCTCACTCAGTCTCCCAGTGTTGTCCTCATCCTTATCCCCCTCATCAGACAACACAATCGGTGATTGAACGGTGCGACCAGCTTGCGATCTATGCTCATCTAACTTCTCCTCATACCTTGCATGAGCCACCTCTATGGCATGATCCTCGCTGCAACCAATCCCTTCATGTATAAAATGCAATCAGTTAGCAACGCGATTATATTATATTTAAAATCAGGCAACGAAAACAAAAGCTTTCAAGCACTCACTGCCACATAATGCAGCAACATGCTCGTTCAAGATCTGCATCTGTACTCTTGTCTCCTCCCTTGCCTCCTTGCTTGCCCTCTCCTCCTCTAACATCATCCACCTCTCCAATCCCCATTTGTTAAGCCCAACATCGATCGGGTTACAAATACCGCTCTGTCTAGCAAACTGACACATCCTTTTTTTGTGATGTTTAACGAATAGGTTGACGTAGTCAGGTCCATATCCCCTCTTCCATGCAATTAGTTTCCTCTTCTTTAGTTTATCCAAGAACTTAGCTTGACCATCGTAACGTTCCCACCTGCATTTCCTAGTGCTCTGTTCAAAAGAAATATTATGTCATATATATCTAACCAAAAGAAACAAAATACGATTTCATGTTTACCACAAAAATAACGAACCTCTTCATACTCAACCATATGGCTGCAATAATGGCCTATTCCAAGCTCCGAAGGTACTAGGCCATAGTTAGATTTAACACCACATTCGCACATGACAGGAGGTGCTCTGTAGATTACCCTTTCTTTCTTCTTTTTCTTAACCTTCCGCGGTTCTTCCGGCCATTGGTTCTTAGGATCATACAACCACTCCTTGAAACGACACTTCGTCATTGAGAACTCCTAAATAAGAAGACATTAGTACATGAACACATATAGCTCAAGATTTCAACACATACACTTTGCACTTACTTCATGCTTGTTTGGACACACAAATTCCAACGTATTATCAGGATTTATCACAGCTCGATCTCCGCAATTGCACTGAGGAGATTCTTGAGTCGTCTAACTGTGGCTAGGTGCTTCTCCTTAGCCATCATTGGTGGAGGGTTAGGGGGGTGGAACCCACCGCTTGAAGTGCTCACGTGGATTCCTCCCTCTAAACCAATCTTCGAAAAGGAGGTACCTATGATCAAACTTGTCCACATCGTCGATCCACTGAAAGAAAAGGCACCTCTCATGGTCCTACACAACGAGATACGAACAAAATATTAGTAGCATACTTACACAAATAAAGAAAAAAGATAATAGAAATAATTACTTACATTAAAACAACTGCATGTATAGAAGCAACGAGCCACTGTGTCCAGATGTCTCAATTGAAACACGTCGTCCGGACGACCACAATCACAGTTAGGGACAGGGAGGTCAGGAGGGACGGGGGCATATTTGCTAGACGCGTCGAGGTATAATTCTCGAGGACGACCCCGTTTTCGCCAAAACTCCTCCCGAAACATTTCTTCCATCTAACAAAATGGATGTAATTAAACAAACATAAATCAAAACTTCAGAAATAAATATCAATGAGAACCATAACTACAATACAACCAATTTCGTTCTAAGAACCAAAAGCAGTTAACATTAAACCCTAAACCTAGGGTTTCCCATTGATGCACAACAATGAACCTATAAAATAACTATATGCGCCTACATTTGCTAGCTTTTTCCATGCCTTGACATCATACTACGGTTGTATAATACATATATTGAGGGATAGAATGAAACCCTAAGTGATGACGATTATTACGTTAAAAAATCCGACTAATATATACCGAATCGATACGAAAAAAAACTAGAAGAGGAGCGAGGATACCTTGCTCTCGAAGATCTACGGATCAAATCAAGGTTTTCAAGGTCCAATATGACGATTCGTGAGGTAGGGTAAAGTGGGGAGAGAAAAAACCCAAGAGGGAGGAGATTGAAGAGGAAGAACGCTCGGACAAAAAGAATGGGCCGGGGTTAAATGCAGGGACCTCGGCGCCAGAGTGACTGGCGCCGAGCTCAGCGCCAAGATCTACGGCGCCGAGCACCCTGGCAGGTCAGCACCAGAGTGACTGACGCCGAGCTTGGCGTCAGCATAAATGGCGCCGAGTTAAGGGTCCATTTTCTAAATTCTTTCTGTCATCTATTTGTGAAAACTTTTTTTTTTAAAAAAAAGAGCCAAATTATAAAAAATTCGGGGTTCCTGGCGACCACCGGGATGGGAGATTCACTGCCAGCGGGCCCCAAAACCCCTCTGCCCTGGCTTCCCATCTCACAAACTGCAATCTGCTCGGCATCTCTTCTCCAGACTCCAGCACCCGCCCGGCCGCCCCCACCCACCTCCTATAAATCCGATCGACGCCGCGGCCTGTTCGTCCCCCATCCTCACATCGCACGCCACACCCTCCCAGTCCCATCGCGTCTCCATACCTCTCTGATTACGCCACGCCGGAGGGACAGAGAGCGAGCGAACCCAAGATGTCGACGTGCGCGGCGGACCTGGCGGCGCTGCTGGGCCCGGCGGCGGCGAACGCCACGGACTACCTCTGCGGCCAGTTCGCGGACACGCAGTCCGCGGTGGACGCCACGTACCTGCTCTTCTCGGCCTACCTCGTCTTCGCCATGCAGCTCGGCTTCGCCATGCTCTGCGCCGGCTCCGTCCGCGCCAAGAACACCATGAACATCATGCTCACCAACGTGCTCGACGCCGCCGCCGGGGCGCTCTTCTACTACCTCTTCGGCTTCGCCTTCGCCTTCGGCACGCCCTCCAACGGCTTCATCGGGAAGCAGTTCTTCGGGCTCCAGCACCTGCCCAAGACCGGCTTCGACTACGACTTCTTCCTCTACCAGTGGGCCTTCGCCATCGCCGCCGCGGGCATCACGTCGGGATCCATCGCCGAGAGGACCCAGTTCGTCGCCTACCTCATCTACTCCGCGTTCCTCACGGGGTTCGTTTACCCCGTGGTGTCGCACTGGTTCTGGTCCGCCGACGGCTGGGCCGCCGCCAGCCGCACGTCCGGCCCGCTGCTCTTCGGGTCCGGCGTCATCGACTTCGCGGGCTCCGGCGTCGTCCACATGGTCGGCGGCATCGCGGGGCTCTGGGGCGCGCTCATCGAGGGCCCCCGCATCGGGCGCTTCGACCACGCCGGCCGCTCCGTGGCGCTCAAGGGCCACAGCGCGTCGCTCGTGGTGCTCGGCACCTTCCTGCTGTGGTTCGGCTGGTACGGGTTCAACCCCGGGTCCTTCACCACCATCCTCAAGTCCTATGGCCCCGCGGGGACCGTCCACGGGCAGTGGTCGGCCGTGGGCCGCACCGCCGTCACCACCACCCTCGCCGGCAGCGTCGCCGCGCTCACCACGCTGTTCGGGAAGCGGCTCCAGACGAACCACTGGAACGTGGTGGACGTCTGCAACGGCCTCCTGGGCGGGTTCGCGGCCATCACGGCCGGGTGCAGCGTGGTGGAGCCGTGGGCGGCCGTCATCTGCGGGTTCGTGTCCGCGTGGGTGCTCATCGGCGCCAACGCGCTCGCCGCGCGCCTCAAGTTCGACGACCCGCTGGAGGCGGCGCAGCTGCACGGCGGGTGCGGCGCCTGGGGCGTCCTCTTCACGGGCCTCTTCGCGAGGCAAAAGTACGTGGAGGAGATCTACGGCGCCGGGAGGCCCTACGGGCTGTTCATGGGCGGCGGCGGGAAGCTCCTCGCCGCGCAGATCATCCAGATCCTGGTGATCGCCGGGTGGGTAAGCTGCACTATGGGCCCGCTCTTCTACGCGCTCAAGAAGATGGACCTGCTGCGCATCTCGGCCGACGACGAGATGTCCGGCATGGACCTCACCCGGCACGGCGGCTTCGCGTACGTCTACCACGACGAGGACCCCGGCGACAAGGCCGGGGTTGGTGGGTTCATGCTCAAGTCCGCGCAGCACCGGGTCGAGCCGGCGGCGGCGGCGACCAGCAACCAGGTGTAAAAATCAGGAACAAATTACGTGCTTGCCTTTTTCAGCGTGTCATCGCGTATCATATTTGATCTCGATCGTATCTGCCGGTACTGTTTGGGCAATACTTCTTCGCCACATCGGAGTCGCAAGAATTTGTGTAAACTATAGGAGAGGTATGGCGACGAAGCACGCATGTGTGTGTGTTTTGGTTGGGGTTTTTGTGTGTACATGCGTGTTTTACAGTCCGGATATGGTGGTGGTTAGGGGCTAGGGTTTATCTTTGGCTAATAATGCAGTTATTTTTGTGGTGGGATCTTATGATCAGAATTCGATTGGAAGGTGTGGCGGGCTGCTGCCTGCTGGTCAAGATAGGTGGCTTCTGTTCTATGAGGTTTGAAACAATTGGACGATTCTGTCCTGTGGTCTCTGTCCATCCATCAAAAACTTTTGACTTGTTCTTTCAATAGTAGCTTTGGGGGTCGTGCCTTTTATATGTAGTGCATGTTTATGTTAACTAATATTCTGCCAAAAATGCCAGAAATATAGCAAATCCAATTTCCCTGTAATCTTCATACCTGGAGAAAACATTGTCGTCAAAATATGTATGCGTGCCGAGCGCAGGACGACTCGCAGGACATCCCTCTCTCCCTTTCGCTAGTCATGCCAACCGCCGAGTGAGACACAAAATATATTGGACAGTATCGTATAGCACCAATAGCTTGTTCCCATGGCTCTCTGACCAAGTACGTTGCCCATGTCGTGAGAACGTATGCGGCGTTTGAAAATGCACCACACACATAAAAAAAAACAGACCTATATGCGTCACACACTGGATCGGAGGGGGATGGGAGGGAAAACAAAACGGAGCTATCAGTCTATCACTCATCTACGACGGTCCACTACGTCTCTGCTGAGTGTTGATCGGAGGCAGCAGAACTGCAGGAGAAACTGAGAAGCAGGAATAGGGCCCGTTTGATCCAAGGGCTAATTGCTAGCTAGCTAAATATAGATAATCTGAATTAATTTTTAGCCTATCTAGTAATTAGTTATGTGTATCAAATATGTCCTGAGTTTTGACTATTCATCCATATATAGGCCTGAGCTAATTGTCCTCAGTTTTTACTACAGTGGCATGCTCGTCCGTTGAAGCAAAAATTGCTGGTATATTCGAGTAGTACAATCACGAAAATCGGATGAATATAGTCATCCGCCGTGAGGTTAATGATGAGCAGTGGCGGAGCCATCGCCCGAGTCTCGGGCGGCCGCTAAGGTTGTCGACGATGTGCAAAAAGATTTTTTTATATAAAAAGACAAAAAAAACTATATCTTTTAGGTACATATATTTTGCATAATGAGAATCGTCTAGATTCTTCAAAGTTATTGGCTTCGATACTGTTAATAAGCTTGCACTTGTCGAAGAGCAATTAGCGTCGAAACGCTTCTATGTACTCCATCCGTCTAAAAGATATCATGATTTTATTGTAAAAGTTCATATAGAAGTGGATATTAACATTTATCACTTCAAAGAACGAAGCTATGAAAATAATAGTATATAGTTTATAATAGTACTGACATCTTCTTTTTAGTACATGTTTACTGGAGCTCCCACTCCGGCAACACCAAATAGTGACATGAGGAGAAGCGCTTCTGCGCGATTGGAAGAAGAGCCAAAGCCTCTCTCTTTTTTTTGCGTATGGAGACAAAGCCGCAATTTGCAGCCCAGGCTCCGGAGGACCCCGCGGGCACGAAGTCCTATCGACAGAAGAGCTGCCCGTACCGTCTGTTCGGAAGGCCGTATCGTATCGTGGATTATTTACTGCTGGCTGGTTTGGTGTGAGGGAAAAACACTGTTTCCGGCTAGAAATTTACGATCGTTTACGAACAAGCGAACAGGCTGGTACGGGCAGCTCTTTTGTCGATTTGTTTTTTTAAATGAAACTTATTCATTTGATATCATAAATATAATCATTTTTTCTTATGTAAAACTTGGTTCAGAATAATTTGATAAGGACGAAATCATTACTACCGTACTCTTTTCTAAAGTGTTGGACGTTCTGGGCACGGAAAAGGACAGGGGAAGATGCACTTCCTCTTCCTCCGTCGCAGGCAGGAGCCCTTTGTGATGTCACGACTCACAAAGCCCGAGCAGTGAGCACCGTGCCTGCTTTTCCCACATCTGAGGCCGAAACCAGCCGCCAATCGGCGGCCACGCCCGTGTCAGGGGACAGCACGGGGCAGCTGGCGGGGTCCACGGGGCGGATAGCCGGCCCGGAAAGCCCGGCCGGGCCGCCTGGCATTTTCGTTGGGAGATGCACCGCGGCCCCCCGTCGTCTCGGTGGATTCACGAGGATCCCGTTCCGGGCTTCCGGCGCGGCGCCCGGCCAAAACCGGCACACGGCACACGCTCCACGCGCGACGCGATTTTTTATCTGGAGGATGAAGTATAATACTCCCCGGATCGGATACGCTCGATACGTACGGTCTTGTTTTCTTCCCTAGCTCGATCGCCGACGTCGATCGCGCGCGGTGGTTGTGCCTGCGGACTGCGAAGCGTACGTGCATGACATGATCCGTTGCGTATCTGCCTGCGGCAGGTTCAGGGTGCACGTCTGTTGCAGGGCAGCAGATACGCCTCTCTTCGTACGCACGCGTAGGAGTAGAGGCGCCGTGGTTACGTGGAAAAGATTCGCATGCATGCTCGACCAGAAAAAAAATGGTATGAATTCGCGCTGTCGCGCAACGACTCCTTTGATTATTTCGGGCTGGGCTAATTCGGGATTTCGGGGCCAATCTTCCAAGTTCGCAGTACTAGCCATACGAGGCCAGGCGTTAGATGTCGAGACGTGCAAAAGGCTCTACCTAACGCGTTAACTGTCGGTGTTTTGAGTAAACATCAACAAGTAAATTTATATTATTACGCGTCTGGCTCGAATGGTGTGCTAAGAGGACACGAGGTTTATACTGGTTCGGGCGGAATGTCCCTACATCCAATTCATTGCTGCTGCTCATGTTACTAGCACTGAAAAATTCGTAGTAGCAGTTACAAACGGATGAGAGAGGGACAGGTCCCAAGTCTCTGGTGAAAAGCACGAAAGGGTGCCAAGAGCTCGGTCGCTGCTCGGCTATGTGTTCAAGGTTCGATGCTAGTGGTTTTTGGTGTGATGCGGTACGATGCCCCTTAGTGGGGTGCCCTCTTTTCCCTTTTATAGGCTAAGAAAAAAGCACGGGTTACAGCGGGAGAAAAGAGGAGAACGAGAGAGGGAGAGAAAGTCCTTCAGGGTTGCCGAACCTTTCTTTTCTTTTGTGCGGGCCTCACCGACACGGGCCGGCAGGTCAACGCGAGGACAGCTTCATCGTCAGCGCCTTGTATATCGATGATGCCTTGCCCTAGCGTTGTCAGCCGGTCGGAACATCCCACTCCGCCTTGCCACGGCGACGTCGCAAATAAAACCATGCATCTATCGATCTAAGCAGTGAGAGAACGAGACGTGGAGTGGGAACTTGCATAGTGACCATGCGTTCGACCCTGGTCCTCATGTGGCGATGTGACTTCCGGCAGCATCGAATGACACATCATGCTGGAGAGGGTCATGTTGAGACATGACCGCCTCACCCTGCAGGCGATGTCGATGGAGTTTAACCTTGGGTCACCCCTCGGGAGCTCTAAAGGCGGATGGACTTGAGTCGCCCTCTGTGGGTCGGCCAGGCGGAGCCAACCCTCGACGCCAGGGCGGGCGATCTCAGCCCAGCCCGTGAAGGCCCGGGCGAGGTCACTCCGCCGTTGCAGCCGAAAGGCGAGCCAAGCCCTCGGGGTCGGACGAGGCGGAGCCATCCCTCGGGGTCACGCCGCCGAGGCGGAGCCAACCCTCGAACGTGGCGGCGGCGAGGCGGAAGCGCCCCCCGCCGAGGTCAACCGAGGCGGAGCCAACCTCGGGGTCGGGACGAGGCGGAGCCATCCTCGGGGTCAGCCGAGGCGGCCAACCTCGAAGGTCGGGGTCGGGCTGGCGCGGGCCTCGCGGCCTCGGCGGTCGGCAAGAGCTGGAGCTAACCCTCGGGGGTCGGACGAATCAGCGTCATCTTTTGGTACCTAGTATTGGTCCCTGACAATGATACTATGGAACAACGCGCAATGAGCCATCAGCTAGGCGCTTTATTTTCAACAAAAAGTAGGAATGCATGCTTGCCACGGCCTCGTCACCAAATAAAACCATGCATCTATCATCTAAGCAGTGAGAGGAACGAGAGACTCCGTGTAGAGCCTAACATTGAACTTGAAGAGATGCTTCCACTTGCGTGCTGTTCGACCCTGGTACCTCATGCGATCCATCTCGCACACGGTCGTCAGCATCGAGGTCGCCACATCATAGCTGTAGAGCACTCGTTGATTCCAGAACAAGACCCGGCTGCTGCCATCACCACTGCTAGGCGGGTACCCGACGATGGAGTAGCGCCGCTCCCAATGGCCTTGGCCCCCTTCGTCGTCCACCGGCATCGGCCAGATGGTCATGGTATCCGGCGTCTTGCTGGTGCGCGTCGTCAGCCATAGCTCCCCGCGTAGCATGTCCATTATGAAGGCATCATCGTCCAGCACAGGGTCCATGGAGTCCGGTAGCCTGGTGACTCCGAATGACTAATCTGCCAGGTTGAGGTGGAGGAGACCCCGCGGCGGAGTCCGATGATGTCCGTGGCGAACTTTGTCGATGCGCTAGAACATCAACCCTTTGACAGTAAGGCTAGTCTGCCGTCTATAGAAGGGGTATGGCGGATCATGTGCTGTCTTCCTCCAAGCACGGCGGCCGCCGCCAACGGTGAACACCTCCAACCCGATCCGGTAGGCATTCGCGATGATATCAACAGACCGGTACAAGGCTCGAACCACCTTGTACTTACCACTGCGTGGATCCAGGCCTAGGCCTGCAGAATTGCAGCCTGCTTCTCGCGCCAAATTGTTGCGCTTACTGTCCGGCAGCGTGAGGCGTCCCTGGTGGCCGGGTTGAAGAGATAGAGCTTGGTGTCGGTGCGAACGAGCACCAGACCATCACAGAACGCCAAGTAACCCAGCTGGCTAATAACTTCGCCGCTGCCAAGGTCCTTGGTGTAGATGAGCGTCGCTGTCTGTTTAGAGGAGGCAGTACCGCCGCCATTGCCTTGCAGATGAGAATTTATTTTTATTTTTAACACTTTTTTAACCTAATTTTAAATCTAACATTAGTTTTTTTTCTTCTTCCAAAACTAACTCTTTTGGCTGCGTCTATTGCCATGGCGCGGGAAACGCCTGTGCCGCGCCATGCATGGTGGCACGGCGGGAGGATGACGTGGCACGACGACCGGGGCCCTGATCGGTGGCGCGGCAGAGCCGGCTAAAAGGCTCGCGGCTGGCAGGCAGGTGGACGCGGCGGGCGCGGCAGGCAGGTGGGACTGGGCCGCGGGCCTTTTAGCCGACTCTGCCGCGTCAGACCCTGCCACATCACTGGTCAGCGCCCCGGTCATCACGCCACGTCATCTTGCCGCGCGCGCCACCATGCATGGCGCGGCACAGGTGTTTCGCCGCGCCATAGCAATAGGCGCGACAAAAAATGTTAGTTTTAGAAGAAAAAAACAGCGTTAGATTTAAAATTAGTTTAAAAAAATGTTAAAATAAAAAAAAAATCGCAGATGATGCCGCTGGTAGCAGCGGAATTGGTTGGAGAAGGTGCTCGGCCGGGACTCCCCTGGGATGGCATAGTTCAGGGTGACGGGGCTGATGATCACACACGGGTCCTGCTCCCGTTTGGTTGCAGAGTGGCGGAGGTGCGCCCGGATGAAGACGGGATCCGAGATGGTGGCGCGCCAGGCCTTGCAGACAGACTTTGAACCGCACCAGGGACTTGACAGACAGCACGAACCAGGATCTCCTCAACGATGAGCTCCTCCGACAGCTCAAGATTCTGGCTTGGAGGACTGCTCCTCCTCCTCTTCCTGCGCCCGTCTTCATTCTGCAGTTCCATGGCGTACATGCAGGAAGGAGAAAGACGGACAATGGTTACTCTAGGTTGACTCAGCATTGGTATCCCATATGTATATATAGACACACGGTATTATTCCCGATAGGCATCATGTTCTACTCCGAGTAGGACACGGCTCCTGTATCAGACTCTCGGGCACGCCTGGCAAAGAGACAAGTCGCTGAATCAAGCTCAGACTCAAACACAGGAGGATTATAATTTGGAGAGCAAAATTCACCGTCGGTTCTCGAACTTGGCCGACAGTGTCATCTAGTTTTCTGAACTTCTAAAGTGATATATATGTGGGTCCCTAAATTTGGCCAATAGTGTCATCCATGTCCCTAAACTTTTAAGGTGATCACCGCAGGTCCCTAAACTTGGCTGACAGTGTCATCCCGGTCCCTAAACTTTTAAGGTGATCACCGCATGTCCCTAAACTTGGCAGGTGGTGTCATCCCTGTCCAAATATAATAATATTAAAAGTTACCTATAGTATAAAAAAATTTCTCTATTAAGTTACTTCTAAATTTAGTATTATTTTAGAAGTTTTAATAGTAATATTATAGAAGTAACTTTTCTGTATTATTAATACTATAATATTATTGTTAAAACTTTTAATACTATTCTTAAAAGTTCTAATACTATAATGCTACTATTAAAAGTAATAGTATTATAGTATTAATAATAGAGAAAAAGTTACTTCTATAATACTATTATTAAAACTTTTAAAATAATACTAAAATTAGAAGTAACTTTTAATTGAGAAAACTTTTAATACTATAGGAATTTTAATATTATTTTAATACTATCAACGATACATAAATACTAAATTAATTTTAGTATTTTCTATTTTAGTTTAAACCTAATATATTTGTTGTTGTAAAGTATTTTAATACTTTAATTTTTTTGCTGATGTAAATTATTTTTATATAATTTGTATTTTCATGATAAATATTATATAAATAATGATTGATTAATTGACACATGTTGGATTCATGTCTAACGTACAGTTAGCGTGCCACGCTAGCTTATAGAGTAGGTTAGACCATATTTGAACATGTATGACACCACTTGCTAAGTTTAGGGACCTACGGTGATCACCTTGAAAGTTCAGGGACTGGGATGACACCGTCAGCCAAGTTTAGGGACCTACGGTGATCACTTTGAAAGTTTAAGGACATGGATGTCACCGTCTGCCAAGTTTAAGGACCCACGGATATCGCTTTAGAAGTTCAGGAACCTAAATAACACCTCCGGCCAAGTTCAGGGACCAACGGTGAATTTTGTTCTAATTTGAAATGGGAACAAGCTGTGGAAATTAAATTTGTCCCCCCAAAGGTACTCTATAGAATAAATGACAGTAACGGGTGTGCCTTTAACAAACTGTCATTTATTAGCACACTGGTTGCACAATGAATCCAGGCACAACACCAACGTCTGAACTTCTCACGTCTCAGACTACCACTACCAGATTACATAAACGTTTCTTATGTAAGGCAACAACTAAGCAAAATTTCAGAGGAACCCTGCCGATGCTGTTTTTACTTAGTCCACCAGCGAAGGAAATCCTTGCGCCTGTAGATCTTCTTCTGCAGATGAACGTGTCGGCATCTGGTAGGCCGACAGGTGCCGTCACCCGTTTTCCCGCCCATTCGCGCTCGCAACTGCCGGATTTTTTTTTCCACGGCATTTTTTTTTCTAGCGGATGTTTTTCCCACGGCATTTTTTTTTCGCGCTCGCAAAGCTGGCACCGATTCGATTTATTTCTTTCTCAGAGGAAATAAAATAACATCCACAAAAATAGTGATGGTGCAAGGGTTTGAACGCAAGCCCCCATGGTTTAGTAGGTCATTCCCATACCACTACAACACATTAATGTTTGTGATAGATACAAAATTATTTTTGTTATTAAATAATATAAGATTAGAAAAATATATCACACACCATCTTCATACGTACTGTATGAATCTCTCACAACTAAAAAGACTAAAGAGTGGGCATCGTTTTGGTGCGATATTCTAACATGGGTCCATCGTCCTGCCTATTGCGATCCCGCACCCCTCGCTCCTACGCCCGTCCCCTGTGACAAAATTCACTCTCCGCAGTTAGAAAATTAATCACGCAAAAAAAATCCCACCCGTGCATGGAAAGCAAGCGCCAAATCAAGGCAAATGAAGAAGGAAACAAAAATCGCGTGTTAGAATAGATGGATTTTGGAGATAATCACCGTGAGAATAAAGGAAACACCAGCGCCCCACACAATCACCGGCAATTCTCTTTTCTCCCTCACTCGCTCGCTTGCCTAGCTTCCCTAGCTTGCGCGAGGGAGCATGAAGTGGACCCCACGACGGCGACTATCCCGGCGAATGAAGAAGGAAACAAAAATCGCATGCGATTATGTGGTTGCGATCCCATCCGTCCGAGCGAGGAGAAGTGGAGACCGAAGTGATGTCGTGGACGGCGTCCAAGGACATCATCACACTGCGGGGCTCTGTCGCCATCGTCATCGAGTTAGGAGCGTCGTAGGCAAAACGCGCTAGCAGCTGCGGCGACATCGCAAGGGCCAGGGAGCGGCGACGGCATCGCGTGGGCCGAGCAGCGGCGGCCGCTCGTATGCTGAGGAGCGGTCAGTCGTGTAGGCCACGCGCAAGCACCAAGGTTCATCCTAATCTTTGGTTCTTTTCTTGCGTGCCCTATCCTTTCTTCCTCAATCACATTATGTTCTATCGTGATTCAGTCTCGGTTCTCAATCAGTCACTACCGTGGTGAATCACTGCTCAAACTAAGGAGATATTATCAGGAGACCACCACTATTGATTTAATAGTATGATTGAGGTCTGTTGGTGGGAAGTCGTGAAATCAATCTTTTATTGAAAATGGGATTCATATGATCATATCTGAGATCCCAAACGTATTGTATTCATGTAGCTTCGAGTACGTGGAATTTCTTGCCGCTGTGTAGTTTTTTCTTGCATACATGAGCTCCATAAAATTTGTATACTACTGCTTGTAGATCTTTTGTCTCTGAAACTAAATGTTGCAGAATGGCTGGAGTCCGGGAAGATGCAATGGGTTAAGCTAGTGATCATGACCAAGGCCACCACCCACCAGCGAGGTGCTAGAGCGCTGGACTTCAACATCATCACAGACGCCGAGGTCGTCGAGAAGGGGTGGGATGCCCTTACTCTTATCCCCACTTCTTCACTCTCTTCCTAGGACCCTAACCAATCGGTAAGTAGCCAGTGCTGCATGTGTCATGGCTTGATTGCATCTTCTTTTTATGTTCGTCAGGGCTATCAAGGAGAAGGGCGACAAGGAGATTCAGGCCATCATGCCCTTCGCATCTTGCATTCACCCCTGCCCCGACGAGCCATATAAGGACACATCAACCGGCATCCAATCGCCTAATTAATTTCCTCTCGTCTTTTGCTTTCCTTATGGAACTGTGATAGAAGACAAATTAATTTGTAGTTAATGAATATTGTGGATTTTTTTTCACGAACACCATATTGTGAATTCTGAAATTTGTTCTACAGATAGAGCACTCCACAGTATGCAGTTGTGCGCAAGAACCAAAAGTCAATTATGAATTTTGTTTTGTACAGATTTGTTTTTCAAGTCTGTTGCCTGGTGTTGTTGTTCCCTTCCCCTTCCTGTAAAGGTTGATTATCAACTTTTTAATACTGGGATGATTGTTATATTAACACTCCATCCAATTATAAGTTTTGTTATATTAACAGTCCATCCTACTAATGGCTATGTTCTCCAACTCTTTGCGGAAAGGAAATATGATTTGGAGTTCAAGTAAACAAATAAATCAGGTGAGAACTTCTGAAATGCAGATGATATGGTTGAGATCTATAGATAGCTTTCTTCAGTATATACTAGGTAGCGTGCCCGTGCGTTGCTACGGGACAGCTAAACTTTGGGATAGAAACACATGGATCACACGATGAGTGACATTTAATTTAAAAGGCAAAGTTCATGAAATTAATAGTCACGG
Organism: Miscanthus lutarioriparius; assembly: GCA_904845875.1. NCBI lineage: Eukaryota > Viridiplantae > Streptophyta > Magnoliopsida > Poales > Poaceae > Miscanthus > Miscanthus lutarioriparius. The sequence goes on along the minus strand of CAJGYO010000011.1, from coordinate 25,989,423 downwards.
AGAGCGTGACGTTGCAAGCTCATAAATTCTATTGTATAGAGCTTTCTATGATGCGGCTAAGATAATATTTTATATCGGCAGAAAGAAATTTCCGATATCCATTTCTTTCGTGTGCCAATAAATCCATGAATAAGTTCCGCCGCATCTCGTACCATCATGTATACAGGTTCGAGTATATATATAAATATTAGTGCCTGTCACATGGATAGTACTAAAAATCTCTCACAAAATCTCCATACCAAGGTTCGAATATATATGTAAATATTAGCGTCGTATGGCGGCGGCACTAGGGTTGAGCGGCGCGGCCTTCCCACGTCGGACGGCAGCGGCGGCGGAGGTGGAGTCGAGCGGTGCGGCGTCACAGCATCGAACGGCGGTGGCGCTGTGACCTAGGAGCGATGCTTCAACTAATGTAGCGCCTAACGTTTAAGTAATAAGGTCTACCTAAGAAAATGTATGAAGTACATATTTCTAAAAATAAACCATCCTCCTCCATAATCGTACTTTTAAAACCCTCATTCTTACCTCATCTTTGCAATACTTGGCACAATCATGAATTTATAATCCATCTGACCAAAACTTAATTACACCAGCACAAATTGGTATTAGTACCCATTCATTGTATTATGCACCAAGCATCTTCAATGGTCTTGTTGACACCGTTTTTTGCACGTGTCAAAATGATCGGAGTGGACTGATCGGCAAGGGGAAAGTTACTGTATACTCTGATAACCGATGAAAGCCAGCTTGTAAAGATGGTTGCCGATAGCTGGTGGTGGTCGATGGAAAGGTTGATTTAGACTCGGGCGTTGCCGATGAGGTTGGAGGTATTATTGTCGATGCCGATGAAGGGAGGCTTGAGGCTTGAAGACTACTGCCGATGAAACAGGGAGTATGCCGATGAAGCAAGACTTGAAGACTACTGCCGATGAAACAGGGAGTATGCCGATGAAGGAAGACTTGAAGACTATCGCCGATGAAACAGGGGAGTATGCCGATGGGAAGGAGGACGGTGAGATTTCCATCGTAATTGAGGCGGACAGGAAATAGATAGGAGTTGATTTCCTTTTCTATATTTGTTAGAGTATGACTCATGTAAGAGTCACGTGTTTTCTTAGATATGGGCTTGGTGTCCTAGTTGTGTTTGGTTGTGTCTCTTTAGATCAGGGTATAAATATGGAGTGAGGGGCAATGTAATGAAGATATGAATCAATATCAAAACCAAGTTTTACTCCTATTTACATCTACTTACTTTTCGGCGACTTCGTCAATTTGCATATTTTTCTTTTTACGAGTTCTCATTGATTGGCGAGTTGCATTGTCTCAAAGGCGACCTTCGACGATTCTCGAGTTCCGCGTGAGTACCCCTTGGCCGTGACTTTCGGGCGTATCGCTGTTGTCAGGACCAAAGTGCTCGTATCTTCATCCTTGTCGATTAACAGGTCAAATCGACTGGCACGCTCTGGATATCGATTCGGGTATTAGCCCTTTGTGTTTGCAGATCCACTTTTGCATCAACACATCTTTTGGCACGCCCGGTGGGACCAATCAATCCGATCAATATGTTCAATTCCGAGATCGATGCGGGAACATTATCGCGGTATCGAAGAAGATCTTAAGGAAGAGAAGAGGAGGTGCTATGGAAAAGGTAGAAGAATACTGAGTGACTTTATCTAAAATCGTTTACTTTGAACAAGAGTGGACAAGTCATCCGTATAAGATTTGCCGTTGCCTCGGCGAGTTACCTTTGACTCCAATCCTGGTAAACTTCAAGAGATGGTTAAATTCGCAATAAATCATGCTTTGATTAATCATTCCAATGTCTTTGTCCAATCACTGTTCATAATGCCGTGGTTCGAACTCTCAAAGAAGGACAAGCGCCACCAGATTATGTTGGGCCCGCCTATCACCAACCAGAACCGGCATCTGTCAATACTCCATCGGCTCCCTCGGCCGTTGTGGGTACAGAAGTTACTTCTTCTCCAGATCGGCGGGTTTACCTAATATTCAATCTACACCGATACGATCAGATCCGGTACTACCAGGAGGACGAATTCAGCTTAATACAGATCTATCGGCATCAGCTATGTCAGGTCCTGTGTCTCAAAATAGCCAGATTCCTGCTAATTGGTGGGGATATGGTATGCCTCCGGAGTCATCTGCTTTCAATCCTGGATTACCTCAAGTGTTTGATGCAGTAGGAAAAGCTCCTATACCATCGGCTGTTTCGCCGATGGCCCAAGTGCCTCAATATGCCACAAAGAATTCATCGTGGCAACCAACTCTGTGGGGTTTCAGATGCCTTTGGTTCAAACGCCCATTCAAATCTATCGGCAAGCTTTATCGCCGACATGCCAGAAAAGCCCATGTTATGAGTCAAACTGGGGTTTGGTTTATGCCTCAAGTGGTTATAATTATCCAACAATGTCACAAATTATCAGCCATCGGTAAGTTTTGTACCGATGAGTTCTAATAATGGTTGGTCGTGGCGATTACTGCTCAAAGATACTGATTCAGCAAAATCGGCAAAGGTTGCGTGGATTCAACAAGGTCATATGCAAGTCGGTTTTGAGAATCAAGCATCGGCAACAAACCGATGAATCCTTTCCAACAAAGTTAATGGACCACAAGTAACGGCAAATATGCCGATTGTCGGAGATCGTGGGCCACAAAGATATGTGGAAGGATATCGGCAGTACCTCTGTAGAAATTCAGCCGATTAAATCGCCAGGAGGTCGATGCTTTTTGGGCCGATAAGATAGCGTAAATTATGAAGGATCAGTTTGGGATAAAGCCCAAGGTCAATACTTATTCTTATCGGACTCCATACCCTCCCCGCATATGATTTAATTCTCTCCCAAATCGGTACAAGGTACCATATTTCACTAAATTCTCTCGGGCAAGATGATACATCAACAATGGAACACGTCAATCGCTTCATTATTCAATGTGGAGAGGTAGCTAGCAGAGATGAATTAAGGGTTCGATTATTTTCATCATCTTTGTCTGGATCGGCATTTACATGGTTCATTTCATTACCACCGAAAATCTATTATTACTTGGGCTGATCTAGAAAAACAATTTCATAAGTATTTCTTTTTGTCGAATCCATGAAAAGAAGCTTACCGATTTGGTAAAATTGAGACAGCGTAATGATGAATCGGTAGAAAGCTTTGTGCAAAGGCTAAGAGATGTAAAGAATAAGTGCTACAGTCTGGTGCTGGATGATCGGCAGCTTGCCGATCTGGCTTTCCAAGGGTTATTGCCACATCTTAAAGACAGATATGCTTCTCAGGAGTTTGAAAGTCTCAGTCATCTTGTGCAAAGGATTTCTGATCAAGACACTAGGGTTTTTGAACCTAAAAAGAATTGGAATAAAAAAGTATCATTTGTTGAAGAAGTAGGAGATTCTGATTCTGATGAAGAACCAGTTATCGGCTTGGCTGAGTGGGTTAAGAATAAAAGGCCGATATCTTGTCCCTTTGGTCAGAAAGAGCCAGAAAAGTTTACCTTTGATATCACCAAGGCCGACAAGATATTTGATCTTCTGCTTCAAGAGGGCCAAATTAAGCTGTCACCTAATCATGTGATCCCATCGGTAGAAGAATTGAAGAAGATCTTGTATTGCAAATGGCATAATGCAACTTCACACACAAGTACAAATGAGTGCAAGGTGTTCAGCAACAGTTACAATCGGCTATTGAATCTGGGAGAATTAAGTTTGGTACTTCCAATGCCCAGAGGCCGATGAAAATTGATCAACACCCTTTTCCAGCAAATACGTTGGAGGCCAAAGGGAAGACCAAGGTATTGATGTCAGAGGCTGCTGAGAAAAACGCGTCAGTGGATCCCCAACATCGGATAACTACCGATGATGCAAAAAAGTAAGGGTTTCTTTGGGAGAAAGCAAGAGTTCCAAACAACCTCCTCGACCGGCATTGTGATTACTCATCGAAAGGCAGCGAGGGTTGGCGTCGGCGTAATGATCGATATCGACAACAAGCAGAAGAAGAAAGACGTCGGGAAGAATGGCATCAAAGATAAAGATCATTGGAGGTGCCTGTTTTTATCCATTGTTTGGGAAGAAGGTATTAAATTGCCAATCGCTGAAAATTGCCCCGAGTGCAATGGTTATTATGGGGTCAATCGGTCGAAAGGAGGTTTCAACCGCAATCGTGGTTTATTTATCAATGAGCCGATCGAGGCGTAGCATCGATTGCATGATCGGTGGGGGCGGATTTAGTGTACATGAAAGGCTTGGTAAACGCTATTTGGATATTTTCCAAGGAATCAAGAGGAGCTTGAGGAAATGGCAAATGCAAGAGTTCTCGATGAGGAAATATTCTGTGGACCCTAATATACGCCGTGTAGAGTCAACTAGGACTGTTATTATCGGCCGGTTTGGAAAACCAAGTTTCCTCGATGGTGCCCGGAGGGTCTGACAAAGACGCAGAGAAGGAGGATGCAACGTGAGCGTCAGGAGGATTTATACCAAGAGGAAAATTCCTCCAATGAGAGGTCCGGTCATCAGCAGTGGCAAGTAAAACACAAAAATAAGGGTCCATCGGCAGATGTTAATATGGTATTCATATTGCCGATGGAGTTTTTGGCACTATCCGATAATGAGGAAGAAGTTGTTCTCTCTGATCAAGTAGCTCTCGATTGACACTAGATCCAATGATGGCTGTTTTTGAGAAACCTACCGATGACGAGAGACAACATCTTAAGGCTTTGTTTGTGAAGGGCAGAGTTGATGGGCAGCCTGTGTCTAAGGTACTTATTGATGGAGGGGCTGCGATTAATATTATGCCTTATGTGATGTATCGGAAACTTGGTAAGGGAGATCAAGACTTGACCAAAACCGATATGATGCTGAAAGATTTTGAAGGCAATGTGTCACCGGCTAAAGGGGCAGTATGCGTTGAATTGACCATCGGCAGCAAAACCTTGCCGACGACGTTCTTTGTTATTAACGGCAAGGGTGCATATAATCTCGCTTCTAGGGAGGGATTGGATTCATGCTAATTGTTGTGTTCCTTCTACAATGCATCAATGCCTCGCATAAGTGGATTGGGGGTAAGATTGAGGTTGTCCCCGGTGATTCTTCTTATATCATCGCATCGGCGTAATCGAGATACTTATGAGCGAACTAAATGCATATCGGGAGAAGCTTGGGAAAAAGAGTTCCTTAGAGTTCTTGATTATGAAATTCCACCGATCCAAGCAAATCGGTTCTCAAGAAGAGTTTTAATGGATAGGTTTGCCGATGATGGAAAATTAGGTCAAGGGTTCACATCGGCAGATGATTTAGTAGAAGTAGATATCGGTGATGGAGACAGGCCAAGACCTACTTTTATTAGTGCTAAGTTAGATTCCAAGTGTAAGCAGCAAATAATTGATGTGTTAAAAGAGTATAAAGATTGTTTTGCTTGGGATTATACTGAGATGCCTGGATTAGACCGATCGGTAGTTGAACATCGGTTACCTATCAAATCTGGATTTCGGCCACATCAGCAGCCAGCGCGCCGATACAACCCTAATATACTTCCTGATATTAAGGCCGAAATAACTAAATTAATTGAGGCAAAGTTTATTCGACAGTGTCGATATGCAGAGTGGATCTCTAATGTGGTTCCTGTTTATAAGAAATGGAAAACTTCGTGTTTGTATTGATTTCAGGAATCTCAACAAAGCCACACCGATGGATGGCTATCCAATGCCGATTGCTGATTTATTGATTGATGCTGCAGCCGGGCATCAAATTATTAGTTTCATGGATGGTAATGCAGGCTACAATCAAATATTCATGGCTGAAGAAGATATTCCCAAGACTGCTTTCAGATGTCCAGGTCATGTGGGGTTGTTTGAGTGGATAGTTATGACGTTTGGTTTGAAAAATGCCGGCGCTACTTATCAGAGAGCTATGAACTTTATTTTTCATGAATACATCGGCACATTAGTGGAGATTTACATTGATGATGTGGTGATTAAGTCCGGAGATATCACAAAACATTTAGCCGATCTACGAAAGATCTTTGGAGTGCACAAGGAAGCATGGATTGAAGATGAATCCTAATAAATGTGCATTTGTGTATCGGCGGGGACAATTCTTGGGTTTTATGGTGCATCGGTGGGGCATCGAAATCAGAGGGAAGTCTATTGATGCGATTAACAAGGTGGTTGCTCTCGTCAATAAGACCTGAATTGCAATCTTTGATCGGTAAGATTAATTTCATTAGAAGGTTCATATCTAATCATCGGGTAAGATCAAGGCTTTCAGTCCACTACTTAAATTGAAAGCCGATCAGAATTTGTATGGGGAGTCGAAGAAGTTAGCCCTCGATGAAATTAAGAAATATTTAACAAATCCTCCAAAGGCTAGTTCCACCTCAACACGGGAAGCCTTTCAAAGTTATATTTGTCAACCGATGATACTGCTTATTTGTTCAGCTCTTATTCAAGAATTTGAAGAGAAAGAACGTGTTATTTATTATTTGAGTAGAAGATTAGTGGATTTGAGACGAGGTATTCGCCATCGAAAAAATTATGTCTGTGTTTATACTTTTCTTGTGTCAAATTAAAGGCATTATTTGTTATCCGCCGAATGTACGGTCATATGCAAAGACGACGTAGTCAAGTACATATTGTCAATGCCGATATTAAGTGGTAGAATCGGCAAGTGGATTTTAGCATTATCGTAATTTGAACTACGTTATTTATAATCCACCAAGGCGGTTAAGGGGCAAGTTATGGCTGATTTCGTCACTCAAAGATTGTAATACAATGGACTCTCTCGAGATTGCCCTTGGACACTTTTCTTCGATGGGTCCACATGCGGTGAAGGAGCAGTGTATCGGCATTGTGTTGATTTCACCTCAAGGAAGGAAGTATGAGTTTTCATTACCGATTGTTGCTACATCGACAAACAATCAGTGAATACCAAGCCTTGATAAAAGGGTTAGAATTATCAAGGAGATACGCACGATGTTGTTGAAATCTTTGGTGATTCTATGCTAGTTATAAATCAATTGGCTGGAATTTATGAATGCCAAGTGAAGCTTTGATTTCAGATTATGAAAGATGTTTGCAATTGTTGAAAGGATTTAGAGATTTTCGTCTTGAACATATCTTTCGATTGCATAATGAGGAAGCTAATCGACTAGCTCAAAGATGCTTTGTGGTATCACCTATTCAGAAGTGCTAACATCTAAGTAGTTGATACCGATGACTGGAGGAAGGAGATTGTCGATTATTTAAAGGATCCATATAGAAAGGTTGAGAGACGATAAGGTTCCAAGCTACCAAATATGTGCTCCTCGATGATGAATTATATTATCGAACTATAGATGGAGTTTTACTTAGATGTGTTAGCGTAATGAATCGAAAAGCTTGATGGGTGAAATTCATGAAGGAGTGTGGGCGATCAATCGGCTTTCAAGATGAAGTGGATGATCGGAAGGAATGGGTACTATTGGCCAACTATTCTTGAAGATTGTTTTAAATATTTTAAAGGATGTCGGGTGTCAAAAGTTTGGTAATATTCAAAGAGCGCTTGCATCGGTTATGAACCCTATAATCAAACCGTGGCGTTCCGGATGGGATATTGATCTCATTGGTCGATTTATCCGCCATCGAGTAAAGGACATAAATTTATTCTCGTTGCTACCGATTATTTCACAAAATGGGTTGAGGCAATTCCTTTAAAAAGGTGACATCGGTTAATATGATTGATTTTGTGAAAGAGCATATTGTTTACCGATTTGGTATTCCTCAGACTATCACTACCGATCGTCGGCACTATGTTTACATCAGAGAATTTGATGAGTTTGTTGTAGGTATGGGAATTAAAGTTTTAAATTCTTCTCCATATTATGCTCAAGCTAATGGTCAAGCCGAGGCTTCTAACAAAGGGATCATCAAACTCATTAAGCGCAAAATTGAAGAATATCCTAGGAGGTGGCATACAAGATTAAATGAGGCCTTGTGGTCATATCGGATGTCATGTCATGGTGCAACCAAAGTAACGCCTTATCGGTTAGTATATGGACACGATGCGCAGTATTGCCTTGGGAAATTAAAGTTGGCTCTAGGCGAATACGTTCTCAAAATCAATGACGGTACCGATGATTATAATACTCTTATGAAGGATGAGTTGGAAGATGTGGCGGGTCATCGGTTAAGGGCTTTAGTTAGCATCAAGAGAATAAGAAAAGAGTAGCCGATGGTATGACAAGAAGGTGAAGGTAAAGGAGTTTATTGATGGAGATCCGGGTCCGAAATTGATTTTACCGATTGGGACTAAAAGTTCAAAGTTTGGAAAGTGGTCTCCTAATTGGGAAGGTCCATATCGGATAAATCACCGTTCTCGGTAACGATATATTCTAGAAACCCTCAAGGGGTTGTGTTTCCCAGAGCATTAAATGGAAAATATTTAAAGAAATATTACCCTAGTATCCGGATGGATGCATAAAAGTATAAGTTCGATAACAGTCCTATCGGCTAAAATTATGCAAGGATGTCAATGTCTCATAAAGTGCCGATACAATAAACAAGATTACAAGTTCAACAAGGATTGATAGCTAATATCGCACGCAGAAGCGAATCTGGTCGGCTTCCTCCATTTCTTTGGTATCGCCATCGCAAAGCACCTCCATGTGCTTGAGAGTTTTTTCTTCATGGCCAAAGCTTTGCGAGCTCGGATATCTCTTTTTCTTGTCAAGGGCTTTGATGGCATTGGGTAGTCTGGCTTTCTTCTTGTTGGGCATGAGTTAAGGCTGCATCGACTTCTTTCAATTCAGCCAATAGAGCCATCTTCCTTGCCGATAAATCCAAGATTTTTCGCTAAGTTCAAGACCGAAGAAGCGCAAGTTGCCGATGCCCTTGTGCTTCTCATCGGCAATTTGTTTCAGTTGTAGCATCTCTTCTTTGAGTTGAGCCCGAGCTGCTCTATCGGCAATACGTTGAGCAGCCCGCTGATATTGTAGTTGGCGGCTTTCTAAATGGGCTGTCTTTGGGAAGAGTACTTCTTCAACATCGGCAGGACCGCCACGGATTGTTTTGAAAATTGCCTTTATGGGTCCGAGTCATCTACCGGTTAGGCGGTATCTCATCTGTAGCAAGTTCAGGAGAGCTTCCAACTTGGTCTTAGTTTCGCCGATATTGTTCCCAAAGCAAGGGAAGAACTTGTTTCTCTCCATCATCGCCGAGACGCGTCAATAGCAAAGGAGAATAGGCTGTTTGGGGAGTCTTGTTCCCGAGGAAAAGAAAAGGAGGTCGCTTAAGGATAAGTATGAGTATTGTAAATCAGCTAGGTTAATCGGTTTACTGTTTCAAGGCAATTTCGTGCTTGACCGGAGGAAGCAACCCGGAGTATGCCGTGTGGGGGATCATTTGAGCTTGCCGATGGGATATCCTCTCAGAACTTCATCGGTGGTTGGCTCTTGAGGTATGATGACCGGCGATGACATTGGGGCGTATGTAGGGATCGGCATGGACCTTTGTCGCTTTGGGCGTGCCTCAAAGATTCGTTAAAGCTTTGGCGCTTTGCTTGGGCATCGCAACGATTGGTTGGGGGCATCGGCACTTGTTGGTTGTGAAGCTTGGATATCCGCACGCTTGCCGATGTACCCAATTGTTGCTGCAAAACAAGTGTAAGGTATAATATTTAACAGATAAAATGAAAAGTCAAGAGGATACCTCTGAAGGTTTGTCAAAAGAAGTGGTGCTTGATATCGGAGGAATTGCCGATGACGATCCAGCAGCAGCTCTTACCCCCTGATGGTTAATGTTAATACAGTTTGTGATCGGCATAAGTAGAAATAAACAAGGTTGTTACCTTGAATGCCTTGACCAAGGTTGTAGCAGCAGCCGATGGAGTGGCCCTAGCTGTAGCCAATTTGGACTTAGAGGTGATGGTCTTGGTACGGATCTTCTGGTGAGTCAAAGCAGTTAAGGTGGGGGCGTTGTAGCCGATTGATGATATCGGAGAAACAGGCTGAAGATCGAAGGGTTTCCCACTTTTGCTCACAGATGGTGCTGGGTTGTTAACCTGTCATAAGAGAGTCAGTTACTGATATATGAAGGGAAAAGCAGAAGGGAGTTAAAAGAAACTTACTGCGTCGTCAGGGATGGCATATTCAGGGTCGATCATGTGCCGATATGTGTGAGCAGAAGTTGCAAACAGTTGTTCCTTCCACTCTCGCCACCATTGCTTATATGACTCGGTGATGAAGGATACTGGCGTCCAGGTGGATATATCAACATCTGTAGTATCAAGATCGGGGAGAGTTGTACTACCTTGTTCCAATCTGCTCCATGTGTGATTGTTTCCCTGGGTTTGATCACATCGGCAAAGCAAAGTTTGATTGGCAGTTGCCCAAAAGCCAATTGACGGGATACTGCCGATGGATTGTAAAATTCATACGTAATGTTGGTGTTTTCCCGCTACCAAATGTATTTACTGGAATTGCCCTGGGAGTAATGATGGCCATCATGAGTTCCTTATCCTGATTCAGGGTGTCATCAGCAAAGTTGAAAAGAAGGGGGAATCTATTTTCCTCGTCAATATAAGGTACCTGTGCCCTATGATCACAAGAAAGACCATTGTAGAAGCTTTGGAAGAATCGCCGATCTGGTCTTCATTGGCCTCCTCTGTTCCAGAAGGACAATTATGACTTCACCAAAATTGAGGGGTGAGCGTGTTGCCGATTCATCGTCCCCCGAGCACATGGTCTTCAGCAATTTCTCGTGGGAATTGTTGGGCAAAAAGTCCCATTGCAAACGTTTGTGCATATGTGCATTCAACCACATGTTGATAAACCACCACGGGCCTCCTAGGTTGCCGATGGATTCGCCAAGCGTAAGTTTCGAGACACTTGATGAAGAAGATGATAAGTGGAGCTCGGAAGGTATCGCCAAGAGGAAACCTTACACCATTAGCCAAAAGTTCAATGGGAGGAAGGCGTGAGGTTGGTCCCCATTGATCGACCACGTAAAATAAATTTTTCTAACCACATATTCAAGAATGTGGCATGTTCCCTCTGGTTAAGTGTCTCGGCCTCTTACGGTATTCTTGAATGTACCCGTCCAACCGCCGATATTTGCGGGTATTCACCCTATATTCAGATTTTCTACCATAGATGGAGCCTTCATCGGCAGTTGAAATATCCAAGCCGGTGAGCATGTGGACATCGGCAAGTGTGGGAGTAGATGGGCCATGTCCAAACATAAAAGTGTTTGTTGTGTCGACTGTAAGTAAGCAAATGCAATCATCATTGATTCATTCTTCTCGCATATCGGCAATAGATAGCCTAATGCATTGGTCTAACTTCCTTTCGCCCAAAGATACTTGCATCGATCTATTAACCCTCAAGTACCAATCTTTCCACCCTTTGGTGGTCTTGGGCCAAGATCGGAATGTGTCTTTCCATAAATTAGAGAGAGAAATTTTGGGCTCTAAAAGGGATTTCGTTAACCTCTCGCATTAATCGGATCGCTTGGATCTGGGTTGCCCATTGGTCCCTAGGCATTGGACATGCTACGATCGGTTGAATAACTAATTTGTTGCGCAGTTCCTAAGTTTAAAGGATCCGGAGAACAAAAGAAAGAAAAATCACCAACTCGTATGGATTTGCAAAAACTAGGGGATCAAAGTAAAAGGTAATGGAAGTGGAGCGAACCGCAGGATGTTGAAGTTGATTGCCATTATCTTGAGGAAGATGGGGGCACGAGCCAAGACTTGAGGTTAACGCCGGAGAAGAGTTCTTGTTGGTTGAGGTCGCGCAGCTTGTTCGCTTGAGTCGCCACGGAAAGAGAAAATGTCAAAGATTGGGGTCCGAGGGTAGAAGACGAGTGTTCCGGAGGAATCTATTTATAAGCCGCTTGGGGTAGGGGTATTTTGGACTTATCTCTATACCGCGCGCATGTAGGTCGAGGTGGTTCAGATGGATATGGTAACTGTTCGCACGATAATCAGGGGATTGTACAGATGAGTTGATGGCAAGTAATCATGATTTGGAAGAAGTATCGGTGCAGGATATTTTAATTAAAAACGACAAAGATTATCATGTTAAGATCTTGCCGATGGGTTATTGTTTCGGTATCTTAATCATAATCAAGGCAAGAGTGGTTGGCGATTGTGCGATATTTACTGAAGTGCGTGAATCAGGATTAGATTTGATTGGATTTGATAACAGATCAAGTTTTGGCTTGGAGAATGAGTTACGGTAATCGGGCGAAGGCAAACGTTATCTGGAGTAAATTTGAGCATTAATGGTTTTATACTCCAAATTGGGGGCATGTGTTGACACCGTTTTTTGCACGTGTCAAAATGATCGAGTGGACTGATCGGCAAGGGAAAGTTATCGATACTACGATAACCGATGAAAGCCACTTGTAAAGATGGTTGCCGATAGCGGTGGTGGTCGATGGAAAGGTTGATTTAGACTCGGGCAAGGCGTTGCCGATGAGGTTGGAGGTGTTATTGTCGATGCCGATGAAGGGAGGCTTGAGGCTTGAAGACTACCGTCGATGAAACAAGGAGTATGCCGATGAAGGAAGACTTGAAGACTATCGCCGATGAAACGGGGAGTATGCCGATGAAGGAAGACTTGAAGACTATCGCCGATGAAACATGGAGTATGCCGATGGGAAGGAGGACGGTGAGATTTCCATCGTAATTGAGGCGGACAGGAAATAGATAGGAGTTGATTTCCTTTTCTATATTTGTTAGAGTATGACTCATGTAAGAGTCACGTGTTTCCTTAGATATGGGCTTGGTGTCCTAGTTGTGTTTGGTTGTGTCTCTTTAGATCAGGGTATAAATATGGAGTGAGGGGCAATGTAATGAAGATATGAATCAATATCAAAACCAAGTTTTACTCCTATTTACATCTACTTACTTTTCGGCGACTTCGTCAATTTGCATATTTTTCTTTTTACGAGTTCTCATTGATTCGGCGAGTTGCATTGTCTCAGTGCGACCTTCGGCGATTCTCGAGTTCCGCGTGAGTACCCCTTGGCCGTGACTTTCGGGCGTATCACTGTTGTCAGGACCAAAGTGCTCGTATCTTCATCCTTGTCGATTAACAGGTCAAATCGACTGGCACGCTCTGGATATCGATTCGGGTATTAGCCCTTTGTGTTTGCAGATCCACTTTTGCATCAACAGGTCTACGTTTTGCCAAGCATATAAGGGGCTGCATCAACCGAGTTCTCACATCTGAAATCATGATGAGTATCATTAGCCATGTATCGATAATGGAATGCATACTTGATGCTTGTAGGACAAGAGAAAGGAAATGCAAATTTCTCTGGACACGGAGCCATTTTTGTAGCATAGCATTACCACATAACCATCAGATTCAATAAGGCTAGGGAACACATGCCCTTGAAGGCTTAGTTTAGCTTCTTCTATTATCCCAACTACTTACAAAAATAAATAGAGGACGAATTACATACAACCATCAGGTGAACATGCCAAGTAACCAAATAAATTTTGAGCCTGTCTTCTCAACTTCCTGTGTTGCTAGTACCAAGGACAGTTTCAAACTTTTAGTGCTGTATATGTTACCAGTGAGAGGTACTCCATCTTCCTGAAGCTCCTCAGCGTCAGTCCCCTACTGTGTCGCTAGAATGCTACTCAAGATGACCTGCTGCTCAACCTGGAAAAAGGAGAACGTATCAACGAGACTGATCTGCACATATCAGAAAGAACACATCTTTCTGATGAAGACAGTAGTCTAGCACTAGAAACAATTTCAATATTTCATATTTCCATGATTCCATCAAATCCTACAAGGGTATAAATTCCAACTAAGAAATGTGCTGATTCTTTAGACTCAGTAACAAGTGACATACCTCAGTTTTGTAAAACCAACAATTGGGATGGCAATTTCGCGAAGCCACATTTTCGGCTAGTAAAAATCCAATTTTCTCCTTAAACAAAGCAGAGAGAAGGCTTGTTTGTCAAAAGCAAACTTTAAACCAAGTTCCAAAATATAACTTATAGATAAATTAGTTTGCACCAAATCTAAGTATATACCTACAGCTACGAGAGCAGGTTTCTAATATCCGTCTTTTAATGAGTAATGATACCACGATGTCACCAATCCTGGAGAGTTCAAGATCTGTTAACATATAACCATCACTCATGCAAAATATATATGGAAAAAATAAATCATACAAAAGTATGAACGATGTACTTAATTAGATATCCAATTTATTGGTACTTACAAATCGGTGTCATTTAGATCCTTGATTAATTTCCAAAGCCTTGTATCAAAATTTGATATGTCAGCTAGCTTAACTGCAATTGAGACACATTAATGTTAGCCATTTGCACAGAATAGAGTAGGGATAAGGGCATGTGAAAAGCTAGATACTAATCGCAGTAAAGAAAAGCCAGATATTGAATCAGTAGAACATATAAGAGTCATAATATTAGTACATTCTTCTCGGTGTTGTAATAAACCAACAGTGACTATCTTGACTGAATTTAATAACCAGCCGTGACTATCTTGACCGAATTTAATAAACTAGCAGTATGAGTTTGATAGCTACTACTACAAGGCCATGCAAATGGTATTATGTCAAAGAAAGCTAACCTTCAAAACTAACAAATATGCATTAAGGGGGGAAACACAAAATCTCTCTGTTAAAATTGACAAAAAATAGTTTGAGATACATGTATATATAGGCTTTAGAAACAGGTTTTCTTTCACTTTGCTGGCAAACCAGTGCAGCTAATAAAAAAATAGATCTGCAAGGTCCCTAGCTCCAACATGGTCTGCATGGAAACAATGCGGTTATGCTAACAACACCTAGTAAGCATGACCAGTCAGCACATACAACCATAGGCAAACTCTGAGCGTGTCTGAACTTATCTAGTCTAGGGATTCAGTATATATGAGATGCAAGAATTCAAGATAAAACTTATTCTTCTTTTTTTTTGCACTTTAGTAAAGTTCCTTGTCGGCAGCTGGAAAATATGATCATAAGAGAACAACCAAAGTAGCTAATTAAGCATTGACTCTGATGGCACTTGTGCACGCAGGCAATGAAGATGTTTGGTTTGTTGGGCACTGCATTGAAAACTACAGTGGTCAATTATACAGGAATAAAGAATTAAACAGTGCAAGTGAATCGTTAAATGGAAAGATGACTTATTAGGACACAAAACTGACTTATTAAGACATAAAACTGGCAATCACTTTAACCATATTTGGGTTCACAACAATGACATTGTAAACAAACCTTCAATGGATCGGAACTCCAATGCCAAGCAACTTACCAGTGTGGAGCTACCTGCTGTTCTTGTGGGCATGGGGAGTTGTTCAGAGGAGTCAAACAACACCATTGCTAGGGTAGTGCGCCAGTGCTGAACCAAGAGCGCAGATTGGCAATTTGTAGCAAGACGCGTTGAATTGGGCAGGGATCTCACCAAAGGGCAGCAATGGCGGCGGCACTGATCGATGGGAGCGACGTCCAGTAGATCCAGTATTGTAGATATTTATTTATGAATTCCAGTTTCTACAAGTGCAGGAATGAATATCATTCGTCATTTCATTATTTGCAGAAAAGACAAATTGACACAAAGAAGTGAAACTGACCCCTTTTGTAAAGACTCATAGTATATCCGTTTATAGTGGTTGTAAACTGCAACAGATAGCACCTGCAGGTTTACAAGGCTCCATCAGTGCATCACTTCCAACTAATTCAAAACTATAAAGCCATTGTCAGTATACGAGCAAAACAATAAAAGAAGGATTTCCAAATGTATTAGAGAGATGGAAAACAACATATCACGTGAAGAAAAAAACAACACATCTTCAATTAGAGTGCTGGACATTTTTTCTACATGCAGAAAGGAGTGGAACTGTATAATTGATGAACTATTTTTTCAATATAATTCAAGGGTGCAAGCAAGATCTATTTCAAATTAATAGTTATCTGGAAAACATATTCTATAAGAAACCATTTTATACTATATATTGAAGTAGGTGTTTGAAAATAGAGCCTCCACCAACAGTTGACACGCAATGGTGCAATCGAAGCTCGCAATTCTTGTCCCCTACGGTGCAAAAATTATGAATAACCTACGATGCATTGAACACAGAGAGTAGAGTCACCTAATAGAGCACGGTTGCCAAATCAAGATAAAAAATAAGTCGCGTTTCAATTAAAAAACAAAGGCTCCACCATTTCTAGTATCAGCAACAAGAAAAGGCTGCATTATAGGACCTTCACAAAATTCACATTTAACTGTTCACTTCAGGTCAAAAATTTTCTTCCCAACAAGTAAAGTAGTCATGTGCCATAATCAGTATTTATTAGGAAGCTAGGGCGCTGGAAACATAGGTTATAATTAGCTGAATATTTTTAAGCATTGTGGTTAATTTAATTTGCAACCACTACGCATAAATTTGGACACGTAGGGGTAGTTTCCCTGTTGTCCACCAACACCTAGGATCACATCAAGAGGAGGCTATAATATAAGCATTAAAAAGAACCTTGCTACAAGATAATGTAGAGATTGCATCATGGCTACTAACACACATTCGATCTTTAAGCTATCACCATGACTAATGGTAACCTCAGATTACTATGTACAGAGCATACACCAAATCTCCATATTTAAATAAAATATCTAAAACACCATTAGAATACTTTGATTGCATTATAATGAAATAAGCTACATATGAAAAACAACTTTCTAGCGCAAAAGCGACAAATCACCTTTGTTTACAGAAGAGAAAAATGATCGACGTTAAAGATAAACAAAAGGGACAAAACAATAGGTTCGTGGCAGAAAAAACTACTTAAATGGTTCCCTTCTATAGAAAAAATGCATCAGCCAATCAACCAACATGCAAATGACATTAGAAAAAGGCTAATCACATATTCTACTTACTCCTGGACCAACTAAATCTAGAATCAAAGGCAAGGACACAGGTTTGTAGATTTTTAATATGCAGAACAAAACGCATGGAGGGTTGAGCTCCGATGGGGAAATTTTGCATGCATGGAAAATAGATTTCAGTGTGCAGGATACATGAGGCTGCAAGTCGGTTTAGTAAACACAAAAAAAAAAAAAGCAAAACAAACCTAAGTGGAATTTCATCGAACATGTTACCTGCAGAGAAGATGCTTATCACAGAGATTGGGAAACAAAGCAACAACAAATTAATAATTGCACCATAGAGAGTTCGAGCTTGTTAGATGTCTCCTCATCAATCAGACACTCAACTCCTCATCAATCTGACACGCATAACCCAAAGCAGCCCTCACATGAGACGTTGCAGATGTTCTTTTTCACCCAAAACCCATCTCAATGACCAACTTGAGCAACCTGACGCGTATCAAAGATCTCTCCGCAACATGTATAACCACAACCACCAACGTACCTGCCCTTGCATATATCCTTCTAGCATTCCATCTCTCTGGGGAGGGGATCGGGGTATCAGGAGAACAATATGGAAGAGAAACAGGAATCGAGAAGTGCTGACCTTAGCAGTCAAGGTCTCAATGTAGATCGAGATCCATGGAGCGCAGAGGAGGTGTATTGGGGCCGGACAATGGACGTATCATAGTCGTCGTCCACGGCGGGTGTGGATGTCAGTTGCGGTAGCGGTTCGGCGATCGAGGACGGGGACAGTCATGGCGCATCGAAGGTCTCCTGCGGCGTCCGACTTGGCGAGGTGCCAGTGCAGGCGCGGAGGATGGTGGAGAGGCGGCGGCGACCTCCACGTATCGTTGCGTCTCGCTGTCCTAGAAGATGAGCAGAAGGCGGCGCGGTGCACGGGGGCCGAGGCAGGGAGGGAGAGGCGGCGTCGGCGATGCGCGTGCGCGAGCGTGATTGGAATGGGCTCGCAGGAGCAGATGGAGCGTGGATGGATTGCGGGATTGGGGCGAACGGGCATCACGGTCCCACCTGCCGGCGCCTTCCATCTGTGCTCGTGGGATCGCACGCGGAGAAGAGGGCGCCTTCCTTCGAAGTCGCCCAACGCCTTCCTTCCTTCGCCGCAGTATCGTATCGCAAGGGGCGCCTTCTTTCCACATCACCGCGGTATCGTATCGCACTGGGAGAGGTAGATCTAAAACAAATGTCGCACCAAAAAGTATCCACACTTTATTCTTTGGAGATATGCATTATTCAACGTCGAAAACGGAGCACCATCTTCCATGCAGCTGTGACTGTGAGCTTGCAAAGGAGCTCGAAGGAGGATACACAATGGTACGAGTACGAACACCACGTGAGCTCGCTCACAGCAGGGTCCGGTGTCTTGCATATTTAGTTATTGACGCGGCTGGACACGCGGTCTCCGAGCACAAGTCCAACGTATACACGTTCGGTCGTTCCACTTTGCAAATAATTAACTTTCAATCAAATACTTAATGTTTCGAATGACATATTATCTACATAAATATTTTATAATAAAATCTACTGCATATTACAACAGATATATATAGTTGTATATGTAGCATATTTTAATACAAAATATTTATCAGAGCTATGCTGTATTATAGATAGTAGATACTCCTCCGATTCTAAATTATAAGTCGTTTTGACTTTTTTTTATACATTCAATTTGCTATACATCTAGATATAATAATATATAATATGTCTAGATATATAGCAAAATAGATGAACTAAAAAAATCAAAACGACTTATAATTTAGAACGGAAGAAGTACGTTGTTTTTTATCATTTATGATGTGAAACAGCACTGTCACCTAGCAAGTATCGTGTAAACCTAGTTCTACACGGCCATGTAGGGTACATAAAAATAGTGAAATATCAATAATATCCTTCTTTAATTTTTTTTCTTTTTCTTTCTTTATTTAATTCCTCATTCTCTTTCCCCCTTCTCCACTTCTTTATGCAGCCGCTGTCTGTTTCTCTGCACCCCCTCATGCTACCATCCCGCACTGCCCTGTCCTGCCAGCGTCTTCGCCCTGTTCCGTGCCCTAGTGACTCACCCCTGGCCGGACCGACTATACTCTGCCCGCACCCGCATGACGACATGAGTGGCCTTCCCTGGCACAGGGTTGAAAACGGTAGAAAAACCTCTCAAACGTTTTCTACTTTTACATTTAAATACGAAAACGGAAGCGAAACCGGTAAAACCGGACACGAAAACGAACACGAACTTATGAAATATCGAGAATTTCAAAAATAAACTAATTCGAGCGGAATTATATCGAATATGATCGGTATACGAAAAATCAATATTGAATATTGACTTGTTGGACCAAGTGCATAACAATTAACAAGTAAATAATAATTAAAAAGTCCTACAACTTTCTTAAAAAATATTTCTGTAAGGAAGATATGATTTTTCTAGACAACAAGCGCTTGTACGCAATTTAATATAGTGTTGAAACGTTGTTTAAATTTTTTGAACATCTTAAGGACCTCAAATGAAAAAACTGAAAACTAGAAAGTTGTAGATCAATCATCTTCATCCGAGATCGAATGAAAAAGATACAATTTTTCTAAGGTTGGACTTCTAGTGGGCCAAATTTGGTTTAAACCGAATTTCAAATTCGGGATATTCCGAATTAAAAGTAGAAAATTAGACAATGGTCGGAAAATTGTCTAAACCGTTTTCGTTCCGATTTCGAATTTGGTGTTTCGAATTTTGAACCGAATTCGAATTTGTCCGAAAAAACGATATGATTCGGTACGGAATATTTCCGTACTGTTCCTGGCACTCCCGTCATTGCATCTCGTCCCACGCACACAGAGGAGAGGTGTTTCGAGGCTAGCCCACAAGGAAGGATGACAAAGCCATGGGTTTGTTCGCGGAGCTATTTGCCGTGCTCCCATGCGGTAAATTTTTTTGCAGAATTATTTCTGAAGCTACCTGAAAATCTCTACCAACCATGACCTAAATCTATTGTTTGTGCCCTCCTACGTCCTTCTATGTTTTACATGCCAGTTGCCCTCGCTTTTCATTCATTTTTCTATTATTCTCTCCACCCTCTGGTCAGCTGACGAAGTCGCCAGCTCCATTGCAGACGCGCTTGTTACACGGGAACGGGATAAAAGAAGTGCAAACGTACAATCATCTTTTTGCGATGTGGAGGTGTTTAACAGCAGCAGAACTAGTTTAGTCTCCCCCATCATTGCCCACTACTACATACTCCCGGCCGGTCTCACTGTATGCGTCCCATGATAATGTTGGACACCGTAAACAACTCCACCATCGTACGTATAGCCGGAAAAATACTCCACGCACGCAACGCGCAGGGCCGCAGGGGTGGGTTGGTGAAGTGGTGAACGCGCGCAACAAGGCCGCGCTGGAGAGCGGATCGAGGCCCCGCGGAATCTCCATCTGCCGTGCGTCTCTTCCGGTGTTCCTGCTGCTTGCATGCAGTGATGCAGACCATCAGACAGCATATCAGATCGTCATCATGGTCTAATTTTGGATCGGGGCGCGCACATGCAGCCAACACCTCGTTGGTTTCAGCTCGACCTTATCAGGTATGATATGGTATTTTCTCTTACAGCAAACCAGCACAGCCAACAGGCTGACCGACTGCATGCGTAATGCGTTGGCTCCCGCGCAACTAGCTAGCAGCCAGCTTGATTATTGGCATGCAGCACGAGCGTTTTAATTTGTTTATCCTCGTCTCGCTGAGCACGATTCACCTGGCTCCTATCCCTTTTTCCAACGAGAGAGGTGTACGTAGGTGTTTGCCTTTGTTTGGCCATGCATGATTCCAGTGGAAATGGCGAATGCATGTGCTGCGTGCTGCTCCGTCCTCCAACAAAAATATATCTCGTCTGCTGCTCGGCACGAGCCGTCCAGATGTACGGCTACCGAGTGCTTGACTGAATGACCGGCCACACGCCAAAAGCCGGTGAGCACGAGAGGGTGACGGGTGACCTAAATTATTATACTATATTATATCGCTATTTCATAGAGTAGTATTATCGTTATTTGATAAAGTAGTATCAAAATGACTAATAATTGGAAGACTAAGATACTTTTTGATGTGTTAACAAAACAAAAGATAATAAATGAAAGGCTGCAGTGAGAAGTAGATCCTGAACTCGTCTCAGCTTGCCCATCATCAGAAAACTATTCCGTCCAGACGTAGCTATCGGAGATCACTTTGACTGTTTGACAGCTGCTGCGTGCTGCTAGTAGCCGCATGCTAGCACCGTCGGTAGCTAACTATTTGCGGACTGGGGCACGCAACACACAGCACACAGGGCGTACGAGTACGATTCCTTCTCTATGTAGTACAAGCGGTCGTATCGTTATCTCGTTTTGTTTCCTCTCTTGTTCTGGAGAAAAACCGATGCGGAGCTTTCGTCAGGCACTTGGAGAAGCGGAACGATCACGCGCGCGGGCAAGGCTAGCATCTCTGAAATCTGGTACCCGTGGTGGCAAAAAGGGCACAAGCTTCCAACACGGTCCTTCGGTCGTTGCCGAACTCGCTCTCGATCTCTTGTGCTAGACGACTCCTTGTTAGCTCTTATACAAGAAAGCGTGGCGCGGTAAACAACAAGGCCAAGATCTTGTTCTTCTAATTTCCGCATGGAAACAAAACCCACTATCGTTGACAGGGAGATATAGCCCCGTTCGTTTCGCTGAAAAAACAAACCAAAATATTGTTCCGGCTGATTTATTGTGAGAGAAAAATACTATTCTAGCTAAAAAAACAAGATAAAAAAGACGTATTATAAGATAAGCGAAGAGTACCATAAAGTGTAGGTGGTAGGCTGCAGCTACAACGACAGCGACGACAGAAGACTCTTGACCGATACGATACGAGTACTACTTTAATTAAACTGTGGCCTTGTTTAGATTGAGGTTAGGAATCAGTATTTGGCACTGTAGCACTTTCGTTTGTATTTAACAATTATTGTCCAATCATGGCCTAACTAGGCTCCAAAGATTCGTCTCGTAATTTACAATCAAACTATGTAATTAGTTATTTTTTTATCTACATTTAATACTCTATGCATGTATCTAAAGATTTGATGTGACGGAGATAGTGAAAAAACTTACGATCTAAAACAGGCCTGCATCAAAAAGAGGCAACACAAGTTGTTGCGGCGAGGTACGACCGTACGGCCGGGGATCTCGATCATCTCCCACACCACACGGATTATCTACTCCTACCGGCTACCGCTGACCGAACGCGAGGTCAATATGTATAGCCTTGCCACGTGACTGAATAAGCTAGTACTAGCTCATCAGAGCCCAATGCCCCAATCACACATCTGTACTGCAACTCTGCAAGCAAGGCTCGATGACTGGAGAAATCATGGGGTCGCGCGTAGTGCGTCCATATGCAATGTCCCAAGCGTACTACGAGTCGACATTTCGACAAAGGAAGGGCCCGGCGAGCTCAGTTGCCGAGCGCCCGAGCGCAGCGGCTGAGGTGACCTGCTAGGCCATGGGCACGCGCAGCCATGTTTGAATCTCTCAAGCAGTCAAGTCGTCTCAACACTTCTACTGCTTAACTGAACCGGCCGCAAGCAGGTCGATCGGTCCCGACTCGAGGTCTGCCTGCGTATGGTTCAGACTTGAGTGGTTCAGCCCTGGTTTCTCTGATCAGATGAGCCTACACGGCTGCGTGTGCTCCACAAATTAAACCCCACTACACATTATGCATGCATGGCCAGTCCAGGGAGGGACCAGCAGTCAGCAGGTCCAAGTGGAGAGACCGGAAGGTGCGGTGCAAGAGTCCTTCCGGCGACCACACGCTGACTCGCTAGTCGCTACACTACACCACGTCAATGTCTCACGTGCGCTTTGGGTTTCGCGGCCTCCTTTGTCTAATCGCAGGGCTGTCCGGTGCCCGGCCGCAGAATGTGGCGGTGACGCGGTGTGCAGAGGATCAGTCATTCAGTCGTCGTGGCCCCGGCCGCGCTCGCCCCGGCTGGGAAACGGACGACGCAGAGCCGGTGATCGCTCGGGCCGGGGCCTCCCGACAGCGAGCGAACCAGTCGCCTCTCGCCTCTGAATTCTGATAGCCTATCTTCTCTGCTTTGCGCTTGCGCTGCAGTTATCAGTCACACCGCTGATTGGACGCCTGCCGTCAAAAGTCAAAAAGTACCTAACCTCCGCAGCTCCGCTGCAATGATCATCGCAAATGCAGAGGCTTGGATTGGATATCTGGGAAATCGTCGCTTTGCTTGAGTGGTGTCGCGCGAGACCGACGCTCCCGGCCTTTTGACGATCGATAGGCCTAACGTGCTATACTTATCTCCCTATCCCTAAACAAAACACATCAGTCAGGATATCTGGTTAAACTACTCGGATCCCACTATCCCGGAAAAAGGCAGCACCATTATTAGTACACCAAGGTGAGATTCTTTCCTTTTTTTTTTCTTCTTTTTCGTCTTCTTTTCCTTTGTTTTACTGCTGTCGTTTTCTATCTCGACAGTTGAGTCTAAGCTCTGAACAAAGTTCGTGCAATAAGAAGCTACGGCGAAACCAATCTGTAGTATACGAGCTCCATCTTCCTTTCTTCTGTTTTGGGGTGTTGAAGCCATGGACTGACTGGTGCTTGCAGCTTCACTTGCAATATCGACAGAACAACCAAGTGGCACTTCACTGACAGTACCTTCAGAACATTGCCCATAAGCCCATTTGCCAACTCTCCCAAGAGCCAAAGATCTCATCGACAGTGGTCGAGCTACACCAAGGGATGCCGACGAAAGCGCAATCTAATCTACAAGGATAGGATAGGATAGCCAAAATTCTCTAAACTCCAATTCCATGTTCTTCGATGCGCACGGATCTACCAGAACGAAATTCTAGCTAGTACAGCTCCATGCTTAACTAGACTGATGCTGGTCCAACATCGACTGCGCGCATGCATGACTGCAACATGCCAATAATGCAACTTTCGGTTCGATGGTATGCACTAGATGAGATGTTCCTGCAAATCTCGACTGCACTGTTCATTGGCTCACAACCCGATCGAGTATGTCGGGCAATGAAATGGTGTGGACCCATCTGTTAGCTGTGAGCTGCAAATGGAATTGCCAAACAGTGGTGAACGTGAACCCAAGAGATGCCACGGAATCATATGGGGCGATAAGAGAATGAACAAGTCACGACTCACAACGACTACGAAGAGAGACAACACAACAATATATGTTGTACTACTAATTTCTTTTTCACTAAGTCACTCCATCCAACAAAGAGACGTTACTGAACTTTCGAAACTGACGGAGTGACGGTTGACATTTACCTGAACTTGGCTCTTTTCTATTGGGATCCCTTCATTCTTCTGGATTACAATACGCTGGCTAACGAAATTTGATCCAGTAGTTTTTCTTGTTCAGACAGTTTTACACAGTTCAACACAGTCCGTCGAGCAATTTTTGCACCACGTTTGTTTGATCGTATCAGTCATGCTTATCAGCTATAATACAGTGTTTTTCTCTCACAATAAAACAACATCAGGCGGGGCTTATAAGCCATAGAAACTATCAGCGAACAGGTGTTGATCCACTGGATCGTGGGCTCATGGTCACAGCACAGCCCACTGGATCGTAGGAAGAACCAGAGGCCCAGAGACCAGAACGCACACACACATATGCACCCTCAGGGCCCTCTAGGCCTCTACAATCGGGGAAGATATGATGGGGGAGCAATTGCAGATCTGAACGTTCAATCAATTCTTCTTTTGTTATTTTGCATTCAATTGGCTTCAGAAAAAAGTGACGGATGTGGTAAAGTCAACAACTAACCATATGCACTCTCTAGGCATCTACACTTTTTTTTTTGCATTCAATCGGTTCCCAAAACTAAACTTAGTGGGTTGAATCAGTAAAATAGATGTATCTATACATAATTTCCAAGTTCAACAAAGCTATAATTTTAGAACTAAACCAAACTAGTATTCGTTTGGTTCTTCTACTGACCCAAGCACGTCATATCATCATCATACTACTACTTGTATATGGCTATTTCTTTACCACGTGATCGAACGATAGGCGACTAGGCGACCCAAGCATTCCTGATCAAACCTGACTCAATTGCAGCGACTAAGTGCCTGTTTAGTTTCCAAAATTTTATAAATTTTTTCAAGATTTCTCGTCACCTCAAATCTTTGGGCGCATGTATGAAGCATTAAATATAAATAAAAAATAAAACTAATTACATAGTTTAGATGAAATTCACGAGACGAATCTTTTAAGCCTAATTAGATTATGATTGGACACTAATTATCAAATAACAACGAAATTACTACAGTACCATTTCTAAAAAAAATCGCCAACTAAACAAGGCCTAAGGAAAAAAAATAATGAGCACAGGAAAGTACTGTAACTGATAACAAAGATGATCCCTAGTTTCTAGCTAATCACTTCATCGACCGGCCTTTTTTTCCTTCCTCATTACAGATCGTCATCTGCATCTGCTACGCCCACTCCGGGACGGCCGCTTCGTCATCGATGCTCACAAGAATGTTCCATCCTACCTCAATGGCGGCCTCCTCTTCCAAGAAGCCATCGAAGAAGTCGTCGGTGCCACGGACGACGAGGCTGTTACTTGTAGCCGTACGAGCGGTCTCCTCGTCTCTCTCTTCCAATAGCTGTTCGATTGAGCGGACTTGGTTGTTCCATGCGTCCACAAAGCCTCCGCGTTGGCCTCCCGTCGTCGCTCGCGCTCGATCTCATCGGCCGTGCCGGTGCCGACCAAGCGGCTGGCTGGCTGGTTTGTGGCTGGATCGTGGAGCTGTGAGAGAAAAATACTCAACTAAAACTTTATGATGCCGAACAGGCTCAAGCTCTTCCGGCTCCACCGCGGCGTAGGCTGCAGGCTCCTGATCCAATTCGGAGTAATGGACCTTCGTCCCACTGCTCTCTGCCGCAGTGGTGGCGCAACCTCCACTACTGTCGATGACGCCGACGCACCGAGACCGAACACATACGCGAAGGCGTCGCTGTCCTTGTGGCGGCGACGCTCGTGGTACACGAGGTCCGGGCAGCAGGCGTGCGCGCGGGCGAGCGCGAGGAGCGTCTCCGGCGGGAAGCAGAACTTGGGGTCGTAGAGGAGGGTCCGGTCATCGGGTTCCCAGCCGGCGATGACGTCCACCATCGTCATCTCGTCCGGAGCGTCAGCAATGATCATCGTCGCTATGACTCGTGCACACGTTCGCGCGCTAGCTCGATAATTGGCAAGTCGTTGACTCAGTGACGGACGGAGCAATTGACGTTGACGATTTTTTTTATTTTAACACTTTTTAAACTATTTTCAAATATGACACTTTTTTTTTTCAAAAATAACACTTTTGGCCGCGCCTATTTGCATGGCTCGACGAAATCACGCCGCCGCAGCGCCATGCATGGGGGTGCATCAGGAGCGGCAACGTGGCAGCGACTAGGGCCACTGAACGCTGACGTGGTCGGGGCTGCCGCCGCGGATCTGGACGCGGCACTGACGCGCCACGGAACATGGCGCGGCAAGACCTCTCTTCTTCCCTTTCTCTCCATTCCTTTCTCTGTCTCGTCCGCCGCCGCCCGACACCGCCGCCACCCGCCTGTCACGCCCGCCGTGCCCGCCGCCATCGCCCGTGCCTACCGCCATGCGCCGCCGTCGCCCCCTCCCTTGGCTCGTCCACCGCCGGTCGCGCCTCCCTACCTGCGCCCGCACCGCCTCCCTTGGTGGGAGGCCGTTCGACCACCGTCGTCGCTAGCCTCGTCGCCGTCGCCCGTGCCCGCCGCCGCGCGCCGCCGTCGCCCCCTCCCATGGCTCGTCCACCGCCGGGCGCGCCTCCCTACCTATGCCCGTGGCCTCCCTTCCTGTTTGGCCGTGCCCGCCGCCGTCGCCCCCTCCCTTGGCTCGTCCATCGCCGACCACGCCTCCCTACCTGCGCCCGCGCGCGCCTCCCCTGGTGATAGGCTGGGGGTCAGCCCCTTGGCCGCCCGCGCCGCCTCCCTTGGTGGGTGGTCGTTCGTCCACCGCCGCCGCCGGCCTCGTCGGTGGCCCTCTCCGTTGTTGGGGCTGGCCCCCAGGAGTTCTCCCCGTTGTTGCTAAGGTATTTCCCCCCCTCCAAGACCTCTTATTTTGGCGATTAAATTTTGAATGAATTGATTATTGTTAGTGATTTGGTATAGTTAAGTAGTTAGGATTTAGGGTATGGTTAGGTAGCTAGCCTTTAGGTTTTTGTTAGTTAGGATATTGGGTTTAGGGTTTGGTTAGTAATTTAGGGTTTAGGTTTTTGTTAGTTAGGATTAAGGGTTTAGGGTTTAGGCTATTGTTAGTTAGGACTTTGGGTTTAGGGATTGGTTAGGTAGTTATGGTTTAGTTAGTTTGTAGTAGTAATGGTAGTTAGTATAGATACTAGTTTTTATGTGTTGGTACTTAGTAGTGCGTGATACGACGATTTCAACAACTTGATGAAGTTTCTCAAATGCTTTTGTAGATAGATTGTTGTGTCCGAGATTTTTATGGAAGAAGTGTTAGGAAAGAAGATGGTATGTTTGAGGATATTTAAGAAGAATTGAAATGGTTTGATGAACCTCCTAGCTTCGACAACCTTTGTGTCCGTTTAAATGCAAAGTTTGGTGGTGATTTCACAGTGAAGTAGAGGTTTGATAGTGGAAAGACTAGGGCACACTATGTCCTGATGTCCTTGCGTGACCCTGCTCACTAGTCCCGCTACAATAGGGTGCTTCAAGGTTTCAATGTGCCCATGCCTGAGGTGGTGGTGGAGAATAGATATAGGATGCAGGGTCTCCAGGACGGGCCGTCCAATGACGATGTTGGAGGCAATGAACAAGAATTGGGGGTCGAAGGGGAAGCAACTCAGGGTAACATGGATTTAGACGGTTAGTTGACGCAGGAGCAGTTTCATTCAACTCCAGTAGGCTGTATAAGCAATGACTTCGATATGAACGAGTTCGTATGGGAAGAGGAGGAGCAGGAGGAGGAGGACAGGATCGGTGATGCAGTTAGCAGTGATTCAGACGATTCTGATGATGACCAAGGAGGTAGAAATGCTATGCCAACACCGGTTGATGCCATGCCAGTACCGGTTCATGCTATGCCATTAGCAGTACCAATTGAGGTACTTCATGCTATGCTGGCTTAGGATAGTCTAGTCACAAATTTGCCAGAGGATGATACCTCCTATGATTCATAGGGTAGAATTAGCGAAGCACAGTTGTCGGGTTCATAAACCCGGGGTCCTCACTAGGCCCGCTTTCCAGCAAAAACTCGGCCAACAGACGGTGTAGCGACAACGCGCACCTCCCGGGGCGGCCCAGATACCTAATGATAGGCCGGAAGAACGATCCGGTCCTCGACCGGAAGGCCTAGCCAAGGTGGGGGCATAATTCGACTCTGACCTCCTTTTTCGACCGGGGATACGTCGGACCTCTACTTGCAGCTCTTCCCCGACCGACACGGTCGGGGCCGACTGGGAACGACCGACCGGGGACGCCCGCTCGGTGAGGGCCCGGGGATCAGGCGGAGCAGATAAGGTAAGACACTCAAGTCAAACCGCAATACCGAGGACCATACCCTGCCACACTCTGCGCACCTATAGGACAGGGCCACCAGGCCATGCCAGATGGACACTATGTAACCTTCCAGGCGTGTCAGAACCCAAATAGTATTGTAGGCGCCGACATTTTGCCATACCAGGCGAACACGGTAGAGCCTGCCACCTGCATCTGGACATAAACAATATTGTGGGCGCCGACGACCGTCTCGTACTCGACAACGTGGGCAACAAGACTAGGTCACACACGTATACATTCTCTCTCTTTCTCTGATTTGTAAGAGCCCACCCCTTCAACTATAAAAGGGGATGAGCTCTCTCTTAAAAGAGTATCGGGCTATGTTTCTGGCTATTGGGCTATTTTCTGGCTCTCTAGCTATTCTGGCTCTCGCTCTCTGGCCCTCCTCAAAAAAGAGAAGGTAGACGATTTGAGCACTTGAGGACCAGAGAACTCGAATAGCTCAATAGCTCTATAAAGCTCTAAAGCTACATAGAGCATACGCTCCAATACTTAGCACATGTTAGAGCCCCCGTTACTCTCGGCCCTTCGGTTTAGAGTCCGACCGGGCCTTTGATATCCCCTCTTTTTTCTACTTATTTGTAACCCCATAGCAAACTTTGAGCACCTAGGCTCAGGAATAAAGTCTCCGATCGACTGAAACTGGATGTAGGGCATGTTGCCTGAACCAGTATAAATCCCGTGTCATTGATTGATATGCCACATCTGATCATAACGCATGGCAAAATTACATATATTTACTTGTCGATCACTTTTCGCACCAACAACAGCAGTATGTTCCACCACCACCTTACACAGCCACAAAGCTTATGCAGCTGAGGTCGATGAATGTACCTTTCAATGGCATTCCGAACTATAGGGATGTCAGCATGATGGATATGGCAGTTTGTTACGAATACCGCTCTATCTAACAAACTCACGCATGTCCTTCTTCCGTTGTTTAACGAAATAGTCGGCATAGTCAGGTCCATATCCCCTCTTTCGTGTAATTACTTGCCTCCCCTTCAACTCATCTAAGAACCTAGCTTGACAATCATAAGATCCTCACTTGCATTTCCTAGTGCTCTGTTGAAACGAAAAATTAGATAATAGGTCTTAGCAAAAGAAAAAAAATATGATTTTCTATTTTCCACAACAATAACCAACCTCATCATAGTCAACCATATGGCCGCAATAATGGTCTATTCTAAGCTCCGAAGAGACTAAGTTATAGTTGGATTTAACACCACATTCATACAAGACAGGTGGTGCCTTGAAAATTACCTTTTCTTTTTTCTTTTTCTTTTTCTTTTCCTTTTCCTTTGATGGTTCTGGCCATTGATTCTTAGGACCATAGAGCCACTCCTTGAAACGACACTTCACAAATGCAAACACCTAAAAGAGGTGCATTAGTACATGAACACCTATAGCTCAACATTTCAACAGATACACTGTCCACTTACTTCATGCTTGTTTGGACACACAAACTTCAACGTATTTTCAGGGTTTATCACAGCTTGATCTTCGCAATAGCACAGAGGAGGTTCCTCGAGTTGTCTAACTGCGGCTAATGACTTTTCCTTAGTCGTCATTAGCGGAGGGTTAGGGGGAGGTGGAACCCACCGCTCGAAGTGCTCACGTAGATATCTCCCTCTCCAATAATCGTCGAAAAGAGGTGCCTTGGGTCAAACTTATCTACACCGTCGATCCACTGAAAGAAAAAGCATCTCTCATGGGCCTACACAACAAGATTCCAACAAAATATTAGTAACTTAGTAACACATGAAAAGAAAAAACATACGGAAACAATTACTTACATTAAAACGACTGAATGTGTAGAAGCAATGAGCCACTGTGTTCGAATATCTCGATTGAAACACGTCGGTCGAACGGCCACAGTTTCAGTTAGGGATAGGGAGGTCAGGAGGGACGGGGGTATCTTTGCTAGACTAGTCGTGGTAAAATTCTCTAGGACGACCCTGTTTTCACCACAATTGCTCCCAATACATGTCTTGCATCTAATAAAACGGTTGTAATTTAACATCAATCAAAACATCGCAAATTAATATAAAGGAGAACCATTTGCATTACAACTAAAATAATACATCACACTAAACATGGTAACATGCTTCTAACTAACTAATTAACCTTAACTATGACAAAATCGAACTAATATTTTTCTCCAAACCCTAACTCAAATATAATTATCCTCCAAACTCTAGCTACCATTCATAATCTATGAATCCACCGTTCAAACGATAAATAAGAGTATCGTTACCGTGACCGAGGTTGAGGAGATGCTTGGGGAAGGGAGGGAGGAAGACGGGCAGGGAGGGCCAGGCGGCGACATGCTTTTGTGAGGTGGGAGGGGGGCGGCGCGGGCGCCCTCACCTCTGTTCGACGTAAGGCAGAGAGAGGGAGGGAGGCTTGTGGCGCGACATTAAGTCGGCCTTGCCGCGCCATGAGCCGTGGCGCGTCAGTGCCGCGCCTAGATCCACGGCGCGGCAGTCCCGGCCATGTCAACGTTCAACGGCTCTGGTCGCTGCAACGTCGCCACTCCTGCCGCACCTCATGCATGGCGCGGCAGCGTGATTTTGCCGCGCCATGCGAACAGGCGCGTTCAAAAATGTTAGTTTTGAAAAAAAATTAAAAATGTCATATTTAAAAATAATTTAAAAAAGTGTTAAAAATAAAAAAAAAATCGCCGAGAACAGGGCGCGGCTGATATATAGCAGTGATTTGATCGTGTAGGATCCCGTACGGGTCCGCCGGTCCAGATCGGACTCCGAGATTGCTTGCATTGCAGCTCTTGCGCGCGCCAACGAATGCCTGTCCCAGTCGGACTCCGAGCTCGTTTAATGCACCGGCGCGCGCCAACGAAACGAACGCCTCAAGAGATTCCAGCCATTGCCCGTTTGCGCCCCTGGGCCATGGGTGGGCAGCTGGCGCCGGCGTTTGCGTAGGGCGATAGGTCTTCACGACAGCTGCAGATGGATTGAGCTTTTACTCTGGCGAGTTTGTTTTGGAGACAAGAAAAATCCGTTTTCCTTTTCCGAAACTGGAAAACGTCCATTTATAACAACCTTAAAATACAGGC
Source organism: Miscanthus lutarioriparius (assembly GCA_904845875.1). NCBI lineage: Eukaryota > Viridiplantae > Streptophyta > Magnoliopsida > Poales > Poaceae > Miscanthus > Miscanthus lutarioriparius. The sequence goes on along the minus strand of CAJGYO010000011.1, from coordinate 25,957,849 downwards.
CGTATGATTTTCACCTCTCCGTTACAAAACCGTTCATTATTCTAACTTAATCGAGGTTGTGTGACGTAGAGTGGACACGATATTGTAACCGATGGATACACAGCATTTGAATTTAAAAATTCATTCACTGTTATTGAAATTATTTTTCACCAACGGTTTTTTCACCGCCAGTTAGAACAAAACCAGCGGTTGGTGATACTTTTCACCACCGTTGTTTCATTATGCTAATAATTGGTGAAAATATTTTTCACTACTGGTTCATAATACGAACCATTATACTTTAAGTGTCTCTGTGATGTCGCCTTTAGGATAAAACTTGTAAGGCGGGCATGCCAAAACGTGGAGCTTAAACGTTTGGTTGCTTTTTAAAATACAAAAGCAGGGAAATCCTCCTTTTCTAAAAATATAGGATGAACCATTAGTACAAATAGTTTTCATCATTGGTTCGTATTAAGAATTGACGGTGATGACCATTTCACCGTCGGCACGTATCCTATCCTAAGTTCATAAACTTGCTACTACCCTCCAATTAATTTCAAACAGCCGATGCGACTTTTCCAAAATATGGGATCCATAACCTTAGCTTTTTTCCTCCAACCTTATCTTCTCCCACCGGCCTCCATTCCTCCTCCTGTGAGCCCCGGATTCTCCTCCTGTTGCCATGGCGACACTTGGCCACGCTGCCCTTAGTCAGGCTGTGCCTGGCCGTGAGATGCGCCGCCGCGGCTAGCTGTGGCGACCTAGGTCACGCCTTCTCTGGTGGCTACATAGGGCTGTGGCCCCTCCCGTGGCGGCAAGGGGAGGAGTGCGCTCACAAATCTAGTGGAAGCATAGGGTCATGCGGGGTCGCATCCCATCCAGCGAAGGCGAGGGATCTGTGGCCCCTCTGGCAGAAGCGCATGGCCGCAACATCTCCAATAGTAGTAAGGGGATCATGTCCAATCCGGTGCTGGCGTAGGGGCGACCTCGACCTTCCTGCTCCTCGCCCCGGTGGGCTCTAGATGCGTTGGGCTAGTGAGCTCAGCCTATGTTTTTTCCGATTATCATCGCTGATCTGTAAAAGGAGCAGGCGGTGACAACCACTTTGAATGCCATTTTGAACCGGTTGCGTCAACCCACCTCGTGACCACTCACTTAACACCATAGAGGGGTGAAACCAGCGGTGATGATGTATTTGGAGCCGGCAGTGATGGGCAATATGGAGTAGTGATAGTTTTAAAAACTTTTTAAAATTCTCGCTTTTACTCAGTAGTATTTGTAACGTGTCTCAGATGAAATAAAACATAACAAGACTACAAACATAACCTGTTTAGAGCTAAAGTAAATCCTTTTTATTATATCTCTATTGGACTAAATCTGATATTGATTTAGCTTCTAAACAATATTATGTTAGAATTAGAATTAATGGGTTGTGCTCACGTGGTATTCTAGGAATTCTAAATAGATCTCAAAGGCCCGTGGAATCCTTTATTTCCACCTTGTCAGCTGAAGTGGAGCGCTTAAATATGGAAATGGAAGTCCATTCATCTCAGTAATTCATGTGTGTTGGCAAAGAAAAACACCACACGTGCTCTCTCGCCTCATCGGGTGTGGGCACTCCGCGCACGACACTCATGTGAGTAGTTCGGCAAATGTGGCTCATGACCTTGCAAGGATCGCGACCTCTTTTATAGATTTTTTTCGGGGGAAATTTAGCATTTAAACATGTAAGTTGGCAACCTAATGAGTCAGATTGTGGTCGCGAGACGAGATCACGTGGTTCTCCTATACACACGACCTATCGACCTTTGTTATCGGTGTGTCGTGTATGGGTGACACATAGACCTAACAAAGTAACAATGCACTACCGGAGACGGCTTATTTGCCGAGTGTCTCATACTTTGTCGAGTGCTTTTTATCGGACACTCGGTAAATAGGCTATTTACCGAGTGCCAGAGATAAAACACTCTTAGCAAACAATTGGCACTCGGCAAAGAGTCGGCAAACAATAACACTCGGCAAAGATCAGGTTTGCCGAGTATCGGGCACTCGGCAAAGGGCCGCCGCCGTTAACGGCCAGCAGCCACCGTTAACCCTTTGCCGAGTGTCTTCTCCTTACACTCGGCAAAGTGGTGATTTACCGAGTGTCATTTTTTTGACACTCGGCAAACTATATATTTTTTAATTTTGACCTCAAAACTTTTTCTGCAGTCCTCATACAATACCTGGTACTCCATGTTTCAATGTGGCACATTTCTCGGACTTTTTTTATATTTCTTTAATTTATTTCATTTAATTGAATTTTTTTGGATAATTCAAATTATAACCGTTAGTCATTCGAATAATGAAAAAAATGAATGGAAAAATAATATTCATGTTATTTAGTATAATGTGAGGCCGTATCCAGGAACAGACCACAATTTCGAACATCTTGTTCACGAAACCGGACCACGAACTTGCGGTCGAGTAGTTTTTAAATTCTATAAAAAGCAAACAAAGTCCGAAAATCATGAAACTTGTCAAGATGTCATGATATCATATGTGGAGGCTGTGATAAAAATTTGAGGAGGTTTCGCGCAAGTTGTCACGTACGATGCTCGCAAACCGAAGAATCTCTCAAGAAGTTTCATGATTTCGTGAAGAGGCCGACGAGGTGGTAAACATCGTACGTGACAACTTGCGCGAAACCTCATCAAAATTTTATCACAGCCTCCACAAATGATATCATGACATCTTGACAAGTTTCATAATTTTTGGACCTCGTTTGCTTTTTATAGAATTTAAAAACAACTCGACCGCAAGTTCGTGGTCATGTTTCGTGAACAAGATGTTCGAAATTGGTGGTCTATTTCTGGATACGGCCTCACATTATACTAAATAACATGAATATCATTTTTCCATTCATTTTTTTCATTATTCGAATGAGTAGCAATTATAATTTGAATTATCCAAGAAAATTCAATTAAATAAAATAAATTAAAGAAATATTGAAAAAAGTCTGAGAAATGTGTCACATTGGAACATGGAGTACCAGGTATTGTATGAGGACTGCAAAAAAAATTGGAGGTCAAAAGTGAAAAAAATATAGTTTGCCGAGTGTGAAAAAATGAAACTCGGCAAATCAACACTTTGCCGAGTGTCAGGAGAAGACACTCGGCAAAGGAGCCTATTTGCCGAGTGCAAGGACCTATGGCACTCGACAAAGAATTTAAAAAAAAAATTAAAAACCCCTCTTTGCCGAATGCCAAGCCGGGTGGCACTTGGCAAAGAATTGAAAAAAATTAAAAAAATAGTTTGCCGAGTACCAGATCGGGGGCACTCGACAAAGGCGGGATTTTACCACTTCGGCCTAGCCGGCCCACACACACCGCACACGCACACACAAGCACGCAGGCATACCACGCCAGTGCCACCGCCGCCGCCCGCGCTAGCGCCGCCGGAGGAGGAGGAGAAAGAGACGAGGAGGAGAGGAGGAAGGAGGAAGGAGGAAGGAGGAGGCGCCATCATGCCTGCCGTCCCGGTCCTCTCCACTGTCCCGGTCCGCTCGATCTACGGCGCAGTCCTCTCAGCCGCCCCGGCCTGCCCTCCACGCAGCGGCCTCGCGGTCACACCGGCCGGTCCTCTGCACAACCCCACAGCACCCACGCACTTGCCTCAACCCTCTCCCTCACACTGCAGCTGCACCAGTGACGTCCGCCTAGAGCCTCACCAGGAGACTCCCTCGTGTCGCGCCTCACCCTGACGCAACCGGCAGCAGCAACGCCTGCGCGTACGGCCCTCTCCCTTGCACGGAAGCTGCACCGGCGCCGTCCTCCATGAGCCTCAACCGGAGGTATGCTCTACCTACTCTATTTTTATTTCATCATTTTTTGGAAACGATATGCATATGTGGACCCAATGTATATTCAGGATATGCAGATGTCGATCCAATGTATATTCAGTAGATGGCAGTAGCAATTTTATACAATACCAATTATATACAGTCTCGATTTACAATACCAATTGTACATTTCCTCTTCTATGGTTGGATATAATCTTGTGCATGTCGGCCATCGTGTCGTTCATATATATGTGCATGTCGGCCATCGTGCCGTTGGTTTTCTTACAGGTTTTGGAAACCTCACCGTGTAGGGGGGGTGCTGTCGAAATTTTGTATTGATAGTTTTATGTTTCTTTTTTTTGCAGGGAAGAGCCCGTCGGAGCGGAGCCGGAGTACCTCGGTGACCTTGATCGCCTTCCTCGCCGCTGCGAGTCTGCCTGCACCGCGTTGCCTCACCACTGCACCGACCCGCCATGGCCCCGCTAGCCTGACTCCACCGCCACCCTAGGTATAACCTCTCTTTCCGTATCATGGTCGTAGATCACGTAACCTAGTTAGGCGTCTCCCGTTTGAAAGAGATACGGTTGGAAATACGCAGATATTTCCATATCTAAAACCGTATCTGTTTCGAATTGTCCACGTTTTTTGATAGCCCGCAGATGCGTAGGTGGGGTTAGTTTCCATGGTCTGCTCCGATCCGAGACAGAGTTTCGACATCATCTCCCTGTTGTTCTCCGGATACACACTCTCCCTGACAGGACGTGTATTTGGAGAACAACGGGGAGGTGCTACCGAAATTCTGTCTCGGATAGGAGTAGAGCATGGAAACTAATCTCATCTACGGATCCGCGCATAGGATTATGACCTATCCTCACCTATTAGATAGTAGGAACGTCGTGTAGATGCAATTGATGTTTATATTACTCGCCGCTATATATGTTAGAGGATGGAGGACCGTGAGTGGATGTACATGGGCCGCGCAAGTCAGGGTCAGGTCACCAATGAATGGATCGACAAGACCGATGCTTTCTTGGAACGGGCAATTGACGTGGCTACTAAAGGAGCGAGTAAAATTTGCTGTCCCTACAGCAAATGTGCAAACAGGAAAAGACAAACGAAGAAGGTCATAGGGGAACATCTTTGGAAGAATGGATTTACGACAGACTATACCCGGTGGGTCTACCATGGTGAAGCCGATCGTATGAGAGAGGAGGTGGTGAGACCACGCATCGAGGATTATGATGTTGATGCCGGGGTAACAGACATGTTAAATGACTATCACGAGGCTCAGTTCGCTGAAGGACGTATGGAGGAGCCAGAGGCAACCGCAAAGGCGTTCTACGACATGTTTGCCGCGGCACAGAAACCCCTTCACGGCCAGACAAAGGTTTCTCAACTGGATGCCATTGGACACATAATGGCGTTAAAGTCCTAGTATAGCCTGAGTCGAGACACCTTCGATGGTATGTTGACAGTTATTGGTAGCCTGCTTTCGGAGGGTCACCTTCTGCCAAAGAGCATGCACGAGTCACAGAAACTTCTTCGTGCACTTAAGATGTCGTATGAGCAGATACAAGCTTGCCCGAAGGGGTGCGTCCTATTTAGGAAAGAATATGTGGAAGCAAAGTATTGTCCAAAGTGTAAATCCTCGAGGTTCCTGGAGGTAGATTCTGGTGATGGCCAGAAGAGGCAGCTTGACATTCCCGTGACAATCCTACGGCACCTTCCGTTCATACCGAGGATCCAACAGCTATACATGACCGAGGAATCCGTGAAACAGATGACATGGCACAAAAATGGCAAACGATACAACCCTAACAGGATGGTACATGCATCCGATGGTGAAGCATGGACCCACTTTGATGGCATTCACCATGAGAAAGCTAAAGAGGCTCGTAATGTACGTGTTGCGCTGGCAATAGATGGGTTCAATCCTTATGGAATGATGGCTGCCCCATACACATGTTGGCCCATGTTCATTATCCCCCTCAATCCCCCCGGCGTATGCTTTCAATGACAGAACGTATTCTTGTCGTTGTTAATTCCTGGACACCCGGGGAATAATATGGGTGTGTTCATGGAGCCTATGATTGATGAATTGGTCCGTGCTTGGGAGGAAGGGGTATGAACATACGACCGAGCTACAAAGAAAAACATCAAAATGCATGTTTGGTACCACTACTCCCTGCATGACTTCCTGGCGTATGGGATATTCAGCGCCTAGTGTGTTCACGGGAAGTTCCCATGCCCAGTATGTAAGGAAGGTCTGAGGTTCATTTAGTTGCAGAAGGGTGGCAAGTATTCATCGTTCGACAAACATTAGCAATTCCTCCCTCTTGACCATGCATTCAGACGAGACATCAAGAACTTTACGAAAGATGTCGCAGTGACAGACCCTGCACCACCGATAATGACTGGTGCCACGGTTCATGAATAGATAGATGGTCTCGTGGTCAATCCAGAAGGTGGTTTTGTGGGATATGGAGGGCAACATATGTGGACTCATAAGTCGGGCATGACTCGGCTCCCCTATTTTGATGACCTTCTCCTTCCACACAATATTGATGTAATGCACACTGAAACGAATGTCGCCGAGGCACTTTGGGCAACAATCATGGACATTCCCGACAAGTCAAAGGACAACGTTAAGGCTAGAGTGGATCTGGCAATGTTATGCGATAGACCAAACCAACATATGAAGCCTCCTAGTCGTGGCAAGATATGGAGAAGGCCTAAGGCCAATTTTGTCTTGAGCAAGCCCCAAAGGAGGGAAGTACTAGAATGGATCCAGATGTTAATGTTCCCTGATGGGTATGCAGTTAATCTGAGGAGGGGAGTGAACTTATCTACTATGCGAGTCTTAGGGATGAAGAGTCATGACTACCACATATGGATTGAGCGGCTTCTTCCGGCGATGGTTCGAGGCTATGTCCCTGAGCATGTCTGTCTAGTGCTGGCAGAGTTGAGCTATTTCTTTCGCCAGCTTTGTGCCAAGGAGTTATCTCGGACCGTGATTGCTGACTTGGAAAGAATGGCACATGTGTTGTTCTGTAAGTTGGAGAAGATTTTTCCACCCGACTTCTTCAATCCCATGCAGTATTTGATTTTGCACCTCTCGTATGAGGCACGAATGGGGGGGCCCTGCAGGGCCATTGGTGCTATCCAATCGAGAGATGTCTAAAGGTTCTTCGAAAGAAATGTAGAAATAAATGCAAAATCGAGGCTTCCATTGCAGAGGCATACATTCTAGAGGAGGTGGCGAACTTCACAACAACATACTATGGTGATAACCTCCCTAGCGTGCATAATCCACCCCCTCGTTACAATGCTGGCGAAAATGAATCGAACCTCAGCCTTTTCCAAGGGCAACTCGGAAGCGCAAGTGCATCGACCCCCAAGACCTTGAATCATGAAGAGTGGCGCCATATCATGCTATACGTGTTGACCAACCTTGATGAAGTGGCGCCGTATATGCAGTAAGTTCTCAACGAACTTGTTAAATACGCCGTCACTATTCTGCATCCAACCCCTTATTTCTCGTTGGTACAGGGAATTTCTTCATGAATTCTGGCGCCAATCAAGGGATCCTACCCCGCAGCAGGTAGATACCCTTCTTAGATAGGGTGCGGGAAATAGAATGCCCGATTTCATTTCTTGGTTCAAACGAAGGTACCGTCCAATTTAGCTCATACTTAGTTTGACATTCCAAGTTACTTGTACGTGCGAATAATATAACGATGTATCCTGCTTGAGCTTGCATCGCCAGAGGGATGCATCTATGCGTGTCGAGTTGAGACAGGTTGCCGATGGCTTTGCCTATGGGGTCAGGTCATTTTCCGGTTATGACGTGAATGGATATCGCTTTCGCACAACAAGCTACGAGCAGAGTCGGCCAATCGAAGAACCACAAGTTCCGAAGTTTTTACGCCCGGCGTTGATGAGGTCGAGTATTATGGAAGAATTGAAGAAATATACGAACTCAAGTTTCATGGTTCCAAACCTTTTAATCTCGTCATATTCAAATGTCATTGGTTTGATCCTGAAGTAACGAGACGGACATATTCTAATATTGGGCTAGTCGAAATTCGACAGGATTCCGTCTTACCAAGAGACGATGTCTATATTGTGACCCAACAGGCCACGCAAGTTTATTATCTCCCATATGCATGTCAAACCAAAAGTTATCTTAAGGGTTGGGATATTGTGCACAGGGTATCGCCACACGGTAAAGTGCCTGTCCCAAACGATGAAGATTACAACTTAGACCCAAACACATATGACGGAGAGTTCTTTCAAGATGAGGGACTAGAAGGGAGGTTTGAGATCGACTTAACCGAAGCGATCGGAATGGAAGTAGACAATGAAACGGTTATTGAAGAGGACGCTGGAGATGAGGTGCAAAATGTGAAGGACTTACAAATGCTTGAGCGATTACATTTAGACAATGACAATGGCAACATTGCTCATTCAGATAGTGTTGATTATTTCGACATGATTGATAGTGATGATAAGACTTATGATCCAGCTAATCCCGATCATGAAGATTATTTCTAATACATGTAATACTATATTATTTTGTAATTACGTTTTATTTATTTTGCATCTCTTTCTAAGTACTTCTTGTTTATCTGTGCATATTGGTTTACTATTTTTAATTGCAGGTGATTAAACAAAGATGGTGGACGGTGGGATGAGGAAGCTAGGTGATGATACTTGTGGTTGTTAATGGTACTTCTATTTGCAATTGTGGTTGTAGATGATGGAGCACTTGGATTACTTGTGAACTTATTTGTGAGACATGTGACGTTTGTGATATATATGTGGTGTTGATGATATATATATATATGTTGTTGATGATATATATGCGATGTTGGTGATGTTTGTTATATATATCTTCTGTTTGTTTGGATGGAATGTAAAAAACAAATAAAAAAGGTTGTTTTCAGTCACTTTGCCGAGTGCAATGGCCATGACACTCGCCAAAGTGACGACCTAAGAACATGCCTGGTAACATGCTTTGCTGAGTGCAAAGGCCATTGCACTCGGCAAACATCACAGATTTGCCGAGTGCCACGGGCCATGCACTCGGCAAAGGTCGCCTGTTTGCCGAGTGTCCTGCCGGTGGCACTCGGCACAGTGGCCACCTTTGCCGAGTGTCTGAGTCAACGACGCTCGACAAACTTTGCCGAGTGCTTGACCTTGACACTCAGCAAAGCCGCCGTCACGGCGACTTTTCTTTGCCGAGTGTCAGATTAGCACTCGGCAAAGGCTTTGCCGAGTGCCCGATAAAGTGGGCTCGGCAAAGAGGTCTTTGCCGATAAACTATTTACCGAGCGCCCTTTGCCGAGTATAACACTCGGCAAAGGCTTTGTCGAGTGTATATCGGCCTGAGCCACTCGGCAAAGAAGCTGAATCCGATAGTGATGCCAGCGCTACTTCCGCGGTTATGGCACAGTGCCACACCGTCCCACTGTTCTGTTTGTCTAGCCTGCTAGACATCAAGGAATTGATCAATATAAAACTAATATAACATGGAAGCCCATTGTTTTTTTTCTCTCGAATACGTAAAAAATTTGCATATTATTGTATTAAAAAGAAGAGTTTGAACACACAAATAAACAACGCACCTCTGTCAAGTGCCGAGGGAGTTAGACCTAAAACAGTCATAGCTGGATCATCCTAACAAAAGAAGTTACATTTCGATATTACATAAATAAAAAACAACTAATACCGACGTAGTGGTGCAACTTAGAAGGTGGCCTTGCGTCTTCGCGGTTGCCTGGACGAATCCTTTCCGCCATCAGGGAAGAGCGCATCCATTGCGTGTGTGATATATATATATATATATATATATATATATATATATATATATATATATATATATATATATATATATATATATATATATATAGAGAGAGAGAGAGAGAGTCCAGCATGATGCTACGTTACCAGTAATTATTTGGATCTGCAGTAACAAAAAAGAGTCTTGAAAAATGGCAGAGGGTGATGCCGCCCTGCTGCATGCCTGCATGGTCACACAAACAGCAAATAATCACAACCAATCGACCCATGTTCCGACAACTCTTCCATGCGATTGCCATGGTCGTCGTCGTTTGCACAATTGCACTCCCTCGCGCGCTTCTTGATTTGGTACGTGATCTGACGCCATACGTGAATTCTGCCAGTTCGCGGGCGAGAGCTCGCCGCTTGCCCTCTCCTGGACGGTTTCCACGAGCTCGCGGGCGAAGGCGTTGAAGCCTAGGGCGTCCAAACAGACATCCTCATCGGAATCCGCCGCTGGCCCGCTGCCACATCTCGTGTATGACTTCCGAGAGCTCCCTGCCGATGGCGTTGAAGCCTAGGGCCTCCAAGACAGCCTCGTCTGCCGCGTCCGCCCTCGCGACGATCACGCCCATGTCTCCCCGAGTTCGCGAGCATTGCGTTGGCGTTTCTTCGCCAATCCCGTCGAGATGGAGATCTGGAGATGGATGCGCGTGAGAACCTGAGAACAGATCAAGGCGAGAAAACGCTAGGGCTAACAAACCAGCGATGGATCGACGTGCATGAGTAGGCACATGTATATATAGTGGTGCATGATGTGCTTAAGCGCCAAAACGCATTCTGGAGACAAATTCGCTCGGACTCTGTGTTCCCGACTTCCCGTATACTTAGTTTCTCGCCGAGTCACGCCCCGCCTCCGCGATTCGACGGCTGCGAGCTGTGCCTGCCCCGTGCCGCCCGTTGGAACGGGCCGTGCCTGGGTCGGCACTACGAGCCGACCTTTCAGCCCAGGCACGGGCACGGCTATGGGCCGGGCCAGGCACGGGCACGGGCGAGGCCGGACCGTACCGGGTTAGGGTCGTGCTTTTTCGCACCGGGCCCGTGCCAGCCCGTTTCGCGTGGCCATTTGGAAATTTATATCGCCAAGTAACCGTCAAGGGTCTGTCCCATATACAAATCTGAAAACCCATCAAAGGAAACCCACACAGCTACATAGACATTGAGGCCGGGAATCTTGCCTTCCCGGTCGCCCTAATGGAAGACCTATTTGACCATAGGGCCTGTTCGAATTCTTTTAAAGCAGCGACTGGAACGTGAGTGGAACGAGCTACACTACACATATGCCAGTTGCCAGATCTTCATCCTCTATTATTATATTACTGTACACGTTAAGCCTTGGCAGAGCTTAAAAATACTGCAATCAAACTAGGCCCCCTTTCCTTTTGGACTATATGTAACAATTGTAGCCTACATGCGCGGACGCTGTAACAGGTAAAAAAAAAACAATCTCCAACGCCCTATTCTAAATTGTAAGTTGTTGTGGCCTTGTAGATATATATAGTTTTTATTATACATTTAGACATAATATATATCTAAATACATAAAAAAAATATGTATACCTAGAAAAAGAATGACTTATAACTTGAAACTGAAGGAATATCAAATATAGTTTGTCATCTACCCATTCTTTGGACTAAACTACCAGACGGTCAATTATATGAAAATGTTGTACCACGGTCTAACATTTAAATGGTATGTATAAACAGCCAAAGCGACTGTTTTGGCGAACAATGGTGTAGATACATATTAAAAGTAATGTAAAAGTCAAAACATCATATAATTTAGAATGAAGAGAGTATGAGACTAATTTGTGTTTGGATACTACAGACTAAAGTTTAGTCGTGTCAAATTGGATGTTTCACACTAATTTGTAGTATTAAATATATACTAATTACAAAACTAATTACATAGATAGAGACTAATTTACGAGATGAATCTATTAAGCATAATTAGTTCATGATTTGACAATGTGGTACTACAGTGAATATGTGATACTGATGGATTAATTAGACTTAATAGATTCGTCTCGCAAATTAGTCTCCGTCTGTGCAATTAGTTTTATAATTAGCTCATGTCTAATCCTCTTAGTTAGTATCCAAACGTTCGATATGACAGGGCCATACACTCCCTAGTCAATGTGCCAGTGGGTTACAGGGACGGTCTCAAAGTTTAAATGGGTCAATAAAGCCGAAACCTATTGACCCAATAGCTCAGATATGACAACCTAGTCGTCTCATAACAATCTTATTTTTAATGTGTTGGCCTTGATTTCTTCAAAGACATGATTAGTCATAGCTTGTAAGCACGTCAATGCTTACAAATAGATGTAGAAATAACATATTTTGCAAGTGAAAATAGATAAAATTAAAATTATAGTTCACTTACAAATTTATTTAATTTGATACATTATTGTTAATAACTTCAATGTCTTATCGTGATACTTTCTAGAAATATCTATAGTATTTGTGTCCATGCATGATAGTTGACAAATATCTGGGCCAACTCATGCAACCCATTGGGCCTGCAAGATCATACATGATCTTTAGGTTGAATGGATCTATCCATCATCATCACTCCTAAAATTGGCCCTGGGCAAGGAACCAAAGGTAGGGTCAGGTCAGCCCATTCGATCCTAATAAACTTGATTTGAACCTGAAATCTGATACTGATAGGCGTACACATATTACAGAGCCAAAGTGGTTATATGTGATTCTCAAAAAGTGGTTACATGTGAGCCATCTGCTAAATTTTTTTCTCGTTCAAAGCCAGTTCTCGTGCATTCTAACTTGATTTTCTTCAGCCGCAAAACAAACATCAATCTACCACCTCCAATTTGTTAAAGGCTAGCGCTAATTTAGCACACGCATTGTATCATGGCAAAAACATTGATGAATGCATTCCTTTCCTTCCTGAAACTCTGAAAGGATTGACGCGACCTTAAAGGGCTTCCATAATCTCTTGGAGGCCCATATCTCATGTGTCATCAAGCCATCTCTTTAGCTTTTCTCTTATCCTTTCGCTTCTGCTCTCGTGTACCTGCAAAAACACAACAAAAAATTAGGAAACTGAGAGATGCTGTTTATACAGCCTTTGGCCATTTTCTCATTATAGCTGCACAGGCATTTCTGCACAAAGCAAGGTGACATCTATTGCTTCCAAAACTAGCATGAATGCAACCTTACAGGTAAAGCAAACAAAAAAGTTTGACATCAATATAAATATGGCAACAAGTCAGCTCTATTCAGATGTGCCCATTTCTTCTTTTTTTTAAAAAAAAAAATTGGAAATCAGCAACTGGGTAGCCTCGATCAAAGGTGAGGCCAGACTGCAAGTGAAGTAAAAGAAAGAGAAGGATAAAGAATCCTACGTTTCTTTTCTTCATGCCTTTTCCGCCTCCAGTTCTCAGTGACTCTTCGCTTTTCTCTTTGTTTGTCTATGTTCACACAGACCTGAAAAGTGCAAAGAAATATCTAGCACATAAGAACAGGACACTAAAAGATATGAAAAAGAGCAACTAATCAAAGAAACGCATCCACAAATATTCAAACTTAGTTTTTACCCACAAAGAACATAAATTATATCTACAGATAACATCTTCTTTCCTAGCATTAAGATGATTATGCAGGAAGATTAATGCATCTATGCTTTCTGTTTTTGATAAAAATGAAAGACTCGATCACCACAAACAGAATTTACGTATCCCTGGAGAAATCTCATTTAAACATACCTCTTGCCCAGAATTTTGAAGTGCTTGCAAGGGTTCAACACGATCCTGACCAATAACAACAAACCCAGATCCTTTATTCTCACTCTTGCTGCTATTGTTGCTTGCATTTCTCCTGGCCAACTCTTCTAGTTGCTTCTGAAGTAAGGGTGAGACACCAGCCTGGTCAAGTGAAGGAGAAAAAAAAAGGATTATAGTGATTATAGTGCCAGTTTTTTTATATCAATAATGTTTACATAAATTTGTACTCTATGTCAGGGAACTAACCCCAGCCAAATAGCGGCGAGAGAAAGTCTTAGGCTGCAATGGACGTTGCAAGAGATCACTCAATTCCTAAAATTCAAAGGAAAATGAGCTCAAACAAGGGCCAAAAAGATGGAGGAATATTTAAAAAAATCATGAACACTTTCCCTGAAATTTATAACCCTACTAAAGTACTAATTTCTTTTGAAGTACTCAAACCTGTTGAAGCTTTTGGAGATGTTGAGAAGTTGCCTTTCGTTTCTTGTGTCCCTGCACACGTTCTTCTTCACTCTCACTAGCGTCCAAAATCAATCCCATGGATTCAGCATTTCTTTGAAGCCAGGATTTGTTAGCATTATCCTAAAAAGCACACAAGAAGGTCAGAAGATAAACAAGTATAGTTTGAATTAATCCAGCATCAGCAGTATGAATGATTTAAGAAAATGCATGAAAGCTCGCAAACAGGAGGGCTTGCCTGTGAAGTTTTACGTGCAATCTTGTCAATCTGCCGAGCAAGTGAGAGCCTATTCATTACTCCAGACATGTAACTATGATCTACAGGAAACTGCTGGAGATTCTCCTGTGATATTCAATCAACGGTTATGAACTCCCCGAGTTATCAACAAAAACGACAAAAAAACACTGACATATCTAAAGCATGGACCAAAAGCTAGAAAAAGTGTAAGTGCATTGGTACTTAGTTATCTCACTAGGAGGAAAATAGACACATAGCTGTTATGATAATAAAAAAATAAATACCGCATCCACAAACATCTTATGGCAAGTCATGATAATCTTTGAACACCAAGTACTATACAAAAAGTTGAACACAAAGTAGATTGACTTCACGCCAAGCAGTAGTTCATTGCAGCTTGATGATGACAAGGCAACCAAAAAGCAAAAAACATGACGCCTAAGGAGGAAAAGAAAGCTATTGAGATATAAAGCAGCAGCATGAAAGAAACCTTAAAAAGGGCGTACCCAGTGCAGAGAGCTCCCGCTCTGTGTGGGGGTCTGGGGAAGGGTGTTAGTGGCAAGCCTTACCCTCGCCTGTGCAATGCGAGGAGATCGCGACTCGAACCCGGGACCTTCCGGTCACAGGCGGTAAGACTCTACCGCTTGCACCAGGCCCGCCCTTCAGCATGAAAGAAACCTTACCTTTGACAAAGACTTGCAAAGAGAATAAAACTTGGACTTGTCAGTAGGAGAGATTAACGCAATGCTGCAGCCAGCCAATGACTTACGTGCTGTCCTTCCACTTCTGTGGATATAAACCTTAGGAAGAAAAAAATTAATTAAAAAACTCGTATATCGTAGAGAAGTGTAGACTCAAGAAATAAACAAATCACCTACATCAGTTGAGTGTGGCAACTGATAATGGATAACTGTTCGCACATCATCAAAATCCATACCCCTTGCAAAACCATCAGTTGCGACCAAAATGGAATTTTCACTTCCACGGAAGCGATCCACAGCCTAATTGACCACAAAAGAAATCAATCAATGGAATGCCATTGACAAAACCATGAGATCTAAAAACAATGGAATGTGTCTCTCATAATAAAAGAAGACATAATTTACATCGAAGTAAAGAACAGTTACATGAAATGCACTCCAATAAATTTTAAATTCAGATATATAGTGTAAATATGAAATAGGACTAATCTCGAAACATTCAGATTCTGTAGAAACTAGACAATTTCACTGCTTAGCAAATATCAGATATCAAAAGAATAGACACTCGTGTGAAAAAAACACACCTTCATGCGAGCTCTTTGTTGCATTTGAGCATGGTTTGTCAATACATTAATTCCAAGAATGCGCAATATAGAAGAAATGTGACGTAACGCGGCGATTGATGTACAAAATATTATTGTGCGACCTTGCCCGTGAACACTCAATATATAATACAGATAGGCATCCTTATCCTCTTCACTGCACCTGTAAAATACAAACAAAATAATATGTCAGTGTGTAAAAGCTGTCAAGTATAGGCTTTTGCATCGAAAGTATAAACAAACTAGAGCCAAGTTTATAGCCAAGATGTAAAGGAATTTGTAAGACAGAAGTCATACTCAATAAAAGATTCTTCAAGCTTCTCAGGCAAGATTGAAGCCTTTGTCAAATCAACTATTTCAGCATTGGGTTTCATTCCAGCTTGTTTTGACAATGCTTCAATAGAGCTTACATCATCAGGCGTCGATGCCTTCGAAGTAGATAGGCCGCGCTTCAACTTCTTCCGAAAATTAGATGAAAGTGCAAGTGTGGCTGAGAACACAAAGGTTTGCCGCTTCTTTATTTGCAAAATTGGTACAGTCTCACAGTTTGGCATGTTTTTTGCAGCTTGGTCATCAGAACCATTGGTCAGTGGAAGCATCTCAATGATAGATTGTAATTCACGGAAATGGCCTCGTTCGATCATTCTATCAGCCTCATCCAAGACGAAGAATGACAATGAATGCAGCTGAGGCATATGAAATGCATTGTGACACGTCAACATAAATAACCAGAACATGGCAATCACAAAGTGCAAGGTTAAATTTAATTTATATAGAAAACTATGCTCTACTTTATTCTCTGTCAAAATATGAGACACTGCTTAGAGCTCAAATTCTCAATATAAGAAGCAAGCAAATGTACTAAAACGAACTTGTAATGGATATGCTTTATGTTCAATCAGAGACCAGAAGACTACATAAGGCTTAGTTGATTCCATACTGAAAATGACATGTGGCTTTAAGTTAGTTATTTGTGAGGAAAGAAAACGAAAAATCTGTGTGTAAAATGCATATTAAAAACAAATATCAAAATTTTCATAAATATATACATCAAATAGGGCAGACAAGAAAGGAGTGAGAAGTTTATATACATGATGTACTGACCTCAACTAGGTGTTGATTGTTCATCGACATGTGCTCCCACAATCTTCCAGGAGTTCCAACAACAATTTCAGGCTTCTTTTTCAAAAGCCGCTCTTGCTTTTCCATGGATAGACCACCAACAATTGGAACAACATGGATTCCTAAGAACTTGGCTGCATCTTTTAGATGATCGCATACCTGTATATACAAAGTTGTATGACATCCAGGATATACGCTAACGTGTTCTTCGGCAGGAAGTTAGGTAACAGCTTTACAGAACGTAACACTTCATCAACAACTCAGATCCACACTACATGTTGAGTGGACCACACACTCCCAACAACCTACTTACACTTTTGTCCTCACTTCACGTAAAAGGGTTAACCTGGGGTTGGTGGTATGGACACTAGAAGCTTTATACGTTGGTTTAACCCACCAACTGACCCAAAACAACCAAGGTGGGACCAAACTCCACAATATCAAGTCAACACACACATGGGCCTAATTCAAACTAGGCAAGTATGTCACAAAAAAGATCATCTAGGAACCAATAATAAACAAGACGACCTACTGAAAAGCAGAATTTAATAAACTCACGACACTAAGGGCATCAGGAGAGGGGTTACAGTTGATGTGTACACTGGACTATTTGGCTATTCCTTTACCTGTTTGGCAAGCTCCCTGGTGGGTGTCAGAATAAGAGCACGAAGAGGACTTCCACCAGAATGTTTCTCCATTTTCTCGTCTTCCTGGTGCAATCTTGTGGCCTTTTCTCGCTCTTCAAGGAGACGTTGCAGAATTGGGAGGGCAAAAGCAAGTGTCTTTCCGGAACCTGTCTCTGCCGCACCGATAACATCCTGTTGCAAAGTAAATGTCAGCACACTCAAGACTTTTAAGGTTTACGGCAGAAGTTTAGAGCTTAGGATTATTAAACTCAACAAGGGACCAAATTAACAAAGTTAAAAGAATACAAACATTTAGATGACATGCTTTGAAACAAAGAATCATAAAAAAAAAGTTCAAAGTTTAAGTAAAGTAGGTTATCAAGTTAAACAGTTACAATAAATCCCTAACCGATCAAACTTGTATCATTATATTCATTCATTCTCAATATGTTGGCCAATCTTCGGCCAATGGACAATTTGACATACCTTTCCTTGATGAGCTGCTGCAGGAAAGCAATACTTTTGTATAGGTGTTGGCTCTTTGAATCCAAGTCTGCGCATCGCCTTGAGAAGCAGAGGGTGAAGCCTAAGCTCACGCCATGCAGAAACATCATCCTCGCCCAAAATCAGCTTATCATCCTTATCTTGTTCCATATTCTCAGTGTCATCTTGCATGTCTGCAGGGGTGAAATATAAACATCAGTGTGAAGTAAACTCCCGTGCTGACCACATCAATTTTGCAACGCTAGGTACTGCATATCAAAACCAAATAAATACCATAGTGACGCTTTACAAGTGCAGTGCCTCGAAATAACAATCTAGTGTGTATAATCACCTTCTGCATTGTCACTAGCGACATCCTCATCACTCTCCCTGGTCGTCTCATTATCCTTCACCTTCCTCTTCTTCCTGTTCCTCTTTCGCTTTCCCTTCTTCTCCCCTTTCTCCTCATCATCGACCTTTTTCTCCGCTTTCTCGCCATCCACCTGCTCATTCTCAACTACCAAAGCACCGTCGGCATTGAAGCCCTCGTCATCACCCCCACGCTTCCGCTTCTTCGTTTTCTTCTTCTTCTTCGCATGATCCTTCCCTTCTTCCTCGACGCCTTCACCTACGTCATCCAAGACGCTTCCGAAGATGCCGAAATCTGCCTCATCGATCTCCTCCAAATCCAGAAACCCTGAACCAAAGCCCCAGCTCGCCGCATCAGTGACCACACGGAGAAATCCAGCGAAGGAGATACAGATCAAAGAACGCGCAATCCTGGCATTAATTACCTCCTTCCTTTCCGCCGGCAAGGACGAGGAAGGGGTCCTCAGCCACGGTGCTGGCGCCTGAGAACCCGTCGGTGTCGGCGGCGGCGGCGGCTCGCTTCGGTTGCTTCTTGGAGCGATTCTTCTTGTTCTTTTTCTTAGTCCTTCCGCTGCCTTCCTGCGGCGGAGTGGTAGGTTCCGACGACACCTGCGGCGGATGCTCGGGCTCGGCCATCGGCGGCGGAGCGGGCGGAGGCGGCCGCAGTTGGGGAGGAGAAGAAAGATGCGAGGGTTTTAGTTTTGGATGGGCCCTTTTCACAAATCGAAGGCCTGTTTGAGTCCAGCCGCCACTCGGGCCGGCCTGCCTCGACCAAGACGATCCATGAATGATCCAACGGCCGTTTCTCAAAAAAAAAATGTATGATCCAACGGCCACGGAACGCCACACTTGGCGGCCCCGCGCTCCCCGTGAATCGACCAAAAAGTGCCCCCGCCCCGCCCGCACGCACGGAGCGCTGCGAGGCGGATCCGCCGTCACACAGGGACAGCTACCACCAAGTCTACTCACTCCCACCGACGTGTAGGCCCATACTTTCCTACTTTGATAGACCCCACTCGTCATCCGCCTTTCCACGACATCGTGCCCGATCACTTCACGACGGCTGAAAAAGAGGCTTCGAATCCCACCAAGCGAAACGCGACTGAAAAGCAGAAACAGAATGCAGTGAAAGGGGGCTGCCATTTTAAAACCTTGCTCTCCTTCTCCACTCGATCCCCAACCCACCCGCACGGCGCAGCACCACCAATCCATCCATCCTTCCGCATTCGCCACCCTCCCCGTCGTCGAGTCCCCGCGAACCCTAGACCTCAGCCCTCGCACCTCCGCTCCGTCGCCGCGGGGGACTCCCTCGACTCGCCCGGCGGCACGTCCCCGATCCGAGCTCTCTTCGCCTTAGGGTTTTTGGGGCCGGGCATGGACCCCATGGAGCAGCCGGAGCCCGAAATCGCGGGCCACTACTACGCCCTTCAGGTGAGCGGGCGCGGCTGGATCTCGATGGGTGGGGCAATGCTGGGGTTTGTGGTTTTAGGCCGGTTTTTTTGACGCCTCACGCGTGCTTGTTTTTTGTTTGCGGGGCAGGTGGGCTCCTACTTCCTGACGGGCTACTACAACGTCCTGACGAACCAGTCGCACCTGGCGAGCCAGTTCTACACGGACAACAGCAGCGTTGTCAGACTGGACTGCGAGACGGGCCGGTGGTCTTTTGGAGAGACGGTGGAGGTATAACCGTATAATCCCGATCTCGTTTTGTTTTTCTGCTGTTTTTCCCCCTCCCTGGCGTTGGTGGATTATCCTCGTTTTGTGATATATACCTAGTACAGGTATTCAAGTGCTTATATGTTTGTTCCCTATATTTGAATTTTCGACGCGATCATGTGTTAGAAGGTTTTGTTTTATGGACTGGCTTGATGGTAATTTATGTCTGCTTTGCTATATGTTGAGATTGTTGCATCTGTCATGCTGTTGAGATTGTTGCGTCTGGGAACATGCTGCTGCTCTGCTTTTTTTTTATAAGAATTAGTACTGGGAAAGTTAGGAAATCCAGTTATTTTTTGAAGGTCTCTGATTCCAGGTTTATTTTTCTTTTGTCTATTCATAGGGATCTTGTATGGTGTTGTTGGATTGCACATGTTACCTGGTCGTTCATCAGTTCTGTTTGATGCAAAAAGAATAGTGTTAAAGGGCAAATAAAGTGAACGAATTGGCTGCTATTTGTTCTCTTAATGAAAACATGTAGGAATATACTTTTTTGTTAGTTATATCTTGGTAAGAGAATATGCTATGTCTATCTTTTAACTTGAAGGGACCAGGACATGAAACCTGATCTAGCCACCACAATTTTCTGTTCTTCCGCTAGAGCACGATGTTGTTTTGTCATCCAAACTCTGATGAGCCATATTTTCATATTGGCTTTAGCCATTTACTTATAAATAATTGCTATTTACTTTTACAGGTTATCAATGATATGATGATGTCCATGAATGTAAGCAAGGTTGAGGTTAAAACAGCGAATTTCTTAGAGTCATGGGGTGGAGCGATTACACTGTTGGTTACTGGCCTAGTGCAATTGAAGGGCTACCCTGTTCGCAAGCGATTTGCTCAGAATATTGTTCTTGCTCCAAAGAAAGATGGATATTTTATATTCAGCGACATCTTTAAGCTCATCTGTGATGAGTATGATGATCAGTACCCTGTTGCTGATTACAGTTGTGCTGACAACATGCCCCAAGTGGATGCGTCTTACACAATGGCTGAAACAGGTATCTCTTTCAATGGTATTGAAGTTATTATATACATTTAAACAACTAGTTGTTTCATGAACTTTCCTATGGCTTTGTGACATCATGTGTTACATGCTAATAAGTACATATTGGAACTGGACCTCTTTTGCAAAGTTTTTTTGTACTGCTTTTTGTTTGATCTGTGGACAATAGAATTCATATAACGACTGACAAGGTCACCAGATAATTTTCATGTCTTATGCCACGTATTTCTGGTTTTTCTTGATCCCTTTCTCGTTCCTATTTAAGTTTGATGAATTAAGTTTCTGGATCCATTTAAATTCCTAGATAGTTAATGGCATGCCTTCATATTGTGATTCAGTGAAAATCTGTATAAAAATCACAGGTATGCCTATCATTACACTGAGATTCTTTTTGTTGCATAATTCACCAGGGTCTGATTATTTGGATGGAGAACCTGAGGTGCAGGAGACTGTTGCTCCTGCTGAAAATCATGTGCAGCACCAAGATCCTTTGGAATATAAGGCTGGCAATGTGATTTATGATGAAACTCATCCAGAAGAGCATATTCCCTCATTCCTAAGTTCAACAGACATGAAAAGGGATTCACCTATTGCTCCTCCCCACCCTCCTTCATCGCCTACCCTTGAAGAACCTGTGGAAGAAGCACCCAAGACATATGCTTCAGTGGTAAGCAAATACATGTTATAGTTAAGCTTAACTCCTAGTTTCTGCTTTTCTTGATTGCTTGCATTGGTATCAGTTGCGAAGAAACGTGAAGGCAACGATGGCGACTGGAGAGACACAGCAGGCTCAACAGTTAGCCCCACAGGCGCAGTCTGCCCCAGTGCATGAAAAGTCTAACTTGGACAACCACCGGGCTGTTAGCACCCCTGAGGATGAAGGTTTTTTTTTTCTTTTGTGCACTATTTCACTCATGCTTCTGATGAATTTTATTTGACCTGTGTTTAAACTGTCTTGTCATTAAAACAATTTATAGGTAATCAACATTGCTAAAAATCAATTCGATCCTTGTGCGTCTGAACTGGTCTTGTTAACTGTTTATTTGGTTTTTGTTCAAATCTTCCAGTTTTAGATTTGAGCTTGATTACCTTTTCAAGGCCTTCTTGGATGGTCGAAAGTTGGACCCAAATCTTTGACTATGTAAAAGAACTCCAAATCGACCCCCTTATATAAGTTCCTCTTAGGATAATTTAAATTGAAATCAATGATCTTTACTGAACCCCTTTTAAATTGTCATTGTATCAGTTTTGTAAATAGTGATTCTTAAGTGGGGGCTCTTGTTAGGATGCCCAAACTCCTGTTTACTTCTTTTGCACTGTTATTTTCTTCTCAATATGTGTAACTATGTAAGAGCTGCAGCGTCATCATGAATCCCCTAGCTTTATCTTGTTGCTTATTTGAAGAGTTATTTGGTAGCTATAATCCTGTGTGTGTGTCCAGGTTCATTTTATTTAGGTGCAGTCTTGAGTCTTTAATACTAGCAGACTTTTAGCTAGTAGTTAAGGAGAATAATAGGCAATCATTGTAGCTATGACTGCATCAATTAGGAGGATTTCATGGGCAGGTGTATAGCCCTATATCATCTATATAATGGTGATTGCTTGTGTGGCTGCATGAACCAAATACTTCTGCTGTTTATACTTGTGTGTGTCCACCAGAGAAACAAAGAACTAGTGTGTGTTTCGTTTGTGATAAACACTCAAGAGAGGGAGTGATTTCCAACATTATCGATTAGCATCTCATCTTTACTAAAGCATGCTGCTAGTTGTAGGATGTACTTGACTCAGAATTTATTGTTTATTAACCACTCTTTTTGTGAATTATCCTTCTTGAAGCATTATGGTAGTATTGTTAGGCTGTGCCATAGTTTTTTCTTCATTAAAAGTTTGCATGCCCCTTACAGACTTGCATGCTACAGCTCTAAATTGTTAGTGTATCTGTCAAGGCCCTGCCTTCATGCAACAGAATTTCTGTCGTGGTCAAAGGTTCTTTATGTTTGTAACTTTGTATGTACACCATACATGACTGAATTGTATACCTAATATGAGGCAGTGCGTGTTAAAATCTCTAGTGTCTAATCCACAATCATTTGTACCTTTTTGGCTATGTTGTGTCCATTTCTTTTTTTTTATCTATAATATATATGCACAATTATGCCCACAAAATGTTTTTGGACATAGATAGATCCATTCTCTTTGTACATTTTTATGTAGCCTTAACTGTTGGTTTTATTTTTCAGAAGAGTTTCTTTCGGTTTATGTTGGGAATCTTTCGCCATCTACTTCGGTCTTTGATCTTGAGAAAGTGTTCCAGGCTTTTGGAAGAATCAAACCCGATGGAGTTGCTATCCGAAGCCGCAAGGTTTTGCCTTTTATTAAATGCTTTGATGTTTACTTTTCTTCATTATTGCCTTCCTAATTCATCTACTGATATGCAGGAGGCTGGAGTCTTCTTTGGCTTTGTTGAGTTCGAAGACATGTCTGGCATTCAGAATGCTTTAAGTGTAAGTTTCCCTTAGCATGTAGTCGTCTGTAATCTGCAATGTATCATAATCAATACATCTAGGTCACAGTCAGAAAACCTACTTAAAAGGAATTTAATGAATGTGGAATCGCTTAGTAATGAACTATTTGGCATAGTAGTTTTTGCCTACTCTAAGCATAATGGACGGCACACCAACCATATTCTGCCAAAGTAGAAACATACACCACTGCAGGTCTTTAATAATTTTAAAATATAAAAAGAGATATAGATTGATATTTCAATGAAATTTCTACTGCTATAGTGAGTCCCATGTGTTCACAAAATCTACCAGGTGACGTTTGAGTGACCACTGCATTGCATGTTTTTTATATACAAATGTAATTCATGCATTTCCACCCATAAGACACAGTTAGATATTCACAGGAGAAAGAAAAAAACTATACCGTGTACATCATGCCACAGTTTACCATAATGCTGTCTTATCTGGTCAATTTTTTGTACATCAGGCATCTCCAATAGAGTTAAATGGCCGTTTTGTACATGTTGAAGAGAGGAGGGCTAACTGCGGATTCCCTCGTGGAAGTAAGTATCCACTCAGGACCATCTCCATATGATTATGCAGACTTTCTTCAACCATCCTTGTCCCAGTAGTTGGCATAGAACGTTCTGTATTGATAGTCTAAGACAGGCATGAAAATCCGGGTTACTTTAACTGAATTTGGGCTTGCTATTAGACTGGTTATCAACTAGAGGAGGTATGCTTGACTTATATCCAATGTGATAATCATTTCCCTACATTAGCTGCAACCAAAAGAAAAAAAAAAAGAGTTCACTAATTGTCTCTGGTTCCTGTGTTTATTCTTTTATTAGGGTTGGTAATAATAATTGTAATTCCTTGCTCTGCAGGAAGAGGCCGCGGAAGAACTGATTTCTCAAGGGACCAAGCTGGTGGGAGATACGACGGGGAGTATGTTACTCGATCGAAGGGAACTGGCCACCAGAAAAAATCTGGACGCCAGTATGACAGTTACTACTAGTTTCGTACCTGCTCTGCTGGTAAATGGCCGTGTACCATTGGCGTTCTCTACCTGGTACTGTTCTGGCCATAGTTTTGCTGAAAGTCACAATGATGTCGAGACTAGTATTTCTGCTTTGCTGACATTGGGCCTTTTTTGGGGATGGGCTTCTGTTACCATTTTGTTGCGTCACAGTAGTTTTTGGTCCTCAGCTACCGTGATGGTACCATTGGAGTGAAGTTTTGGAACGTCAAACTTTTTAAGTAATTCTTAGGTTGTACCGATGTTAATAGTTGGTCTTCTTATATTGGCATAGTCTGCATACTTCGTACTATTCACTTGGTGGCGTATTTTCATACCGATGTTAATAGTTGGTCTTCGTACTATACTTGTTACTGCTGGTGGTGCGGGGAGTGTTGTTGCAACGTTGACCAACCAGATAAAAGCTTACAGTAATGGGGACTTGGCTTACAGGAAAGCTCAGGGTTACTCTGGCTAATCCCATGGCGTCGGTGAAGGTTGTCTAACAGAATAACAGATTGGTGGCAAAGAAGAGGTGATTTCTAGACTATCGGTATGGTCATGCGGTCTATTTTGCCAAATCCCTCACCACCGGCTATGGATGAAAGTGGTATGGATAATCCTCCGTCCGATCCGCTTGATCCGCTTGATGCGGATAATCCGAATCCGATTGTATGCGGATGCGTTGTAGGATACGGGATTGGCGAAATCTAGCGGATATGGATTAACCCGATAATTAAACGTGAATTATCCGACGCTTAAAATAGGATAATCCGAATATTTCAAGAAACCCAAGCGGCAAGAATATAAGTCGGCCCAACC
Source organism: Miscanthus lutarioriparius (assembly GCA_904845875.1). NCBI lineage: Eukaryota > Viridiplantae > Streptophyta > Magnoliopsida > Poales > Poaceae > Miscanthus > Miscanthus lutarioriparius. The sequence continues at coordinate 25,932,795 of CAJGYO010000011.1, read as the reverse complement.
TATTATTATATTGTAGCCCACAAGCAAAGCTCGTCAACTATATATACTAATTTAAGTATTTTTTTCACACTACATGGAATGGTAATCATGTGATGGAAGGCGAAGTTTTGCTTAATTAAGAATATTTATTTCTTTTATATGCTTGTTTTATACTATTAAATACAAACTGAGAACTTGTTATTAATTTTGTGAGCTCCTAAATCGAAGTGGTGGATTGGCGGTGATTATTTCGAGTTGTATTGCCGCTTTATGACTTTGGCTAATGAATTAATTGTTTCTCATCATAAAAAACATGTAAGCAGAAATTATCCGACTTAAAAAGAAGTCTGCGTCGCTTCGACATTGGTCCAAATCCGTACAATTTTCGATATCTAAAAAATCCATATTCGCATATGAATCCGTATAATATCCGATCCGCTCCGAATCTAATAAAAAAAAGTGGATTAGAATATTCTCAAACGTGCACTGTAGCACGTATTTCATTAAGAGGAAGCAGAGAACATCCAAACAGATACACGACGTAGCTACGAGAGAACCCTCGTAGCACAGGTTATAAACCACGAAGCAACACATAGTTGACACAGAGGAGTCGCAAGTAATCCCAAGATTACCGACGTGAACCCAAGACAACGATTTAACACAAAGAAGAAAACAAGAGAAAAAAAACCGAAACTAAGCTATGCTCGCTACAAGAGATACATCCGCACAATGGTCGCCAACCGGGAGGGTCCGGCCAGCGGTGGCAAACCTCAAGCAACTGTGAAGTCGCGAGGTAGAACCGCCCGGTGACCAAGTAGCCCGCTGCGAAGGAGACAACGAGCTCCAGAGCCTCCAAATGACTGTGTAGTCGCGAGGTCAAACCGCCCGATGACTGTGTAGCCACCGCGAAGGAGACGTCGTCATCGGTGACCGTGTAGCCACCGCGAGGGAGACGTCAGAGAAAGCCTCAAGCGACCAGGTAGTCGCGAGGTCAAACCGCCATGACCGTGTAGCCACCTGCGGCGCGACGACACCAACATCCGAAATGGACGGACCAAAGTGAAGAGGAGAGAAGCACAGCAGCACAACACAAGGTAGAGCGGCTCCGGCTGCACCAAATCGGCCTCCACACCACCCACAGCATGACAGGCACCACCCTCCAAGCGGCGCCCCAAATCCGAGGGAGAGGCCCTCCGATAAACGCTTCAAGGAAGAGAACGGCGCCCAAAGGCGTCGCCGTTATCGACCCAACAAATGGGTATAGCTTTCGCCATGGCACCTCATCCCCGCCGACGAACCGTGAGAGTCAAGTGTGCCCGCTGACCGACATCGCCTCGCCACCATGACGCCGCAGATCACGCGAAAACGAAAGGAGACGACGCCATCCACGCCACCACGGCGTCAACGACGCGCACAGCCAGAAAGTAGCCGCCCACACCACCACGATGTATGACGGCAAGACACGCCATTGGCCGCACCACCCTCATCTCCATCCGCCCAGACCGCCAAACACCCCACCCTACAAGCACCGGAGTCGGAGGAGTGTTGACGCAATGAGAAGAAGACGACGGAGCTTTTTCGCCGTCTGGCGGTAGACGCGGAACCACCCAACGGCGGCTCCAACAAGCGATCTCGGGAGGCGACGCGCCGCAGCGCGTGGCAGCAGCAGCGCCGCCGCCAAAGACACCACCGCCGCACACTGGCCCCACCGGCGTGCACGCGCGTGGCGGGCGGAGCGAGTAAGGGGGGCGCCGGATTTGAGCCGGGGACACGGATCCGGTGCAATGTGGACGGATCCGGTGTGTGATGGTCGCCGCCGACCGACCTTGGCCGCACTGTAACGCGCAACCCACCGCCAAGAGGCCCTTGACGCCGCCGCCCGTGCGTCGCCGCCAGAGCCGCCAGCGCACTCGCTGCCGCGACTCCGCGCAGATCCGCCATGGGGCCGCCGGATCCGGGCGAGGGAGCAGCCCCTGCGACCATGCAGCTTCAGCCGTCGCGAGCCCAACACCGAGGAGAGGAGAGGAAGGCTGCGGGGGAAAAGAAGGGGAACACAGAAAGGGCCTCGCCGCCGCCGTCCTTGCGGCCGCACGGACTCCGGGCAGCACGCTCGAGCGGCGGCGAGGCTTGCGGAGTGGCTGGCGGAGGGGCTTCGGCGAATATGGGAAAGCCATTATCCGATCCGATCCGTTTTCATCCCTCCCACCGCCGTATGATCCCATTAGGCCATTAGTAGCTGCTAGCTCCCAACACTATCTGCGCCAGTACCTGCAGGCTACCGAGTTCATATCGTTCACTTCGCAATGCGGCTTCATTCGTGATGCCAGTTTACCTGTCATTCAAATGGACGTGCTATCGGCGCCGGTACCTGCAGGCTACTGAGTTCATTATCGTTCAAGCTTCAACCATGATGCTATATGCGCCGGTACCTGCAGGCTACCGAGTTCACTATCGTTCAAGCTTCATCCATGATGTCAGTTTACCTGGCATTCAACTGGACGTCTTGCAGAGACGCAGAAATGAGAGGCCCTGTGGATGTGATTCTCTGACCACCAGCCAAGCGGTCATCCTCCGTTGCCTAAACTCCAAACTCCAAAGGCAGCACAATATGAGAGGCCAAGACGTTGTCTTTGGACAGAAGTGTTTCTATTGTCAAGAATGTCAACCAAACGGTACAACTGAAAGCCGCTTTTTCAGAGCTACGTTCGCGTCGTATAATTTTCATAGCACTGTAGACCCTACTTTTGATTTTTGGCTTTTAGCTTTTAGCTTTTCCAAGTAGATGGAAAGAGAGACTCTACAACTGTTTCAAAGGAGATAAAAAGAAGATAAAAAGAGAAGGTAATTTTTATAGTTTTTAAACCGAATAGCTTATAACTTATTTAGGAATATAGCTTGTAAAAGCTTTTCCACGTCTCATTGCTCGCAAGAAGCTAAACTAAACAAACTAAACAGAGCTTGTATACAACTTTACATGGCTAGCTTGTCGCCTTCAAATGCTCCAAATGCTGTCTTTATTCATTTTGCCGACTCGTTCAAACGTTATGCATGTGACACCACATCGCTAGCACGCCTGCACTTTCCGAGTGGAAGGATCAGACGGCCGCAGACGCCAGCTCCATCGCTTGCCCTGTTCCCGCGGCGCGCTCCGGTGCCGCCGCTCCACCCGTGCCTTTGTCTCCGCAGTCGTCGTCATCGTCCTGCTCCCACAAGAAGCTCGCGTACGCAGCGAGGACATGGCTGCAAGAGTGACAAACCAACGTTAGGTACCCCTCGAGTTCAGGAACAGGAAAATCGAAATGTTCATGTATGTCCACTAGAGTCCAAACTGAGAGGCTTACCTGTTCTGTGGTGCAGCCTGCACCGACATTTGGAAGTAGCCGAGGCATCTCTCCGGGTCGTGGTGCACCTCCCAGACCAGCTTGGCGTACTGCGACATGATCTCGCCGTCGCTGGGATCCGCGAGCATGGCGCGCGAGTAGTACTCCTCGGCCCTTCTGGTGTCGCCCTTCACCTGCAGGCAGCACCAGCAGCAGCAGCAGCAGCAAAGGGTTGGTTCAATCAAGTTAAACATCTCACTGCAGAGTACAGACACACATGACATCTTTCTTGGCAAAAATGAATATACCTCGTGGAGGAACTGCGCGTAGTTGCGCAGGAACAACGCGTTGCCAGGCTGCTCGTCGACCATCGTCTTGTACTGCGCGTCCAGCGCGGCCACCGCCTCGTCCTGCTCCTCCACGCGCTCCATGTTGGCTCGTCCGCAGCCGGTCTCGTCGTCGGCGCCGGCGGTGAAGAACCCGGAGGCGATGCGGTCGATCCCGAGGCCCCTCGCCAGGAACAGCGGCACCTCCGGGTGCTCCGGCTGCACCACCGTCGGCTGCTGCTGACCCCCTTCCTCCTCCTGCTCCTGCTGAGCCGCCGGTCCCTGGGACGACGACGGCGACGACGACGCCAGCGGTGCTGCTACGACCTCGCCCTTGCCGAAGGTGTTGTAGATGGAGAAGGAGAGCTCCGTGTGCAGCTGACCGCCGCCGGGGGTGCTGCTGCAGGCGTCGTTGGGGGTGGACGACGGGTGGAGGGAGGGGAGGTGGCCGTCGGAGAAGGCGCGCCGGAGGTGCAGGAAGGAGCGGCGGGACGACGGGGAAGAGGAGGAGAAGAAGGGATGGTGCAGGAATGGCGTGGACGAGCTCCTCAGCAACATCCTCCGATCGAGAGCCGTCTCGGCTTCTCTGTTCTCAGAGAGAGGAAAAGGCGGGGGAGGCTTCTTCCTCGAGATCTGACCTCTCGTGTCTTGATTTATATATCATCGTGACATGGAACCCGCAGCAGGCCACTTGGCTGTATGGATCGACCGGTCGGCACTCGGCAGGCTATTCGTTCTTTGACGAGCTAACGCGTTCTCGCCTGGGTGCATTGCATGTGACTCGTTGTCGATTTTGCAAAAAAAAGAAAAGGAGCTCGAGATCGATGACCCACGATGATAAGGATAACAACCTCTTCTCTTCGAATGCAAGACGCGTGTGATTCATGCAACCACGCCCGCTGGCCGCCGCTTAAGGGTAATGGGCTAGCTACGACTAGAGGCCGGCCTCTATCATTTGTCAACCGCATTTGGCCTGTAAGTCTGTAACGTACGCGGTCTTTATCGACAACCGCGAGCACCTCGTGGGCTGCCATGCTAGCTCTAGATGCACGTCGGCGTCCGGGTTTAATGTACCTCACGTGCGCGCCGCTGACCCTGCGCTGCGGCGGCCACGACTTCTGGCGAGCCAAAAATTAAAATTAAACTGCCATGCCGTGTGACACCGAGTTCTCTAACCGCTCATACGGTTGCCGGAATCACGTTATCACAGTAGTTGGAGTCTTTTGTGAATTGTGAACCACCTTTCCTTTTCCTACCGTACCGTCGCCGGGCAGCGACGACTCTAAAGACCCGAGACCGGGACCGGCGGCAGCAAAGCTCCAACCCGCCACCGTGTAGGTCTGTAGGCTGTAGCAGCGACGAGCCGGGCGGGCCTGCATGATGTTTCGGCCATTTCCTTAGTGCAGGTAGCTGTTCTCACGGGTCCGTTGGCTTTGTGCCCGCGCCGCCCCCGGACGTTGCTCGCGCCACCTTGGTCGTCGCCCCCACCGTTAGTCGCTTCCCAGTTTTCACGCGCATCACATGTGCAACCCCTGATCTATTTTTGAAACATCCGGATGCAACAGTTGCAACATACAAAGAAGACAGATGAAACACTTGAAGCATACGTCTGAAACACATGCAAAAACACCTAAAACACTTGAAAATCATTGCAAATATTCAGATGAAGCACTTGCAACAGACTTATGAAACATCTGAAACCACTTGAAAAATGTCCAGATGAAAATACTTACAACATACGTCCAATACAGATAATACAGATTAAACATTTGGAACATACACTTGAAACATACATGTATAGCAATTGCAACAAGTGCAACATCCCGATCTACTTTGGAACATTCCGATCTACTTTTGCAACATCGATACGAAACACTTGCAACATACCTCTGAAACATCTAAAGCACCTGAAACATATGTTTGCAACGTGTGTTTTTCCCCCTTCTTCTTCGGTGCTACGCAGAGCAGAGCAGGGAACGGTTGGGTCCGGCCAACGGGCGGCAAAGGATGGTGGGGCGTCCTGGGTCCGGCCAGCGATAGCCTTTTCTCTTTGCTGCCTAGCTTGGGCACGGCGGACGATGGGGCACGGCATGGCGCGGTGGGGGACGGAGGCGCCGCGGGAGATGGGGGCGCTGCGAGGGGTGGCAACGGCAGTGCGCCAGAGTGTGGCGCAGCACGGGATGGAGGCGCCGCAAGGGATGGCGGCAGCAGCGCGGCAGAGTCGGTTGGGCCGACACAACCATGAAGCCGCGACGGCCGAAGCAAGTGGAGAATTTCTATTGTGCTTAGTAGAGAGATCAATAGAGTATATAGGGGAGCAGACCGGTTGCATCTTAGGCCAGACTGCTGCACAGGTCTAGGAAACGCGACGTCTGGACGAACGGACACCCAGTCGTGAGCATTATCGTTATTTTGTAGCTCTTGTATCAAACAGACCCTAAATCTGTGACAAGTCATAGCTTTTCAAGCAGTCCTCACTGCGGACTACTACAGCGCAGCTACGACCAACGGGGCATCTGCAAGACAGCAAGAGACATGCCCGCAGACATCTAAGAGGAGAAAACAAGGTGATTTCCAGATCAAAACATACCATTCAAATAATCAAATTCCACACAAAACACATGCATATCAATGAACCATCGTAAAACCGTTCTTGATGTACGGCAGACATGGGAACGGCAGGTCCAGCGCACGCTCCACCGTGTCAGATTTCGACAGAAGCTTGCCAAGGACGAAATCCCTGTGGCTCAGCCCCAGGCGTGCGCCGCTCGCTATCCCCTTGTCGCGGCAGGCAACGAGAGTGATGTTGCAGAGCCACGGGACGGCGGCCGTGAAGGCCAGCCCGAAGTGCTTCTTGTAAGCCCTGCAGACCTGGGAGACGTGCCTGCCCATGGGAAGCATGCTCTGGGAATCGGCGTTGCCTTCTGCCTCGGAGGCTGGCAGCTCCGAATCAGAGTGCAAGTTCACGACCACGGTGCCGTGGATGGGGTGCACTTTCTTCTCTAGGTTCTTCATGAATGCCCCGTCGACGTCCCAGAGCTTGCGAGGAAATACGTCGTCTCCGTCGTAGGCATCGATGAAGACAATGTCATATTCGTTGCTGTCGTTGGCAATGAAATCCTCAGCGTCTGCTATGTGCAGGAAAATGCGGTCATGTATGCCTCCCCATAGTAGATCATCGGCGTCGGCAGGCAGCATGGACTCGTCGGACGATAAGCCTTTAACAGATGACATGGGGAAACCCATGGATTCAATTGAAGCCGAAACAACCACTGGATCAATTTCCACAATGTGGATGGTAGCACCTGAAAGAGCCAAATTGTGAATCAGGCATTATAATGAAGCGGAGACCTAAAATATCTACAGGTGTATCTGCACAACACATAATACCTTAGAACAAAAGAAATCCTAAGTGATTTGACTTCAAGCAGTCTGACACAGGCGATGCACTTTTTTCAGTCAATCGACTATTCAAGTGTAATTTAGTAGTAATTCTGAAGTTCAACGCATCAGGTATCAAGATACAAGTCAACCAACTAAGACAGGAAAAATTCACTTCATCACGATCCACAGGAAAGGAAGCATAAGCAAGTAAGAAATTGCAGTAAAACCCTAATGCTGGAAAGATTTCACTTTACTACAGTATGCAGCAAACAAAGTAGTATCAGCAAGTGGGAAGTTGCACTGCAAGTGTATCGATACTATGAATATAGCTGAAGTTTGTGATAGTGTTTACCTCTGAACTTGCTAGCCAAAAACAATGGTAAGGTGCCGCCACCATGGCCGATGCACAGAATTTGCAGAGTGTTCTGTCCAGATGCTGCTTGTGCTAGATCATATGAAGAACAAGGAAGCGCTGTCAATCCTGCTGATACCATACTCTTGACATCTGAAAATATCAACTTTCAGAAGTGTATGATGGTGTTGAGGTAAAAGATACAGCGCAAACATCATAAACACCAATTGCATTGCATTTGCATCTGACAGCTCGGTGCATGCAAACTTACCAATAAAACATATGCAGATGCAGGTATGATAATAATTTTTTAACACTAGCAGTTAACAAATAATCAGGGAAACCATGCATGTTACTAGTATGTTTGACTGTATGACTCGTATGTAAATGGTTATGCTTATGTGTAAGAATGGCTCTTTCAAAATTGTAGATTAGCAGACATAAAAGAACAGGGGCTCTTGTGTTCTTACCCCTGTTTTGAAGTCCAATAGTGTTTTTGTTCTCATTTATTTAACTTTTTGATTTTGCTCCTGCATTTTCAAAGCGAAGGCAGAGTTTACCCTTTCTGTAAAGAGGAGTTAACGGTGTCTATTCAGCTAAAAAAAAGGACTAGTTTGCCTTACGAATCTGCCCCTAGTTTTTTTAGTACTCTGATTTTACCCTCTATTTTGACATTATATATTTGTGCATCATTCTGAAAGAATTTATACAGAAGAAATTCCAAATAGTTCAAATCTGAGCCAAGTTTAACAAGTTGCACGTGCTTAATCAACAATCGGCGGAACCAGGATGGTTAGGATAAGGTTAGGGGTAGAATTGTGTTTGAATATTTTGTTCTTTTTCTTTAATTGTTTGGCCTTCAGCTAACAGAGTCTACAACATGGGCAAACGGTGGCTTCGGATTCAAAAAATGAGAGTAAAATCACAAAGTTAGGAAAACAAGGATAAAATCACAATTGGCCTTCAAAGGGGCAAGAACACCAATCTCCCTAAATGAATAGATGAAGTTAACTAAACAAAATGAACATGCCATCATCATAATGAATGCAAGATGGTACAAGTGAACTCACAAGGAACAGCTAAAACATGTGGTTGCTGCATCAAGAATAATGATCTCTGACCCGAAGTCCTATAACATGTCATCACTTTTGCAGTGCTTTGCCGTGTATGGTCATTAAAACGCATCACTCGCCACTGGTAGCCTAGTACCTTAAACTGGTCAGAACTGGCAGATTCTGGGTATAGTCTTGCATTTCTTTCTTGAAGCCATCTCTCCGTGGCTGACCAATGCTCACTAGCCTGACACCAGATAACAAGTTGTGTTTCAATGAGTCCAGACAATAAATCGACTAAAGAAATTGAAACTAAAAAATGGTATTAAAAAGTGCAACACCCATGGTAAGTTGCACAGGAAAGCCCTAGAAAATTAGACCATCGCATTTTTTCAACAAGCATTGTGCCCTGTAAAAGAGTAGGTGAAAACCACACATTTTTTTCCTGGAACAAACAATAATCTCAAAAATAGCCAGTCTGCTGAGAGAAGAAATCTAAGTTGCTGGGTTAATAAGTACTCTTCACTTCTTCAGTATTATCTTTCCTCCCAAATTGCAAACCAAGTTATTCACTAGCTTTCAGAGCATCAGCATAGTATATTAAGAAGTGTAGCATAGGTGCTTGCACAGAGCCAAGGGAGCCCAAAATTTGTTTTAAAATTGTAATTAGTAGTAATACTAATTAGCAGCGTGGGTAGTGGCAAGCATTCATGTTTAAATCTAGGTGTTCCTATGGACACACCCAAGCATCAGCACATTAAGCACTTCCTTTACTGTCTTATGAACTCCTAAATCTCCTTGTTAAAGGAAGCTTGTCTGTGCAAATAAACTTTCTCTCAAAAGTCCCCTAGTCAACTTATCACTCAGAAGCTGTATTTAACTGTCTTCCAAAGTTATTCAGGTTATGGAAAGTACTAGCTCAAACTAAAGGGTTCACTTTGTCATTTCTGGTAAAAGAATCTCAAGCCACCTAAGAGAATCAATATGAATCTAATATTGACTATTACAAAACAAAAAGATATCAAATTACAATTTCATATATCAAATGAAAAATATTATGTCTAGTTACTACTCAATTATGATGCATGATTTGAGAAGGTCAAACTTCATATGTTTTGATCAATAATTAGTCAAGTCATATATATACACTTAGTACATACAGGCAGTGGCGGGCGCGGACCTAGGATTTGAACTCAGGGTATGCGTAGCAAAAATATCTTGCATTTAATATGGTATAATTCGATACATAATTTGAACCCAGCGAGGGCCAAGCACAAGCAGCGAGTATCAGCCAAGCGGAAGGATGATCTGGACAGAAGTACTTAACGATGTTGGACTTTTTAGTAGACCTTCAAAATCTAACAGTACTAATAATTTGACCCAAAATCTAGGGTAGGCATGGGCCAATATGATTAATATCAACAGATATGCATTTCAAATCGTTAATGAACATGGCCTATATGTTGGTACAGTTAAGTTATGTGATATGTGGTTATGGACATGGCACTCAGTTCTTTGTAATTTCGTTGCTTCGGTAATGAAATTCAGGTTTCCCGTTGTGGAAAAAAAATCTGCATTTCAAATCGTTAATATCAATTGATTTTGTAGCAACCGACAATAATGAGTTGTAAGAAAAAATAAAGATCACGATCTAATTTCGAAGACCGTATTTATACTAAGATATACTGTACAGTACTCCTACAAAATAATGGATGGGAAGAGTAACATTTCTTGAGTTAGTCATTTCGTGCAGGCCCCCTAAATTTTCAGGTAGGGTACTGCTAAACCAAGCAGGAAAAGGAGGCGGTAGCTACCGGACGGGAAGCGGGGTAGGCGGAGACGGAGACGACGCCGTTGCCGCACTCGGAGTGGCGGCGGAAGACGGTCTGCGCCCCCTCGCCGGGACCGTCCTCCTCGCCCCACCACTCCCGATAGTACGACCAGTCACCCTCGTCGAGGAGAGGCTTCCGCCGCGACCCCGCGGCGACTGGTGAAGCCTCCACCGCCGCAGACGACGACAGCCGCCGGACGGCACCGCGGGCGCACCTCGACGCCGCCGCTCGCAACATTTGCGCTACTGTGTCCCGTGACTAGGTGGCGGCGGTCAACCGGTCACCACCCACCGAGTAAAGACCATTTAACCTCCCCAATTTTTGTCCAAATCGATTTACCTCCCCCGATTGAAAGACTGTTTTTATCTCCTCTAGATTTACGTCCCTCAATTAAAAACTGTTTTTGATCTCCCTTAGATTTTAAAACCGTTCTAATTTGTTCCTATATGATTTTGGTTGACATAATGTATACAGTATCAGCTAGCATCACGTCAGCAGGATGAAGATCTTATAAAAAAAAGGAGATATCTAAAAAAATATCAAAACTATTTAAAAAAAATATGCAATTAAAAATCATAGAAGCTTTTTTTTGAACCTAAAAAATCATAGAAACTAGTGTAATATGGATAATTCTTAGAAATTTTGTTTTAGTATGATAATATAAAATTATATTTAAAGTTTTTTTTCTAAAATCATACTCTACTTATGGTAGCTATTTTTTCTAAAATCATACTCTACTTATGCAGCCTGTTCGGGAGGCCGTAAACGATCGTGTATTATTTACTGTTGGCTAGTTTGGTGTGAGAGAAAAATATTGTTCTGACTGAAAATTTACGATCGTTTACGACCAAGCGAACAGGCTGATGGTAACTAGTTTGGAATTATTTGAATTTTGAATTAAATACCATTATAAATCCACTGTTTTTGAGGTGAGCCATTGAAACTAAAGAAACTTTGATAGTGCCATTATAATTGTACCGAACTTTAAAATATGTTACTATCTACGTCCAAAGGTGACAAAGCATAGAAAGATGTATTTAGAAACCAACTCTGTCCGACTAGATTTCCTCGTAACCATCTAGAAGCTAATTAATAAATCGATCAGGACTCTATCTGTAATCATGAACCCCTGTAACTATATATGGAGGGGGTAAAAAAAGACCTCATCCCCACGAGCTCTTCCTCCATATAGCTCCACCCATATAATTGTTGCGAACTCCGAGCACGTGACGCATAAGCAGTAAAGATCATCATCTACAGCGGACATAGGTATCCCATATGCTAGTCGTAGGTCAAAAAACAACAAGATGGATACGAGTGCAACGAAACAAGATCTTAGAAAGTTCTGTCCTATAGAAACTAGCAATAGACACGATGGATTAAAATGGTCCTAATACATGTTTTCTACTACCTCGGTCCCAAAATAAATCAGTTCCTAAAGTCAAACTATCTTAATTTTGACAAACTTTGTATAAAAGAGTAACAACGCCTATGACACCTAATACACTATGAAAATATATGTTATGATACATATAGAGATAGTGTTTTAGTGTCATAAATATTGGTACTTTTTCTAAAGTTGGTTAAATTTAAAATAGTTTGACTTAGGACTACTCTAAAACTTGATTTGTTTTAGATTTATTATGAGCCTTCATGCTAATAGCCAGTAGTACTCATAGATCACCTTAAGGAGGATTGTTATTAGTTAGCATGTTAAAATTACACCATCCGAACATTATCCGCAAGAATACGGGATTAAAAACCTATCAAATCTTTTCCCCATAATATAATATATACTAGCAGTCTGCGCGGGCTAGCAAGCATTACAATGTGCAATGTTTTCATTATAAAATACAATTATGTTTGTTTCAGTCCAAAAGTAAAACCTCTTGAGTTGTTGCTTGTGGTTTGCCAATTTGTGATATATATAGGCATGTAGAAGAATCCAGCATCTCAAACCGAAGCTGTACGGGGTAGGAAGCTTGGTATGAAAATCCATATTCATGCTACATGGATCAGGCTAGGGAACTTGTTATATAATAAAATAAAAATGGAGAGAAGTATCTTGAGATGAGCTGGAGAATAATTTGTTTAAAAAAAATGCAGACCTCATGTGACAGTAATATAATACATGATAAAAACAAAATGGAGACAAGTATCTTAAGATGAGCTGGAGCTTAATTTTTTATAAAATTTTAAAAAGAAACATGGCCCATGCAGGTCTCGAACCTGCGACCTTCGCGTTATTAGCACGACGCTCTAACCAACTGAGCTAATAGGCCAACCTGATGTGCTCACGAGTATTTTTTTGAAATATATAAAGGCCGGCAGACCCCGAACCGCGCCACCAGACAACCACCACGAAGCACACATGCATGCACAGCTCGCGATCCAAAAACGAGTCATCACAATTCGCATCTGGGGAACCGGAAGGTGAACATAAACCGCGCACAGAGCAAGGTTGAGGCAGCGAAGAGAGCGATGCGGTCGTCCGGCGACAAAACAATGTCGAAGCAGCAAAGAGAGCGAGGTCCCGGTCCGGCGAACTCTGCATTAATTATTGATTGATGTGAGGCGTACACGGCAGCTTTGTTTTCTGACACCCCTCTCATTATCTTACATCCAGGGACGCCACACGTACAGACGGACCCGAGACTTCAGCTACTAGACAGACAGGTTCACTCCGCTTCCATTTCATTCACGCACCAGCCATCATCTTCGTCTAGGACATCTTGGCGTGCTGCGCGCGCTGCCTCTCGACGTACTCGAAGAGGCTGCCGTCGAACACGCGCCGCATGGCCTCCCGCGACAGGTACCCCTCGTCGTCCCGCGCCAGCACGTACAGGATCGTCCACTCCAGCTTCGCCGCAACCCTGTGACAGAGAGAGGAGATCGCATAGGCATAGTAAGCCAGGGCCAGGCAGCCTGGATGGATCAGCGAAGGAGATTTGCAATATGCATGCATTGGGGAGGGACGTTGTTGGGTCGGTCAGTGTGCTCACCAGCCGAAGAGATCGAAGGCGTCGCGGAACCCCTCGGTCATCGACCACAGCTCCCTGTAGGTGAGCCTGTCCGGGGACGTGCGCGCGTACTTGCTGAACATGTTCTCGAAGTTCACCGGCATGAACCTGAACCAGAGGACGAATTCAGAATTTGGATCGGAACTCTAGATTGCGCTAGGACAGAGAGACATAATCAGCAGATCACTACCTGCCCTCGTTGTCATAGGTCCCAGAGTCACTGCCATGCTTGCTCTTGTGGATGTTGTGGACGTAGATCGGGAACAGAGGGGATGGCAGCCACCCCTGCAACCACAAATACAGAGATGGAAAAACGTAACGTGTTCTTATTAACAGAACATGCATTTTACGGCCCTAAAACCATCGATTGCATGCCTGAACCAAATTAAAGACGGCATGGGTCGGAGCTGTACTCACAGGCAGTGTGGCATAGCTCATGGCCCCGTTCACGACAACAGCGATGAAGAACGACATGATCATGTTGAACCCAAGCGCACGGCATCCTGCATTGTTTGCGTGCAGTGTATCTCGTCTCAGTGCAGAGATCCAATACATGAAATCCGCACGAGCCAGCAGTACCTACTGCATGCTACTGGAACTAACTAGAGCAGCCGGACGGAGGAGATTGATGCAGCAATATAATTCGTAGGCATATATGCATACCGGAGTAAGTCTCCCAAGGGTAGATGATGCCGTTGTCGTCGCGGTCGAAGAAGGCGACGTGCTGCTGCAACACGCTCATGTGGTGGTGCCTGTGCTCGTCGCCCGTGGTGCCGTCGGGGTGGTAGATGTCCGGCGCCGCCAGAGCTCGCGCCAGATCTGCTCATCAGCAACACGCGTCAGTGGCAAATCGTGCGTACTTTGATAAGCCTCAGCGACGAAGCAAAAGTGCGCAAGACTCACATGGCTTGGGGACGTGCTCCTCGAGGTCGCCGCGGACGGGGCGCATGACGGTCACCGGCGCCTGCAGCGCGACGATGGTCTGGGAGTCCTTCGCCTCCACGGACGACAAGCCGTGATGATGCATGGCCCCGCCGGCCTTGTTGCCCGCGTCGCCCTTCCCTACGTCCCCAGCCTTGGCGCCGGCGGCGGCGTCGCCCTTCGCCACGTCGGCGCCGACCTTGGCGCCGGCGGCGTCGGCCTTCCCATCCGTCGTCGTCTTCGCCGCGCCGCGGTCACCGTTGCGCGCCAGCTTGGCCGTCGTCGCTCCCTGCATCTCCGCTCCGCTACCGAGCGCCGTTCGAGTCTGTTGCCTGGCTAGCCTAACAGGATTGGAGAGATCTGTGGAGTTCGTCAAATTAAAGTGAGAAATCAAAGGCTAGCTGAGCTAGTTTCTGGTGTAGGCCGTGGTGCTGGCCCGCTGCGGTGGACAGTGGACACATATATAAAGCGGCTCGGCGGTCGCGCGGGACGTGTTGCGGCAGCGGACGCGACGTGGGAGCGTGCATGGCGGGCGTCCCTGCGAGGCCGTAACGTGTCGCGGGACGCAGCAGGTAAATGTTTTCTTTGGCTTCCAGATGTTTGTTTTGGTGCCGAGGCACGACGTCGGAGACCTTTGACTAATATTAATATTTATGGTGTATAATTAGTAATACTAGTAAAATTGTCCGTACGTTGTAACAGGACGTACGTCTTGCATGGTCATTGATAATTTATTGCTTAGAGATTTAACTATTATATCATCCATTTCAATTAGTCGTGTAATTTTACTCTATATCATAGTTGGACACGTGCTACTCTTGTGTTTTGTTTTATAATAGTGACTTTGTGGCCATAGCATGCCTATATAGCTACCGATATTGGCTTGAAGCAAATAAACAAATTCTTGTAGACGTCTTTAAAATTAATAGCGGTTGCTTATAATTAAATAAGTTACCACATTTTTAAAAAAAAATAACTATACGAAAGTAGGGCAGTGAATTTGAATACATTAGCACAAATATATAGTTTTTTTTGCTTCAGCTGATGAAGCGGCTTCACTTATAGAGTTGAAATTATTTTAGATAAACGTTTGATAAAATAGCTTCTCTTGATTGTTGAAAATGGTTAAAATGACTATAATATCCTCATTTTTATTTTTTTCCTCTCTTTATTTCCTCAATTATTTTACTGTTCCCCTTTTCTCTTTCTTCCTTGTCTCCTTCACCGTACGCATCTCCTTCTTATCCCCCTCACCGCCCGAATGCAGTAGTTTCCGTCTCCCTTCCGCAGCCCGTAGTCGTTAGGACTTCCTCCACCCATGGCCGGCCGAGCTCCGCCGGTTCCTCCCTCCTCCCTAGCCGCGCTAGGTCGCCAGCCCCACCGGCCCTGCTCCTTAGCTCGTGCCCCCAGCCGGCAAGCCGCGAGTGTGCCAGCGCTGGGGCACCGTCGGCCATAGGGAGTCCGGGACGCCGGCTTCGGCAGCCTCGGGGGCAAGCGCGCCGGCCCCGAGGATGCCAGCCTGGGGGGCTGAGCGTGCTGGATGCGGCGACACCGTCCAGGGGTGAGCGCGCCAGCTACGAGGCCATCGTTGAGTGCGGGAAGCGCCGCCTCTCCCCGCCCGACGCTGTTGCCCTGCTTCAGCGTCTCCCCACACCTCTCGACCTCAGGAACAACCACATCTAGCACATTGATGACCTCAAGCCGCTCGCCGATCTTGTTCGCCTTGTTTCGTTCGATCGACCTTACACCGCTTGCTGATCTTGGTCCAATTTATGTTCATGATCTTATATATCTTATATGTTTGTTATATCTTATATGTTTGTTGGTTTTCTACTTCTATTGGATTCTTTTTTCTATGTCCGTTGGCATTCTACTTCTATTCGATTTTTTTCTATGTCCGTTCATACTCGTCGGTCCGTTCACCTTGTTGAATAGCGGTCGTAGGAGGCCAAGGCCGTCTTGGAGTTAGAGGAGGATTACCGGACAAAAAAAACAGAATATGAATAGAGATTAGAGTTGGACGAAAAAAGCTGTGGCAGAAATTTTGCCTCTTTATTATTAGGTATAGATTAGAAATATAAATATTGCAGATTCAAAAAAATAAATATAAATATTGCATATATTTTATACAAATATAGTCAAAGTTGAGAAAGATCGACAAGTGACTCCTTTTAGGGACGGAAGGGGTACTTGCTTTGGTGCTAGCCTAACAGGTTAGTTAGCCTCGTCATCGCGCTGAAGTGGATTGTTGTCTCTCTCCAGACTCCAGGTACTACTTACTTTGGACACAAATGACATCTACCTTTTTTTTAAAGTAAAGCTAAGGGCTTCTCTAAGAATGTTTCTGTTCAATCTAAGGATATCATCTGGTTTTGTTCATCAACCCTGGCAAGGTTAAGATTAGGACTAAGAATTTGGGGTTACCTGAATCCGATAGATTTAGAAAGATTGTCAGGGGAGAAGACCGGCCTGACAGCAGTGACGACTGGAGGGCGGGGGCGGTGTCGCCAGTCAGACCGAGGGAAGGCGGTTAGACGGGGCATGATGGTGATAGCCCAGCGGCCTCCACCGGGTTAATTAGCGTGGCGACGACGGTTGGATGTGGTGGGTGGTGGCGGGAGAGCTCGGACGAAGATAAATAAAATGTTGAGGAGGCACGTCTAATGGAATTTAGAGCCATGCCAGGGTGGGCGTGGGGGTAGCCACAACTGGGTGTGGAGGCAATGCCAACAAGGGCAAGTGCGAGCCGAGAATGATAGATAATGTGGAGAGAAATGTTTAATCCGGACCCTTTATTTTATATCTAAGGGCTAAAACAATTGAGGTTGTTGTTAAACTACTTAGTCATTGGCTAGACACTCTTTTTTAAGGGACGAGGAATTAAATTAAAACTGCACAATATATCTTCGAATTATATGTGAAAAAATATAATTAGAACTGTACATGTCAACGAGCCTCTATTCTCCAAGCAGTAAGGAGGTGTTTGCGCTGAAACTGCATGTTGCAAG
The DNA here is from genome assembly GCA_904845875.1 of Miscanthus lutarioriparius. Taxonomy (NCBI): domain Eukaryota; kingdom Viridiplantae; phylum Streptophyta; class Magnoliopsida; order Poales; family Poaceae; genus Miscanthus; species Miscanthus lutarioriparius. The sequence goes on along the minus strand of CAJGYO010000011.1, from coordinate 25,915,601 downwards.
CATTTGTTTCAAATGTTTTAGAGTTATGTTGCAGGTGTTTCATACGGATGTTGTAAAAGTAGATCGGGATATTGCACATGTTGCAATAGTTGTACACGTGTGTTGTAAGCTCATGTTCTTAATGTTTCATCTGTTTTTTTACGTAGGTTGCAATTGTGTTTATCTGGATGTTGTCTATGTTTTCACACATATGATGCAAGTATTTTATCTGGATGTTGCGTATGTTTACAATGGTTTCAAGTGTTTTTCAATTGTTTTTGCAAGTGTTTCAGACGCATGTTTCAAATGTTTTATTTCATTTGTTTTCAGACGTATATTGCAATTATTGCGTCTGGATGTTTCAAAACTAGATCGAGTGTTGCATCTCCCTCCTCGCCCTTTTGCTGCCTCGCCTCGGTGTCAGGCACGGGAAGGCGGAGGCGGTCCCCACTAGCGCGGGCGGGCCCCACATGCTTGGGGGCGGGTGCAGCAGGCGAGACGTGGGCGGGCACGCGAGACCAGGGGGGAGGGGGGGCAGCAGTGCGGGCGTCTAGACGTGAGGCTAGCGTCCGGACATCCGGGCGCTAGCAACACCCATGTTTTATTCAAGTCTTTTTCATCATCCGCATCTTAGTAAAGTCCCATTAAACATCGAAACCAGAGTACAGTTTTCGGCGGATACAATTTTACTTGGAGTGACATCTGGATTAGTGCTCCTATGTCTTTGAATCATTTCTTTAATCAAGTTAAGTTCTTACTCTACTTTACTTAAATTTTCACTCACATTGAGTGTTCTATTTCTAACATGAATTGGGATTAGTAATCGATACTGTATGTATGCTTCCAACTCTCCACAGCAAACTCCACCAGGAGATGAACAGCTGTTGTGATAACAAAATGCGGCACTCCGTCCAACGCCATTTTTAAGTGAGCATAACTCCCAACAAAGTTTCCCTCAAAAAAAATCCCAACAAAGTGCAGCCACTGTCAAGAAAATCGAATATGAACCCCTGCAGAAATCGATGATTAAACCAAACATTTAACTCCATTTAAGAAAGAGACGTTGGATAGTTTCATTGGCACCATAACAATCAACTCCAGAGAAACGGAAAGGGCTGAGCTGAAGTACGCGGGCCCAGTGAATTGTTGAGAATTGGGCTCTGAATTCAGCGACACTGGCCCACTGAATACATTGGCCCTAATTTTCAAAAAAAATAACATTGCTCTTGCTCATGCCGGGCTACGGCTTTGACGAGACTGCAGAGCTGGAATGCGTGCGTCAGTTCTCAGGTCAGATGGTATCTATCTGACTATCTCCCAGGTCCCCTGAGATACCCCCTCCTCTTCGTTTTCTTTTGTTTCCCTCCACTTTCTTTGACGAGATCTCTCTTCTTTGACCTGCAGGCTACAGCTCCGGCGTTTTCTTTATCCATCCATGCCCTCTTGCAGTCTTGTCTCTCCGCGTCGTCGCCCGCTAATCCATTGCTGTCGTACTCGCGGTCGCTTCATCGATGTCACAATCCGATCCTTGTTTGCTTGCGTTTGTTTTAGGCGAAACCAAGAGGGTACCGGCGTAGAAAATACAGCTGCTGCTCCGTGTGTGTCCCTCCCTATTTGCATCAATTCACTCGTACCCTGAATCGGTGAATCCAAGGAAAAAGTTGCGGCTTTCTCACCAATCCTTTTGCTTGCTGTGCAAAGGTCAGATTCTCTTAACAGATTTTGCCCATGAAGTTTCAGCTAGGTTTCTCTTGTACAATCTTTTGTCCATGATCATTTTATGACTGTCCGTTTCCTTTCTTTTTTGTGCATGCGATCTAAAGACCCCTTGTCTCTCTCTCTCTCTCTCTCTCTCTCTCTCTTCATCCCACCCCGTTCTCATATAGGAGTATGCACAAGCACAATTCGAGCTCTGCTAGCTTGCCGTGTTCATTATTTACAGCATGGTTGTCATAGCCTTCTGATCAGCCTATGCAGTCCTAGCAAATTAGCCGATCTTTTTCCCCCTTTTTCTGAATATATGGTACCGACAGTTATTGATTATCGTAATCATCTACTATCCTCAATTTTGGTTGATGGATTTATAACAGCCACACAGGAATCAAAAGCTTTTTTCTTCACAAAATTCCTATGAAAGAATTATCTCTACAAATGTTTCTTCCCCTGTAAATTGAAGTTCTGAACATGTGAATTGCTCTTGCGTTACAGGTCCTCGTATCTCATCTCATGATATGAAGTTGCAGTCTTTGCCTGTTGTTACTGGAGCGCCTTGTTCAGCATCTATGGCACCATCTTCCAGTACCCTCTCCACGGTTATTACGCATGGACGTTTTACTTATTTGACACCATCAACCACGCATTCTTCCCTTTCTGGAATCCTGCCCTCCGACATGGTATCCTATTCTGGACTACCAGAACAACCTTCAGGTGGTAGTTTCTCTGGACTATCTCCTGAAGCAAGCAATTGTGCAGACCCACTTGGTGATGGTGTGCATAATAACATTGGCATTTGCAGTGTTGAGAGTCAGCAAATTGCTGGTTTTGTCAGAACCGTCAACGAATCTGACGCTAGAGATGAATGGTTAACAAGCTTTGTGAATGCGGATTTGGATGATATTATTACCACTGATATAACTTCGAACTGTCACCAAATGGTAATTTACCTCAAAATCAGTAATGCTATATGTTTTCCTTGATCATGGAAACTAAAGCTTGCATTAGACATAACCACATGGGATTTGCATGGTTATATGAGGCAGCAAACCATATATTTCTAGACCTCTCCATGTTATGTTCATTTGGGATGCCTGAAGTTAGAGTTGATAGGTTTCTTTTTTCACAGGCTGAATCTGCACCTGTCCCCTCATATCCAAACTCTAAGTCATGGCAACATGATGAGCACATGGTACATCAATCGGTCTCAGTTCCTTCTGAACCTCAACAATTGTATCCAACTGTTTCTCCTGTGGCAACTACAAATGCTCATTGCCCCAAAAAGGCCAAGGCACGCATGCGATGGACTATGGAAATGCATGATCGCTTCGTAGATGCTGTCAATCAGCTTGGTGGCAGTGAAAGTAAAATTTCAACATTGTGATCACTATCATCGTATAAAGTACTATTGGCTTTGTATTGTAATTATTATTGTCTTATTATTTTTGACCGGATGCAGGTGCTAAACCTAAAGCAATTCTTGATATCATGAATGTTGAAGGTCTGACTCGTGATCAAGTCAAAAGCCACTTGCAGGTATGCTTTCCATTTTCCTTTTCCAGTAAAACTTTTGGTGACACAGACTTCGGTTTTATGGTTTGCTAATTAAACGTAACACTCCAAACAGAACTACAAAATGGCTCAAGCTAAGCATCACCCATCTGAAGGTTAGCAATGGTGGCTGGAAGTTGGAACCATTACTTCCACTTGTTTGAATACACCTTTCATTGTTTCACCTCATTATTAGCACCGCATATTGGTTTTTGTATATGGTGCAAAATTCTTTTGTTTTCAAAGAAATGCATTTCCCGTATTCAAGTCACTTAATTTATCAAATTGTTGATTGCATTACAGTTCCAGGTACATCAGTGGAGACGACCACGTGTAATGAAGCAATACCTTCAGACATACAGAAGTGAGTCATTACGCATTAGTATTCCCATTTCCATGTGCAGACCTGTTTTAGCTTTACTGTTTCTTGCGCAAATAGGTTTTTAAATGACAATGACGAAAACTAAAATTTTGCAAACTATCATTTGGCATGCTACTATGCTTCTACTCTTACCAATGGAATGACTGAACTCCACTGATTGTTCTGAACTTCTTCTGGCTGGTGTTTTCAGTAGCTGGATAGTCTCGTTCTTTCAGTATGCATAAACTTTTCATAATGTGTTCGAGGTGAAAACACTTACTGTAATGTTACTTGCTTTACCCTGGAAGATTTCACTTACCCAGAAGCCGGCTTGTTCGGCTTCTTTTTTCAGCCGGAACAGTGTTTTTCTCTCACAACAATTCAACCAGAACAGTGTTTTTCAGTCAGTTTCAGCCAAGTTTCAGCAAGCCGAACGGGGATAGTTAGTTCCATAAATAAAGAAAAACATGTATATGCAATTGACTACATTTCAATCTAAACTCTCATGCCTCTAGAAGACCAAATAATGTTCGAAACTTTGCCTCTGTATGATAATTCAAAGTTTATTTGGCAGACACATCCAAGAATATGCATTACAGGTGCAGGTACAATTTCAGAAGAAACTTCATGATATGGTAGAGAGGACACTACTGGAGGTACACTGCTTACCTTGAGTTTGCTTTGAATGTTAATCTCCCGTTACATTTTGGTATCTACATAATACAACTTGACCCTACTGGCTCCATAACAAAACGTGATGTTTTTTACTCTGAAAAGCAGCATGATCTTTTTTTTTGGAAGGAGATTTACTCTGCTTTTAAGAAAGCAATAAGAGTTTTACATACTGGTGTACCCAGTTTGCAAGAACGAAAAGAAAGATACAGACTGCCTCCTTGCAGGGAGATAACAGAACCTGAACACAAAAAGCAGCATGATCTCATAATCAACGCATAAAATTTTATCCTGTGCTTGCTGTGCCATAGATTCATAGAAGCCTACTCGAGAACCATGTGCTGAGTCTCCACGAGCTTGAACAGCGGCAGACGGACCGTCGCACGTTGCATCCTCTTCCCGGCCCAGCAGCGGCATGGTCAGCTGCTGCTCTGTCGGCGGGGGGTTCCAGAGGGGTGCGCGGCGAGCCAAGCAACACTGCAGCTCCGGATGATGAGGGCGGTCTGGCTAATCAGGCAACAGAGGTTGGCTCGCCTGGCAATGAGGCAGGAGCATGACTGCATGACCGACCGTCTGCTGATCAAGGCTTCAATGCCTGTTTCTAGATGGTGTTGCCTTTGTGTAAATTACAGTAGGATGAGTGAAAACAGTGAGGACAGAAACGGCAAAGCTACGTGCCATCAGTTGGTTGTATATCTCCAGAACCCTGTGATAAAATCTGTGTGTGATGCTCTGCAGAATCACCTTTTGCAGTGCTGGAATTCCACTCCACATGTAAACTCTAGTCTACAAACTGTACCTTGAATGGCAATGTTGATGTTACTGTGTTCTGATGCTGAATACACTGACTAGTCAATTGAGACAAAAAAAAGGTCATAGTTTCAACTTGGAGCAAAATTCACCACCGGTCTCTAGACTTGGCCGGCGGTGTCATCCAGGTCCCTGAACTTTTAAAATAATATATGTGAGTCCCTAAACTTTGCCAGACGGTGTCATTCAAGTCTCTGAACTTTCAAGATGATCAACGCAGATCCCTAAACTTGGCCGGCAATGTCATCCCGGTTCCTAAACTTTCAAAGTAATCACCGCAGGTCCCTAAACTTGGCAGGCGGTATCATCCCTGTCCAAATGTGTCTAACCTACTCTATAAGCTGGCGTAGCATGCTGACTGTACATTAGACGTGGATCCAACATGTGTCAATTAATTAATCATTATTTATATAATATTTACCATGAAAATATAAATTATATAAAATAATTTACATTAGCAAAAAATAAATTAAAGTATTAAAATAATTTACAACAACAAATATATTAGGTTTAAACTAAAATAGGAAAATACTAAAATTAATTTAATATTTATGTATCATTAATAGTATTAAAATAATATTAAAATTTCTATAGTATTAAAAGTTTTCTCTATTAAAAGTTACTTCTAATTTTAGTATTATTTTAAAAGTTTTAATAGTAGTATTATAAAAGTAACTTTTCTCTATTATTAATACTATAATACTATACTACTTTTAATAGTTGTATTATAGTATTAGAACCTTTAATAATAGTATTATAGTATTAAAAGTTTTAATAATAATTGTTATAGTATTAATAAAAGAGAAAGGTTACTTTTATAATACTACTATTAAAATTTTTAAAATAATACTAAAATTAGAAGTAACTTTTATTAGAGAAAACTTTTAATACTATAGGTAACTTTTAATTTTATTACATTTGGACACAGAAGACACCGCTTGCAAGTTTAGAGACATGCAGTGATCACCTTGAAAGTTCAGGGACCGGGATAACACCGCAAGCCAAATTTAGGGACCTGTGGTGATCACCTCAGTGTTTTTCTCTCACAACAAATCAGCATAAGCATAGCCAAATTTCAACGAAACGAACAGGGCTAGAATTTTGCTGTTTCAACTTGTGTAAAGCAGGATGCCAATCGGGAAAAGGCTACCAAGAGAGGTCACTGAAAGTTGCAATGAAGCCTAACTAGATTGGTTTCACTCCTATGCTACACGCACGCAGCAAGCTACACTTGTCTGTTTCAAGCAGAGTAGCAGACGATGACAGGACAACTGCATAGCATAGGAGTATGACCTACTTCGGTCTTCACTCCTCAGCTATGAACTTGACAGCAATTTGGGAGTTGGGACAACCAACTTTTTGGGCAATAAATCCAGGGAGGGGTATCAATACAGTTTTTGGCTAGTGTCCCGAGACCATACTTTACACAAAACTGTACATATCTTTTCAAGATCATCTCCTGTTAGCTTATTCGAGCAAAGGAAACACAGGATGTCTGTGCCCTATATGCATAAGCTGCAATTATCAGGATGTGAAATTTGCATCTCCTGTTCATTTGCCAATGGTTTGTGGTTCAGTGCTTTTGTACCTGGAAGTTTTAGGGCCTGTTTGGAACAAAGGAATAAAAAACATAAGAATGAGAGAAAACAAAGGAATAGGAAAAGAATGGAGTGTAAAACAGAGGATCGGAGAATATAGGAATTTTGTAGAAATGAGTGTTTGAAACATACGAATGCTAATAGCATAGGAATCTATTGGTTTATGGTAAACTCAATTGTTTAGACTAAACATGGGCTAAATACTCTTTTACAAAGCTGATATATATGAGTCAGTAAAATTTACGTGTCTTGGATGAGCCCGTATGGATGCGCATGCAGGTACGAACTAGTAAACTTTACTTCAACAGTAGTGACTAATGATTGTTCATTACTCGAGCTTCAGAAAAGAAAAAACATAGAACACACCTTGAATTAGCACTTGAGTGTGCGCGCCAGAGTCACAGGAAAAATTCCCATGAGCTCAGAGCTCATTTTTCCATTCCTCCAAAAACGCAGATTTTATCACCTTTCCTTTGGAACGGTTTCTATCTCTTCCTTTGTTCCAAACGCAAGCCTATAGGAACTTGGTTCCTGTTCTTCCTGTGTTTTTTCTGTGATCCAAACAAGGTCTTATTTTATCTTAATTAATGTAGTGAAGTGCATAATGTATCTTAATCACCAAATGGTAAAAAGTAAAAAATAAAAAACAATTTTGAATGTTGTAGAACAAAGATTAAATGCTCTAGAACAAGATTAAATATAACAAGCCACTCCAGTGCTAAAATCAAGATTAAATGCTCTAGAACAAAGAAAATCAGCTATCAAATGTCAAATTTTCATAACTGAATGACAATGACTAATGCCTCCTTTTTACTTCTTCGAAATCTAGAGGGGGATCAGCAGACGACCTATTATAAACTACCACTACGAATTATTGCTACTCGAATCTAGATAACAGAGCCTATGCTAATTTCATGGCGTGGTGAGGCCAATCTCACTGTTTTTTGCCGGCTCGATGCTGCTGCCACCATGGTACCTCTTCCAGGGCTTGTAGTCGTTCCTTTCCAGCATGCGCTCCACTTCCTCGAACTGCAGGCCCTTAGTCTCCGGCACGGTGAGGAAGACGATGATGAGAGCCAGGAAGGAGACACAGCAGAAGAGGAAGAAGGTGGCCGATGTCCCGAGTGCCTTGGTCAGGGACAGGAACGTCTGCGTCACGATGAGATTGGAGACCCAGTTGGCAACGGCCGCGATGCCGCCGCAGATGCCCCTGAACCGCAGCGGGTAGATCTCCGAGTTGACGATCCACGGCACCGTGCCCATGCCGGGCGAGTAGGAGACGATGTACGCGCCCAGGCCGATCAGCGCCAGCCACCCGAAGTTGTTCGGGCACCCCTCTGTGTAGAACTCCCGGTGGTCCGCGCGGCACGCATGCCGAGACTCGTCGTTCAGCGCCAAGCACGCCCCCGGAAGAAGCTGCAACTCCGACGAGATCGTAAGCGATTCCGTTAAGATGAACGTGCAGCAGCAACCCTGCAGACGAGAACGAGAAATGGTGCACTTGCCTTGTCTCCCTGGTGAGCACAGAAGCCGCACGTGGACGCAGCCTTGAGGCAGTTCATGCAGCTCCAGCGGACGTTCGGGTTGAACTCAGGACACGTCTGGGTCTGGTTCGCCAGCAGTCGGGTCTCCACGTCGCTGACTGGTGGGGCGTGGTGCGCGGCGCCCAGGAACGTGCCGCCGAGCACGGCGAGCCACACGACGATGCCAACCAGGCTGATCAGCATCAGGCGCCTCCGGCCTGCCCTGTCCACGAAGAACATGCTGACGATCGAGCCGATGGCGTTCAGGCCAGAGGTGATGAGGGATAGTGCCATGGCTGTGTTGTTGGACGCATAGCCGGCCAGCTGCACGATCGTCGGGCTGTAGTACATGACGGTATTGATGCCCACGAACTGCTGCGCGACTTGGACAATGACGCCGGCCAATAGCCCGCGGCGAACGACCTTGCTGCCCAGCGCCTTCCTCAGCTTGCCAATGAGACCATGCTCGCCGATGGAGCCCTCAAGGAGCACCTCTTCTTCCACAGACCGGCGCATTGCGTCAATCTCTTGCTCGACCTCATTCGCAGGGTAAATCTTCTGCAAGATTGCTGCAGCTTCCTCTTTCCTGCCCTGTTCGTTTCACAAAGAAAGTGCAAATTGTCAATATGTTCCTTCCCTTTCGCAGCATAATCCTTTCCTCGTGTTGGCATGCAACAAAGATTCACTAGATTATTATGTAACTATCTGTAAGGTGCAGACAAAAGGGTGGTATTTGAATCCTAAGTAATTCTTTCATACGAACTACTTTTTGTACAAAAATACTAATATCAACCTTCCTGTAGAGCCATCTTGGTGATTCTGGAAGCATCAGCATCAGTACGAACTGGACCAGGGCAGGAACCCCTGCAATGCCAAGCATCCACCGCCAGGTCCCCGGCACCTGATACAGGTATCGGAGGTAACGTCAATTATTTCTTGCAAAACAATGTTTTCCCACTTTTTTCAAAAAAAAAAAGTTTCTCAAACTTGTAGAAGATGACAAGAGTTGGTCTAGTTGAGTGATGAGTACCTTAGTGAAGGCTAGATTAATGAGGTATGCCAAGAACTGGCCACCAGTGATGAGAAGCCCATTGGTGCTCACTAGAGCACCTCTGATCCTAGCAGGGGAGGCTTCAGAGATGTACAGAGGAGCTGTCATGGAAGCCATCCCAACACCAAGACCAACAAATACCCTACCAACAATGATAATATTAGGTGTTGGGGAAAAGGCCATGATTACGGCGCCTGCAAAGAACAAGGCATCGGCAATTATGATGGAAGGCCTCCTTCCAAACTTGTCATTCATCCAGCCACCAAATGCAGCTCCAACTATAGCTCCAGCAACAGCCATACTGACTATTGTCTCCTGTTATTTGGAATAAACCGTGAGTCCGTGACATCACATATCAGCGTAGCTAGAATGTTATTGTCTGAAGAAAAGGTCAGATGAACTGAAGTTAAACTTGAACCACAGTGCATGAAAAGGGAAACATTGACACATACCCTTAACACAGTGCTCTTTTCCACTGCAGCAAAATCATCTCTAATGTAGAGAAGGGCTCCAGATATGACACCTGGCAAATAAAATGTCAACAGGGTAATAAATCAAACACCTAAACTCCACTCCTGGAGTAGTATGTAAATGAGATGGACATGGAAGATGGGAAGTAAGGATGTCAAAACGTTTTATAAGAACAAGCACAGCATGCAAGGTGTACCACAGGATTAATATCATCATGAGTTCATGACAGTTGCAACTTGCAAATAAAGAGGAAAATTTTCTGGACTTTTTTCTTCAAAATTTCAAGGTGTTGGATAAAAGTTAAAAGCAGTTCCTCTTGATTTCTTCACTAATGTCAAGAAAGAGATATCGAGCAATTGGTTATTCATAGTTGAAAACTTGAAACTAGAACATTTTGTCCTTCAGTATATATGCATGCTGTTTGTCAGGTTTATTGTATTTCAATACAGTACTAAAATCTGAATTGTAAGAAAATAAATCACAGGAGTGGATTGAAACATCTATATATCAGCTTTGGTTACCAGTTACCACCAAATAAATAAATGTCTTGAAAAAATGTCCAGCATCGATGTTATAACTTGTCATGTTCAGATACCTGTATCATATCCAAAAAGAAGACCACCGATGCCAGCAGACAGCACAAGCTGAAGGATGTAAGGCTGTGTCCAGGACAGCCGCAGGCACTCCTTGAATTCCGCCTTATCTGCTACGGTCACACCGCCCTCCATTGATATCCAACTTGGTGTGTAGGTGCTCGGGAACGCACTTCACTGTATCGGTGAAAAAGGAATTCACTAGAGTTGACACCAACAACACAGGCTCTAGTAAATTGTGCTGGAAGTGCAGATTACGACGGTTCAGTAAATCAAACATCAGGATTCTTTTTTTATGGACATAATAACATGCGAAATTCTGAGCATCACGCTCAATCAGAATAGGCCGAAACAGAATGTGGAAACAGTGGCTGAAAATCTCTATCGATATGAAAAAAGGGGGAATCTTATAAAGATGCTTTTACATAAAAAGTCAAATGTATTTTGAGCCCGTTCGCTTCGCTGAAAAAATAAGTCGAAACACTGTTCCAGCCAATTTGTCGTGAGAAAAAAACACTGTTCCGACTGGAAAAAAAAAAAACAAAACATGGCGAGCATGTTACGTGTAGCCAATAGCCATAATCCTATCTTTTGGATGGCAAAAGCAGCATCCTGCATTGCAGAGAACTAGCATCTTGTAGCCATAAACCATAATCCCTGAAATAGTTCAGACTTCAGAGTCGCGTGAACTTACCCAACCGTGGCGAAAGGTATAAACGAAATCTCAGGCAATAGGATCCAGACAGACGGGTAAGAAAATAAGACAAAAATCAGACGAAAATCTCGTAACGATACGATCTTCGTTCGCAAAACAACAGACCGATTCTTATGGAAAGTTAGGATCTGCGGAAGGAACCGACACACACTGACCCCAGAACAACCTCCCATACCCGTACTTCCCGTGAAACCCCTCCACGCTTTTGATGAGGAGAGAACGAGTAAAAGGAAACCCGCAGAATCCCCAACCTCTCCGCACGGAGGACCGCGGCGGAGGATGCGAACGAGAACGGAATGCGTGCAGCGGCGCAAGCCAGAGGCCTCACCGAGAGAGAGAGAGAGAGAGACGAAGGAAGAGGCCTCAACGAGAGAGAGAGACGAAGGAAGCGATCAAAACCCCTTCTCCGCCAGCGCCGCACAGAAGAGAGCCGAGACTCCCTCCCCCCGAGAGGCCGAGAGAACCAAGACAAGACGAGAACGATGAGGCAAGTGGAAGCGTGGCCGTGGACGTTCGATTTATTGCGGACGCCGCGCGGCGCGACGCCTCCTCGCACGCGCGGTGTTCAGTGCGGCCCGGGGCCGGGCGGGCTTGGCTTGGCCGTCTCGTGCTCTCCTCGGCGGGGTGCAGTGCACCGCGATGATGCGATCCCGGCCGTCCGAGACGATGGACGCGTGCGATCCGCGGAGCGGGTCCCATATTCTGGCTTGTGCCGCGCTACCGCCCGGCGCCCGTTCAGCGCTTGGGTGTTCGCTGCTGCTGAACTGCGCCTGCGCGCGATCCTTTTGACCCGCCCAGATCTCTGCCCGTGCGGTGCGGCGGGTCGGGCAGGAACTGGGCTGCTGCTGCTGCCTGATGGGAAGAGAACACCCGCGTGGTCTTCGCACGCGCAGCCGCGGGTGTTGAGTGAGTGGTGCGGGGATCGCAGGTGTTGGAGAACGCAACAACTTCCCGGATCGGCTGCCCAAATTAGGATACGGGAGCCGACCAGCCCAAATTAGGATATGGGCGCCGACATACCAGGTTGTTTGGTTCCAGAGACAGTCCATGTCATATCGGACGTTCAGATACTAATTAGAAGAACTAAATATAAGTTAATTATAAAATTAATTACACAGACAGAGACTAATTTACGAGATGAATCTATTAAGTCTAATTAATTCATCATTAACACATATATATATATACACTGTAGCACAACGTTGTCAAATCATAGACTAATTAGGCTTAATAGATTTGTCTCACAAATTAGCCTTAATCTGTGCAACTAGTATTATAATTAATCTATATTTAATACTCTAAATTTGTGTCATACATCCGACGTGACAAAAACTAAAATTTAGTCCGTGAAAAAAACCCCCTCTGAAGACAGTGTGAGCAGCATCAGAAAATCGGAACCGCAAAAGTTGCGAGGCTAATCCACACATATCCAAAACTGAGCAGTAAATGTTTGGCATTTCGAAGTACATCCTACGGGAACTGTATCATCAATGGCGTGTGTTCGCTATACTTCTCAAGTATTTCAGCGCAATACATTGTTTGCTTTAGGAATGAAAAAAAAAACTATTTTCAAGCGCAATACATTGTTTGCTTTAGGCATGGAAAAAAACTATTTTCAAGAGCAATACATTGTTTGCGTTTTGATGTCGTCGAAGTGGCGGTCGCGATTGACCACCAACGCCTGTCGAGCAGCATCCCAGATGACGGCTGCACGTGTGAGCCGTGCAGTGATAGTACGGTGGATGTAGCGCACCCGACTTCCTTCGCGGATGTACACCTCTGTCTCCCAGAAGCCGGTGTAGTCGGGGTGGATCCAATGCTCTGTCCGGTACTGCACGGTGCACCTGGTGTGGTAGCGGCGTACAAGGGAGAGAAGCGTTGGGTGGTAGTAGGCATCGCCCGACAAATCATAGTGGATCTCTGCGGTCCACCCCTTAGCCACCAGTGCGGCATGGTAGTCATCACCATCACCACCATCATCTCCGTCACCATCACCACCATCATCTCCACTATCATCTCCATCAGAGTTGTCAGAATCATCACCATCATCAGGGTCACCAGCTCCATCCTGACCCCCTTGTTCAGCTTCCTCCATGGGCTCCTCCACCATGTTCTTCAAAGCCTCAACTAGGTGTGGGGGAACGCGCTTGCCAAGCGTGAACCTCGTCCTCCTTGTTGGCATCACAATGGTACGCTTGCGGGCTGTCAACTTGATGCGGACCATCTATAAGATTGAAAAGGTTGAGTATTAGAATAAGATAATTTTTGCAATAGGTAAAAGACAGAATATAAGCAAAAAATTTTATAGTAAATTAAAGGTAGCAAAATAAAGATAATGTGGTCCTAAAGATGTCCATTTCTAACTAGGTTGATCGTCTTACAATCAGTTATAGCTCTGATACTAATTTGTCGCACCCAATTTTACATAACAAAACCAAGTGCTCATAAATGTGCGCCCAGGATGTCCAAACACACATATAATCTCAAATTACAATAATATCAAAGTAAAGTATTTTATTACATCGCATAATCTCATCACCTAATTGTCACAAGTCTTGCTCGTCGGTAATATTATTACATAGAGTAGATCATTAAGCCCAATATGCCACAGGGACTTCAACTGGGAGACATCTTCCTAGTCGTCCTAGACATCCTCTAGAAACTCTTCATATGTATTATATGTTACCCATTCGGGATTTTCATTGAATGTAAAACAAGTGTAAGCTCATCATGCTTAGCAAGCATATCAAAGGGATCTATGAGGCTTAAATGCTAGACACAGTTTGACTGCAATTAGCAATTTTAGTTGGTCAAATTTTAACATCCTGAATCACTACTTTAGTGAATAAACCCAACCCAATTGGTAGTAATGAATAATCAAGATTATATCAAGTCCCCAACCATCCATAGTAACCACTAATCATGAAGGATCTAGATCGTTCGTATCCATGAGCACGGCTGTTATAACATGTTAAATATTTCTACAGAAATTATACAACTATACCCACCGAGCCGTGATTCCTAATGCTGGGGTTTGCAAAGCCCACATCACCTCTACCTAAGAAGTGTGGCAGGGTTTCACTACGTAACCCTTCGCTAGTCGCACTAACAAGTCGTAACTGCTAAGGCTTCAGCCGTCTAGCCGTATGTGGCCCTCCTCTAGGAGTGGCACTCGTGTCGCGGCACGGTACACACCCTAGCAAGAAAATAAATATACCAACTAGTGCCCCCTCTTGCCCTTACGAAAAGTTACAAACGAGCTAGTACAATCTAGTTAACAGGTTAAAGTCATATCCATATGACACTTGGGGTTGTACAAAACCTCCTGGATGGCCGCTTCAGGATTAAGTCTTTATGGAGAGGCACTAGAGCACTCAACCCAGTACTCTAGCCCCCTAATTGTTGTTAAAAAGCTCAATTTTAACATATTGCATAATACATTTAGTCATGTTTAACAATTATTTTATGTTGAGCGCTGCAACATCTATCCAAAATGCATCACAAACCATAGGTATCAAGGATATGTGGTACAATAGTAATCTAGGTAAAGTCCTTAAAGGTACTTCAAATTTAGACACATGCATGTATATGAATTGTACAGTTCATAGGTACAAGGGGCCTTTGCTACACTTGCCTTCCTCAAAGTTCTCCTCCTGGTACTACTGGTCACCTGACTGATCCTCAGTAACCTCGAACTGATCACCCTATAAACATGTTCCAATTCACCAATCAAGCATCCATTCCAATCATCACATGCATACAAAGATACTTCTATTAGAACAATACACCAAACAGTAAAAACATAGACTGAAAAGATTATAAAACTAATCTACATACCGCTACAAACTCATGAGCGAAAGAATCACTCTAATCGGACTTAAAACGCAAAAGTTATGCAGGAAATAAGGTTCCAATGGCATTTCTATAAATAAACCGAACTCAAATTTGAATAAAAACTAAATTCTAACATGATCTGGACGGCGCGCACTATTTTCCAAAAGTACAGGGGCTAAAACAGAAAAAAAAACAGGACTAAAAAGTAATACTTTTGAACTATATTGGACCGCGGGTTGATTCCTTGAAAACCCGGGAGCTAAACTACAAAAGCGCCCGGCTGACTGTGGGTTGACCCGTGTGGCTGCTGACTGGGCACCACGCAGCGTGCTCTGGTTGGTGTGGTGTACCACCGTGTGCGGTGAACTGGTGATGTGGGCGCTGTGCTCCGTGTCCACGGTCCACGGTGGACTGGTCATGCCCCGAAGGGGTAAGTTCTATTCGCGACCGTTCAAGTAAATCCGACGGTGAGGGAATGAAGGGGAGGACCCTCGCCACCTACACAATGGCTCCGGCGAGCCCGCCATGGCCGACGGCGAGTCGAGCACCACGGCGAACATCGATATGGCGTTTCGAACCACCTCGTTCGAAACCAAAAGCATAACCCGCGTGGCTGCTGACTGGGCGCCACGCGGCGCGCTCTGGTTGGTGCGGTGTACCACCGTGTGCGGTGAACCGGTGACGTGGGCGCTGTGCTCCGTGTCCACGGTCCACGGTGGACCGGTCATGCCCCGAAGGGGTACGTTCTATTCGCGACCGTTCAAGTAAATCCGACGGTGAGGGAATGAAGGGGAGGACCCCCGCCGCCTGCACAATGGCTCCGGCGAGCCCGCCATGGCCGACGGCGAGTCGAGCACCACGGCTAACGTCGATACGGTGTTTTGAACCACCTCGTTCGAAACCAAAAGCACGGCCCGCATGGCTGCTGAGTAGGCACCACACGGCGCGCTCTGATTGGTGCGGTCTACCACCGTGTGCGGTGAACCGGTGACGTGGGCGCTGTGCTCCGTGTCCATGGTCCATGGTGGACCGGTCATGCCCCGAAGCGGTATGTTCTATTCGCGACCGTTCAAGTAAATCCGACGGTGAGGGAATGAAGGGGAGGACCCTCGCCGCCTGCACAGTGGCTTCGGCGAGCCCACCATGGCCGGCAACGAGTCGAGCACCACGGCGAACGCCGATACGGCATTTCGAACCACCTCGTTCAAAACCAAAAGCACGAAAGCGAAGCACGAGATCTCGCGAACCCAGTGGTGTACAAAACAGAGACAGGGGAGCACGTCGAGGCGATGGCCCCACGGCGGCGCCATGGACGGCGTGATCCAGAGCTCACTGATACGGCGTCTCAGTGCAGCAAAAGCAAAACAAAAGGTACGAGGAGAACGAGGGGTATACTACGGGTATGATGAAGGCGTTCACAATGTCCGGGAGGGCTCCGAAGGACCTGGTCGACGACGGCGGTGAGCTGGAGAGAGAAAACATCACGGGTGAGTGCAAATCCGTGCGATTCGTTACCAAAATGAAGAGAGGAAAGCACCTACGGATGCGGCGAGGCACAATGGATCTCCTAGGTGCGTTGTCGACGGCGTTTGGGCACCGCCGCAACGGATTACAGGGTGACGGTGCGAGCTCGGGTGTGGATGGAAAGGGAGAGAGGGAAGGGCTTGGCGGCGGGTCTTATAGGCGAGCGAGCACGGTAGAAATGGGAAGCGGCGTGGCGGAGCTGCGGAATCAAGGGATTTTGAATCCTTTCCATGGCTGGCGTGGGCATGGCGAGCGAGTTGTCGTGGATGGCAACGCCATCAGCAGGAACGAAGAAGGAAGGGGAAGAGGTGACTGACATGTGGGTCCCGCGTGCAGTGAGTGAGAGAGGGAACGGGCGCGCGGGCGTGGGCGTGGAGCAGACCTAAGCTGGGCCGAGCATGCCAAACTAGGCCGCGGTCTCGTGCGCACGTGCGGTGGAAGGGCGTGAGCGAAAGGCTACGGAGCGGGCCACGCTACTGGGCTGTAGGCGCGCGCGCGCGTGCGATGACGCTGGAGCGGGCCGTTGAGCAAGCCGTGCTGTCGGGCCACATGCGCGAAGGAGGAGGAAGGTAGGGTGCACGGGGCTGGGCTACAGAGCAGGCCTGGGTCAAATTGAGGTGCAGGTGAAAAATAGAAAATGAAGCCTTTTTCAATTTCTTGTTTTTGCAAACTTGCTCCAAATTCAAACTAGATTTGAATTTAAAGCTACTCAACTCTAACCCTACACTCAGACAAAAGCCAAAATGCCTCGGCATGAATGCAACAATCATGTTACTAAATCTTACTGTAAATTTTAGTTAGTCAAAAAATATTATTTAACCTAGTTTGAAATGCATAAAAATGAATTAAATGCTCAAATTTACTTACTAAATTATAATAAATTTTTAGGGTGTTACAAACTTAGCCCCTTAGAATGAATCTCGTCCTCGAGATTCGGGTGATTCGAAAATATTAGGATAGTCATATCATCCTCTCTTTCCCAGGTTGCCTCATCTATAGAATGACTGTTCCACTAAACCTTACACATTCTTATAATCCTGCTCCTTGTGATTCTCTCAGCTGTTTCCAAGATTCTCACCGAATATTCTTTGTACGATAGATCCTCTTGGATATCCAGTTCATCCAAAGGCTGCTCCTCAGGTACTCTCAAACATTTCTTAACCTGCGATACATGGAAAACATCATGAACACCTTAGAGCTGTTCTGGTAATTTCAGCTGGTAAGCAACTTCTTCTCTCCTGTTGATGATCTTGAAGGATCCCACATACCTGGATGACAACTTTCCCTTAGTATGGAACCTCTTAACTCCTCTCATAGGTGAAACTTTGAGATAAACAAAATCTCCAATCTCAAACACTAAATCCCTTCTCGTGTCAGCATAGCTCTTCTGTCGAGACAGTGCAACCTTCAAATTTTGCCTTATTGTTTGTACTTGTTTCTCCGCCTATTGCAAGACTTCTGGTCCAAAGACTTGACTTTCCCCCGTTTGATTCTAAAACAGTGGTGTCCTGCACTTTCTGCCATACAGCGCTTCAAATGGTGCCATCTTAAGATTTTTCTGGTAGCTATTATTATATGAGAATTCAGCATAGGGTAAACTCTTATCCCAACTTGTCCCGTAGTAAAGTAGGTTCTACCTCTAACTCCATAGTGTTAGCCACAATACCCAAATTTAGGTGTTCAAACTCCTCACACAACCCTCTAGGTAATTGAGTTGTATAGGCCATGTTAACATAACTCTTCCTACTCAAAGCATCTGCTACAACATTAGCCTTTACCGAGTGATAGTGTATTTCCATTTCATAATCCTTGATTAACTCTAGCCATCTGCGCTGCCTCAAATTCAGATCTGACTGAATAAATATATACTTCAAACTCTTGTGGTCGGTATAAATCTCACACTTATAACCAATCAGGTAATGCCTCCAAATCTTGAGAGCATGTACCACAGCTGCTAACTCCAGATCATGAGTCGCATAATTTAACTCATATTTTCTCAGTTGTTTGGATGCGTAGGCAACAACTCTACCCTCTTGCATAAGAACATAGCCTAGACCTTGCCGTGAGGTATCACAATAGATAGAGAAGCTTTTGATAAGATCAGGTAAGACAAGCACTATGGTAGAAGTCAGTCTCTTTTTCAACTCCTCAAAACTATCCTAACATTGCTTAGACCATACAAATTTGGCATTCTTCTCTAACAGGGTAGTCATAGGTTTGGCTAACTTAGAGAATCCCCCGATGAATCTCCTATAGTACCCAGCCATACCAAGGAAACTTCGAATCTCACTGACATCCTGAGGTGGCTTCCAACTCAACAAATCTCTAATCTTCTTGGGATCTACTGCTACTCCTCCATTAGAAATTATATGACCAAGGAAAGATACTTCTTTTAGTCAGAACTCACATTTGCTAAACTTAACATAGAGCTGATGTTCTCTAAGCTTTTGCAATACGAGCCTCAAATGTCCCTCATGTTCTTCTTCATTCTTAGAGTAGACTAATATATCATCAATAAACACAACGACAAACTTGTCAAGGTACTCCATGAATACTTTGTTCATCAAATACATAAAGTAAGCAGGTGTATTTGTCAGACCAAAAGACATGACTGTGAACTCATATAATCCATATCGGGTCACAAAAGCGGTTTTAGGAATGTCAGAACGTCTTATTCTTAACTGATGGTATCCAGATCGGAGGTCGATCTTGGAAAATACACAAGCTCCTTTCAACTGGTCAAACAGGTCATCGATTCTAGGTAGTGGATACTTGTTCTTAATTGTGACCTCATTAAGTGATCTGTAATCTATGCACATTCTTTGTGTACGATCTTTCTTCTCTACAAACAATACTGGTGCACCCCAAGGTGAAGAACTAGGTTGTACATAACCCTTATCTAGCAGTTTCCTTATTTGTTTCTTAAGTTTCGCTAATTCATTCACTCCCATTCTATAAGGTCTCTTAGCTACGGGTGTAGTTCCAGGTAAAAGTTCAATTATAAACTCAATATCTCATTCAGGTGGCATACCTGCTAACTCCTCAGGGAAGACATCTGGATACTCATTTACTATCTGTATATCCTCTAGGGTTGTGCCCTCCAATTGATTATCCCAACATATTTCCGAGGCTAACTGTGTTACCACATACTCAACTTTCTCTCCAGATGGAGTGGTTAGATTCATGAAACTGTTCCCACAATTTATAACTACCTTCCAGGACCTCAACCAATCCATACCCAAGATAACATCAATTCCAGATGAGTCTATGACTACAAGGTTGGCTTGAAATTCTACCCCCTTATGATGAGACTAGCAGCTAAGCATATCCAATTTGCTTTCATTTCCCCTCCAGGTGAGTTTACTAACATGGGTTTCTTCATAACATATACGGAAATACCATGCTTCTTTATGAAAGTATATGCTTTGAAGGAATGCGAAGCACCAGAATCGAAAAGTACTATAGCTGAGTTTGAGTTGACCAAAAACATACCGATCACCACATCAAGTGCCTCCTGAGGTGTCTCTACAGTCACATGATTGGCCTTTCCACGAACATAGTTCTACTGCATATTAGCCGTCTTCTTAGGACATCTGTTGGAGTAATGTTCTGGTTCTCCACAGTTGAAACATCTATTGTCATTGACTGCATTTGGCACCTTTGGTGCGCCATTCTTTGGTGGAACATTAGGGACATTGCTCTTCATAGGAGCATTGTTAGTTTGCTGCTAGCGCTGGACCGGTGCCTTATACTGTTGCTTCTGTTGCTGTGCACGCTGTGGTTGCTGGTTGTAGTTGATCAGACTAGACTGGCCCTGATAGCGCTCCTGTGGATGAGTCTACTGAGAATTGGTACGGAAGCAAGAGTTGCTCCCAGATTGCTATCCCTGGAACTTCCTTTTTTTGGCCTCCATCTCATGGCGCTTGTTCTCAATGACCAAGGCTTTATCCACTTGTTGCTGAAAACTAGCAAAGGTATAGGACAACAGTTGGTACTGGAGACCATCATTCAGACCTTCCATGAATAGCTCCTGCCTCTTCTCATCATCCTCCACTTCAGTAGGTGCATACCATGACAATTGTATGAACTTGTCACGATACTCTGCAACAGACATACTCCCTTGCTTGAGAGCAAGAAATTCCTTCCTTTTCAGCTTCATCAACCCAGCAGGCACATGATGAGAGCGAAAGACACTGCGAAACTCTTGCCAAGAGATGGGATTAGTTTCATTACGGCCAAAACGGAAAGAGTCCCACCAGTCAAGTGCATCCCCTTGCAGCTGTCAACAAGCATACAAAACCTTCTCTTTGTCATCACACTGTGCAATCTCAAGTTGCCTCTCAATTGCACGCAGTCAATCATCAACTTGAAGTGGGTCAGTGGAATGTTTCAAAATACGCGGATGTCCCTTTAGAAACTCTCCCCTCTTGTCCCTAACTTGAGAGGGTGCATTCCCATTCCCATTATTCTGCATGCTCTGAGCCATCTGTCGAAGCAATTGAGTTTGCATCATCATCAGTTGCTCCATGGTGATGGGGGTGGCAGCGGCAAGTCCTTGCCTCCTTGGTTGTTCCTCCTAGTGTTCACCATCTGTAGATACTTCATATAAGTCCCATATGTCCAAAATTTATAACCTTTATAAGAGATAATGGCCTAATAAGAGTAGATATCACAAGATCAAAGACAAGAGATATATATAGGGTATACAAGAAGATAATTGTTCTTAACTTTTCAGCGATTTGGACAAACAGCAGTGCAGTAAAATGAGCATATCTCACTCTCTATTTATCATCTGAATGCAAATTTTACCTTTCTGGAAAGCTTATGAAATTATCTACAACCTTCATTTAGAACATATTTTTAGATTCTAACGTTTAATCAGGCAAAAACAGACGACAAGCAGTACTACTCTAGATTTCTGACAGCATAGAAACATCAACTTATAACAGTTGTATCTCACAATTCATAACAGGTATTGAGGTGATTTTAGAGCCAAAAGAAAAATGTAGAAGTCTACTTATCTCCATAAAATTTTCATGACCATTGGACATCTAGAACATGAGATATGAACTAATAAAGATGGACTGCTCAGAATGATACCGAATGGACAGCAAGATAAAAAGAAACCCAACTATTTATTCATATCGTCCTTAGGCCTTAATCTTAAACTAAATGACTGTGGACATGCCCACAAGTCATCTCAATCATGACAAAAATCCAAATCAAACATTATCCATCATGACAATCATCCAACCACTCAAGTAACAATTGTTCAACCATTGAAAAGAAAAAAAACTAACACACTCTCGCATATATATATGCGTGTTTATTACATATTTTGAGGAAATCCTCCTATGGGTCGATGTTGGTGCTGGTGTTGGGGTCTCCATAGTCTCCTCTGTTCCTTGGGGGCGATTCAGGAGGAATTCGTGGCGTCTCCACATCAGGACCACCTTGCTACTGCTTCAATGTAGCATTCTCAAGGGCAGGCTGCAAGTATGCCTTCGCCATGACATCTAGCTCATCCAAGGTTTGATCCAAGTTAGTGTTGGTCTGGGCAAGCTCATCAGGGTAGGCCTAAGCCTATGATTCTCCTCCCCAAGTGGTGCAGCGATGTTGCAGGTGGATCGGCCGCTCCGACGACGAGGAAGATAACGATCCTCCTCCCATTTGATGTCGTCAAAATGGCGGTCGCGATTGACCACCAACGCCTGTCGAGCAGCATCCCGGATGGCGGCTGCACGTGAGCCGTGCAGTGATAGCACGGTGGATGTAGCACACCCGACTCCCTTTGGGAATGTACACCTCTGTCTCCCAGAAGCCGGTGTAGTCGGGGTGGGTCCAATGCTCTGTCCGGTACTGCACGGTGCAACTGGTGTGGTAGCGGCATACAAGGGAGAGAAGCTTTGGGTGGTAGTAGGCATCGCCCTGCAAATCATAGTGGATCTCCGCGGTCCACCCCTTAGCCAACAGTGCGGCATCATGTTGATGGAGATGGTGGAGATGGTGGTGGTGATGGTGATGACTACCATGCCGCACTGTTGGCTAAGGGGTGGACCGCGGAGATCCACTATGATTTGTAGGGTGATGCCTGCTACCACCCAAAGCTTCTTTCCCTTGTATGCCGCTACCACACCAAGTGCACCGTGCAGTACAGAACGGAGGATTGGACCCACCCCGACTACACCGGCTTCTGGGAGACAGAGGTGTACGCCCATGAAGGGAGTCGGGTGCGCTACATCCACCGTGCTATCACTGCATGGCTCACACGTGCAGCCACCATCCGGGATGTTGCTCGACAGGCGTTGGTGGTCAATCACGACCGCCACTTCGACGACATCAAATGGGAGGAGGATCGTTATCTTCCCCGTCGTCGGAGCGGCCAGTCCACCTGCAACATCGCCGCACCACTTGGGGAGGAGAACCATAGGCTTAGGCCTACCTTGATGAGCTTGGCCCAGACCAACACCGACTTGGATCAAGCCTTGGATGAGCTAGATGTTATGGGGAAGGCATACCTGCAGCTTGCCCTTGAGAATGCTACGTTGAAGCAGCAGTAAGGAGGTCCTGATGTGGAGACTCCAGGTATTCCTGCTGAATCGTCCCAAGGAATAGAGGAGGCTTTGGAGACCCCAACACCAGCACCAACATCGACCCATAGGAGGATTTTCCAAAAAAAATATAATAAACACACATAGATGTACGAGAGTGTGTTAGTTTCTTTTCTTCTCAATGGTTGAACAATTGTTATTTGAGTGGTTGGATGATTGTCATGATGGATAATGTTTGATTTGGATTTTTGTCATGATTGTGATGACTTGTAGGCATGACCAGTCATTTAGTTTATGATTAAGGCTTAAGGATGATATGAATAAATAGTTAGGCTTCTTTTTATCTTGCTGTCCATTCTGTATCATTCTGAGCAGTCCACCTTTATCAATTTATATCTCATTTTCTAGATGTTTAATGGTCATGAAAATTTTATGGAGATAAGTAGACTTTTGCATCTTTCTTTTGACTCTGGAATCACCTCAATACCTATTACGAATTGTGAGATACAACTGTTGTAAATTGATGTTTCTGTGCTGTCAGAAATCTAGAGCAGTACTGCTTGTCGTCTGTTTTTGCCTGATTAAACGTTAGAATCTGAAAATGTGTTCTAAATGAAAGTTGTAGATAATTTCATAAACTTTTCAGAAAGGTAAATTCGTATTTAGATGATAAACAAAGTGAGATATGCTCATTTTACTGCACTGCTGTCTGTTCAACTCGCCGAAAAAGTTCAGAACAATTATCTTCTTGTATACCCTCTCTCTCTATATATATCTTATCTTTGATCTTGTGATACCTACTCTCATTAGGTCATTATATCTTAAAGGTTATATATTTTGGACATATGAGACTTATATGATGTATCTACAAATGGTGAACATTAGGAGGAACAACCAAGGAGGACAAGACTTGCCGCCGCCACCCCCTGTTACCCTAGAGCAATTGATGATGATGCAAACCCGGTTGTTGCAGCAGATGGCTCAGAATATGCAGAACCATGGGAATGAAAATACACTATCACCTGGGAAAGGCTAACGTTGTAGCAGATGCTTTGAGTAGGAAGAGTTATGTTAACATGGCCTATACAACTCAATTACCTAGAGAGTTGTGTGAGAAGTTCAAACACCTGAATTTGGGTATTGTGGCTAACACTATGGAATTAGAGGTAGAACCTACTTTAGAACGAGAGATTCATAAGGGACAGTTGAATGATGAGAAGATCAAAGATATTGTTGAACGTATAGTGATTGATAAAGCCCCAGATTTCCACATGGATGAACAAGGAACAGTATGGTTTGGTAAAAGAATTTGTGTGCCAGAAATGATGTCTATTAGAGAGTCTAATTTGAGGGAAACTCATGACTTGGCCTATTCTATACATCCGGGAGTACTAAAATGTATCTTGATCTTAAAGAGAGATATTGGTGGTATGGACTAAAAAGAGATGTAGCTGAACATGTGGCCATATGTGATACGTGCCAAAGGGTAAAGGTAGAGCATTAGAGGCCAGCAGGTTTACTTCAACCCATGAAGATACCCGAGTGAAAATGGAAAGAAGTTGGAATAAATTTCATAGTGGGATTACCCCATACACAGAGGGGATATGACTATTTGAGTAATCGTAGACCGTCTGACAAAAGTAGCACATTTCATTCCTGTCAAGACAACTTACTCCGGTGCGAAGTTGGCAGAGCTATACATGGAAATGATTGTATGTTTATATGGAGTATCAAAGAAGATTGTTTTAGACAGGGGTACACAGTTCACATCTCATTTTTGGCAGAAGTTGCACGAGTCCATGGACACGAAGTTGAACTTTAGCTCAGCTTATCATCCTCAGACAGATGGGCAGACCGAGAGAACAAATCAGATTTTAGAGGATATGTTGAGAGCTTGTGCTCTACAGTACGGGACAAGTTGGGATTAGAGTTTGCCCTATGCTGAATTCTCTTATAACAATAGCTACCATAAAAGTCTTAAGATGGCACCATTTGAAGTGTTGTATGGCAGAAAGTGTAGAACACCACTGTTTTGGAATCAAACGGTGGAAAGTCAAGTCTTTGGACCAGAAGTCTTGCAACAGGCGGAGAAACAGGTACAAACAATAAGGCCAAACTTGAAGGTTGCACAGTCTCGACAGAAGAGCTATACTGACACGAGAAGGAGGGATTTGGTGTTTGAGATTGGAGATTTTGTTTATCTCAAAGTTTCACCTATGAGAGGAGTTAAGAGGTTCCATACTAATGGAAAGTTGTCACCCAGGTATGTGGGACCCTTCAAGATCATCAACAGGAGAGAAGAAGTTGCTTACCAGCTGAAATTACCGGAACAGCTCTCAGGTGTTCATGATGTTTTCCATGTATCGCAGCTTAAGAAATGTTTGAGAATGCCTGAGGAAACTGGATATCCAAGAGGATCTATCGTACAAAGAATATCTAGTGAGAATCTTAGAAACAGCTGAGAGAATCACAAGGAGCAGAATTATAAAAATGTGTAAGGTTCAGTGGAACAGGCATTCGGTGGATGAGGCAACCTGGGAAAGAGATGATGCATCAGAAACACGATAAAATTCAGCGAAAGTGATTGAAACATAACAATCAACATGGATCTTCAATGCTATTGGACTGTCGGAAACAGGAAATCACGGGAAAGTAGTTAGGATTTTTTAGTCAAGGAGGAAAGGAAAAAAACTTATACCAGTTTGGAAGGTACCTGAACTACTGACTGCGGCAAATTATTGATCTGGCTTTCTGAAGCACCAGCGTGCTGGTGGTTATTTTCATCCAGTGCAAGCAGTGCGTCATAGTCATTTCTGCAACAAGCCAACAAGTGCTCTTTTAGGACGTTCAAAATTTCATAGTCCTTTTTTAGAGGTGGGGGTGTCCAAGAGAGAATTGCTATAGTAGCATAAATGCAGATAAAATAAACCACCCAGTACAAGATTTTAAACAGATGAATAGGCGGAAGATAAAATCATTTTTTTAATATCTTTCCTTGAGAAAAAGATGATATATGCACACGAAGAATGACATATAGATGATAGATACATAAAGCTTTCATTTCAAGCAATATAATGAATTGAACATGTAGACTGTTTTGAATTCTCAAGTCAATCAAGCAACTTGAAGGCGAGTGGAACTCTAACAGATGAATAGTAGAATGATCACTTACAAGTCAATGTTTGGTTGAATGTGCAAAGCACCAGGATATCTTGCTAAAGCAGCTCCCTGAAAGTAGCAAAATAGAAGCTGTTAATAATCTTCTATCTAAGGTAACAAAAAAAATGCTAACTCAATGAAGACTATCATCACAACTGAGTACAGAGAGCAGCTAAGAACACCCCTGTGGTAAAGTTAGGAGTCCAAAGCATCTACCAGAAAAGTACAAACAGAAGCCAAGGTATGATAGTGCTTGTCCATAGACAAACATATAACTGATCCAGTATTTAACCAATCAAATTCCAATGTATATTAATAATGTAGTAATACGGCCTTTCAAAAAATAACAACTGGAAGCCTAAAAAAGTTGTATAATGTTGCCATATGATTTGAATGCATTGAAGCTGAATAACATGTTGGTTGGTCTAAAGAAACCCAGAAAAAGTTCTTTTACTGATATTCAATTATTCATAGTAAAAACAAAAAAGGGCAAGGGAGAATTAATACCAATCCCAGTGTTATTGGAGCAGTATTCTGCAGACGGGAAATCATATCGTTTGTTGTCGCCAATCGAGCCCTAAGAGCATTTCAATAAGAACTCAAACGAGAAGCCCGGGCATCTCTCTATAATATAAAAAAGGATTAAACATGTCAATTTCAATAGAGACAGCACAGCAAAGGATTTTTTCATAAAGAATACTTTCTTTCTGCAAGATTTGGTTAGCATATTTCTTGTTTTTAATATTAAAAAATATTAACTTCATATTCAGATCTTGTATTGCAAGAAAAGCTATAAGAGCTACTGGTCATTAGCTCACACATATGCAAAACATAAAATGAGTTCAGTGCTCTCACAATATTGTTTTGGAACCTCCTTACAGGCCTAGATGTCTGATGTGTATCTTCTTCATGTTGAAGTGACATTGCTACGATTGCATTAATCTGTTTTATGGAAAACTGAGAATCTGACTGTTTTCTAATCATCAAGATGTTGAATGGAGTACTTAAGAGAGAGATGATGAGAAATTACCTCTTCTGTTGGGGCAAAACGAGGAGATTCATTGTAAAGCTGCTCCTGGAGTTGGCGAGCCAATAACTCATCCGACTCCAATTGTGCTTCTATGTTAGGATCAACAGAGGTTCCATTAGTGAATCCACTCGAACTCGGTCTAGCTTCAGGGGATATGTCATCTATGGTTATTACAGGAATATTATGCTGATGACTGGTATGATTTCTGCCAGCTGATATTTTTGACGATTGAAGAGAACCTCTAGGTTCGTCAACAGCACTAGAGCTTTCACCGGTATGAGAAGAAGTTGAGGTTTCTTTTCTCCATCCTTTACGAATCATTATTGTTTTATTCCCTAACCTATCAGGAACCATCATGGTTGCTCCACTAACTGAGCTATGATTGCCTCCAGCAGATCCATGGTTTTGATTAGATCGCATGGAAGATCCAGAGTCTCGTCTGGAACTACTAGTTGCGTTACCCATAGACGAAATGGGTAATTTACTTGTGTGGTTGTGTGTTGTTCTCCAACCTTGCTCCACGTTTATATCAGAACTGTTTTTGTTTACATAAGTTCCAGCAGTACTAAGATCAACCCTGCAACAACAGAGGTAGCAGTAAGACATACCACATGTTGCTTCTCCAACAGTATTGTGACCAGAAAAAAACAAAGTATTCATTTCATATGAAATATAAGGTATCTTGCTAAACAAAGTCGAGTGGGCAAAAAAAATGCCTTCTAAAGTAATCAGTTGGGTTTCAACGTAATCCATGTCCATCAAGCTAACTGTACTGTAATTATATCAGTTCATTCAACTACCATTTCTTACATAAGCCATATTGCCATGTTTTAATCTTTTAGAAGAGAAGACCATACTCAAATGAATTAGTATAGCATGAAATGAACTAGTTATTCCAGTCATAAAAGAGATGAAGTAAGACACCTTTTATGAGAACAGATAGAACATACCCCCTCAAATTAGCTTCTCCAATTTGATCACTATCCAAGATATCACTGCTAATTCCTTTTCCTTTGTTGTTGCGGCCTGATAAATTAGCTTCAGAACAATTGCTGCTGTTTGCATGATATTTGGACAGTGGAACCGAAGTCCTGCCAGTTGTCTGTTCTCAGTTTTTTTGTGGCCCTTGTGTCCATATTGTGTCCAGGGATTAATTTATTATTCACTTTAGATCTCTGCCTTGTCATTATTGGTGAATTATCAGTGAGGTCAATCACATTGCTTCTGTCAAATGCATCAAGCTGAGGATGTGGATGGTGCAAATGTTCACTTGAAGAGCACATTTCCCGTTTTTCATCAACTTTTACATTTCTCTTGGCTATGTTAGAGGGAGAAATACATCCATTGCGGACCAGCCTTTTTTGGCCAACATGCCTTCGAGGAACAACACACAGAGGGCTTGTAGGTCCTGCAATGACCTTGTTAGTGATCACTTCCCCTTTGATCTCCCCAGAACTTGATCCTGGACAAACATCAGCACCTGTTACACCTTTCAGCTTATCAGTAGTGCTAGTGCATGTTCTGTTTCCTGGTTTTCCCACTGGGATAGTAGGAAGACCTGATCCTATGCCTAGAAAGTTTGCATTCTGATGACCTGCATCTTGCTGAACAACCTCTCCATCTTTAGCTTGGAAGGTAGGTTTCCTTCCTCCAGTCACACTACAACTTATGTTGTTCGAAATGCTTCTGCTCTGATCCAAGCCATGTTTTTCAGCCCTCTTTTCATTGTCAACAGATATCCCTGTCCTGACAGATTTCTTTAGGGAAATTTTTGCATTATAGTCTTTTGACAGTTCCAGAATCTGTGCTGCTTCAGCTTGTTTGAAAATATGATCAGTATCTGAAGCTGCAGGCAATACACTACAAGCATTATTTTGACTTGAACCATGCAGGGAATTGTTCTTGAATCTAATTCTAAGTTTGCGCACTGGTGATGGATTAGAAGCTGCCATTGTATCATCCCTCCCAACAATAGAGCTGGAAACATGGTATTTTGACTGCTGTTGGTCAGGAGTGTCAGGAACCTCAAGAATCTCATCAAAATTCATGTCAGCCATATTCACTCTAGTTATTTAAGTTGCAGAAACTTGCCCCTTCACCTGTGCATGGAAACTTAAGATTCAACATTTTTTCCAATGGTCACTTTACAAAACAAGCATTAACACTATAATGAGAACATTACCTATATAAACAAGAAAGTAAAACCAATAAGCAATAAGAACATGCAAAAGCTTGATTGGGATTTGGGAAGCACAACCGTTACACATCAAAAGACCTTGAAAACTGGCATGGCTCTAACAATGGGGACACGGGACTTTGACGATGATAGCATGGTAGTGACACCGGGGATAGTGAGGCAGCTCATGGCAATATAGTCATGAATAGAATAGCAGGTGAAAGCAGAGAAAAAAAAGGAAGGTTGGGACTTGGAAGCAGGTAGACTAGGGGATGGTGTGATTAGAAGTATGGGTGTAGGACAAGATCGCAACAGTTGGACTGGATACAGCTAGTCAGATACCAAAAACAACAGAAGCGGGACATTCAACTGAACTAGGTGAATGCTTTCTTTAAAAATAATGATTTTCAGAAAAAAGTTAATCCTAACCAGATAGGATTGAGGACTAATTCAAGACAAAAACAGTTAGCATTGAGCATATCAAGCATGTAGCAGGCTAGCAGCTTGCCTAATTTTGAAGTGCAATATACTATCTAGTTGTTACAAATGCCTTATGTACTTTACTTAAAACAATTCAAAACAACATAACCTATCTTTCAAATTTTCCCAAATCAGCCACTATGTTGTATCGGTAACATCAAGCAATGCAATTGATTTACTCAGAACACATTTCAAACACATCCCCGAATTACAGGTAAATACCTGCATGGTGCTATAACATCAAATTATTAATCTCATCAACTCTTAAGCTGAGGTTTACTCTCAGTGACAACTCCAGGGCTGGCCAGAAGGCCCTATTACCCCTACTGGTCCACAATAACTTGCCACTACCTGGCCACCAGCATACCTGCGGCGTACAAAAGTACGATTGTCATATGTAAAATTTGGCGGCTTTGCCTCACCTGCTTATCCCCTCTAGAGAGAGCTCAACGAGACGGTGCTACCAGGCCGGTGCAGACCTGCCTTCAACGCACTAGGGTTGAGATTCGTCTACGCCACGAGTAGAAGGGCGGCACGACAGAGTGGAGAAGAACAACGGCGGCCCGATCGCCCCGTATCGGATGGAGATGGAAAGGAGCGCAAAAGCCGCGGAGGAGGGCCGCGGCGTGGAGGTAGAGGAAACGCTGTGGCGGGGACGCGATTGGGAGAGGACGCGAAATGCGGCCACACAATCCAAAACTCATGGAAATCACAGTTGGGAACCCATCGGCGTGTCTAGAACCAGCGAAGAACCCTAGCACGCAATAATACGACGACGTCGACGGAGATTACCTTGATTTTTTCTCCCAATCTAATGGTCTTACAAGTTTGCTAAGTATTGAACAGGAAATTGAGTTTATTACATACACTTATAGATTGTGGAATGAGAAGTGTATATAGGTTCAATAAGAAGGCAAACTTGATGATATTCCACATAATGTTCAAATCAAGGTCAAAATTGTGTATTGTTGTGTTGGAAGATCACGGAAACAATATAGTTCAAGAGAAAGACAACAATGCAAATGGAGTTGATGAAATGACTTCTATGTTAAGGAATATCATAGTATCATGAGAAAGCAAGCATATTTGGCAAATGTTAAAAGAGACATGAGTTGATGATTTTGGATTGGTCTCAATAATGGCTTGCTTTGCATGAACAAGAAGAGTTTGATAGTGGATTAGCTTTGATCAAGGATTGAAGAATGAGTCAAGAATGCATAAGTGAAGAAATACCAAGCAAAGATTTAAATGACAAAGGACACAACTCATATTGGATATAAGTCGGTCTCTATGTTGGTTTGCTTGTATGGATAAAGATTTGGAAAATCACTTTGCATTGCTTTGATCAAGCTAGAAGTATGAAGATAGATATTAAAGTGAGTGTTAGGAGTGTTAAACCAAGATGAAGAGGATATAAGGAATCGTGAATTGGCTTGACCATATTGATGTTGATTCATATATGTCTTTATGTGAATCAAACTAAAGCTTGATTGATCTCAACATTCATATCTAGAAGATATTCAAGCAAGGATCATACTATTGAAGAAATGATTTTTCAATGGATGCTTAATATGATGTGACTTGAGTATGGCTTGATAAGGTGAAGATAGCAAGTAAAGGGCTTCGAGGGACTAAGCGAAGGTGAAGGGCAAGCGATGGCTTGAGTACCGAGGTACCATGGCTAAGGTGAAGAAGAGAGTACTTGCATTGAGTCAAAGAACTAATCAAGCTATGAGGAGTTCTATTGTGTTGAGGATCAAATCATTAATGAAAGTGACTTGAAGCCATTGAGGTGAACTCATATGTATGGAAATAGTTCAAGTCACATGCTCAAGGTGTGTTTGCTCGAATAGATGAGATAAAGATGATTGCAACCCCTTATGAAGTGATATTGAGAAGAAATGACATATGAAGACATTGAAGACTCAAGTGGTTAAAATGGTTATATTCTCTTGATCTTGAGTATAGGTATGACGTACTATCAAGGGGGATGCAATACGAATCATAGACAAGTCTCAAGTGCTCAAACTAACCAAACCCAAGTGCTAACATGAGAGAAACACATTAGCACAACACTTGTACTTATTGATCTTAGGGCTTGTTCTCTGCTGGGTTGGATAGCCATCAAAACAAGCTTTCCGAAAAGTCCAAGATCACTGAAAATGGAGTTCAGAGTAAAAAGTTATGGCATTTTCTGTGAGGTGACCTGTGCTGTTTCTGGGAGCTGCGGCAGTGTTGCGAGTTGCCGCGGCAATGCCGCACTTGTACAAGTCATAATAGCTAGTTTCCGAACTGCAACGGCTAGCTTGTGTGGGGTGACTATAAATACCCATCCCACGCCTCCTAGTGTTGTTGTTGATGCTCCAACCATTCCAAACCCTTCCCAAGCTATTTGTAAGCTCTCTTTAACCCCTCTCATTTTGAGAGTAAGTGATTAGTGATTGATTAAGTGTTAGAAATTAAGAGCAAGCCAATTCTTGAGCACTTGTTGGGCTTCGTCAATCTTCGTTGTGCATTTGTTACTCTTAAAGGTGAAGCCTCCTAGACGGCTAGGCGTCGCCCGGCGAGCTTCCGTGCTTGTGGTGAACCGCGGGACAGTTTGTTAATCACCCCATTGATCTAGTGGAAACCCCTCATCTCAAGAGTTCACTCTCTTGACTTGAGAACGAGGATAAGGGTTGTAAAGCCTAAGCCTTAGTGGCTTCCTCAATAATGTAGACATAGGCAAGCCTTGGTGGCGAGCTGAACCACGGGATAAATCTTGTGTCTTGTCTCCTTTATGTTTTGAATTGCATTATCCGTGTTCCACTCGATCTACTTGGTTGTGCATGTTTATGAGTGCAGGTACTTAGTGGACTTACCACTGGACATCTCCATGCACATCTCCAAGTTTGGGTTTTAGGCGTAGCTGCTGTTGAAGCTCTCTACGCAGGCGCGACAGTGCCGCATTCTTAGCAAGGCAGTGCTGTAGTGCGGCAGTGCCGTGCGACGAAGCAGCAGTGCCGCGCACTCTACTAATCCGCTGCAAGTTTTATTTGTTGTTAATTTTTAGAAGAGCCTATTCACCCCCCCTCTAGGTGACATCAAGGTCCTTTCACTTTATACAAAGCAAACCAGACAACTAAACATATCAATTACTAGCCAGTGAAAGCCCATGACAAGTGGTGGAGCAAGAGGATGATCATGGTGGATGATGATGACCAAAAGATGATCAAGTGCTTCATATTTAGAAAAGAAGAAAGAGAAAAACAAAAACTAAGGAGATCAAGGCAAAGGTATAAGATAGGTTTTTGTTTTGTCACTTAAGACACCATAGAGGGTGTAAGTGCACCTAGGATCGATAGCTATACTATAAAGAGGGAAAATCTTTGGCTAAGCGGTTATCGAGTGCTACTAGGTGACATGATTCTTACATATGCATTTATGAACGTAGTGTGCTAACTTTGACCCTTGTAAAATGCCTTGAAAAATGCTAACTCACGTGCACACAAGTTCTACACTCTGTGGTTAGCAACTTGGAAACAAGGGTAAAGTGGTTGCGGACTTAGAAAATGAAAAGGTGGCAAAGGTGCATGACCGGACGCTGGTGCCGGGGTGACCAGACTCACCCTGGGTGCGTTAGGTCAATAATAGAGGTGGCGCGCTGATTGGCCGAGAGGGCCGATGAAGGACCGGACGCTAGACCTAACTCCAGCGTCGTGTCCGGTCATGACTTAACCCTCGAGTGCGTTGTCTAGTAGCCGTTGGAGATGAGCAGCACACGTTCAAAACAAGGACACGTGGCAATGGATTAGCGATCGGACACTGGTGTGGGCGTGTCCAATCAACCTAACCGGTGCATCCTGTCAGCATGCAGAAAGCTCCCCTTTGTCCCTAATGGCTCTATTCGTTTGGGGAGCTCTATAAAAGGGGTTTGGCCGGCTTGGGGCTCACTCTCTTGGCACTTTGACATACTTGACATCCTTGTGAGCCTAGGCAAACACGTCCCACTCATCTCCATCATTGATTCGCCATCATAGTGAGATTAGGAGTGATTCCAAGTGCATTTGCTTGAGTGATTGCATCTAGTGACACTTGGAGATAGTTGTGGCTGCGGATTTCTTATTTCTCTTGGTGGTTGCCGCCACCTAGATGGCTTGGAGTAGCGGATGAGCTTTGGCATGTGTTGTTGATTGTTCATGGCCGGCTCCGGTGATTGTGAGGGGTCTTGCACCTTTTTCGGCGAAGAGCCATAAGGTAGCTCTAGTAAATTGCTCGTGTCATTAAGTTACCTCACTTGTGGGTAGGTTCTTGCGGTGTCCAATTGTTGGATGAGATTCGTGCAACACCTCTTAGTCGCCGAACCACCAAGTGTTGGTCGACACAACGGGGACTAGCGTGTCGGCAAGCACGTGAACCTCAGGAGAAAAATCTTGTCTCTTGTGTGATTGGATTTCTCCCGGTGATTGGTTGTCATCATATTGTGATTGGTTTATTCCTCGACGTGGTGGTGTAATCACCCTACTCACTCCATTACTTTCTTGCAAACTAGTTGTAGCAAGCTCTTTAGTGTAGCTAATTTTGAGAGCTTGCTTTGTAGCTTAGTTTCATCTAGTGGAGTTCTTTATTGTAGCCTTGTTCAGAGCTCTTAATGAGTAGTGACTTAGATTTTGTGTCTGCCTAGTGATTATAGCAACTAGAATTATTGGGATAGGT
The DNA here is from genome assembly GCA_904845875.1 of Miscanthus lutarioriparius. Classification (NCBI taxonomy): domain Eukaryota; kingdom Viridiplantae; phylum Streptophyta; class Magnoliopsida; order Poales; family Poaceae; genus Miscanthus; species Miscanthus lutarioriparius. The sequence continues at coordinate 25,881,115 of CAJGYO010000011.1, read as the reverse complement.
GGCTTGCAACCCTTGTAGAGCTAGAGAAAAATTGCATTACACCGTTTGTCATACTAATCAATTGCTCTAGTGATCTTATAGATATTTAGATAGGCTATTCACCCCCCTCTAGCCATATTAGGACCTTTCAAGTGGTATCAGAGCCGTGGTCACTGTTTGATTGAAGGCTTAACAACCTTGGTGTCAAAAGATGGCTCCAGTTGTGTTTAACCATGTGGGTGGGACAAACTACCGTTCTTTGATGGCACATGCTATGATTATTGGAAGAGAAATATGAAGATGTATCTTGGTTCAATCAATGACCAAGTGTGGGATGTGACCAAGAGTGACTATGTGATTCTTGATCTGGACAATCTCACCAACAATGACAAGGCCAACAAGCAATGCAATACAATGGCTCTTAACACCATCTACAATGCCATTCATTCCAAGGTATTTGAGCAAATCAAGGATTGTAAGAAAGCTAGTGAGGTGTGAAAGAGATGGGAGGAGACCTATGAGGGTATACCGGCGGTGAAGAGTGCCAAGTTGTACATTCTCAAGGACAAGTTGACAAGCTTCGAGATGAAGGATGATGAGAGCATTTCAGAGATGTTCCATCGATTGCAAGTGATTGTCAATGATTTAAAGGCTTTGGGTGAGAAGATCAATGATGATGATGTCTCTCATCGGTCTTGATGTGCTTACCTCCAAGATTTGAGATATTGAGAATGCTCATCATAAGAGGAGGATTGAAGGAGCTTACCCCTAACCAAGTACTAGGTGATGTCATGACACAGAGACATACTATATGGAAAGGGAGGGGGTTGACAAGGATGAGAAGGAAGATGAAGACAAGAAGAAGAAGAGTGTAACATTCAAGGCTAGCTCATCATCCAAGAATAAGGGCAAGTCCAAGAAAGAATCAAGTGATGATAAAGATGCTAGTGACATTGATGATGAAGCTATGGCTCTCCTTGTACGCAAGATGGGAAAATTCATGAAGAAGAAGGGCTATGGTGCAAGAAAGAGAAGAGACCACAACAAGGAGTATATGAGGAGATGCTACAAGTGCAAGAGCCTAGATCACGTTGTAGCGGATTGTCCCTACAATAGTGACAATGATGAGGATGAGAAGAAGAAGCATAAGAAGGAGAAGAAGGAAAAGAAGGAGAAGACGGAGAAGAAAACGACCTTCCAAAAGAAGAAGGATGGAGGCTATGTGGTGACATGGGATAGTGATGGCTCTTCGGATAGTGATGATTCTAGTGATGATGACAATAAATCTATCAAGAAGGCACTAGCAAGCATCGCCATCAACAACAAGCCTTCTATCTTCGACACTCCATCGACATGCCTCATGGCAAAGCCTACCAAGATAAAATATATGAGTGATGATAATTGTGAAAGTGATGATTGTAGGAGTGATAATGATGAGGAGTATATCAAGGAGATCTTAGATATGTGTGAGCAAGTGCACACTTGCTTTGAGATGAAGAGAAAGGAGTACAAAGAATTGCGCAAGAAGATCAAATCTCTTGAGCAATTCTTTGATGAGCTCAATACTTCTCATGAGAGTCTAAAGGAAGACCATGAGAATCTTGTCAAAACTCACTCTAAGCTTGAAAAGGCTCACTCCTCTCTCCTCGAGCAAGTCAAGAAGGAGCAAGTGATTGTGTCATATGATGTGGGACTAACATGTGATATTCTTGATGAATTATTTTATAAGCCCATTGTTGTTGCTCCCACTAATCCTTCTTGTAGCACTACTACTTCCACTTCACCTTTGAGTGATGGTTTCACTTGTGATGCCTCACTAATGGTGAAAAATGAGACCCTCAAGAAGGAGGTAAATGAGCTCACTCGTGCCTTAGGCAATGCCTATGGTGGAGATGCCCGCTTACTAAAGTGCTTGGATAGCTAAAGGTTTTCTCTTAACAAAGAGGGATTAAGCTATACCCTAAAGAAAGGCAAGGCGGTCTTTGTCACTCCTAAAGCTAGCTTTACAAAGGGCAATGGTCGATTTTGCAATAGATGCAAGCAAGTTGGGCATATAGAGCAATATTGTAAAATTAACAAGAACAAGCAACCTAATGTATCCTCAATTAGATTTGATTCTTGTTACATGCTTGTTAAGGGTGCCAATGGTGTGAAGACTAAGTTTATTGGTACACCAATTGTGGGCTCAAAGAAGAAAGCCATTTAGGTACCAAAGGCCTTAGTAACTAACCTTCAAGGACCCAAGCAAGTTTGGATACCTAAAAAAATTGATCTTCTTTTGTAGGTCAATTATAAAGCTGGAGGAAGGCATTGGGTGCTTGATAGTGGGTGCACACAACACATAACTGGTGATTTAAGAATGTTTAATTCAATCAATGCAAATGAGAGCAATGGAATTGATAGTATCATATTTGGTGACAATGGCAAAGGCAAGGTCAAAGGCCTTGGTAAAATTGCAATATCCAATGACTTGCGTATTTCCAATGTGCTACTAGTAGAGAGCTTGAACTTCAACCTATTATCGGTAGCTTAATTGTGTGATCTTAATTTTAAGTGCATATTTGATGTGGATGATGTAGAGATCATAAGTGTAGATGGCTCTAACTTGATATTCAAAGGATTTAAATATGAGAATCTATACTTGGTTGATTTCAATGCTAGAGAAGCTCAATTATCAACATGTTTGCTCACTAAGTCTAGTATGGGTTGGTTATGGCATAGAAGTCTTGGTCATGTTGGAATGAAATAATTGAACAAGTTGATTAAACATGATCTAGTTAGAGGCTTGAAAGATATCACATTTGAGAGAGGATAAGCTATGTAGTGCATGTCAAGCCGGAAAGCAAGTTGGCAACACTCATCCTAAAAAGAGCATCATGAGTACATCCAAGGCATTTGAGTTATTACACATGAATTTGTTTGGACCAACCACATACACTAGCATTGGTGGAAACAAATATGAATTTGTGATTGTGGATGATTTCACTAGATACACATGGGTGTTCTTTCTTGTTGACAAGAGTGATGTGTTTGCAACCTTCAAGACATTCATCAAGAGAGTTCATAATGAGTTTGAAACGACCATGAAGAAAGTGAGAAGTGACAATATAAGTGAATTCAAGAACACAAGAGTTGATGAGCTTTGTGATGAGTTTGGAATTAGGCATCAATTCTTAGCCAAGTACACTCCTCAATCAAATAGCCTAGTTGAGAGGAAGAATAGAACTTTGATTGATATGGCAAGATCAATGTTGAGTGAGTACAATGTGAGTCATTCATTTTAGGCCAAAACAATCAACACGGCTTGCTACTATAGCAACTAACTCTATTGTCATCCCATGATGGAGAAGATACCATATGAGCTATTGAATGAAAGAAAGCCCAACATTACATACTTTCGGGTTTTTTGTTGCAAATGCTACATATTGAAGGAAGGCACTAGATTAAGCAAGTTTGAGACGAAATGTGATGAAGGTTTCTTCCTTGGTTACTCAACTACTAACAAGGATTATAGAGTTTGGAATTTGGCTAGTGGTACTCTTGAGGAGGTTCATGATGTGGAATTTGATGAAACAAATGGTTCCCAAGAGGAAGATGAGAATCTAGATGATGTGAGAGGCACTTAATTGGTCAATACAATGAAGAACATGGACATTGGTGATATAAAGCCTAGAAAAGTGATTGATGTTGAAGATGACAAGAATCTAGTGCTATCTAACTCAAATATGCAAGCTAGTGGCTCACATGATCAAAATCAAGCTAGTAGAAGTGATGACAAAGTGCAAGATCAACAACAAGTGGCTAGTTTATTATCTCAACCAAATGATTAATCAAGTGCAAGCAATCAAGTTCAAGTGCTCTAACCAACCAATGTTGTAAGACATCAACCTTTGGATTCTATCATTGGTGATATTTCAATAGGCATACAAACAAGATCAAGATTGACATCATTTTGTGAACACTTCTTATTTGTGTCATCCATTGAACCGAATAAAATAGATGAAGCTTTGTTGGATGTTGATTGGGTAAATGCTATGCATGAAGATCTAAATAACTTCACAAGAAACCAAGTATAGGAGTTAGTTGAGAAGCCTAAAGATCATAATGTGATTGGAACAAAGTGGGTCTTTCGGAACAAGCAAAATGAAGATGGGATAATTGTAAGGAACAAAGCAAGATTAGTGGCTCAAGGTTACATTCAAGTTGAAGGTCTTGACTTTGGAGAAACATATGCCCTGGTTGCAAGATTGGAAGCAATTAGGATCTTGTTAGCCTATGCTTGTGCCCATAACATCAAGTTATACCAAATGCATGCGAAAAGTGCATTTCTCAATGAGTACATCAATGAAATTGTGTATGTTGAGCAACCTCCTAGGTTTGAAGATGAGAAGAAGCCCAACCATATCTACAAGTTGAAGAAGGCTTTGTATAGATTGAAACAAACACCAAGAGCATGGTATGAGAGATTGAGGGACTTTCAACTCTCTAAGGGATTCATTATGGGCAAGGTTGACACCACTCTCTTCACTAAAAAGATTAGCAAAGACTTGTTTATGTTACAAATCTATGTTGATGATATCATATTTGGATCAACCAATCAAGATTTTTGTAAGGAGTTTGGAAAGATGATGGCAAGTGAGTTTGAGATGTCTATGATTGGAGAGCTTAGTTACTTCCTTAGTCTTCAAATCAAGCAAATAAAGAATGACATATTTGTGAGTCAAGGCAAGTACATCTATGACATGCTCAAGAAGTTTAGAATGGATGATGCTAAAGCTATTAGTACACCAATAGGGACAAATAGAAACTTGGATAATGATGCTAGTGGCAATATGGTGGATCAAAAGATGTATCGGTCTATGATTGGAAGTCTACTCTATGTGACCGCATCAAGACCGGATGTGATGTTTAGTGTATGCATGTGTGCTAGATTTCAAGCCTCTCCAAAAGAGAGTCATTTGAAGGCAACTAAGAGAATATTAAGGTACTTGAAGCATACACAAAATGTTGAATTATGGTATCCCAAAGGAGCAAAATTTGAGTTGATTGGATATTTGGACTCTGATTATGCGGAATGTAAAGTTGAGAGAAAGAGCACATCAGGCACATGTCAATTATTGGGAAGATTATTTGTGTCTTGGTCATCAAAGAAGCAAAATAGTGTAGCACTTTCAACCACCGAAGCGGAGTATATTTTGGCCGGTAGTTGTTGTGCTCAATTACTTTGGATGAAGTCTAGTTTGAATGATTTTGGAATCAAGTTCAAACAAGTGCCATAGCTTTGTGACAATGAGAGTGCCGTGAAGCTCACCAACAACCCAGTTCAACATTCAAGAACAAAGCACATAGATGTTCGCTATCACTTCATAAGAGATCACCAACAAAAAGGAGGCATTTGCATTAAGAGTGTGGGCACCGATGATCAACTTGCCGATATCTTCACCAAACCACTTGATGAGAAGAGGTTTTGCAAGCTAAGCAATGAATGGAACATACTTGACTTCTCAAATATGTATTGATGCACCCCCATTATATGACATGCCTCTCCTTCGAGCAAAGCAAGGTAAAGTTGATTGACATGTCATTCATCCGTTGCTAATGACTTGTTTAGTTCATCTAGTTATTCCTATCATGTCTTAGGCTCATTCATGGAAATCAAATGAATTTGATGCTTGTATGGTAACACTATTGCTTGTATGCTTGAAATAATCTAGTGGTAGCATATGACATGTTTGTGGGCTTGTGAACCTAGTGTTTGATCTAGAAAATAAGTTATAAGTGTTTAACTCAACATGGTACAAGATAACCCTTATTTAGATGTGTGAAGAAGCTTGTCCTTGGATCAAACCGAGCTAAATATCTTTTGTAAGTGATCTAGATTGAACCAAATTGGGAAAATAATCCTCACTTAACATGGTTTCACCCCAACCTATCTAAAATTTGAGCTCATCTTTTGTGCTAATTGTTGACAGAGGGGGAGAGAATTCACAAAGATAGTAAGAGATAGGGGGAGCAAATAAATGAAATGACATTGTAAGGGGATCAATTAAAATTTGAAGCACACAAGTAGGGGGAGCAAGCTCATGAACTTGTATATTGCATTTGTATGTGCATTACATATGTTTGCTTGCATAGCACAAGTTTTTAAATTTCCTATCCATGATTGTGTGGTGTATGCCAGATTATAGAAAATGGTTGATGCAATGAAAACTACCATGCATAGGATGGCTAGATATTCCTTGATCTTTTACAAGTGGTACTAGAACCTTGCTTCTAATGTTGATCTCACGAGGTATCTAGTTTGTCTTTGCTTTTCAAGTGGTATCTAGCAAACCATGGTGCTGAGGATGGTGTTCAAATGGCAACTCCGATTGGTATCACGCTTCAAAGGTTTATTCTTTACACCTTAGCATCATTTGGTAGCTATTACTCTCCTAAATTTTCAATCCATGCATATGTGAAAGCTTTTAAATCCAAACTCTTAGCACATATGTAGGAGGAGCTAATACTACCAATTTAGGTTGATGAAACTTGTCCATAACCTTTACACATGGTAATATGCTTGAGCAAGCAACATTAATCCAAATAGATTTTATTGAACATCTTTGTAAATAGGTTGTCATCAATTACCAAAAAGGAGAAGATTAAAAGCCCTAGTTTGGTTTTGTATAATTGATGAAACCTAGAAACTAATCCTTGTACTAAGTGTGTAGATATGAAAGGATGGTCCCATGCCAAGTGATGGAGCAAGAGGATGATCATGGTGGATGATGATGACCAAAAGATGATCAAGTGCTTCACATTTGAAAAAGAAGAAAGAGAAAAATAAAAACCAAGGAGATCAAGGCAAAGGTATAAGATAGGTTTTTGTTTTAGCACTTAAGACACCATAGAGGGTGTAAGTACACTTAGGATCGATAGCCGTACTATAAAGAGGGAAAATCTTTGGCTAAGCGGTTATCGAGTGCCACTAGGTGACATGATTTTTACATATGCATTTAGGAACCTAGTGTGCTAACTTTGCCCCTTATAAAATGCTTTGAAAAAATGCTAACACATGTACACACAAGTTCTACACTCTGTGGTTAGCAACTTAGAAGCAAGGGCGAAGTGGTTGCAGACTTAGAAAATGAAAAGGAGGCAAAGGTGCGTGATCGGACGCTGGTGTCGGGGTGACCGGACTCACCTTGGGCGTGTCAGGTCAATTATAGCGGTGGCGCGCTGATTGGCCAAGAGGGCCAAGGAAGAACCGGACGCTGGACCTGACTCTAGCGTCGTGTCTGGTCACCTTTTCGGAGGAGGTGAGTTGGCATGATCGGACGCGTAGGGGCCATGTCAGGTCGTTGATGACGTACGCTGGTGTCAGCATCTCAGGAGCGCACAGTAGAGCGGAGTAAGGATCGGACACGGGGGCTCGCTAGGTCGACGTTGATCAGACGCGTCCGGTCAGTCAATTTGTGCTCTGGAACCTCTCTATTCCTGATCGGACTCCACATGGCTAGCGTCCGGTCAATTCGTTTAGCGCGTCCAGTCATGACTTAACCCCCGAGTGCGTTGTCTAGTAGCCATTGGAGATGAGCGGCACACGTTCAAAGCAAGGACATGTGGCGATGGATTAGTGATCGAACGCTGGCACGGGCGCGTTCGGTCAACCTGACCGACGCGTCTGGTCAGCACGCAGAAAGCTCCCCTTCGTCCCTAACGACTCTATTCGTTTGGGGAGCTCTATAAAAGGGGTTTGGTCGGTTTAGGGCTCACTCTCTTGGCACTTTACTATACTTGAGATCCTTGTGAGCCTAGACAAACACCTCCCACTCATCTCCATTATTGATTCATTATCATAGTGAGATTGGGAGTGATTCCAAGTGTATTTACTTGAGTGATTGCATCTAGTGGCACCTGTGGATCATTGTGGTTGTGGACTTTTTGTTTCTCTTGGTGGTTGCCGCCACCTAGATGGCTTAGAGTAGCGGAGGAGCTTCGGCATGTGTTGTTGATTGTTCGTGGCCGGCTCCGGTGATTGTGATGGTTCTTGCACCTTCTCCAGCAAAGAGCCACAAGGTAGCTCTAGTAAATTACTCGTGTCATTGAGTTATCTTACTTGTGGGTAGGTTCTTTACGGTGTCCAATTGTTGGACGAGGTTCGTGCAACACCTCTTAGCCACCGAACCACCAAGTGTTGGCCAACACAACGGGGACTAGCGTGCCGACAAGCACATGAACCTCAGGAGAAAAATCTTGTGTCTCTTATGTGATTGGATTTCTCCCAGTGACTGGTTATCATCATATTGTGATTGGTTCATTTCTCGACGCGGCGGTATAATCACCCTACTCACTCCATTACTTTCTTGCAAAGTAGTTGTAGCAAGCTCTTTAGTGTAGCTAGTTTTGAGAGCTTGCTTTGTAGCTTAGTTTCATCTAGCGGAGCTCTTTAGTGTAGCCTTGTTGAGAGCTCTTAGCGAGTAGTGACTTAGCTCTTGTGTGTGCCTATTGATTATAGCAAGTAGAATTGTTGGGATAGGTGGCTTGCATCCCTTGTAGAGCTAGAGCAAAATTATATTACGCCATTTGTCATACTAATCAATTGCTCTAGTGATCTTGTAGATTTTTAAATAGGTTATTCATCCCCTCTCTAGCCATATTAGGACCTTTCAACCAGGTTTAGATAACGCAGACAACCAAACAATTAGGGATTGGCTTGATGGAAGGGGGCTAAAGCTGCCTAGGCTTGGAATCTAGCCAGACTAGAAATAGTCCAAGAAACCAAACACATCCTATGTTTCTTTCTTCTACCTTAGGACAATAGTTCATATCGAACCTTAATCTTCATTAGAGATTGGTAAACTTTGTCGTTTTACGCTAGAAAAGGTGGGCTCTCCTCCATAAAAGTGAGGAACCCATTTGCTAGTTTATCATGGAAACTAATCACTCGTTGTATGATATTGATATTGATACCATCATCAATGACTTCACATCTATGAGCCTCCAAAGAAAATTTTAAAGTAATTTAATATGTATGAATTGTTTCTTATGAATATTGTTGTTGTATATGCAGTTAAGTGTTTATCAATAGCATTTCTTATATTTACGTGCATTTAGTTTTTGTGTATATAAAGGGTTCTGAATTTTGGTTTCATCTCAGGCCCTAAAAAACTCGGTTCCGACCCTAAATAGTTAGTAGCTCTTCAACTAATAATTAACAAATTTATTAATATTTCTGTTTGGATCCATTAGTATTAACTTTAGCCGCTAAGTTTTAGTTCCAATATATCCAAACATATACCTTCGTAACGCGCTGACTACACTGGTGTCTCGTCTCTGCATTTTTTTTCCTTGAGAACCACACTGCTCTCTGCATGTGCGACGTGGGCCACCGGTGAAAGATTTTTTTCGTGGGCTATTTATTTCTTTTGGGCCAACGTGAGGCATCTATAGTATAAGCAAGATTACTTACATTTTCATTTGCATTAAACTTAAAAGGCTATAGCTTAAATAGTTTTTTTTACGATAAATCATTCAAAACATGATTCCACTTAGGCCCTGTTTAGATCCATGGAATTGAATTCATTTTGACACGTATTAATTAAACTAATATGGTTATATATGGATTTTATTTGTATATTATTGTTGGCTATACGAGAGAGATATTTATGTGTTGCATTTCTATCGTAGGGGAGCGGATTGAATAGCGTGTTATAAGTTACAAAGTAGAAACATAGAATCAATTTTCCATCTCGCATCCTATGAATTTGAGATAGGCTTGTATGTGAACTTTAGAAAGCGACGGAATATCAAATTTCAAGCCAAATAGCCTAATATATTAAGTAGATTAGACTATTCCACCAAATGAAAGGATCCAAACGGCCTCTTAGGTAATTTAGATAAAATTTCGTTAAAAATTATCATGAAGATACATTATCTTTCTTTTTGTCAAGCAATACAATATTTAGATTTAGCAAACCATGTCCGGCCTTCATAAAAAAATATTCTAGAGTTAGGAGAATGAAATTCCAAGCTGAGGTAAGTATTCATAAATGATAGTAGAAAAAGGACAATATCTTATGGCAAGAAGAAGGATCTTGTTGTTTTAACGTGTAGCATCTTTCTCGTGAGAAACATTGTTCCTTGGATTGATCATGTTTATCCATGGATGTTCAGAGGGTATATTATTTTTTAGTTTTCTCATAATATCCATGAGATGTTTCATGTTGTATTCCCTCCATCTCAAAAAGAATTTACATCTCGTTTTTAGAAGAATTAGATGTTTTTTCAAATTTTACTAGATTTATAGAAAATAGTATCAATATTTATATCTTCAAATATATTTATTATGAAAGTATATTTCACAGTTTATCTAATGGTACACATAAATATTAATATTTTTATATATTTAATCAAGTTAAAAAATTTGACTTCCCAGAAAACAAGATGTGCATTCCTTTTTAGCATGCATGGCGTATTTTGAATTGTTGGCATAGTAATCATGGGATGTTTCACAATGTATTGTCGATTGCAACCTAAATATTATTATGTATGGTATATTTTGAAATGTTTTTATAGTATCATGATGTATTATGGATTGTTCGATTTGTATCCATGGATTGTTCCATCATACATTTTCACTTACCCATGATATGTTCCATTGTGTATTTTGAATTATTTTTCCTTTTCTTCTTTGTTTTCAGCTATATATTTTATATCCTTTCATTTTACTGTGATATTTTAGTGATGTTCACTTGAGATATTGTTTTACTTTTATTATTTGTTTTATTTATTTTTTGGCTATATTTTATAGCTTTTTTATCCATGATCTTGTGGTGATATTATATTTAACCATTTTTTGATAGCATTGTTCTCTTACTTTTTACAAGGTGTATTCTGCTTTTTCTCATGTATTCATGTCCTATGCATAGTGTATTTTATAATGTTTCTATAATAACTATGAGATGTTACACAGTGTATTTTAGGTTGTTTACATCGTATCAATAAGATGTTCTACAATATATTTTTGATTGTTTACATAATACTCATGAGATTTTGTATTGTGTATTTTAGGTTGTTTGTGCAAACCAATGGGATACTTGACGTAGTATTAATGAGATGTTCTCTTTATTCTATTACTGAACATGAATATTATGGATTCACCAAACCTAGAATTTTATTTACCTAAACCTAAAATACTATTCTCCAAAACCCATAACATTTTTCTTGTGAAGGCAGAACACTATTTCATGAGCCTAGGACAAAATTGTTATGCTCATAAAAAACATGAGAAAATATTTTTTTTAACAAAACTTATCCAAATATATTGAAGTGGGGTCTTATTTTGAAGGATTTGTTATAAGAAACATATTGGTATAATCAAATTTTAATTTAAATACTTGGTTTGTAAATAATAGCTCTGGAATTTCACAATACTAGCACACAGGCTGATGTAAGGAATTTTGTTTGATCTTGCATGCATACATGCTTCTCCAAAACCATAGTTCTTCCCTGTTTTGATTTGGTCGAAACAAAGAAGCGGAAACGGTGGGTCAGAGTAGTTGTTAAGTTTTGAAATTTAGGAAGAGGAAGGTCTTCTTCTCCCACACACGATGAGGGAAGGGGGGTTGAGTTTTCTTGTTGTTTTGTGTGTGCTGACAGAATGCTCTCTGGATGTGCAACGGTGACTAAGAATTTCAGAAAAAATTAACTCTTTTAGAAACGAGATGTACGTTCTTTTCTGAGATCGAGGAAGTAAGCAGAGGAGGTGCAACTATAAACAACAAACCTGTAGCTCCATTTAGGGCTCGTTCGTTTGGCAGGAAATCATTGCCTGGAATGAATCCTACCTGGATTGCTTTGCAAAAATTATATAAGAATTGATCAATTGGAATAATTCCTGGTGCAATCCAGCAAAACCGAACGGGTCCTTAGGCTAATTGGACAAGATTACCAAGAACAACACGGAGACATAGCAGGCACATAAAAAGACAACCAAGATGTAAATATTGCCTTTTATTGTTGCCACACATGTTACAATCATTTGCATCTAGAGACTAGTAGGAGCTCTGACCGGCCTGGCAACCATGAACAGGAGCGGGCACTGGAGCGTGATGGCGAGGATGATGTAGTTTCGGAGCCTGAGCCGATTGGTGGTCGGCATGTACCGGTGCTGGGGCACGATACTCTTGATGACCTGGCGTCGGTGCTGGTGCGTGATGGCTATGATGACCGTGATGACCTGGCGCCGATGCTGGTGCATGGTGACCATGATGACCTGGCGTCGGTGCTGGTGCGTGGTGGACACGATGACCATGATGACTTGGCACCGGTGCATGGTCAGCACCATCGTGGCCATGACCATGAGAACCCGATGTCTGCGCAGGTGCCGGGGCGTGATGAGGGCTCGGAGCGGCTGCATGGTGATGAGGGGCAGGAGCATAGGCCTGTGCGTGATGGCCGTACTGTGCCGTAGACGCTACCATAAGTAGCATTACCATTACCACAACCATTGACGGGATCGGCATCGTCATAGAGAAGAGAATAGCTAGAGGAAAGAAGCTATCAAACTACTACGTGGTGTCTTACATTCCTGGGCAAGCGCGCATATATATATATATATAGAGCCGTGACCAAGGTTTGGCTATCATGGATTGGAGAATTTTAATTGCTCGAAGTCAAATGAGGATCTAATTGATTAGCTCAATCAATGCATTCATTCTTTTTAGATAATAATAACAACGAATTAATGCATTCTTTTTTAGATATATATATCATTAACAATGAATCAATGCATTCTTAGGACATGCATGTCAATCCAAGGCATCACGTAATTACTTTCTAGATATGAGATATATGGATTTATGATATAATATTCTTTTTTAAATTTGGTACACCCTAGAAGTTGCATCTATTGCATGTCTGTAGCACAGTTAACTACATTGTCACCACAAAATACTATTCCCTCCATTTCAAATTATAGATCATTTTGGTTTTTAAGATATATATGGTTTTTACTATGCACCTAGATATACACTATGTCTAGATACATAATAAATTATGTATCTAGGAAATCAAAATGATTTATAGATTTTAATGGAGGGAATAGTTTTTACATGATCCATAGTTAAAGCACGTACTTGAAAATTCCTTTGCTCTAAAGATTTTTTTTTTATTTTTAACACTTTTTGTAAACTAATTTTAAATCTAACACTATTTAAATTTTTTCTCTCCAAAACTAACACTTTTGGCCGCGCCTATTTTTTTAGCGCGGCGAAACGCCTGTCTCGCGCCATGCATGGTGGCGCGGCGAGAGGGATGACGTGGCGACAACCGAGGCGCTGACCGGTGACGTGGCAGGGTCTGTCGTGCCACCGATCTTGGCGCGGCAGTGACGAGCCCTTATCGTTGGCGCGGCAAAGCCGACTAAAGGCCCGCGGCCCAGTCCCGTCTGCCTGCCGCGCCTGCCCGCCTGCCTGCCCGCCACTCCCAAGTGTTGTCGGCGCTCGACCCTCTGTTGTCGCCTCCCTCCCTCCCTTCCCTTCCATTCTCTGGCCGCCTCCCTCCCTCCTCGGCCTCGTTCAAGGTAATGACGTACTTTTTATTTTTGTTTGAACGGTGGATTAAAATATTATGAATGAAAGTTAATATTAGGAGGAAAATTATGTTTGGGAACTATGGGCTAAGGTTAGGACCTGGACGCAGACAGAAACCGACCCGCCTCAATTCCAATTGAACGGGAGCTGCTGTCGGTGCTGTAAACAACTACAAGTGCTATCGTGACGCATTGAAATGAATATGAAGCGATAATTTGAGTCCGTGCGCAAGTTGACAAGCTGCGACATAACATTTTCATTGGTGACAATATTCGTTCGATATAAGTTCGACATAACCAACTAAGTCCCAAAAGTGTAAGGATCCCTCGGACGCCTCTGTCTCTTCGGATTTGTAGGCAACATAGTGGGATTGTAGCCAACGTCGGTGTGGGGCCTTCAAAGGAGGCAAGGGCACCTCTACGTCGGTGTCAGTCAAGAAGTGTGCTCGGTGCAGGTCGTTGTACTCCACCTTAAGAAGGGGGTACAACTGGTGCTGCGTGGGAGGGGCCATCCTGTTACAAATTGATAAACAAAGGGTTAGAGTATTCAAATTAACAATATTTAAATTAACATTATGTAGCATTGCAAAATTTGAACTTCTATGTATGGACCTGCTGCCCTCGTCTTCTATGCCTGCTAGCCTTGTGACCAGGGTCTTTGCAAACGGAGCAAAAATTTCTGCCACGGGTCTCGTTGAAGTCTCCCTCTCCGTACATGTCTTTGCCATACCCTCTCATAGCGCCCATGTTCCCCTTGAGTCGCTTCTTCTTTTTCCTACCCTTCCCTACCTTCATTAGATCCGGATGTGGCACGTAGTCATAACCATTATAAGGTGGCCACTGTGTCGGATCAAGGTATGGCTCGAAGCTCATCTCCCAAATACTAATGGTGTTCGAACGAATATACAAGGGTGACATATATGGTAGATCCTCATAGTTGTACCCGTGAACCCTACAGGTCGTGATCATATGAGAGCAAGGGGCATGCATGATCTGAGGGACGTTGCAACTGCACTCTACCTTTTCAAGATCAACTCGATAGTTTCGTCCACCATAACATTCGCCGCCCAAGCTTGTGCCACCCTTGCCCTGTACACTAAAGATATGGCGACGGGGTCCATACGGCTCGGCGGTGTGCTGCTTGGCTAATTCCTCGACCTCATTCAAATGTTCTGCTCCGGCCTTTCCAAAACGCCCCTGCTCAGCTATATTCCTCTGCGCAAGTTCCCATCTCTTGATAAAATATTCGTTACACTTTATGAAAGGAGAACTCAACAATTATAGACACAGGCAACGATCGAACTTCGATGAATACACGGTTGAAGGACTCTGAGGAGTTAGTGGTCATGATGCCATACCTGAAACCCCCCTCGTCATATGCTAACGCCCACTGAGCCTTCTGTTCCATCTGCGCCTCTAACCAGGCCTTTCCTGCTTCATTTATCATCTTGTCTAGTTCTCTCTTTATCTCCTTGAACTGGTGCTCTGTACGTACATAACATAGAGCCTTTACCTTGTCACATACCTCCTGCTTTCTCTGACGCCGCCAGAAATTAGCGGCAAAGTGTCTCATGCACCATCTATGTACTAGAGGCGGGAACCCATCTATATGCTCAGCTGCAGCATTAAGAAGCCCTAGGTGACGGTCCGAGATCAAACATATAGTGCGAGATGGGCCAAGCACTTGTACACGTAGAAGCCACATGAACCATGACCACAATTCATTGTTCTCTCCCTCTGCCAAAGCAAATGCCATGGGTACTATCTGATCCTCAGGATCAACAGCAGCAGCCATCATCAAGGTGTCCCTGTACTTTCCTGTCAGGAAAGTGCCATCAACAAGTATGACTGGCCAACAAAACTGGAATGCATGTTCTGTTTGCGCGAATGACCAGAACACACGATAGAGAGCATGCCTCAACGGATCCCGAAAACACATCCCTCTGGTGTCCATAAACCATTTCAAGCCAAGGTTGTAGTAATGCATTGCACATAAGATGCGGGGCACCCTATTGTACGCTTCCTCCCAACTACCCCAACGAATTGCCAGTGTAATTTGCTTAGCACGCCAAGTCTTTCCGTACTTTACATCGTACTTAACGAATACAGATATGAACTATTATAAATAAGACACCGAAATGTCGTTATTGTCATCAACGAGCCCCAATATACGATGGGCAAGGTAACATGCAGTGAGCTACTGATGATTTTCCTTCCCCCTATTTGTTAGACAAGTGTGGGGTTCGACAACTTTACTTATCCTCCACTTGCCATCACTCTCTCTTTCATGCATTTAACCTCCACATACAATTGTTTTTGCATATCACGTGGTACCTCAACTCCTGGTCCGAATGAGTGACGTTGTACGGCCTATGGTGATACACAGCATAGTCCTGAAGGAAGAGCTTCATCTCTGACATTGTATTGAATATCATCCCCTTCCTAAGGGTTTCTTTCTCATGGTCATACAATGATTTCCTACACATCTAGAGACCGGTGTCACAAACTGCCATATCCGTCATGCTGACATCCCTATGGTTCAGAATGTCCCTGAAAGGTACGTTCATCGACCTTAGTTGCTCAAGCTCAGTCGCTATGTAAGGTGGTGGTGGAACATACTGCTGCGCTTCGCTAATTCTGCCCCATGAATCATAGGGGGTATCATCTGCTGGCAAATATGTGACTAGTCTACCCTGAGCCTGGATAGCATGCAAAACCTCAGTTGGTACTGGTAATGGCATACTATGAACAGATACTGGTATGGCACCAACCGGTGTGGGCATAGCATGTCTATCTCCCTGGTCCCCATCTGAATCGTCCGAATCACTGCTAACTACATCACCGATCATGTCCTCCTCCTCCTGCTCCTCCTCTTCCAGTTCGAACTAGTTTACATCGAAATCATTGCTTATACAGCCTACTTGACTTGAATGAAACTGCTCCTGCGTCAACTGACCGTTCAAATCCATGTTACCCTGAGATGCTTCCCCTTCGACCCCTAATTCTTGCTCAGTGCCTCCAACACCATCAATGGACGGCCCGTCCTGGACACCCTGCATCCTGTACCGATTCTCCACCACTAGCTCAGCCATGGGCACATTGGAACCTTGGAGCACCCTAGTGTAGCGGGACCAGTGAGCAGGGTCGCACAAGGGCATGAGGACATAGTGTGCCCTAGTCTTCCCAGTATCAAACCTCCCATTCAGTATGAAATCACCGTCAAACTTTGCATTCAAACAGACACAAAGGTCGTTGAAGCTAGAAGGTTCATCAAACCATTCCAATTCTTCTTCCATATCCTCAAACATACCATCTTCTCTCCTAACACTTTCTCCGTAAAAAACTCTAACACAACAATCCATCTACAAAAGCATTTCAAGAAACTTCATCAATTCATCGAAATCATCGTACGTAATGTCCATAGTAATATTAATACATATTCTAACTATAACTATACTAACTAATCTAATATTAATATCTATACAAGGCTAACTACAACAACTAATGTATAACTAGACTCACTAACTGTACTAACTAAACTAACTAACTTTACTATCTATACTAACTTACTATATTGACTATACTAACTAAACTAACTAACTTTACTAACTATACTAACTATACTTTACTAATTATACTAACTTTATTTATTTTACTAACTTACTATACTAACAATGTCGATTCAAACAACAAATATACTAGGAGAATACCTCGCGGCAGCGGCGCTCGTCCTCGCCGCGGCGGCGCGCTAGACCGGGCCGGGAGGCGCGGGCGCTGGCCTTGGCGGCTGCGACGGGTGGACACGGGATAGAGAGAAGGGCGTGCGACAGTTGGGAGCGGTGTACAACGCGGCAGTGAGGGCGGCGGCGACAGTCGCGGGCGCTGTAGTGAGGGCGGCGGCGCGGCAGTGAGGGCGGTGGCGGGCACGGTGGGCGTCCGTGGCGCGGCGGGTAGCCGCCGTGCGTGGCCGGAGGGTGCGGCGGGAGGCCAGAGGGGGTGGCGCGCCGGCGTGCGGGCGTGGCGGGCGGCCGGCGGCCGTGGTGCGCCTGCGTTCATGTTGCTGAACCCTTGCACGGCGGCCGTGGCAGCGCCCGGCGCGACGGGCGACGTGCGGCCGCGGCCGGCGGCAGGCGCGGCGGGCAGGCGAGGCGGCGGGCAAGCGACCAGGCGCGGCGGGCGCGGTAGGCAGGCGGGACTGGGTCGCGTGCCTTTAGCCGGCTCTGCCGCGCCACCGATCAGGGCGCGTCACTGCCGTGCCAAGATCGGTGGTGCGGTAAACCCTGCCACGTCACCGGTCAGCGCCCCGGTCGTCGCCACGTCATCCCTCTCGCCGCGCCACCATGCATGGCGCGGCACAGGCGTTTCGCCGCGCCAGGGAAATAGGCGCGGCCAAAAGTGTTAGTTTTGGAGAGAGAAAAAATTAAACAGTGTTAGATTTAAAATTAGTTTACAAAAAGTGTTAAAAAAAATCGCTCTAAAACTAGCAGAGGTTACCCTCTTAATGAAATACATGCTAAGCATGTTCGCGAAAAAAGGTTGCAAATGCAAATAGCATGCATGGGTTTGCAATATCATTAAATTATTTATAGTTTTTTCTCATCAGAATTTGAAGTATGTGTATTAAAACTATGTGTTTCGTAAGAGTATTAATGAATTAGTGAACTTCATTTATAAATGGCATAAATTAAGAAAACATATACTATGCTCCAAACTTGATGAGTCTATGAATTGAGATGACAAAGGCAAAGATAAGTTTATGGAAACTTATAGGAATTTTGGGGTCTTCTTTTGGATCTTCTTGTACTGAACGGATGAAAGACAATCATTTATGGGCATAGTGATGCATTTTTCAGTGAATAGAAAATAGGATTTTTTTTTTTGGCAGACTTGCTTGTACCATAAGTTGTGTCGGATCTATTATGACTTCTACAAGATGGGTTGGTTTGGTTTCAGTTTGGTCCTATGATTGGTTTGGATTCAGTCCCGTCATATGATTTGGCTTCAGTCCTCTGTCTCGAGCCATTAGCAAGTTTACCACGCGTGTTGTTTTAATGTAAGATTTGGATTTAAAGATAGATTAAGTATAACTAATGTACACGATTATTTGGATTCTATTCAAGAATTTGAAATTTGATTTTTTTTTTGTGAATTTTAAATGATGGCAAAACTTATGATGCTACAACAATGTTAATATTATAAATATATAATAGACAAGAGATATTTGGTTAATATAATAGGCAAAACTTATAATGATCGCAAAATTGATAATTAATAGGTATATTTGGTTCCTACTTCTCAGCCACAAATTGCCACCATTTGCCACACTTGTCTAAGGTTAAGTTCTCAAAATATTTGCCACAGCTTAGTAATTCTACAAAAATCTTGCCGCACTTTTTTGAGTCATTGACATTTGGAGCCAATTTAATGGAAGGGAATTTTGCCGCACTTTGTGATGATGGCCAAAATTGCCTAACTTTAAGCGTGATACATGGTGACAAGTTGTGCTTAGCAAACAAACGGCCAGGACATACGCAAACAAACCCCAACTTTTCAGCGCCAGCAGCATGGACAGTTAACGTACATATCGACCACAATGTAATGCAGTCGAATTGGCACATGAAAACTACTAGACTAAACAAATAGGCACTATCCACTATCGTATATTGCAAGGGCATACTGAATGAAGATACAATCCATTCAAGACTGAATAAACAGCAACAGTTCATTCATGCAGAAGTTTTCTTCAGAGGTCTATCCAGTATGACATTAAAGGGAGTCGAGTGCCAGTTCACCCTTTTGTCCTGCAACAATCCACCGAAGGACAGGTACATCACAAAAGTGTTCCAGCAATCCAAGGAATGTATTGACTTGGCTTGCTTAGCGTACCTCTCTGTACTTGCTTGTTGAATTGGGAATCCCATTAGTTCCTGAATTGGATCTAGAAGAACAGTACTCATTGTTCTGCTCTGTGCAATGCCAGTAACTTCCGACTGTACCCAAGATTGGAGCCCCCTCACGGTTAGTTCTTGGAGATCTTTGTGGAGATGATGCAGCCGATGATTGCTTCAGGTCATCAACAGTCAGAGCACCCAGGATAGGCCTTTCCTCTCGGTTTACTGACGAGTTGGAACAAGTTGATTTGCTTTGCACCTTGTCCACTGTTGAGTTCTCAGAAGAAACCAACCAGGTAGAGAGGCTAGCGTCCAGAGAAATTTCCTTGTTGCTTGACATGCTAGGGTTCATCCTTGTGTGGCTTGCAGAATTACAGTAATGGCTTGGACCAACATGTGGCACTAAGCTTACATTCTCCTTATCCAACATTTTATCATGCACTGGTTGGGCCTTGAGACTCTTAACTTCCTTCCACTGTGACAGATTCTGAACCGGGTTTAGCACAGGATGAACATACTGACATCTATCACGGAGTTTCTTTGTCGTAATTAGAGGGCTTTCTGCCTCTACAGAGGTACCACTGCTCTTGGGTGCAGGACTGACAACTTCTTGGTCATTTTGCTGATCATTAGACATTGACAGTGAGAATAGGGATTCATGAGACTCCTGCTTGTTTTCTTCAGTCCTAATTTCCTCCTCATCAACCAAATCAATCTTGCAGTCCAGAAAATCCTCCTCATCTTCATCACTATCATCACCATAGACATCATCCTCAGCATACTCATCTCCAACATCATCATCACTGTCAAAACAATTCTGGTAACGATGATTCTCTGGGAGAACCACAATATTCTGCACATAGTTTTCATCTTCTTCTGGTGGTTCCTCCTCTTGGTCAGGTGGTACTGCATTTTCATATGTTGTGACATTCATGTCGAATGTTACTTTCTTCTTGCCACTGCTCTGACTGCCATGCTCATTCACCTCCCTACACAACATGAAAGATGGTTTATTAACAGTCACGATCATGTAAACTGCGTCACTAATGATATACTAAAAATAATACACTAGTTCCTTCAAATACCTGAGATCTGAATCCAGAGCTGAAACTACTACTGCCGCAACAGGAGAACACTCCACTGAATCCTGTGGAGAAACAACTGCTGGCACAATAGGAGAACATTTCACTGGGGAGAGTGATGGTGCGGCTTGCTTCTCCAACACCTTTTGCTCACTCAAATCCCTGCAAACAAATCGAAGTAAGAACTAAGAACCACATCAGTACAAGCAAATTACTGCAAAATATGGAAAGCAAACATAAGGCATTGGCATATTCATGGGCATCCATGGGCTGATGGGTAGCCAGCACGAGGCTTGCAGATTGCAACCATGAATTGATGAATAGCACAAACTTTAGTTCTTCTCTACGGAATTACAGCATAAATCTGTAGGCAAGCAAATTGGTTGCCAAGCAGTGGCACCCATACGGCCATACAGTGAAAGGCTTGCATCTATGAAATGAATTGATGAATAGCACCGGCTCTAGTTACTCCCTTCATCATTTTAGCAAGCACACCAGCCGCAGCTCCGTTCCTCCCAGACATTAAACACAACACATTGTTCACTCGCACGAGCACGTAAACACTAGAGGCACGCGCAAATAGTCATCGAAGCATTGGAGTTCAGACGCACCTGAGCTCCTCGACAGGACTCGCGTCGGTGACCGCCTCATCCGCAGCCGCCACAGCCGACGGCGTCGTTGAAGCCTTCACCTCCTTGGACAGCAGCGACGCGTCGTTCACCGCCACATCGGCAGCCTCGGCGACTGTCTCGTCCGGGACCTCCACGGCCTCCGCCAGCGTCGAGGGCTTCGCCCCGCGCAACGGCAGCGACACCTCCTTCACCACCACATCCGCCGTCTCGCGGGCCACCGCAACCTGCGCGACAAAACCCCAAAGCCCAATCAGAGTCAGAAACCCGCCGGCACCACGGGCCTGGCGCAGGAACAGGAAAGGATGCCCGAGTCCGTGAGAGCCCTCACATGAATCGACCGCGGCGGAGACCTCGCGGGAGACTGCCTCCGCGACTTCCGGCGCCGCCGGCGCCGGTCGGCGTCGCCGCCGAAGCAGGCGAGGAAGCAACCCATGGATCCGGCCCCGAACTCTGGAGATGCGTGCGGGAGGAGGGGGATTTGATTTCGTGGAATTTGAAGGGGATGTTTTGGCGTCGCTGCAGCGCTGCTTGGCTTTGGATTCGTGGGGAATCTGACCGTTGCCGTGGAGGCCAGTCAGGGTGGAGGGCGCGCCGGGGGTGGTGGCCAGTGGCCTGGTGGGGTTCTCTTCTTCGTTGGAGGGTCTCGATCTGATGTTTGAATTAGTGAGCGTGATGTGGGGCCAATTCTGGTGTTCAGCGTGGCCAGTGCCCAGTAGTAACTCCTACCATGCCCGTGCTAACGCTACGGTGTTATTTGATAATACAAATCAAACAACAAAAACTGATTTACCTGAATAATACTTAGTTTCAAAAAATCTAGATCCAATATTACTACAGTAACACCCACCTCTTTGTCAAAAAGAGCTATTTATTATCGCGCATTCAACAATATCATTACAAAACAAACTCTTTGACATGACTTGGCAAAACATGCACGTTCATGCACAACATTATTTCGCTCCATTCCGAACTTCTCAATTCTTGAGCTTTGCAGCTGCCGCCCTTTCTGTCGAGCTCATGGGCGATCGATACCAGGAGCGATCAAGTTGTACTTGCACGTGTCAACAAAAGAAAAAAAATCATGAGCTATTAGACTCGAGCATGCTGCAGCTTCTGTTTCTGCTTCTATCGAATCCCCTCCAAGCATGCTGCAGCTTCTGCTTCCTCAACATCCCTGCAGTGTTACAATGATCACGCCACCCAGTTAATTTTGGTTGCCCATATCTTATCTCGAGACTATAGGACACTATTACACTCAATGCCAGCCAGATAAGCATAAAGAAATTAGAGATTACTTCACTCAATACCCACCTGCCTTAAATTTAGTCGAAAACACATTGAAGCAAAAGCTAAATTAGTCCGGAGAGTACCAGCAAACAATCTTACACGTCTGCAGTGACATTCACAGCAGCTAAAGAGGCAAATTGCCGAATCCGTAAAATCCGTATGGTTAAAAAATTAGCTACAGATTGTAGATATAGATAGCGAAGGGAAGTGATTTGATTGACAGGGGCACACCGGTGAGAGGAAGATGTGGGCCGGTAGAAAATTTATTGGTGACAAGAAGACCGTGTGGAAGAGGGCAACACGAGCTAATTGATCGGCAGGAACTCATAAGACTTGTACATAATGATTGAAACTGGTTGATATAAAAAAAGAACACCTTGATTTAACCATAATTCTCAAAATGTAACCATTCTAGATAGACATAATCTAACAAATAAATCATGAGCATACAATCGGCACCCAGAAAACTCACCCTCAATATGGCAGCAGGTGTGATTTGTTGCATGCTGCTAGTGTCTGTCTCCATCATGAATGTATTCTGTTTTATCCTTCAGCGCAAGGTTCTTCAACCTCATCCACAAAATTAGTTCCAAGAACTTGTCCACAAGCTCACGAATGCCCAACAGCCTGTACGCATCCATGAAGTTGTTCTGAACCCTGAGATCCAGTGAAGTCAGGCAGGCACAACTTGATCTCCAACCATGAGGCGACTGCGGAAAATACAAGCAGAAAACAACAATATTCAGTTACACATACAAGCATGTACAAATGAAACTTCCAACAACACCCACAGATGCACCGAACCAGAACAACAACAACAACAACATAGCCTTCCAGTCCCAAGTAAGTTGGGGTCAACGGGATTCTTTTGGGTTTCATCTCCATAAAAGTGGCTAAGTTTTTACATTGGCTCGCCGCGCCTAACATAATCCTCCCCCTTTACCAGGGTTTGGGACCTGCTATGCTGGGACACCAAAGGCGCCCCACTATAAGCGGAGTTATAGATGCACCGAATTAGATAAAAAGGTAAAATATGTCTAGTGTAAGCTAGAATTTGTTTGCATTATATTTTTACTCCATAATTGTAGAAGAGAAAATTTCAAGATGCCATTTAAAACAATAACAAGTTATCCAATCACACACTACCACAAACTTATACACGCCTGAACATACCAAAGAAAAAATATTATCTGCAGGTATTAGAAGATACTGAAATTTCATTCTCTAATATTAGAGAAATTCTATCCCATAAAAAAACAAACTACTGTTGCAAAAACTGTAGATAGCTACATAAAATATTAAGCAGGTCACAACAAACCAAGTTAGCTTAAAGAATGGTTCTTTCGTTCTTACATATTATAATCACTCTATTGCTATGACTATCACATATAACACCCTTCCAATTGCAGGGGTCTGTATCTTGCTCACACCAATTTAGAAAGACCCCATCTGAATTTGTAGCTTCCTTCTTGAAGGCAAGAAGTGCTTCACCTGTAGAATACCAATGAGTGTTAGCATTTTGGACAAGCGAAAAAATGTGCCACAAATAGTAGCCATAAACATCACATACCGTCTGAACTCAGCGTTCTTGCCTCACGAGCAACAAGGTGTAGAATTATCAAAATGAAGAGGTAGTTGGGCTATTTCCTCTGGAAAGAGCCCATTGATAATCAGGTGGTGAAGCATAGAAGATCAGCACATACTATTCCAGTTTCCAAATGTCATTGATGAAGCATGTTGGCATGCATCTTCAAACCAGAAATGGATTTAACATGACGCCACTCATTGAGTGCTCAAAGTAGCAACTTTTAGCATGAATCGCATCCAATTCACCACTTCTCCCCTCAACAGACATTGTCTTCTCCCCTCAACAGACATTGTTAAAGTCCCAACAGATAAACATGACATGTACGGAGCTGCTCGAGTGTTCAATTTTTCCTCGACAAGAAAAGAGAGTTCACCTCTGATGGCGAGGCCGAGATCGGCGGTGGCGGCGCCGTTCTGCCTGCCGTAGCGGCTGAGTAGGCTGCAGGCCAAGGCGAAGCAAGTCGCCTTCTCCCCGGTCACCCCGCCAACCCCGCCGCCCCCTGGGGAAAGCCTCGGCACCGTCGAATGCGAGGTAGATGTGTGACATCTTCTCCATGAGAGAGCCTGGTGAGGGAGACTGCCATCGCGACGGTGGAGAGGCCAAAGACGGCTGTCGCAGCGCAGGGTGGCGCCCTCCATCTTGATGGTGCCGTAAGAGGTGAGCACGGAGGCTGGCGCGGCGGC
This sequence comes from Miscanthus lutarioriparius, assembly GCA_904845875.1. Classification (NCBI taxonomy): domain Eukaryota; kingdom Viridiplantae; phylum Streptophyta; class Magnoliopsida; order Poales; family Poaceae; genus Miscanthus; species Miscanthus lutarioriparius. Next base: position 25,856,397 of record CAJGYO010000011.1, on the reverse strand, counting down.
GTCAGCGTGTGGGAGGAGGGGGCGGCAGGGTGCAGGGAAGGGGAGCGGCCTGCACGGCGGAGGATTGGGAACGTCAGGGGCGGGATGGGGTGGGGAGACACGATCTCCTCATTGGCAGCGGCGGAGAAGTGGCGGAATGGAAGCATCATCAGCGGGGGGGCGGTTACCGTACGTGATCGACCGTGATTGACTTGATTAGCCTAGCGCCGTGATTATCGGGATTACATCAGCGGATCCGGCCACCTGCGCAGGCTGCGTCGGGGCGACGAGGCCTCGGGGGCGGCGTGGGCTCAAGAAAATAAAAGGAGCGCCGGGCAGGAATCGAACCTGGGCTGGGCGATGCGTTGCGCGAGTTTGGAGGGGGGCAGCAGCGTTGAAGCCTGGCGCGGCATGGGGGATCCAAATAACATTGGCCGTCAGATTAGGTGAAGCCTTTGAAAGAGAATTAGGCACCATTGATTTTAATGTTGTTGAAATTCTGGGTACAAAATTTTTGGTGCACGGTGGTTAGGCTGTCTCAGCAGGGGACGCAATTCTGGGTGTATCAAGTTTTGATTGGTCACTTATATTATAGTAGGGATAGAGTGTTTTTTTTATTAAAAGAGAGAAGAAAGGTCTAGGCCAGTGCCCATTTTAAATTTTAAACTGAAAATCCCGAGGTTTCTGGGGTTAATGCGAATTTTAAGCTTGAAATTTGGGCATGGCGGACAACCAGGCCGCCGACTCGTCGGTCGTGGCCGTGGGGCACTCGCAGTCCCCGGCCCCAAGGGCCCAAACTAACCACTGTTTCGCACCTGAATCCCCACCCCCGAAGCCCCGACGCCCGACCCCACAACCGGTCGCTGGTTGCCGCTCCGATCGGCTCGATGCCGCCGGCCGGTTCACGCGCCCGGACGCCCGACGCTACCACCACGCCTTCCACAGTGCCATCCGTCGGCCGACCAGCCACCGCCGCCTCTTCGATTCTGCTCGTCGCCGGCTCGCCGCCACTCTCCCCTCTGTGTTGACCCGTCGTAGAGCAGAAATCGGCGAATCACCACCGGCTGACTACCTGGAGTTGAGGCCGAGGCGACCTGGTGCGGGGGCTCTCCGTGCAGTCGTTGCCTACTTGCCTGCTTCCGACATTGTTGCCCAGGTAAGCTTCCCATTCTGCTGGTTGCCAAGGATGAATTGACTGTTCGAGTTGGGGATGCATGATGCATAGAAACCGACATCTTATTTCTACTGTTTAGAAATTTGTGTTTGCTGCGTGGAGCACATTGGATACACCTTTGGCGTGTCACTGGAGTAGCATGAAATGGTTGTGGAAGTAGGGATGAAGTAACATTGCAAGCTTTGGCAGCCCGTACGTAGTATGGTGTATGATAAATTGGTTGCATTTGAGGACCATTGATACATGATTTACACTTCAGTACCGAACCTCGATACTGCATATCAGTTGATAATACATATATATATCGCATTCATACGATCCAGAGTTACTTGGCTCTTGGTAGAGTTTGGAGTTCAGTCCCTTATTTTATTCTTTCCCTTTACGAGATTACAATTCAAGGACTGTTTGACAAGGCTAGCAAACCAATAAGCACTTGTGATGCTTCTTCTTCTTCATACCGAAAAACTTGCTTTGCATCATAGTTGAATAACCTGCATCGTCTACTGGTGTCTGCCATGATTCAGAAGAATCAATATTTTGTCAGAGGAGCAAATCCGTGCTTAATGGCCGCCAACCAAGTCTTATCGTCACCGCACTCATGCATATCCCAACCTTCCAGAGCATGCAGTATTCCAGCAATGCGCCAGGCACTCATGACCCTTCTGGGCAGCCAATTCTGTGAATACAACCAGTTGTGTCATGCATACTGATGTAGATTGCATTATCTATTTGAGTCATGCATATTGATGTAGATTCCAGCAATGCATACTGATGTAGTAGATTGCACTATCCCAACCTTCAATGCTTTGAAAAATGAGAAGTTCCCTATGTAGATATGTGATCCCATTTTTCAAAGCTTACAAGAATTTACATGAACAGGTAACAGAAGCCACTATTATTACCTCACAGGTGTGAACATTCTTCATTGTCTCTGGGATCTTCATTGCGGGAGTACTCAAGTAAGTGCAATCCTTGCGGATCTTCTTAAGTGGAAACTGTGATGTAGGAATGAACGTCGTTCCTTTTGGTGCCCTCTGTTGCTGTTTATCATCTATGTTATCTCCTATCCAGATCTGTAAAATGGAACTTCAGTCAATAGTATATTCTGCTTGCTGGAGGGTTGTTCCTTTAGTTATATTATATGTCCTAGTTATAAATATTTTTCCTACTAGTTTTCTTGTCATCTGGTAGTAGATGGTATTTCCAAAACTTTCTATCACTAAAGCGCAAAAGGTTTAGTCCATAGATGTGAAGTGGCAGAATGCGTTAACAGCCAGATTTGTGTAATTAGGTCTATACTACAGTATGCACTATCCTGTCATGCACTCATGCTTTTGCTAGTGAGACCCCCTTATGATGTACTCACTCAGTCACTCTACGGGCTATGGCTCCTGCGGATTTTCTTTTCATCCCTTTGTTATACACCTCTTACCTGAGGTATGTCTTTATTGGAGAATTTTAGGTAGACAGTTCTACCCTCTGGAAGACGTGACTTGAGCATGTCATGTTCCTTCTTTTGATTCATGATTACCTGAGCAGAAATATATTGGTGAAATGTTTTGAAGATTTTAAGAAGACCATATTACACTTAGCACGACCTATTAGACAAATAGAGTGGCAGAATGACAGATGTACCTGGATGCCTATCTCACATAAGTCGATAGCTGTTCCCTGGGCTACCTTGGAAGTAATTCTTGAAAGAAACACTTTCTTCGTACCAAAGGCGATGCTCTTGAGCACCACTGCAGTTGCTAAGCCACTTCCATCAACAAGTCGCACTCTTAGTTTTGGATATTTTTGTATAAATAGTTCGCCGCTTCTATTAAGTGTCTTTGCCTAGAAAACCAAATATAGTGTTAGACTCATTTTTTACTGGTCATTTTAAAACTTCGGATGAAAGATTGTTCACTTTGAACTTCTTAGGAGAAACTAGTGTGTAGTGTGCACCAATTTGCGCAATACTCTGGCTTAAAATTCTATTTGAATCCAAAAAACAGGAAATGTGTTCCTACTTGTGTTTGGCTTATATGCTTTTTTGCATTTTCCTTATTTGCAGTACATGACCTATAAATGTGTAAGGCAAGTACGATTATCACCTGATTTAGTAGTCCTAGACTGAGCACCTTGACCCCCCTTTCATCAGCATCTAATATTGCCTTTTCGATCAAGTTGTTAATGGATTCTCTTTCCCAAGTCACGCCATACTGCAAGAAAGGAAATTGTCAGTAAGGTACTAAGGTGTTAGATCATAAAGCGCCCCCCCCCAAAAAAGTCAAGTACTTGGAAGTTGCATCTTGGTATTGCCCATGTCTGCATCTTGAACTTCTTCATTTGGAGTCTGTCAATGACAAATGCAGACAATCCATAAACCCATGCCAATACCATTGACAGACATGCCACAGGCCATATCATCCAGCTATACCATATTGGGTTGTCAGATGGTTTGGAAGCAATGGAGGCAATCCCAATCCTTAGATGATAAGTCAATTGCAAGGTGGTCATATGTGTCAGGTGAACCAGATCTGGTGTTTCATCTGTGACTTTCAGTGATTTCTCATAAAGCTCATCGCTTGACTTGTCCATGGTGTTGTACATGTAGTCGTAGAATGGCATGAACAGTGAGTAGTTTGTGCGGAACTGGGTGTGATGTAGAGAGTGAAACCTGTAGGACAAAACAATGGTTGAGGCTTGAGAGGTATCATTGCCCCCCTCCACCCTCCCCCCAAAAAATCCTGTTCACATGGGAATTCAAGGGATCTCAAATCTCATCACCTGGTACTGGTTGATAAGATTTGTATTTTCATGTTAAGATGTTATACTTACGATGGGGTGTACATGAGATACTTCAGAGGAGGGAAGGCTTTGAAGATCCACTTTGGTACCAGCTCAAAATTGCAGTGCCCCATATTATTCATGAAGTCAATGTATGCAATGCACAAGACAATGGCCAGAACAGAACCACAGCCCATAAAGATGGGTGCTATTGTCGGGATTGAAAACAACATGAAATATACCACATGTTCAGCAAATGGATGGATGACAGCTGTCAGTCATACAGTAAATTGTGTTAGAACGAAAGAAATTGTGAATTGACTGCAAAATATTGCATTGCCACGCTTTCTGTAACACAAAAACACTAAGGTGACTGCACATAATGAACATTTAGTGATTTATTGCAGCAATACTAGAGGATTTTAAAAAGAGAATGGGATGCTCTTCTAATCCTACAATGCTCTACAACCTTGATCATCTAGTGCAGGCTAGAGATGACTTAGTTTCTCTCTCAAGGCCTTTCTCCACCCATGAAATTGATGAGGTCATCAAACACATGCCGTCTGATAAAGCTCCTGGTCCAGATGGCTTCAATGGGCTCTTTCTGAAAAAATGTTGGGATCTTATAAAAGAAGATGTCTACAAATTATGCTTTGATTTCTTCAATGGTAACTTGAATCTGGAAGCCATCAACAGCTCATTCATCACTCTAATCCCGAAAGTGCACAATCCTACAAGTGTCAATGACTACAGGCCCATTTCCCTTCTGAATGGTGTCATCAAAATCATCACAAAGCTCCTTGCCAATCGGCTGCAGGCTAAAATAATTCCTTTAATTCATACCAACCAGTATGGCTTCATAAAAAATAGAACAATACAGGATTGTTTGGCCTGGGCTTATGAGTACATCCATCAATGCCAACATTCCAAAAAAGAGCTTATTATTCTGAAATTAGACTTTACAAAAGCTTTTGATACAATTGAGCACAACACAATCTTTGCTGATGATGAAGCACTTGGGGTTTGCTGAAATTTGGATTGATTGGATTGAGAGGATTCTTGCTTCTGGCTCCTCTTCGGTCCTTCCGAATGGTGTGCCAGGCAACCACTTTCACTTTGTCGTCGTGGGGTTAGACAAGGTGACCCCTGTCACCTCTCCTCTTTGTGCTTGTGCGGATCTCCTTCAATGCATTGTCAACAAAGCCTACCCACAAGGTTTGTTTGAGTTGCCTATTCCTTCTTTTGAGTGGATCGGTTCCCCATTGTTCAAGACTGTTGACGACACTATTCTAGTCATGAAAGCTTCTCGAGGGAGTTATTCGCCTAAAAGGCCTTCTCGAATCTTTCTCTTAATCGATGGGCTGAGAGTCAACTACAGGAAGTCTTGCCTTGTTCCCTTAAATCTCTCTCTTGAAAAAGCTCAACTCCTTCTTTGGTGTCTTGGTGCAATTTGGAATATCTCCCTTTTAACTACCTTGGACTGCCGTTGGGAACAACAAAACCTCGAGTTGAACACTATGGTCCCATTATGACTAAAGTTGAGAGAAGGCTCACGGCAACTTCTACCTTCCTGACCCATGCTGGAAGGCTTCAGCTAGTCAATTCAGTCCTCTCTTCGCTGCTCACATATGACATGTGTACCTTAGAGGTGCCGGTTGCGGTCATTGAGTATATTGATAGAGCAAGACGTCACTGCCTTTGGAGAGGTTCAGATTCCAATGCAAAGATGAAACCACTGGTGGCCTGGAGAAAATGTTCAAAGCCAAAAAGAAAAGGAGGATTAGGAATTATTAATCTTAGGAGTCAAAACAAGACCCTTCTTTTGAAGCATCTAGACAAATTTTATAATAGGAAGGATATCCCATGGGTGAAGCTGATCTGGAATGCGCATTATTCCCAGGGTCAAGTGCCACATGCTTCGACAGATAGGGGTTCATTTTGGTGGAAGGATGTCCTAAAATTATGTGACATGTTGAGGAGGAATTGCAAAGTGCACTTTTGGAGATGGTTTCACTTTGTGCTTTTTTGGTCCGACCTTTGGAATGACAACATCCTAGAATCCAAATTCCCAAGGCTCTATTCCTGCCCGGAATAAGAACATTTTCAGTGGCCAGGTTTTTGTCTAATAACACTCTGGAGGCCCAATTTCACTTGCCCTTATCAGAGCAAGCCTTCCAAGAATTCCAAAGTCTCCAGGAATTAATTCAAGATCTGCAGGTCGATCAGAATTCAAAGGACTCCTGGGAATACATTTGGGGAAGCAAGAACTACTCCTCATCAAAGTGCTACAACTTTCCTTACAAGAATATACAGCCCCCATCCCCTTTTCTCTGGATTTGGAACTCCAAATGCTGTAACAAACTTCGAGTTTTTTCGTGGCTCCTCTTGATGGACAGACTGAACACAAGGAACATTCTGAGAAGGAAAAAGCACAAGCTTCAGGGAAACAACTACAATTGTGTCCTATGCAGCAACAACATTGAAGAAACCGCATTTCATTTGTTCTTCACCTGCCCCTTTACCCAAGCCTGTTGGCAACACCTTGGTATAAATTGGGACTTCACAATGGATTTCTTCCGGATGATGCAGCAAGCCAAGGCTCAACATAACAACCCCTTTTTTATGGAGACCTTCATCATTGCCACCTGGCAGATTTGGAAGCAGAGAAACAACTCTATATTTGACAGAGGCCGGCCATCCTTTGATTCTTGGAAAAGCTCCTTCTATGACGAAGTTAGGCTACAGGCCCATAGATTCAGTTCTGCTAAGCGCTCTGTCTTCCTTTCTTGTACAGCTGCTCTAGTTTAGCTCTGCTGCACACCTCGGGCTTGCTTCCCTTTTTTTGTTATCTCTTGTATAGAGTTGCTGCTTCTTTTGTTTAAATAAAAAGTTTACAGTGGGGGCCTCCCCTGCTGTATTTTCCGCTCAAAAAAAAAGGACAAGAAATTACTACTCTGGTCATAACTGTCTTTTAAGGTTTCAGAGGACTGTCGTTGTAGTTTTGTACTCTTTTTTCTTGGGCACATTTATTCTTCAAATTATTATGTTTACAGCAGCAAGTTATTCTCTCATCAGCTTGACTGCTGTTTTGGATAAGTAAAAAGAAATGCAATTGCAATAAAAGTATCAATACCACATTCCTGACTACTATGCCCATTCTTTGTTCCTTTTTTTAATGAGACACTGTTCTTTGTTCTTATTCTTATTTAAACATCGTGGATTCCATGAGTAGTGCCACCCGAAGTTATCATGAGTTCGTGCAGGATCACTATTTTTTTACCTATTGAACTTGACTTGGAGGATTTTTTTTATCTAATACGCACCAGAATTGCATATATCTTTTGAAGTAGAACGAGTTTTATTCCACGCGTCTGGCAAGTCAGCGCTGTTCAGTTGGTCCAAACAGATTATGGCTCTACGTGTTGGTCCAACTAGACTTGGAGGATAATAATATGATGGATTCATTGTGGTAACTCAGTTAACTGTTGGTGTAACTTACAGGTTATGGGTTCTGTGACGATGGAGGCATGGTGGTGTGAGTGGTAGCAAGAGTAGAGGAAATGGTGGTGCAAGGCTCGATGGAACCAGTAGTAGAGGAACTCAACAAGCCCCATGTGAAGAAGCACAGTGATGATGGCCCCATCAGTTCTCCAGACCGGAAGGAGCCTGACATTTGGGATCATTGCATAGGCCAGATAGAACTCGAGCCCATTGATGATGATCTGGTCATCCCTGCATACAGAATGGTAAGGACTCCGTTATATTGCAGTGCAAATGTGCAAGCTGCCTAGTTAAGTTAGAGTTAGCCAATGCAACAATATCTGATATGTGGGTCTATGTGCAGTAACAAACGGTTGCCCGTGATACTTACCAGGACCTCTCCCGGTCCACCTGCTCGAACTCAATACTACGGTCCACGATCACGTTCTTTCTGCGAGCGGTCTGATAGCGCGACAAACTGATCCAGATTTGGTTGTGGATCATCCTCAGCAGAAGGGCTGGTAACATGGTGGCATATGCTGGGTCAAGGTCTCCCCACCCCTTGGTTGCCACCCTGTGGGCAGTGTGCAGCACCGCAGGTACCAGGACCAGGTACTGTCCATTCAACACAAACTTTGGGTCAGTTCTGATAGGATAATGAATGCTTGTAAATAAATGTGTTCATATCTTTCGGTCGTTCTGAAGTTATTTGCTGTAGCCTGTAAGGCAGCACGTCAGTTCATCAGTCTGCATTCATTTTCTCATGCAGTCATTTATATGTATAACTACTCTTTCCGGGGTTTTTTTTGAAAAACTCTTTCCATTTTTATTTACATATCGTATTAACTTTGTCCTAAAGTAATTTTTACTCTTAGTTTCAAAAAAATTATAAAAATCCAGGACATAAGATCTATGTTTTTAGATTCATTATGAGAAATACTTTCACTATGTAGTTTATATGTTATGAAACAATAAGATTCGTTGAATTGAATGGTAAAAAATTGTATTGTTTGACTTAAGACAAAGCTAATGTGAAGTACTACCGGTGATTTAGGCTTGATACAATAAAAAGTTCGTGATTTCATGAGGATCAAGCCGATGTGAGCTGACTACTTTTAGCAGAAGGTAAGTACATAGCGCTTAAATCTCTTTTTAGAAAAAATCCTACTGAGCATTTTTTTTAAAGATAACTGAGCATTTATTTTCATCTACAGTCAAATGGGCCTGAAATATTGGGCAGATGATTTAATTTTTCTGCGCACCCATTATTGGTGCATGTTATTACACTTCACTATGAAAGTTGACAGCGGTCCTTCCTCGTTTTCTGAACCATTTTAATGAAACTGACCATGCCATACTGTGAAAAGGACACTCCAAACCAAAGTCATGTCACAACTAATTCAAACCATGTCAACAAAACCAACAACCTAGAATGGCAAAACTATGTTAACGAAACCATGCCAATAAAATCAATAAGCTAGGAAATATGTATCTTATGCGTCTATAACCACTATAACAGGTTAGAACGAATGCAAGCGTATTTGTTGGATGAACATCATGGTTCTCTGCGATTATTGTCTATTGCAACACAAGTACACTACCAATGCAAAACACACACACACACGCCGCCGCCACATTTCTAGCTTACTGTACTAATTTGATGTGGAAACTAATCATCAACCAATTTATTTATTTTCTTCTTTAACTACTCTATTAGCTGTGCTTGTTGATCCTTGTCCACGTCATTAGCTAAAGAACAGAAACACTATCTCCCTCAGTCAAAATCTGAAACCTAAAACAGTCAAATATTTGAGAGAAATAGTACAGGTAAGACAACACGGATATGTGCAAGTCGGTAGCTTTGCATACCTTGAAGTTCCCCATCCATTGCCATGGCCATTCTGTCAAAGGTCCCGGGCGTGTTGCCATGGTGATGAAGGAGACCTTGCTTTCTTCCTGGGATAAGCAGTTCCCTCCCTCAGCTAGCCATGGTATGTTTTTCTGAAAGGGCTAGCTATGGTATGTTGGTAAGCACTTCAAGCTCACCTCGCATTTTATATGCAGGGTGCAGGGAGCCAGGGACAGCAGGACACAGGACTTCGCAAAAAACACCTCCATAAGTATATGTTTTCAAAAGCCTATGAGACTCTTATATTCTTCCTTTTTGTCAGTCGCCTTGTGAAAATGTTGTGCTGATCTTAGTATTATAATATAATAATCCAGTTTTTTTAAGAATTGTGCTTGCTGAGGATATATATCACGCAAAATGTACAGAAAAGTGTTAATATCCACAGACTGAAATTCAAATAGGATGTAACATAATATTTGTTAGATCCGTCCACGAGTTAGCTAACCTTGAGTGATTATAGCACTCAATTTCCCGAATGATTTTATACTACTTTAGAGTTTGTACCATATACCCACAAAAGTACACTGTACATAGAGAATACGCTTGTACCGGTCACATTTTCGGGGTTTTTTGGATGAACTAGGACTAACAACTAGTCCTATTAGATCTTATGAGTGAACTAGTGAACTAACAACTAGTCCATAACTAGTGGACTAAAAATTAGTCTGCCTGTTTGGATACTTAGAGACTAAAAATTAGTCAACTAGTTGTTAGTTCTATGGATCCAAACAGAGCCTTAAATGTACAAGTAAAAATTAGTGCAAATGCAACAACAGTATTTACAACACTCAAGCATGGACACTTAAAACGTCTTTAATGGCCAGCTCTAAGCTTAGCATTAGATGTCACGTGAAGAAGGAAGAGGCTAAAATCTTTTGAGCCAATGTGAGGAAAAGAGCTAAACTCTTTTGTGTGCTCCGATGGTATAATAATCAGAAATGCTATATCACACATATGTGTTTTGTGGTTTGTTGGCATCCGAATTTTCTGTTCGTTGGATGATGAATTGATGTCCGATTTGGTGCCGGTTGGTTTGTGACGCTGATTTGCAGGGCCCACTCTAGACGTTACTTACTGTTTCAAATTGGGAGCCGCACCTGTCCGTTTCTAGCTGCCTCATTTTCCCGTCTTCTTGCGACGCCCTCCCTGATCAGAGAGGCGATTCCATCAGTTTCCAGGTTCGTTGCTTTTGCTTTTTCTTCCTTCGATTCCATGAATTCATCGTTGTTTGGGTATGCTGGATCTTACGCTAGGCCACCATCGATTCCGGTGCCGCCACGCCCTCCCATGTCCGTTGTGTCACCAGCAACGACGACCACCGCGGCGAGGTGCTGCAGCCGGCTCGCCCGTTCAAGTCCTCGCGGCTCGCCTCCGCCTCCACCTCCCACGTTACGCCACCGCCCCCGCGCTGTTTCCTCTGCCCTCGCCCCCGCGCCCGGCTTCATGCTGCTTCGTACGCTAGGCCCGACGTTGCGGCAGCCAGGAATGCCTCAGTATCCTGAACGCCGGCGGCCACCGCGGTTGTGGTTGTGTCTTTGGAGCAGCTAGGTTTAACTGATTTGAGGTTCGTTCTAGTGGAGTGGAATGCCGCGGATTTGAGCTGCTTAGGGTTGGGGATGGGGTTGGGGAATTTTAGTATCAATTTTGGTCCCCTGATTTTGATTTCCATATGTTGTGTTGGCTTCTGTTCCCCTCAGTTTATTTGATCTGATAGGTTGCTTGTGGTTGCTTCACTGGTTCACTGCAGCCAGTTTACGATCTCTGTTCATGCTCTGTTTTTTCTGTTCATTTCATCTGATCTTGTTTTCTTAACTGAATACAGAGCAAATAATGGTTGCTGTTTTATGACACCTTAGTATGAATGGTGTGATAGCAGACTAGCATGGATATATAGGTCACTTTGTAAGTTGATTTTTCAGGACATGTGAACATTTCAGTGATACATGGTGTAGCGAACGGAAATGCAGATTAGGAGTGCAGCTTATCCACATGCTGAAATTTTCCCTTATAAATTTTTCAACTGGTTCAAATCAATATAGGTTCAGATTTGGTGTCTTGTGGGGTCTTCACATGCATTACCTGATACTTACCTTTGGTTGTTGCTAAATCGAGTTTGAACATGTGTCTTGTAGTGCTCTGGTTTTTCCTTATCTTAGTATCACATAGCATTGAATTGGAAGTGCAAGAGATCTGAACTAGTGTGTTTCTGTATCCTAGTTTATCTATGGTGTATTTCAGACTCTTGCCTTGCTGCTGAGGTCAGTGATGTTCTAATGGCATGAACATAGTAGAGGGCCTGTTTGCATATGCCTGTGTGTTTGTTACTGTATACCAAATCTACTCCTCCATACTGGTTTCTTGTATTTGTTCAATTCAGCAAGTGCCAGGAAATCTCTTTCTTGATTCAGTGCACAATATAATAATAAATCAGAGTTGAGTGTCCATGACTGCATTATAGGTTTCTCACCGGCCCCCTTCCTGTGATTTGTGAGTACATTGATAGCAGTAGTCGTAGGATTGTATACTTATCCGGGATGTCTGAAACAACGACACTGGTTAACATGGAATAGGGACCTGCTACTTGTTAGCTGCATCCACCAATTACTGATTGGTTTGAACTCTTCTCCTCTTCTGCAACTCCAACCCAATGAGATGCAGCAGCAGCAAACTGCTTCTTTTTGGGCAACCAGTTGAACCCAGGAACGGGCATCCTTGTTGGTATCTCTGAAATCGGATTCTCTGTTTTGACTGGCTGACAGGGTTCATTGTGCAGACCTATATGGCCGAGATACTTAGATTTGTTTAGTCTTGGTCTGTGGCCTCATCTGCGCAAGAGTGTTGAGGTGGCATGGCGGAATGAGAAAATTATTGAGCAGTTTATATATATATATATATAGACGTACTATTCTATAGCTGGCCGCAGAATAAATTATTATGTGGCCACTTTGAGTTACGATAATTACTATACTAATTTACGAGATTATGGTAACTCCCTCATAAGTGATTTACTATAGCATTATGGTAAGTATCATCTTGAATTATAGTAACTCATGTATCGTAAATGTGTATTGTCATTATCGTAAATCAAGGTGGCCATAGAATAAGTTATTCTATGGCCAGCTGCAGAATAGCCTTACCGTATATATATATATATATATATATATATATATATATATATATATATATATATATATATATATATATATATATATATATATATATATATATAAACGCTGCTGATAAGAGGGTGGAATTTCTAGTTGTGCCATGCAGCTTTTCCTCAAAAGGGAATTAGGAGAGATCAGGCCAATTTTCTAGATTTGGTGCAGCTTTTCCTCTGTATGAATCCTTCTCAAATGAGATGGTGCTACTGCTACTGCACCTGTATAAATTTTCTGCTATCATATTCGCTAACTGGAATTCTCTGTGGTGTTGTATCTGTTTTCTTTGCTAAATGTAGAGCAAAAAACGGTTGTCGCTTATGCCACCTTAGTATGAATCAAGTGCTAGTATCCTATTCTTCGTATATGTTTGCTAGATTTCTTTTTATGGGCAGCTTTATTAATTCAAGAGGAAACAAGCAATTCTAGAAAATAAACTTTTGTGTCAGGCACCTGAAAGGTCTTGAGATATTGTGCATTTGTGCTAACAACCACACTGAACTTCGTTACTTTGTTATATTTATGCAATCTAAAACCTATCATTCATTTCGTTGCTTCAGTTAATTGGCTGAATCTCTATTTTATAACTGAATCTCTGCTTTTAACTGAAACTCTGTTTCTAACTGAAACTCATGTGTTTTTAACTGAAACTCTATTTATAAGCTAACTCGTATTTTTCTAGGTAATGAAGACTTCAGTTCTGATGCTGAATCTGTCAATGGGGAGAATGATGATGATTTCGATATGAACTCTGAAGAAAACGACTTAGCTTCTTTGGATCCACATTTGTCAAAGGACGAGATTGATGAAGCTGAACTAGTGAAGACTTGCAAGCATTTCAGACAGGTTAGTTGTTTTTATACTTGTTTTTTTTTTCTTTTTTCCTTTTAATTTCTCCTTTTACATGGCGGCAGCCTGCATTGTGTCATTTTTCTTGTGCATGGCTGGATGAGATGTGTGGGTCCTGTGGATGCAATGCTAGTGTGGTCCATGTTGTGGCTCCTTAACTTTGTACAACTAGAGTACTTTTGTCATGGTCGAGCGTGCGTTGTGCAGGAAGTGCTGATTGTATGGGGAGAGACCAGCTGTTCCCTGTGGAGAAGGCGTTTGCAGTTCAGAGGTAGAGGGTTTCTTCACACACACACTTTGGTAGTTTGTAAAGCCCATTTTTTCTCTCCCCAAACAGATGGCTGGCCGTCGCCCATGCTAATTACAATAACACTGACTGATATTTGTCTTGCTTTTGTGGTTGTGTCACAGTTTGTCTTTCTATTTTGTTAATGCTGATAAACAAGTCATCCTTGCTGGCTTTTCCTGTGTTGTGCATGTCCGCTTCATTTTCCATTAAATTTTGTGTTTTTCCTTTTTAAATTTTCAGCAAAAGACTTCTGATATGTTTTTGCTGGCACTAATGCATCCTCTCTATCTGAAAAAGACTTGTTCAGTAGCACAAGTTAATTGTACTGTTAACAGGCTCCACATGCATGAGCCAGATTTTGTCTTTATATACATATACAGTATAATTGCATTAACAAGTAGTATTTGCACTATTCAAAATGTGCAATTTTCATATATGTGTTTTGTAATTTTTGAAGATCATATATAGTATAATTGCATTTACAACAAGTTAACAGGTGGGGCTTTGCTTGCTTGTCTCAATTATATTTGTGGGATGCTTACAATTTCTGAGCGAGCTAGGAACGAGGACTAACTAGCAGTCTGTTTGTTTAGAGGCTTCGTAGTGCATAGCTAATTTGTTACAGGACAGGTTTTGGTAGAATGTTTATTGCACTTTGCACTCCTGGAACAGCAGAATTATCACCATCCTCCTTTTTCCTACTAAACAGCAGAATTATCACCATCCTCCTTTTTCCTACTAAATAGGTTACACTTCAGTGTCACCCTTGTTATATTGCCGGTTGTCATCTTTCTTATCCTTGCACTTGTATGTGTGAAATCTGACTACTGAGAATCTCACTATATATGCATAGTCATTGTAGAAAGTGTAGGCATAGGTAGCTGTAGTTATATTTTGCCATACTCAATTGAATCTAAACCTTAACAAAACACTCCCTACTACAAGTAGAAAACAGGTATCAACCTATAGGACATAGACATAGGGAAAAAAAAAGATAATGCAGACTTGCTAGGAACTTGGTTGTACAGTACAACTCATTCCTGGTTTGCATTTTAAGAGGCAAACTTAGTTTTTAGTTCTCTTGTGCTGGGAACATGTGAGCATTGCCATCATCTATTTGTCTTCTTGTGCTTAGCATGATAGTCATGCTTAATTCTTTGTGCTTAGCATTTTTCTGTGTTTATTGTGATTTGTGTCGGTGCACACCAAATTTTTATCCTTGTCCTTTCATAGGAAAAAAATTATCTCTTGTGATTGTGCTAACACACATTTTCATCTGTTTAATGTGTTTTTTACCTGTCCACACTAAGTTTTTGTCCTTGTCCTTTCATAGAATAAAATTGTTGTCCTTGTCCTTTCATAGAAAAAAATTATCTCTTGTGATTTGTGCTAACACACCTTGTCCTTTGTTTATTGTGATTTGTGTCATCCCACACTAAATTTTTGTCCTTGTCCTTTCATAGAAAAAAAATTTGTCTCTTGTGATTTGTGCTAACACATCTTGTCCTTTGTTTATTGTGATTTGTGCTAGCACACACCACATCTTTGTAACTTGTGCTTTGTGGCGACACGCAACTCAGTTTTGTCCTTGTCCTTTCATAGAAAAAAAAATTATTTATTGTGATTTGTGCTAGCACACACCACATCTTTGTTACTTGTGATTTGTGCCAACACACACCTCAAAAGTACAATCACTCTTGATTTATGCTAACACAACTTGAAATCTGTTTATTGTGATTTGTGGCAACACAGACCCCATAAACTCACACTTACACTCTCTCTCAGTATCTCTCTGTGTCCCTGCCCTACCAGCAGCTAGCCAGAGGACAGCCAGAGCTCTATCCTCTCTCACTCATCATTATTTATACATCTGCTGTAAGATGGGACTTCACTAGACTATTTTCCTTATCATGTGATCTGTTTTGAAGTGGAATTTGTGCAAAATAGCTCTATCCTCTGTCATTTTTTCGGTTTTGTGCATGATCTTATCACATTGTAATATACTGTGTTTACGCTTGAGTCAACTTCAAGAAAAGAATACGGTGTTTTGATCTGTTTTATTTTTAATTTCAGGTGCCAGCTACTATCAGGTTTGCATTAGACGGAAAAATACCGCCCTATTTACTTGTGAAGGATCTGATTTTGCAAGTAAGCTTACAAGATCTGATATTGCATTTTTTTAATACTAGAAATTGCACTAGTTGTAATGCGCAATTTTTTAATTATTGTTTTGTAATTTGTATTATGTTTTCATTTTTCTTAGTGTGTTTGGCACCATGAATTGTAGTGTCTGTCCTGTTCTCTGCCATTGCAGTAGGGGAAGAAACGTGGAAGGAAATATAAAGTAAGCCGTGAGGCAATATTTTGCTCATCTCTGTCATTGTAACTGATGTCTGATAGATTTGTGAACATAGAATTTGTAAATACATTCTTTCCGCCCTGCATCTATTTGAACATATATATACTTCCTAGTCTGATCTCAATTTTGCCCTGTTTGTTTACCTTCATTTAGAAACATATGATATGTCATTAGGATGAAATTGGAGCATCATAAAGAATCGGTATGCAGTTTTAGTATTTTGCTTGAATCTATACTCTTATTATGTTGAAATAATCTTGGTTTGTGATATTTACATACTCTTATTATGGTAAATCAATATGCAGTGTTGGTTTTCAGTACATTGTTGTGATCTGTTTTTATCGTTAATTTCAGGTGCCATCTAGACCTACCGTGAATCCTTGGCATAGGAAATGGTGATCGAGCAGCATGCCAGGGCCATTTGGAGGTCTGTGTGATCCAAATATGGCTGCAAATGGAGGCTCATGTGAAGGTTTTTTAGCTCTTTTGTGCTTCTGAAAATTGTATGCTCTCATATATGTAAACTTTTTGGCAACTGGCAGTGTGAGATATGTAAATTGCACTTTTATGTTTTTCTTTACAGGTGGAACACCGTTTGTGGCCTCTGCATAGTCAGCCTGCTGGCAGCAGTGTGCAGGTATGTGTCATCAAGGTTTTTGGTCATGCTTGTGTGGTTGTGTCCTAATTTGTCATTCTTTCTATGTACACCATCCTATCCTGTTTAATGTACTGTCAGCAGGCTCCACATTCCTGAGCTGGATTATATACACCATCCTATCGCATTAAGAACATGTACTATTTGCACTGTTTGGAATGTGTAATTTTCATATTTGTGTTTTGTAATTTTTGAAGATCATATTCATTGTGCATTTGTTTATTGAGAACATCTCTTTATGTGTGCGTTAGGAAAATTATAGATTTTCCTCATCTTTTGTGGCTAGCCGTTGGATTTTAGTCTAAAGGTGATAGAATTCATGTGCTACAGCTACCTGAAACACACGGATGTGTCTGATGGAAATTGAGTGTGTTTCACATGCAGTCAACAAGTAAGTGCTAGCTTCTGCTAAAACACGCGGATTTGTCTCTGTTGAAAATCATGTGTTTTACTTGCAGCCAACAACCAAGTGTTGGCTTCTGCTAAAACACACGGTTGTACAGTAGTTAAACTCTATAATAATAGCGGAGTGCCATCTCCCAATTAATACAGTAGATTCGACGTCGACGACGACCAAGGTTTGATAGATTACTCGGCCTGCTTGTGGTATCTGTGCTCCTTCCTGCTGCGACTGCGACTGCGAGGTGGCGCGGGGAGCCTTGGCACGGCGAAGCACCGGCACTGGAACTGCCGCCGGAGCCTGTCCAGGCCTTTCACCCTGATCCTCTGCCGCAGCCGCTTCATCTTGTCCAGGACGGCCCTGAAACCCTTGTGCAGCTTCTTGCTCGCTTTCGCCAAGCTAACGAGCCGTCTCTTGCTCGTCCTCTTCACAACTGCATCAGGGATTAATTGGGGTTGGGTCATCAGCCACTTCGTTCGTTTCTCGCAGTATATGACAGATTCTGAGATAGTTTTTTTTTCTCAGAAATTATTAAAAGATTGGGCATATTACATTGAAGACGGACATATCGTCAGTAGGCAAACGTCAAATACTGTTGAGCACTATGCATGCATTTGTGATGCTTTGTCGTTCCGGCTCTGTTCAATTCGCTGAAAAGCCAGGCTGAAAAGTATTCTTCGTTGATTTATTGTGAGAAAAAAATACTGTATCATGGCTGATAAGCCAGGTTAATAAGTTCGGTTAGCAAGTGCACGTTGTTAGAAAGAAAGAAAAAAAGGTTGGTCGTGCCTTTTCTGCTATCCGTCTCCCTGCTGACTAAGGTCCCATTCGCTTCCTTGGGATCGACCTCCAGGAATAGTTCCAACCGGATCGTTAGTTTATATTTGTATAAGATTCCATCAGCCGGAATGAATTTTGGCGTCATACTGTACGAGACGACCGAGCCCTAAAGAGCTCCAGAGGAAAGTAGCTTGCATCGCCAAATATGTTTCACTGTACTGTTTGTACGCATGGTGCACAACTGCAGCAGTTATGCTTCCCTTTTTCATGCATGATTATCTTGAGACTCTAAATGGCATTTCCGGCCGGGTACGGTGGCCGATGGGTTTTATCGATCGCGTCGGCGTCTTTCTTGTACAACTGTAACACGCTATACATATGACTGATCACGTGATCAGTCTTGTCCTCGATGTCAGATAATTTGAGATTTAACCAAAATTATATAAAAATATATTAATATTTATGATAAAAAATGATTATGAAATATATTTTCGTAGTAGACCTACTTGGGACATATAAATGTTAGTATTATTCACTAGGTCTTCCTGATTTTAGAGAAAAACGTACGCTATGGGGAGCAAACTGCAAGATGCACGCAAGGGCCGGGGCGCGATCGAGGAAGCTGGCGAGAGGTACCTTGTGACGACCGCTTCTTATCGTCGCTATTCGTCCCCCGTAGCCTCGCGTTCCGGACGGCCTCCGTCAGCGTCTCCAGCCGCTCCCGCATCCGGCTCTGGACGTGGCTCCGGGTGCACTGCAATGGCATCAGCGTCGCTGTCAGCCACGGTGTTTCTTTCTGTCTGTAATGGAAACGGAAACGGACGATCGAGGACGGATCTGTGGGTGGGCGGTGAGCGCTGGGCGCTGTGGCAGTGCAGCTACAAGTGGCGGAGGAAACATTTTTTTTTAGAAAGGCGGAGGAAAACCTTGATGTGGTACTTTACGTAGGACTGGAAGTTGAGCAGGATCCACGCGGTCTTGGCGGCACGCTTCCCCCTCACGTGCCGCGACAGGACGCCTGCACATGCGGGACGGGGGCCCAAGTGGCCGATGAGGGAGGCGTCAGTCATGAAGCCCGGCCCACCTACTAGAAGCCGCTCTTAGCTGGAGCCGCACGGCCGGCCCGTGGACCCGCGTGTCGATTCGACAACAGCAGCACGTACCGAAGGATACGAAGCCGCCGTTGGTGGTGAGGTGGTGCACGTTCTCCCCCCGCAGCTCCGGCGGCGGGATCGGCGACCAGCTGCACTTGGGCGCCCTCGCGAACGAGTTCCCGACGTCCTGCAGCTCCTGCAATAAAAAGCTCATCCGCCGCCGTGACGACCCCGGCCGCGGCTCCGCTGGAGTAAAGAGCAACGTACGATGGATGCAATGCGTGCAGGCACACGGACCTGGAAGAAGGAGGTGGCGATGGCCAGGTCCGTGTCGTCCCTGAAGCGCATGGGGAAGATGGCGTGTATCGTCTCATCAGCCTGCATCAGGACGTACATGTACAAGTACATTACTGCAGTACGTGTTAGTTAGCGACAGTCCGAAGATACATTAGTTTCAATTAGTTTGTTGTGCGCATGCACAAGAATTGAACGCACCGTCCTGCTGACGAAGAAGGGCTCCCTCTGGTTGTACACGAGCCTCATCGTGCCCGGCGACGAGCCGAGGCTCCCCAGCATGTCCTTCAGCTGCGAGCTCAGCACCACAGATTGCAGCAGCGACACCTGGTTAATGGCCTTCACGCGATCTATATATATAGTATATATTCAGAGCGCGATCGATCGGTGGTCATCGTAGGGCTCCCAGTATTGAGAGCGTTGCTGGCTTCTTCGTAGGGAGGGGCGCGTACCTTTCGGCCGGGTGAGGCCGGAGAAGTTGAGCTTGAGAGTCAGGACGTATCCTTCCCTCGGCGGCTCCACGATCTCCGCGAACCTGCCGTACGTGTTCCTCGTCTCCTGCAGGGTCAGTTCAGGCAGGCCGCCGCTCGACGAGGGTGCGGCCTCGTGGGAGAGCGATGGCGTCGATATCGACAGGAACACGTTCTCGGGATCGTACACTGAAGCCTGAAACATGCATGGTTTGCGCGGATGTATACACATGATCATTCTTCGTGTCTTGCTCGCCAAGAGCTGCTGCGCACAAGGTGCTAACCTCCACATGATATCGAATCGATCCGAACTCGAAGAAGGTGTGGTCGACAGGCATTGGTCTTTCGGCGCTGCAACAACACACATTGGGTTTCGGTAAGCAGAGCACATATCGAGGTCCAGGAATTCCAAAATTTTGCTCGCCATATTCAAAATTACAGTATCAGTATTTTTTTTACTATACCACTTAAGTGAATACAAAGTGCAGAATCATCATGCCTAGAGAGAGCTACTCCGTTTACCATCGCGCATACCAATTACAGACTTCATGTTTTTACAGCCAAACTACAGAAGAGTAACAACCTGCGACTCACCTCTGCATCCTCGTCAGGATTTCGACCAGAACACGGGATCCACTGCTGAAGAACGCCATGGCGTTGGCACAGTTCGGCACCCAGGACCAGGACCAGGAACAGGACCAGGATCAAATAAAAGGGGAAAGGAGAGAAGAGAGGTACAAGTGTTGCTTTGATGTCAGGATCATGGTCTGGTGGAGTAAAAACAAATTCAC
This sequence comes from Miscanthus lutarioriparius, assembly GCA_904845875.1. Taxonomy (NCBI): domain Eukaryota; kingdom Viridiplantae; phylum Streptophyta; class Magnoliopsida; order Poales; family Poaceae; genus Miscanthus; species Miscanthus lutarioriparius. The sequence continues at coordinate 25,835,941 of CAJGYO010000011.1, read as the reverse complement.
GGGACACCAGGGAGAGGACGCCGGTGGGCGGTGGCTGCCTGGTGAGACTAGAGGGGGACCTCTCCTGGCTGCTGCTGGTGAACCTACTTCTGAAGCAACCTCCTGAGCTCAGCCATCCCGTTTGCTTTGTTTCCAATGCACTCCACAATCATTTCAGGGCTTTTTCGAATAACTCCACAGGCAAATATGGAAAGTCTCGAGTGGTGTTGAGTGTTGGATCTGGAACAGACAGTGCAGATGACACCCACCTGGCAATTTTTTCCCCACACCAATTCAAGATATTGGAGTAAACCAAACCTACCAGGTCCAACCTTTTTCTGTTTATTAGAAATAAAAAAATCAGACCAACTGCACCTGTCAGTAGGTGAAACATGTGAATGACATCACCGACAGTAACGCTGACTGAGATACACAAGTTTATTCCAATTGAATTGCTCTTTCATGCTACAACATTTAAAGATATTTTGGATCGAGATAACATGTCAATCACATCCTAATCTCCTTTTTGAAAAGAAAAAAAAAGTAGCAGATATCACATTCCTATGTTTGAATTTGAACCTAGGCAGTACAGCATCACACGTTCAACTCAACTGTGCAGGATGCAATAGAATCCAGAAGCCATGTATGAGGAATGGCTTTGCAGCCAACCATGGCTGCCAGTTCTTGAGCCTCAGCTATTCTCTTATTGATGGTCTCAAGGGTGTCCAGATTGTTTCCTTGCGGCGGCTCCATGCTGTAAAGAATCAAGGATGTGCTAGAGAGCTCGGTCTTCTCCAAAATGGAACCCCCTGCTGCGGCAATCAAATCTTCAAGGTTAGCCTTGTATCCCGGCATGAAATGGCCACTGAAATAGAAGGCCAACCCAGCAAACAGACTTGGTGCCTACAGAAGGGGAAATGTGTGCCGTCAGTACACCAACAAGATTGTTACAATGAAGTAATGGTTTGGCTTATTTACTCCTGGAATTCATTTGCCAACCTGCTGCATTGCTCGAAGCCTTCCTGAGCGAGGGCCATCAACAGAGCCATGAACATCACACCTTATCTCATAGGGCTCTTCTGGGATTGGTTTCCTAGCCTCAATACAGGCTTTCAGCCCTAAATATCAAATGCAAATTTGCATTAGAATAACTTCTTTGCAGAACAGGGCCATCTAAGCAAAAGCAACCTAGCAGATGCAAGCAATATACTACAGCACTTAGTTGAACTATCCTGTCTAAGTTGTGATGGCTCCAAAATCACAAAGACAAACCACAACATATATAATTTGATTAGCCCGGACTATATATTTACTGATCTTCAGAGAAAATGGACTTACAATTCACATTGAGAACCCATTTCCCAGCTAAAATAGCCATGAGAACCTTGAGTGTCCTAGCGCATGACCCACGTTCATCCGTACTAGCAATCACATGAGTCACATCCGAACTCCAAGTGTTAGTTATTGTGATGCCAGTGTGACACTCAAACTGATCCAAGATTTCCTGAAGTTTATGAACATTTCAGGGCACATTACATACTTGAATAAGCTCTAAAGTACCTTAGTTATGAAGATCATGTCAAAAAAGCAATTACCCTCTCATGGCCAATGAGGGCAGATCCACATATCACCCATTCACTAGTCAGAAAAGGTGAAGCAGTCCAAAGCTCATCCCTTTGCATTGGAGAAGGTGAATTCAGATCATCAGTGTCAGAAGATGGTCTGCAAAATTCAAAGAGGGGCTATCAGAAGACACAATCAGGTATAGCAAAATAGAGTCATGTATAACAGGCACAATGGCATACTGCTGCATCTTGGTCTTCTTTTTTGACTTCAATCTCTCACAAGGCAGCTTCTTTGACGAATGTGTAGGACACAACATAACAAAGTTCTCCTGGAGCAAATCACATTTGTTCAGTGAGATAATCAACAAATATTTTACCACAAAAGGGCACACTTTTCACTTAATACACAATGGACAATCCAGATTTAAGGAACAAGACTTACTTGATCCCATTTGCAGCCTTTGATGTTGTAGGCACATGGGACATGAAAACTTTTGCGGCAGCTCTTCACAAGGCAGCCAAGTGCTGCACCTTTCAAGCCACAAACACTGCATTTGATCTTAGAAGCACGGGCCAACTCAGGCTCCAAGTTGTTTGCAATGTCACCAGTAAAGAATGCTTGAGGAGCCCTGTATAGGGGTATGTGTACAAATCAGTGAAATGAAGTATGTGCTCATTCAGAAATAGTATCATGAAAGTTGCCAGGAATATACCATTCAACACATTTCTCATGGACATGCTGAACACTTGATTTCCAAGCTTGATCAGCTTCTATTGGCTCCCCATTCAGATAATGCAACAAAGGGCCAGTGCACTGTAAATCACAATTTACATTAGGTTCTTCGAGTATATATACAAGAAACAATCAGCAGGCCATATCCTAAATAATAGTAAATAAACCCCAACTCTTGTTTAAGTTCTGCAAGACCAACCTCAGTGACTTGGGAAGAATGACAGAACTCACATTTCCAAGCACTGGCCATGGTTGTCTGTCCTGTATTTGTGTTCGAGATCACATTAGCATTTTGCATTTCCAAATATTCTGAAAGGAGTTCAGGCAGGAAATGACTTACTTTGAACCTGATCATTTGATTTTTGCCTCTTCAATTCTCTGGTATGGTCATCCATTACATTTGTCTCTCTTTTCAATGCAGTTTGAAGAGGTGATCTGCTTGTTATCTGACAGAATAGCACACATTTAAGAGGGAGTCTACACAAAGTATTTTTCTAAACAACTTTTGAAAAAAGAAAGGGGAAAAGGGGGAATTAGTCTAGATAGAATAGAATTTTACCAGTTCTCCTTCAAGGTCATTGCTGTCACAATCCAAATCTCCAGGGCCATCAGAAGATTGTGACCCAGAATGTCCCTTTTGCACAAGAACTGTTGGTGCAACAGCTGCAGCACCAGCTTTGCTCTCAAATGCAGGATCTTTTGCTTGAACACCATCCATGTTCCCAAATGCAGGCCCAGTTGGTTGGTTATATACTAGCTTTGAAGCAACAGGATTGTAAGATTTCGTCTGGTCAGGTTTCTCCAGCACCCCACTTCTGTTTCCTGATTCTGGTGTTCCATGAGTTGCTGTCTTTGCAACTGAACAAAAAGAAAATTTTCCACATCAATCAAAACTTGTGACAGACTACTAGTTATTAACAATGCTTGGAGTTCATATTCTGCAAAAATGGACGTACCAGGAATGTTAACTTGAGCATCCTGTTGTTCAGTCATGGTGCTGACGGTAGAGCTGAGGCTCCTGTGAATGCTCACTATTGACTCGAGATGGGAAGCTGGCCTTAAATCTGCAAACAAGGCTGGGGTCAGATAAAGAATCAAGGTGTCAATCAGAACTCTGAAACAATTCAGTAAGCCATGATGTACCTTGAGAACAATAGCCTGATTTGCAAATGGCACAGCTGTAACCTTTCGAAGTCGGTGTAAGGGCACACTTGCTGAAAGAAAGGAATAAACTTGTCAGTCGTTGAAACTCGCAGGGCAAGATGAGTGGAGGGTGATGAGCGCTCTTCGGTTGAGGCGTCACCTGCAGGATGTGTGGTAGCACGGCAGGGTTGTCGGCGAGGTGAGCAACTTCAGGCTGACAAACAAAAGTTTTCACCGTCAGACGACCAAGTTTTTCAGCATCCGAATCCATTCATCCCCTCATGTCACTCTAAATGGATCGAAGCTCGCAGTTTGCTCGGATCTAGCTCTACCTAAGTTAAGTTCGTTACCGCTGTTGCGGCCATGCTAATCTTAGGCGCGCCGAGATCTTGGACGATAAGAAATGACATTTCGACATCTAACCGAAAGGCAAAAGCAAAGGACACAAGGGATGGTTTGACCCACCAGACGGGGCAGGTGAGCTCCAGCTCCATCTTCTGCAGGTTGAGCACCAGCGGGTTCAGCAGCCTCCTCAGGTTCTCCATCTTCGCCGCCCACGACACTAACGCCCCTTCCTACTGCTCCCGCCTCCGCCTCCCCCCCTCCCTCCGATATCCCTCGGAAAGGGCAACGGTCGTGAGGGGACAGAGAGCCGGAGCGCGAGACAGATGCGGTGCCGACTGCCGAGGGACTTGGAAGCTTGAGCTGGGCGCTGGCTCTAACGCCAGTCAAATACGCGGGGGGAGAGGGCGGCCAATCGGGGTTTCGGAACGGGAGGGAAGTGGTGGCGCCGTGGCGGGCAGGCAGCCGTCTGAACGAAAATGTTTGGGCGCGAGCGCGACGGCGGTCTGTGAAACCGGACGCCATCCCATCCGCGGGAGGCGGGAGATTTTCGGGCGGCGGGGACGAGTTTTCTTGCCCCTTTTTGGCCGGGGAAGCGGCTGTTTCGAGCGCCCCGCGCGCGGGCGGCGGCGGCACCTCGCGTCGCGTCCCGCGCTCTCCTGGCGGGCTGCTCGGTAAGAAAGACCTAGGACGAGGAGGGGCGCGGGGCGCGGGCTGGGCTGAGGATGGGGGGAGAAGTGATCAGTTGTTGCGGGCCTCGTGGGCCGGGGGCCTGTTGAAACTTCAAACACCGGGCTCGACGTGCAGTTGCCTGGTCCGCCGATGCAGCGGTGGTTTCCACTCGCCCCCACGGGCCACGGCACCGGGGTCAGGAATTAGGACGTCGGGTAACCTAACGGTCTGTTAGTTTTGGATTAAAATCGGATTTGCAGTTGCTCCACCATGAGAATTTTTTTTAAAAAATCCCACAAACATCTTACGATATCAATAATTCTTTTCTCCACGCAAGATATAGGATAGCCATCACCCCATAGTCCCAAACACGCTCTAAACCTTTCCCTCGTGAAAGCACACTCACCTTATTCTCAAAAAAAAAGCACAATCACCTTGTAAAAAGTCGAAAAAAGAGACACGTCTATTCGACAATCGAGTTTGCAAGCCCTAAAACACCTTTTCTAACCATTAGATCAACAAAGGATGGCTCAGATCTATCCATTCTGATGTAGCCACAACCCCCTCTCGTCTTCTTCTTGACTTTACTCACACTACCACCATGGCGCTTCCCAAAGTTGTCTTCCTTATGCCGACAGCTATACCATCAAACTTCCTCACCACCGTCTCCTTATTGGTCGCCTCCAAGTTATATTCAAATAGCAAATTCGTCACTTCCCTCCCTCCTCATTGTTGTTGTCTTCTCTAGTGGCGTCTTACTACCAGATCTGTCACTCCCTTCTGCCGCTATGCTAACATGTGGACTCATGATGCCTATGACTCTATCCTGCCCAACTAGCTTATCGATTTGACAAAGGTATCGTGCCAAGTAGGAAAAGGCTTCAAGTCCACGAAAAAAATTCAAAACGTTTGTATATGCAAAACAATTTTCGAAATCAAGAGATCCAAGATATGAACGAATAAAAATCAAAACTAAAAGGAGATAGGTAAACCTGCGATTAGGGTTTGTACTTGTTGACGCCAGCGTGGACTCCTACGAAATATGTGGTAGTTGTTACAGAACCGACCAATTATACGAAATTAAGTAAGAAAATCATCTGCCAGAGCAGACGATTTAGCAAACTTAAGCCCGTATAACCCGGTAGTCCGTGAAATCACGAAGGATTTCAAACCAACTTCCATTCCAGCCAAGATCGTAATAAGTTTAGCGGTCACCATCACATATTACATAAAAGTTCGCAATCTCAGATACATCAGAGTTTAAACATAGTTATTACAAATCCGTTCGAATAAAAGTAGCGGAAGCCATTTGTTCAAATCACACACACTCACGCGAAGTTCAAATATAGTGCCAGCGAATGATCATCTCCAACAAAAGCATTAGACGAGACGTAAGGAATGACCATGCCCATGGTCCTAAGCATCACCCATCGTAGGATAAAGGCAGTTGATACAATAGCCGTAATACATCTGCCCATCTGCAACAAGTGGGAATAAAACCCTGAGTACGAGAAGGTACTCAGCTAGACTTACCCGACATAACCGAAAATAAATGACTCCAAGGATTATGAAGACTTTATAGTAGGGTAGCTGACTCATTTGCAAAAGAAGCATTTTTTTTAGCATTTCAAGAACCTTTCTAAAAGCATTATTGTCAAGTTAATTATTATTAACCTGTCGACTAGATTTGCACCTATACTAGAGTAAACATGTGATTAAGCAATTAATGATAACCACTGATCATTAAACAACTTCCATACTGTCATATTCACTATAACTGTCCAAGTGTTCCATAAACATTTACTACGATGAAGTCACTCAAGTCAAGTGCTCACTATCCAGGAGCGATGGCGATTCGAATCGATTCCTAACCAGCTGGTGATTTATTCCTTACACAAATCTCACTCACCCGCTAAAGTGAGATATTGATCACCGAGTCAACTTTCCGTGTATCTCGAGTTTGCCAGAACCACATGTACCGGGGCCGACCGATCGCACTTTGGTCTTATCATCCCGCTTCGTGTCCTACCACACACTGCTGCCAAGACAAGCTCATGCATGGGCAATCTACTCGGCCCGAAAAAATCTCCCGGCCAGCGGTCGGAAGGTACTTTATCCCGCCCGCCTAAATGTAAGGCATGCGTTCAACATGACTCGAGGCCCAACAACGGTCGGTCCTTAATCGACACTGACGGAAACACTACGTACCCAAAACTCGCAAGTCTCCGCCGGTCTCAACTTCATTTAACACTTAGTTATACCATGACTTCATAGCCATCCAAGCAGATCCGAGGTAACCACCTATAGCTCGCAGTGACATGTGAAATCACCCGACTTCTACCGGTCTAAGCCGCCTAAGCATTGACTCGATTGCGGATACTGTGGTAACAAGGATATAGTATAACAAAGGTAAACAAGGTATAATGCAAAGAACGGTTGCAAACAACTCCCGAACGTAATGCATCAATTTAAAGTAAAGCATTTAATGAAATCATTGCAAACCGGGAGAAAGATGCTCGGGGCTTGCCTCTCTCAAGGAGCTCGAGGCGGTGATCGGGGCACTCCGGAAGTTCTTCAACGTCCTCCCTCCTCGACCGGCACGGCACTTCCTTCGCCGCACTCGAATCGCTCCTCGGGCTCCTCGAGAATGACGATCGGGTTCTCGGTTTGCGATCCTGTATGATGCAATGCGTGTAAGTGCCTATGCAATCGGTGCATCGAAGGAGATGAATGCAATGGATATGTTTAAATGCAAGGTAGTCAACATCATCCAAGAAACTATGCTACAAGCACATGTCATCTACTGCATTCTCTTCTACTACCAATATGTTAAGTCAACATATTTTATTAATTGCTTCAAAGATACACCAAAGCTTTACTAATTTCTTAATCACACTTAAGGCAACACTTGCTTAAACCCTAATTAATAATAGGTTTGAATAGCAACATATATTTCTGATACTCCTAAAAATCTGAGAAAAATACAGTAGCATAATACTACCCTAAACAGACTACCATAAAAATTTCATGGCATTTGGATAAGTAAACTATCCTACACAAAAATGACAAGCTATAGCATAAAAATGAGCATGAAATTACTTTGTACTATGAAAAGTGCCAAACAACAGAATTAATATTTTTCCTAGGTTCTTCATAGCATATAATGACTGTCCAAAAATTATCACATGCATGTTTTATACAAAGTTTGCTCTCTATCAAAAATAACAAAAATCAGCCATTAAAGGTACTTGAACTACACCTCAAAATTTTCCCACAGCACATGCATGAAACATATTTTTCCTAGGAAGTACATGACATAAGAAGATTAACAAACTTGGAATCATATTTTTCTGAAGCCTATAGAATTTTCTACATATTTTTCAAGTTATCAGCAATATTCAAGATTAAATAAAATTCTACAGCAAAGTATCTAAAAAATGACATGCACAATTTTTTCCAAGTAGATCTGCTGATAAGGAACCTAGAAAAATTTGTTTCAACAAATTTGGAGCAAATTTGAGTACCCAAACATTTTTCAAACCATTTCAAATTTCAAATAATAAAGAGGAAATGAAAAACAATTCATTTAAACACTGCTGGGCCGGCCCGAAGGGAACAGCTGGCCCATGGTCAGATCTGGCCCGCCAAGGGTCCGAGCGAAAAGGGGAGAGATGCGGGCGACTGGCGAGACCTCTCGCCCACGGCCACGGCTTTTACCGGGCTGGTGGTGGGGCGAGGAGTGAGTGCTCGCCGGTGTCCATACCGCGCGGGTGCGCTGCTCGCCACATTTAGGCGGTGGCCATCTCCGGCCATGGCAGCGCAAGCAAGCGAGCGCAGGAGGTTCGCGAGGCATTGGCGAATGCGAGCAGGCAGCTAAGCAGGGTGGAGAAGGGGAGGAAGGGGGAGTCCCACGGCGGCCGAGCACGGCGGCGCCATGGCCGACGACGGCGAAGCTTGGAAAAAGCGCTACCTCGGCTCAAACGACGGCACAACCACGAGCACCAGATGCCGGAGAGCGAGGCGGAGCTGCTGGTGCTTGATTGCTGGCCGTGGAGGAGCACCGGCGGTGAATCGCGCAGCGGCGGTGCGCGTGGTATGGCGCGAGGCAGAGCTTGAGGCTCTCGGCCTGGAGGAGAAGGAAGCAACAGGCAAGCGGGAGTGAGCGAAAGCGTGGGCACCAAAGCAGGTGAAGGCGGCGCGTGGCGCTGGTGTCAGTGCCGCATTGCCGCACATGCTGGCGGCGACGCCGGCACGTGGTCGCCACGCGGCGAGAGCTTCCTGACGCGGTCGCGGCGTGGCGCAGCTGACGGGATGTGTGGCAAGGAGAAGGAGCCAGCACAGGCTACTGGGCTGGGCCGAGGCGAGGTGGGTTGGAACGGCGCGGGGGCAGGCCGGGCCGCCTGTGCGGCTGGGCCGAAAGCGAGGCGGCGGCCCGCGAAGGAGAAAAACTCTTTTTCATTTATATTTTCAAGAACTTTTTAAAAGCCAGCTTTCAAATCTTATTTTGAGCAAGAAGATGACCTCTTTTGAAAATGTACCAAAAATGAAAGTTGCTTAGAATTTAATTCTCTACAACTTTGCTTTTAGGACCACAGCCAAATTCTTTCTAGATTTTGAATTGTAAGATCAAAGTCCACGTTTAGCTCAAAACCCTAATTTTTGGAATTTATTTTTGAAGCCAAATTTTGAATTAATTTGAATACAAACATTGCTCCAAAAATTGAACTAAACATTGCTAGATGATTTACAATAGTAGCCAAACATGTTTTGCTAACCTAGCAAGAAAAATTTAGGGTAAAACAATCCTTAAACAGGTGTATGCAACATCTAGGTTTCACGCATGTTTCAGATGTTTCAAAGCAATGTTTCAATTGTTATTCACACGATTAAGCATGTATGATTTGGATGCTTGATGATGCATGATATGCGTGATTTGCAGTGCCTAAATGTAGGCATAACACCGGGGTGTTACAGCCCTCCCCCCTTATAAAAATCTCGTCCCGAGATTTGGGTTACGAACCATTTGTTATAAAATTCTTCATAAGCTTTTTGCAGATACTCTCCTGTTTCCTAAGTTGCATCTCCCTCATCATGATGATCCCACTGTATCTTGTATGTTTTCACCACACTATTCCGAGTAGCACGTTCCTTAGTGTCTAACACCCGGACTGGTTGCTCACGATACACCAAATCTGATTTGAGTTGAATACCTCGAGGTTCTATTCTTTCCTCCGGAACACGCAAACATTTCTTGAGATGTGATACATGGAAAACTGGGAAAAACTGTACTCATTGTCTCAGGTAACTCTAACTTGTAGGCTACCGGACCTCTTTGTTCCAAGATCTTGTATGGTCCTACGAATCTCGCGGCAAGCTTTCTTCGGACTCCAAACCTTTTCTTCTTCATTGGCGTGACTTTCAGATAAACATAGTCACCAACTTCAAAACTAAGGGGTCTCCTTCTTTTGTCTGCATAACTTTTCTGACGTGATTGGGCAGCTTTCATATTCTGCTGAATAATATGAACTTTCTTCTCGGCTTCTTCTACAAAGTCAATGCCATAATACCTTCTATCTCCAGGCTCGACCCAATTCAATGGTGTTCTACATTTTCTGCCATATAAAGCTTCGAATGGGGCCATCTTGATGCTTTCTTGATAACTATTATTATAAGAAAACTCAAATTAACGGTAACCATGACTCCCCATGATCCCTTAGAAGACAATACACGTGCTCTTAACATATCTTCCAAAACAAAGATTCACTCGTTCGGTCGACCATCTGTCTGAGGATGATAAGCGGTACTGTGAATCAAACTAGTTCCTAAGCCTTTGTGTAAATATTCCCAAAAATGAGCCGTGAACTGTGAGCCTCTATCAGATACTATGGTCTTTGGTATACCATGCAACCTCATAATTTCTGCGATATACTTCTCGGCATATTGAGGTGGTCGATATGTTGTTTTGACAGGTAGGAAATGAGCGGTCTTGGTAAGACGATCCACAATTACCCAAATCGAATCATGTCCTTTTGGAGTAGTGGGCAAACCCGTGATAAAATCCATACTTATATCGTCCCACTTCCAACTAGGGACTAATAAGGGTTGCAACATACCGGCAGGTTTCATATGAATTGCTTTCACTCGACAACATGTGTCACATCTGACAACATATGCTGTAATTTCTTTCTTCATTTTGGTCCACCAATAACGAGATCTTAGTTCTTGATACATCTTACTACTTCCGGGATGGATAGATAGCTTAGAAAGGTGAGCTTCATCCATGAGTTTATTTCTAAGCTCTCGATCCTTGGGAACCACAAGACGGTCGTCAAACCACAACACGCCCTGTTTATCCACTTTAAAGTGTTGAGACGGCTTTTCTTTTATTTTCTCTTTGATGTGAAATATCCCCCTGTCGGTTTTCTGGCCTTCTATTATCTTACTCTCCAAAGAGCAACTAATTTGAATACTATGTAACACAGCAGGATGCATTAGATCGAACCCATCTTCAAGTAATGGCTGCACATTCAAGTAATGTGACTTTCTGCTCAAAGCATCTGCCACTACATTGGCTTTTCCAGGATGATATTGCACATTCAAGTTGTAATCCTTGATCAATTATAACCATCTACGTTGTCTCATGTTTAGCTCTGGTTGGGTAAAGATATACTTAAGACTCTTGTGATCCGTGAAAATATTGCACACATTACCAAGTAGATAATGTCTCCAAATTTTTAGGGCGTGCACAACTACAGCAAGTTCAAGATCATGTGTTGGATAGTTGACCTCGTGCTTCCTCAATTGACGTGATGCATAAGCAATGACTCTCCTTTCTTGCATAAGAACACAGCCCAATCCAGTCTTTGATGCGTCGCAAAACACATCAAATGGTTTCTCGATATCTGGTTGTGCTAGAACAGGAGCAGTGGTTAACAGTTTCCGCAAAGTGTGGAAAGCTGCTTCACACTCCTCTGTCCACACAAACTTGTGATCCTTCTGTAGGAGGCTTGTCATCGGTTTGGCAATCTTCGAAAAGTCTGGTATAAAGCGACGGTAATAACCGGCTAATCCTAAGAAACTTCTAATCTCAGGAACTGTGGTCGGTGCTTTCCAATTCATAACTTCTTGCACCTTACTTGGATCAACTGAAACCCCATTCTCTGACAGAATGTGACCAAGGAAAGGAACTTCCTTCAACCGTAATTCGCATTTGCTAAACTTAGCATACAAATTGATGATCTCTAAGTCTGGTCAAGACGGTTCTCGATGCTCTTCATGATCTTTCTCATTCTCGGAGTACACCGTAATGTCATCGATGAACACTACCACAAACTTATCCAATTACTCGCATGAAAACCGTATTCATCAAAAACATAAAGTATGCAGGAGCATTTGTCAAGCCAAAGGACATGACAAGATACTCATACAACCCGTGATCCGTGGAAAATGTAGTTTTCGGTATATCCTGTGGGCCTTATCTTGATCTCGATGATAACCGGATCTCAAATCTATTTTTCGTAACACCTTGGCCTTGGATAATTGGTCAAACAGAACATCAATATGAGGCAAGGGATACTTATTCTTTACGGTCACACGGCGTTGAGTGGCTCGTAATCACGCACATTCTCAACGTGCCCTCTTTTTTTTTCTTCACAAACAAGGCGGGACATCCCCATTCGGACTTGCTTGGCGAATAAAAACCCTTTTTGACAAATCTTCTAATTGCTTCTTCACCAACTCGCCTAACTCATTTGGAGGCATCCGATATGGTCTCCTTGAAATCGGAGCTGTTCCGGGGACTAACTCAATTCCAAACTCAATCTCCCTATCCGGTGGAAGACCAGGTAACTCATCCGGGAATACATCCGGAAATTCACACACTAGGAATCGATGAATAGGAATGATCGCCGTAGCACATGTAACACTTATAAGGTCGTTCTTCGAGGCAATGGTACTTGGAAAGTACCTCACCCGGGGATCCTTAAGGGTAAGTACTCGACTTCCAAAGATCTATGACCGCTCCCCAATCCTTCATCCAATTCATCCCTATAATGACATCCAAAACTAATCCAGCATAACTATCAAGTTCACTCGGAACTTCCTCGCTACCTAATTCAAGGGTTGCCCTCGAACCATCCGGTTAGTCAAAACATCGCCCTCTTTGAACTTATACGGTAACCATAACCCAATTATGTGCATAGTTGTTCGTGTGTTTACGTGCAAATGCTTGACTCATAAAAGAATGCGATGATCCGAATCAAATAGAACAAGCTGCAGGGTTTTCGTTGATGTGAAACTTACCAAAGAAGTGATTGGGCTCTCCCTCCGAATTTCATCCTTTGTTGTACTGTGCACTCTAGCATTATAAGTCCGCCGCTTCTTCTTGGGCGGGTATGGACAAAACCTCGAGAAATGACCGGGTTGATCACAGTTATAGCAGGTCCCTCACCGTCCCAAGCAGATCCCATAGTTCCTTGAAGGCGCTTTGTACCGCAGATACTGGTACGCTTTGTTGGGTCAGATCGCCATCTTGTACTGGCTTTTGAGGTCCACGGAAATTTCGACTTCTTGGCCGAGGTGGCTTCGAACCTAGCGCCAGTGCCGATGGGCGATATGGAGGACGACCTCCCATAGGTGCTCTAGCTTGGGACGGACCACCTTCAAAGGCTCTCTTGCGTGTCTTGGCTGCAAAGGTTTGGCGTTGTTATTCTTCTCCGCTTCTGACAACCGTTGATGAAGTCATTGAATCGACACGGTTGTTGGTACCAACATGCTTCATCATTTTTAGATTGAGTCCTCTCTTGAAACCGGCTATTCTTTTTAGCATATGTGTCAACCATGTCGGGAGCATAGCAACACAAGTTGTTGAAGGCATGCGGTATTGCGTCACGGTTTTGGTGCCCCGGTTTAATGCCGTAAACTCTCCCAACTTCATTTCGGTCCACTGGGTGGAATATAGACTCCACGAAAGGCCTCAAAAACTCTCTCCAAGAAATCGAGCATTTGGAGGGAAGGTGGTGCGATGGTGCTTCCACCACATTCCCGCGGGTCCCCGCAATTGAAGTGCAAAGATATTCCGCTTTTTAGAACCTCGGTCATCCTCAACACACGGAATTTATCTTCCATCGTGTTGATCCATTCCTCAAAGATCAAGTGGCTCTGTTGCTTCCTTGAATCTTTGGCGGCCCTGGTGTCCATGAAATCCTTGAAGTCGCTATATTGGTTCACTCCCATGCCACCACCTTGATTGTTTCCACGTTGAACGTTGTTGGCGATGGTGCGCAGAAAATCCTCCATGTTTTTCGGGATTGTTCCGCATTATGCCGACTCCCGAAAGCAACCGCGGCGAGAAACATCTCGGGGTAAACGGGGAAGGAGGTGGCAAATGTGGTTCATGGGGAGGTTCATTGTTGTTGCCGTGGTTCCCACTATCACCACCACCACCGGTCCCCGCACCGCTAGCACCGGTCTCGGCCGGCTTCACACGTGGTTCGGCGAGTGTTTGTCATCCGCATATTTCAAAGCAACAAGTAACGATTGAGTGAAGTCAGTAATGATTATGCAGTGAAGGAAAAAAAATTATGCCGCATTGAATTTATCGGAGAGAATAAATTCATGCAATAAAAACAGAGGCACAACAATCTCATCCCAATTAAGACAACAACACTTAATCGAATTACTTCAACGGCAAACATCGTGATTCATATACCACATTGCCAAAGATACATACATCGGACTTTTATGCGTTCAGATATCGCATTCGAACATCAAGTTCCAACCACATGCCAAGTCTCATACGCTCAAGCAACATACGATAGGTTACATGCCAACAAAAGAAAGGTCGTCGCGACAGACCCTAGATACTAGCGCAAGGCAACTAGCCTATTCCTCGGGGCCATCGTCGGGATCGGAGACGCCACCGTCGCCTCTAGGTGAAACTATGGGCTCGTTCGGTTGTCGTCGTCGATGTCCATGCCAGCGGCGTTCGGTGGAGCATATGGGCCAACCCCATTGTAGAGCGCGTGAAACTCCTCGTGCAAGTTGCCGTTGTATTCCTCTAGCTCATCAACTCTCTGCAGCAGAAGGTTTCTTGCGTTCCAGGCTTCATTCCTCTCCGAACCAACCTGTCCAATCATGCGGTCGCATTGTTGTTGGCTTGAGTCAACGATGCACTCACCGTGATAGCTCTATCACCTCTCACAACCACCGATCTCATTTTGTAAGTTCATATCACCAACCGCTCCCGCAAGCTAGCTATAGCACGCGCTCTGTCTCTTCTTCTTCGCTTCTTCCTTTGAGCTTATCCTCATCGCAAGCAAGCTACCAAAGTCCGAAGAGGTACTCTCGAGACCTTCATACGCTCGATGGCGCGAACATAGCACTCATTGCCCGGTTGTCGCTAGTCTGTCCCTCACCGACCTCGACCAATGCACTTCCACGAGGTGAACCCAAATGGCATCACGAGGATCATCCCTAGGAAAAGTACCAACTAGAGCTGCCTGCAAGCTCACCGAGAAATCTGCTCATAATGTCCCTCGATGACACGGAAGGTCGCTCCCTCTCGCACCCTCATTTGGAGTGTGACCTCAAACTCCAAGTGCCAACCATCCCAATGGAGCATCACCGAGAGCAGCGAACCGTGATCTCCACCATCGCATGAGTCCATCCTCTCGCTAATCGGCTCTCATTCCAAGAGTACACCGGCTCTTGACCCTCTGGGTACCCCACATCATGGAGCACTCTCCAAAGCAAAGTTGGCATGCCAAACTCGCTCAAAAAAGTGTCCGTGGTGCGGTGCTCCCTCAGGGCCAACGGACGTCGAGGTGCTCTTCCCCCGGTGGACTTATGGGTGGTCTGCTTCGTGCGGGCCATCTGTAGCAAAAGTTCTCTTATTACCTCGGGGAAACATATTTTAGGTGATACAACTTTTATCAAAAGGAGATAATCAATTTATAAGGGGAGGAATGCATGACATGCATGAAATGCACAAGTAACATGATGTATGTACGTGCCGTACGTTCTCACAAACTTAGGAAATAAATAATTTCTAACGATGAATTCGGTGGCATACAACGATCTCTCAAGACGTAGCTAATACGTTCTACACGATAGCGTTGTTATGTACCTGCAGAAGATTCATTTTAGCCCAATTCCCAATGAATGCATAATAGCAGTAAAGTTTTATCTACACGCTCTACACGAATCCCCAGATACGTGTACAACGGTAGTAACTACCCGAACCATCGTCCTATTGACGGCATCGCCTCCATAGACGGAAGACCCATACATGAGATACCTTTGTAAAACATGCGTAGAACATGTAATTACTCCAGCATCGTATAAGCACTCACCCTAGATCGGCGGTGTATCCGATCATGCTCTCACAACTCACACTTACCGAGGCGTAGAGGCAAATGATCCATACATTACCACTCAAATAAGTGGCACTCATACAATAGCACGCCGTATGAGCGACGAAAGAGAAATATGATGCAAGAACCCCAAGTCAGTACTTAATTAAGCCACCTAAAGTCCTTAACTGGGCATAAGGGATATGATCACTGGCACACTTTATATTTTTTAAAATCACATTTTCCAAATGCCTTTTTGTTTGAAATACACTTGTGAACAGTAACACGCTAAACCATGCTCTGATGCCAGCTGTTACAGAACCGACCAATTATACGAAATTAAGTAAGAAAATCATCCGCCAGAGCAGACGATTTAGCAAACTTAAGCCCGTATAACCCGGTAGTCCGTGAAATCGCGAAGGATTTCAAACCAACTTCCATTCCAGCCAAGATCGTAATAAGTTTAGCGGTCACCATCACATATTACATAAAAGTTCGCAATCTCAGATACATCAGAGTTTAAACATAGTTATTACAAACCCGTTCGAATAAAAGTAGCGGAAGCCATTTGTTCAAATCACACACACTCACGCGGAGTTCAAATATAGTGCCAGCGAATGATCATCTCCAACAAAAGCATTAGACGAGACGTAAGGAATGACCATGCCCATGGTCCTAAGCATCACCCATCGTAGGATAAAGGCAGTTGATACAATAGCCGTAATACATCTCGCCCCATCGCAACAAGTGGGAATAAAACCACGAGTACGAGAAGGTACTCACTAGACTTACCCGACATAACCGAAAATAAATGACTCCAAGGATTATGAAGGCTTTATAGTAGGGTAGCTGACTCATTTGCAAAAGAAGCATTTTTTTTAGCATTTCAAGAACCTTTCTAAAAGCATTATTGTCAAGTTAATTATTATTAACCCGTCGACTAGATTTGCACCTATACTAGAGTAAACATGTGATTAAGCAATTAATGATAACCATCGATCATTAAACAACTTCCATCTTGTCATATTCACTATAAGCTGTCCAAGTGTTCCATAAACATTTACTACGATAAGTCACTCAAGTCAAGTGCTCACTATCCAGAGCGATGGCGATTCGAATCGATTCCTAACCAATTTGGTGATTTATTCCTTACACAAATCTCACTCACCCGCTAAAGTGAGATATTGATCACCGAGTCAACTTTCCGTGTATCTCGAGTTTGCCAGAACCACATGTACCGGGGCCGACCGACCGCACTTTGGTCTTATCATCCCGCCCCGTGTCCTACCACACACACCGCACGCACAAGACGTCATGGGCAATCTACTCGCCCGAAAAAATCTCCCGGCTTCGGTCGGAAGGTACTTTATCCCGCCAGCTAAATGTAAGGCATGCGTTCAACATGACTCGAGGCCCAACAACGGTCGGTCCTTAATCGATTACTGAGACGGAAACACTACGGTCCAAAACTCGCAAGTCTCCGCCGGTCTCAACTTCATTTAACACTTAGTTATACCATGACTTCATAGCCATCCAAGCAGATCCGTGTAACCACCTATAGCTCGCAGTGGTGAAATCACCCGACTTCTACCGGTCTAAGCCACTAAGCATTGACTCGATTGCGGATACCGTGGTAACAAGGATATAGTATAACAAAGGTAAACAAGGTATAATGCAAGAACGGTTGCAAACAACTCCCGAACGTAATGCATCAATTTAAAGTAAAGCATTTAATGAAATCATTGCAAACCGGAGAAAGATGCTCGGGCTTGCCTCTCTCGAAGGAGCTCGAGGCGGTGATCGGGGCACTCAGGAAGTTCTTCAACGCCCCTCCTCGTCGTACCACTCGCACTTTCTCGCTGCTTGCACTCGAATCGCTCCTCGGGCTCCTCGAGAATGACGACTGGGTTCTCGGTTTGCGATCCTGTATGATGCAATGCGTGTAAGTGCCTATGCAATCGGTGCATCGAAGGAGATGAATGCAATGGATATGTTTAAATGCAAGGTAGTCAACATCATCCAAGAAACTATGCTACAAGCACATGTCATCTACTGCATTCTCTTCTACTACCAATATGTTAAGTCAACATATTTTATTAATTGCTTCAAAGATACACCAAAGCTTTACTAATTTCTTAATCACACTTAAGGCAACACTTGCTTAAACCCTAATTAATAATAGGTTTGAATAGCAACATATATTTCTGATACTCCTAAAAATCTGAGAAAAATACAGTAGCATAATACTACCCTAAACAGACTACCATAAAAATTTCATGGCATTTGGATAAGTAAACTATCCTACACAAAAATGACAAGCTATAGCATAAAAATGAGCATGAAATTACTTTGTACTATGAAAAGTGCCAAACAACAGAATTAATATTTTTCCTAGGTTCTTCATAGCATATAATGACTGTCCAAAAATTATCACATGCATGTTTTATACAAAGTTTGCTCTCTATCAAAAATAACAAAAATCAGCCATTAAAGGTACTTGAACTACACCTCAAAATTTTCCCACAGCACATGCATGAAACATATTTTTCCTAGGAAGTACATGACATAAGAAGATTAACAAACTTGGAATCATATTTTTCTGAAGCCTATAGAATTTTCTACATATTTTTCAAGTTATCAGCAATATTCAAGATTAAATAAAATTCTACAGCAAAGTATCTAAAAAATGACATGCACAATTTTTTCCAAGTAGATCTGCTGATAAGGAACCTAGAAAAATTTGTTTCAACAAATTTGGAGCAAATTTGAGTACCCAAACATTTTTCAAACCATTTCAAATTTCAAATAATAAAGAGGAAATGAAAAACAATTCATTTAAACATCTTTGGGCGGCCCCGAAGGGAACAATGGCCCATGGTCGATCTGGCCCTTGGTCCGAAAGCGAAGGGGAGAGCTGCGGCTGACTGGCAGAACCTCGCCCACGGCTTTCGGCTTACCGGGCTTACCTGGCTGGCCGAGGCAGAGTGCTCGCCGGTGTCATGTTGGCGTTGTGCATGCTTGCTCTTCCACGCAGGCCGGTGGCCATCTCCGCCACGGCAGTAGCAAGCAAGCGAAAGCGCAGGAGGTTCGCGAGGCATTGGCGAACGCTGCAGCAAATGGCTAAGCGTGGTGGAGAAGGGAGGAAGGGGAGTCCCCACGGCGAGCCGAAAGCACGGCGGCGGCGCCATGGCCGACGGCGGTGAAGCTTGGAAAAAGCGCTACCTCGGCTCAAACGACGGCACAACCACGAGCACCAGATGTCAAGAGCGAGGCGGAGCTGCTGGTGCTTGATTGCTGGCCGTGGAGGAGCACGGCGGTGAATCGCGCTACGGTGGTGCGTGCGTGCGTGGTGAGGGTGAGCTTGAGGCTCTCGGCTCTGGAGGAGAAGGAAGGCGGTGCGGGGGAGTGAGCGAGCGTGGGCACCAGCAGTGAAGGCGGCGCATGGGGCGGTGTCAGCCATGCTGCTTGCTATGGGCGGCGACGCGCAGCCCGTGGTCGCCACGCTGCGAGAGCTTCGACGTGCACATGGCGTGGCGTGGTGAAGCAATGATTGTGTGTGGATGAGGAGAACCAGCCCAGGCTGGCTGGAAGCGAGGCGAGGTGGGTTGAACGGCGCGAGGGGCAGGCAGGCCGGGCTGCAAGGTGGCTGGGCGAAAGAAGGCGGCTGACCCATGAAGGAGAAAAACTCTTTTTCATTTATATTTTCAAGAACTTTTTAAAAGCCAGCTTTCAAATCTTATTTTGAGCAAGAAGATGACCTCTTTTGAAAATGTACCAAAAATGAAAGTTGCTTAGAATTTAATTCTCTACAACTTTGCTTTTAGGACCACAGCCAAATTCTTTCTAGATTTTGAATTGTAAGATCAAAGTCCACGTTTAGCTCAAAACCCTAATTTTTGGAATTTATTTTTGAAGCCAAATTTTGAATTAATTTGAATACAAACATTGCTCCAAAAATTGAACTAAACATTGCTAGATGATTTACAATAGTAGCCAAACATGTTTTGCTAACCTAGCAAGAAAAATTTAGGGTAAAACAATCCTTAAACAGGTGTATGCAACATCTAGGTTTCACGCATGTTTCAGATGTTTCAAAGCAATGTTTCAATTGTTATTCACACGATTAAGCATGTATGATTTGGATGCTTGATGATGCATGATATGCGTGATTTGCAGTGCCTAAATGTAGGCATAACACCGGGGTGTTACAGTAGTGCCCAACCTTGATTCTTGTGCTCAGTGAGGAGCGGTGTTGCAGTGGCGCTCCTTTTGTGATAGCCAACGATGCATAGGTGAAAAGCGAAAGAAAGGGGTACCATAGCGGTAGGGTGAGGAGCCAGGCGAAGTGTGTGGAACCGATATAAATGGGAGAGACTATGAGGGGGTAAAGGACAATATAGAGAGGGTTGGATTCCATATATCAAATAAAGTAAAATATAATACATGGCTTGTCCGGTGCGCATGTTAAAACAAGAAATTTAAAATAAAATTAAAAAGTGAAAACCAGATCTTGTATCTGTGGGCGCCAACATGGTCTTAGAGCCTGGTTTCTTGTTTTGTGATGAACCACGAGGATTGTGAGGGGCTTAAAAAAGATGGAAGCCAATTACCCCCCCCCTAGGGATTGCTTAGTTAATCCCCAAACCGAGGTGATTGAAGGTGGTTTTGACTTGTAGAGGATAAAGTCCCTCACAATTCCCTCTAATCCCCTGGACAGGGGATTAATCGAACAAATTCTCAAGCAACTAGTTCAACACCATTCGATAAGATCGGTTGCATGTTTCATTAGATAGCCCATCACTACCCTCCTTCCCTGTCCACCGCCCTAGGTTCCTCATGTACCGCTACCACCCCCATCCCTCTATGTAGCAACCTCGCTAGTATCGATGACGAACGAGTACACTCCGTCGTCCAATCTAGTCACGAGATTGAAATAAATTGTGTCCCGTGGCTACACTAGATGGCATCGTCTTGTTAATTTCTCGTCGGATCTTGTTTCTGGTAGAGAATTCTAGTGCGAATGCTTATCTAGGCATTTAGCCCGATGTTCTTCACGTCGATCTTTGTTTTAGCATGGTTGGTGCAGTTATTGGGTATGTTTTCTGTTCATTCTCATTTTGAATCTATGTGTTACTGCTTTACTGGATTCCAATATCATGAGGACAGAAAGTTATCCAAACCTCCAGTTTCATCATGGCTGGTAGAAATGTTAGATTAAAATTTAATGTGTTAGATGCACCTTGAGAAGTTCTCGAGGTGTTAGACCATGCGTTGTTTTCAAGGTCTGGGGCCTATCATTGCGTGGCGATTCAAGAGTGATGCTCTGACAATGGTCATTGGCGTCGCTAAGTTCTAACGTATTGGAACTAAGCAAGCATGAATTTCATAGATTATAATTTAAGAAAGTCATTATGGGGCTCTAGATTTACTCGAGCATATCTTTCTTACTATTTTCTAGAAAGTTAGATGTAAATGGAGATGGAAGGCAATTAACTTTTGTTTTAATAAAATTCCTTTCAATTCAAAAAAATAAGAGGATGGGGATAGGGTCACGTCTCGTCATCGCAAGAGTGGACAAAATTAGTAACTCTTATATGAGCAGGACAGGCCAAGAGGAGTCTCTGCATAGGGTACACACTTCAAAGGGTGACTGTGTATACTTTGGAATGCGATACTAACCAAGTAGCCAGTTTGTTGGTATGAGCTGGTAG
Organism: Miscanthus lutarioriparius; assembly: GCA_904845875.1. Lineage (NCBI taxonomy): Eukaryota > Viridiplantae > Streptophyta > Magnoliopsida > Poales > Poaceae > Miscanthus > Miscanthus lutarioriparius. The sequence continues at coordinate 25,814,445 of CAJGYO010000011.1, read as the reverse complement.
CAGGGAACGAAAGGATACAATAGCATATATAGTTTAATGCCTAACCAAAATGACATGTACATTAGCCGTGTAGCAAAATCTATCAGGATTTTTTATAAAAGAGAAAATTAACGAGGGCGCTGCGATCAGGCTTACACGACAAACTCAATCTAATGAACCGTGCTCCAAAATGTGGATAGCAAAAGCTGTATCCCGAGACAAAAAAAAATCAGACTTTGTGCATATACCATAATTGTCCTTCCACGAGCCATTGACCAACACAATGCGGCGATGAATGAAAAGATCGAGTAGATCAGCACAGGCCCCACCCATTATGAGTTCATGACAGCTTGAAATGGACCAGGCGGGTACAGGAATCAAATCGCTTGGAGGCATAAGGCCCTGTTTGCTGGTCCGAAACTTGGCTGAAACTGGCTGAAAAATGTTGTTCCGACTAAATTGTTATGAGAGAAAAACACTGTTTCGGCTAAAAAAAGAAGCCGAACAAGCCGAATATGGAGAAAACCAAACGGGCCAAATTTATATATATTTATATGTATACCAGCAATCAAACCAACCATGGCAGCAGCAGCGTCCAACCAAGCTTCCTCCTGGGAAGAGGTTGGGAACTGACCTACCCATCTTATTGCCCCCCAATAAATAAACAACCAAGAATTTGAAAGACTGCTGGAGAACCAGGATGACTCGCAGGTCGTCGATGAAACTCCAGATCGATCTAGCTACTTTCTCTATATACACATCAGCAACGCTCTCTTTGAATATCTCTTTGAAAGGAAAAACTCGAGCTCCATGTCTTAGGCTGCGTTCGCCGGTCTGGTTTTTCCAGACCAGCTGGCTCCTCCTCCTCACAAAATACTGTTTATCAACCAGCCGCTACAGTGTTCATCTCTCATAAAACCAATCAGTTTCAGCCAAGTTTTAGACCAGCGAACAGGACCTAACTTTGTTTCGTTATCTTAAAAAAAAATTACCTGAAGGCGTGCATTCTCTGCAACCTAGACAAGGGATTTTTTCTTACTGGGGCGGGGGTATGTTCCACTACCAAATGAATGTCTCGCCGACCATATCGAAAAAGGTTAACCAAGAACACCATCAGCCATGAACATTACCTCTGCCTTCTGGTAATGGAGGCCTGGCAAGTAGGCTATTCTGCCCTCTCCCCTCCCCCCTGCACGCAAAAGGCATGCATCTAATAAACAATAGTGTGTCCACCTTTCAAGCTGGTAAGCAACGGAGCACCGGAAGGGTACACCCCTACCGACGCGACAACACGCGCGCCACGTTCGTCGGTCCTCGCACTGCCATATATAGGAATACCATACCACCGCAGCAATTTCGCCATGCGAATATACATGAGACGCGAGATGCATGATCGACCAACTTTCGGCTGTGCCGATGCCGCCGGCCCATGGTTTCAAGGCTCGAGGATCAGCTGCGTGCCGTGCGTGGTGGAGTGGAGAGAGCGACCCCGGCCGAGCAGTGAACAAACGTGCGGCGGCCTTGCTGTTGCGTTGCACTGCGGCCACACTGGAACACGACCACACGAGATGAGCAGAGCTTCGTCCAGCGGCGGAAGCCGGCAGCCTTCTGGAGTATATCCGAGACACGCGCGCGCACACACACAATTGCATGCAAGAAACAGGCATGGATGGATACAATGACGATACATGCACACGGCAACAGAGCGCAGTATAAGTATGTAATGTAACAACAACGATGCGCCAAACAAACAAAGCTAGTACACCACGATCTCGCTAGATCTAGATTCTAGAGAATCCGAATGGAAGGGGAGTAGGAGAGCACCACCGAGTGATCGAGGGGCGGCGGCGGAAATTGGCGAAACCACTTGGCCGGGCCGATGTCTGTTTTTTTCCAGCAGGCAGGACGCAGGAGAATCGGGTCCGGTTCTCCCTGTTCCGCAGGACGGATTGGAACAGCGGCAGCCCGCCTCTGGCGCCGCGCATGCGGGGTCGTCGTCGGTCGTCAGTCGTCAGTCGGCGGCGCCCGCCCCAATGGCGCCGCGCCACCTGCCACGCCGACGCCGACGTGGCCGTCAGTCCTTTATCTGCAGCCAGCGGCCGAGCTGCGTCGGGTTCACGACGCCGGGGACGTGGGCCCCGCTCGCCATTAGCAGCCACGACACCTCCGCGTACCTCCTTTTCGGGTCCGGCTCGGCCTGCGCCGGAGCCGGAGCCGGGGCCGTGGCTCCGCGGCTCGGCTCGATCCGCCGCCCCAGGAACGTGCCGTGGGCGAGGAACTCGTGGGCCAGGTGGCCGGCCAGGAGCTTGTTGCCGCCGCCGCCGGCGGCGGCCGGGCGAGCCGGAGCCGGCTTCCACGGCTCGGCTTTAGCCGGCACCGGGAGCGGCTGGGCCTGCGCCTGCTGCGCCTGGGCGGCCAGCAGCTCGCGCTCACGCTCCTTGCGCTTGCCGAGAGCGACACGCGCCGCCTCAAGCTTCTCGCTGAGCGACATATCGACGGCTATGCTTCGCCTCTAGCCACGTCAGCGCGGGGCTGAGCCGTCCAAAAGGAAAGACGGAGGAGAGGCACAAAGTTTTTCCCCCCTCCTGTGGTCTGCAGAGCAGGGGAAGGGGAAAGAGAAAGAGACAGGGCAGGGCACAAAGTAAGAACGGAGATGGTGGGACCCACGAGGGGCAGGACCGTAATTCCACGAGGCAAAGGCAGAAGAGCACCAGGAGAGGAAACGGTGGGAGAGAACGAGAGAGGAGGAGGATAGAAGTAGCAGGAAAAAATCTGGTTTAAAGAGAAGGAGGGTATGAGGTGGGGGGAAGCCTACTATTTATATCATGTGGTGGTCAAGAGAATCCATGGATTACGCCCTTAATCGCAAGAGTGCCACCGTGGTCTAGCGAGAAGGATGCCTACGGAAGGGTAGGCTCGTAGTTTGTTGGAAATATTGCAGCAGTATGGGTATTTGGTCAGGCGGGAAGGTTAGCGCGCTCGGGAAACTCCGTCGGGAGTGCACGCGCGGGTCACGACGCTAGGCCCCGTCTGGGACCACCCGTCAGTGGTACGCAGGTAGGTTTGTTTCGTGTACATGTTTTTTTAGAGGACAGTTCTTACAATATCCATTTCCTTCCGCCTCTTGCCGATCTCCGTCGTGGAGCCTGGAGCCGTTCACCCATGGAGATGACCGGCGCCGCCGCCGCCGGTCGCTACCTTCTCTCCCGCCCGTGGGCCCAACCGCGGCGCGGAGAGGAGAAACCCGGGGAGGTTGGCGAAGCCGGCTGCGAGGTGGGGCCGTGGGAGGACAGCCGGGCCAGGATGTTGAGGGCCGACTCCTGAAGTCCCGGCGGTGAGGACCGGGAATAGATGGATTTGTAGAGGAGTCTTAGCAGGTCGGGTCACGCGTTCGCGGGTAGGACGAAGGAGGCGAGTCCGGCGACGGCATCGGAGAGCTTGCTGTAGATGGACATGGGGAGCGCAGGCGCGGAGGCGGCCGAGAGGAGCACGCGCGGAGCGTGTACTGCGTGGCGGGAGACAGCGCGGGGTAGATGACGGACAGGAACGTCGGGGCGATGACGATGAGGCGGCGATGGGCGCGGAGGGTGTGCCGGCCGGGGAGAGCAGCAGGAGCCGAGGCTCAGCGCTAGCGCGTCCGGGTAGGACCGGGGTTGGGTTGGGGAACTGCTACTCCGCCCGCGACCTTGCCTCGTTGGCCGTAGAGGTGGGGTCCTCCAGCAGCGCCGCCGGGTCGGCGCCCAGCACCACCGGGTGGGGAGGGGATTGGGTTGCGCTTGGGCGGCAGCCTAGCCGCTGGGCTGTACAGCGCCCGCCGCCTAGATGTTCTGCACCGCGAATATATCCGAGATTCCGTCCCATTCCTCTTCTCCTAGGCATCGGTCTTGTGTTCCCTCAGCAGAGGGGCGACAGATCGGGAGTCGCCTTTGGTGGCTAGCCGCTCACCGCCGCCCGGCGTCTCCGCCTTCCGGTCAGGGTGCCTGCGCTAAGAGGGAGCCAAATCGATTCAGCGACGCCACACTCACTCGTTCCCCACCGGCAGGGCGGCACTCTTGTCTCGTCTGTGCAGACCGAGCCACCCTGCCAAGGTGAGTACCCTATCAGTCCTTGATGTGTCCATGCCTTGCCATGTGGTTTTTACCTAGTATGTGTCATAATCAGTTTAATCGCGTTACCTAGGTGCTCCTGATCCACTGTGTAGCAGGTTGCTTGACTAATTACCTTGTTAAGTAGTTCTTAATTTTATTGAGTATTTGCCTTGATTCCTAGTATTCTTAATTTCAGAGGACAACTCATTAGTACACACTGCAGGTAGTCATCTCTTCTCATCCCCCATCTTGACCTTTGCAGATCCAATTTGCTTCCATTATCTATTTGTATAATCTGGTAGTGAGGCCAAATTATAATTTTCTAAATAATTACTGATTATCATTTTGGTCGATACGAAGAAGAAAACACATACTAGTGCTCAACTGATGCTACTTGTGGTTAATGACTTATATATATTTCTGATGTTAGTGTTAGTATAGGCAAAAAAGATGCCAATAATCCACTATGGCTGGTTCCTATTTGGAAACAAATAACCTGGGAAATGAGTTATTAGTAACTCTTCTTGGTCCTGAATCTTGTTACTTTTGCAGCTTTCAAACTCCATGGACTGAGAACATCAAGTGGCAAAAAACAAGATAGCTGTAGGTCTGGCATTGTTTGATTTCTAAAGCCTTCATGTAAAAAAATTACTAGCTAAAATGTTTAATTCCTCCATAATTAGTGATACACTTTACCGGTCAACTACTGCAATGTCATACAAAGCATGGAATTAGAAAATTTTCTAGTGTAGTTCAAACTCGACATGGTAATTAGAACCATAAAAGTAGTGTATATTTAACATGGAAATCAATACGAAGTACAATTTTAACGCATTTTAGTTGTGGCATCTTTTTTTAATGGAAGGGCATTATCTCCTCTCTTTTTTTGTATTTGCATTCTGAAAGGATGTTTCACTCTGTTTTTTATGTGACTTATTAGGCATAAGACAACACTATAAAATGAGGAGTTCCCGATTAGATAATCTCTCCATTGTTTGCAGCAATGTGTAATGAACTATTATTGTCAATGTAATTAGACTTTTCCCTCACAAAAGGCCTAGAATCTAAGCTGCAAATCCTTCTCCTAAACTGCCAGTTCAGTTGAAGAATAGAATTGGTAAAGCAAATGCAAAGAGATGGATGCTCTTGATGTCATACAAAGCTGTTCAGTCTATGAATAACTCTCTATTCTGCATTTGCAGGCAGTTGTCGACTGTCTTATTTATTAGGTATGCATTTAAACTAAAAACTAGTATATTTGCCATCTTAAGAAGAGGCATATGGCACTGTTTAGCAAAACAACAACAACAACAACAAAGGCTGTATATGGCACTGTTTAGCAATCTGTAAAATTAGTAGCCATTTTTAAATAAGCACACTTCAGTAGCACTAATTTGTGCAATATATGTTTCAGGTAAAACGTGTTTTTACTTGATTTGCTATATTTGCTTGCAACTGAGATTGTGTTCTGTTGAAGTACCAATCTTCCCTTAACAGCTATGACTAAAATTGTTATACTGCTGCCTCAAATCCTTAAGTGTTACATTTCACATTGCTAGCTTCTCGTCTACGAGTACACCAAGTTGCGGTAAATTATGGGACGCCGAACATTTCTGGGATGCAGGGAATGAAAGTTGCATAGTGTTGATATGTTTTTGGCTACTGTTGTACAAGTCTATTTGACATTTTGACCTTCTAAATGTTAGAAATTTGTTATTAGGGCATGATAATCTACTGAATCAGGTTGAGTTTTACACATGTTCTCCCCTGTAGTTATCATTATTCTTTCTGCATAGAAATGTGTTCTCTATTCCCCCACCTTGCCTACTGCGGTCATCCAATTCGCAGTGGTCCTCCTTTTTTTCATCCTTATGGATATTGTACAGCAGAAATTGTTTATGTGCTTTTTGCAGTTTGATTCCATAGGACACGCAAAGGGCAAATGGGTCACAATCCACGAGGACAGTCCGACAGAGAGTATGCTGGCGTATTGTGGAGAGGCAACCACGGCAAAGGGTGATGGCGGCCAACAGAAAGGGCCGCAGATGGTGCAGAGGAGGATCACCATCAGATCTTCTGTGTTTTTGCCACTGATCATTTGTGTGAAAACTCTGTTATTAGTACTGGAAGTCACATTTGTTACGTCAACAAATATTGCCGCCATTTTTTGAAATCCTGTGGAACAAAATCAGCTCTAGTAGATGGCGTCTGCTTGCTGGCTGGCTGCACTATCCACTAGGCGCTGTGCTGGCTGTAGCGGCTGTTGTCTGGCTGGCTGCTGCAGCATCAGCCAGCATAGCTGATCGCAGCCGAAGTAGATCAATTCGGCTCAGTTCTGTCCCGCTCGCTGGTTAGATTGTGGTTGTATTGTACCCTGTTGCGTTTACTTTATGCACGCACTTGCATGCTTGATTACTAAAGTAACGAACAATCTGAAATCTTTAAAACTGCAGTAACCACCACAACAATCTAGAGACTTGGAGTGTCAGCTCTGGCAGTCTGGCTGCTTCTCACCAATGTTCAGAGGAGAACAACTTGAGTGTTTGGTGTTACGAGATTATCTTGCACGGTATATTAGCCTCACACGTAGAAAAAATATGAGTTATTGAAGCATTCTTTTATCTAGGTGATGCATGTTTAAGTTACGACATTTCTTATTATGGTCTTTTTTTAATTCTTTTTTGCTGAATGAAATTGTATCAACTACAATATATTTATAATGTTTTCCATGTTATATTATTTCGTTCAAATGTTAGGTGCCCATAGCAATGCAAGGACCAAGACCTAGTTATTAGTAGAACATACACGAAAGTTAGGAACACCAAGGGGCCGTTTGGAAGACTAATTCGGTTCCGATTCTACAAAGAAACAACAGGAACAGTACCAATCGCAACAACGGGGAAATGTTCAGTCATGAAATGGTATGGAATTATTCGCGGTTTCTTCATTGGAGCTCGAAACACGAGAAGGCTGGTTTTCACATGGATTCTGGTTTCACTATTTTCAGTTATAATCCTTACTTAGTGCAATATGTTAAAATGGGTCGTATTGAAGTTTTTCTTCACCCACAAAAAGTTCAATTTTTTAAGCATATTTTGTTTATATGATATTTATAAGAAAAAAATACTTTATTTGGGAATCGGAATCTAGGCTAACATTCAAAGGTTTCGTAAAGTAATTTTGATTCATCATCGAAATATTTTTTGAGAGAATTTGAATCCAAAATATTTCTACGAGAATTTGGATTTCTACCTGACGCACCTGAGTGGGTCCTCAATAGTGTTGAAGACCTAACTAGCTGAGTTGGCGATGAATCAATAAATAAAGCAAGCAAACTCACAACAAAGGTGAAGAAAAAAAAGCCCCTAAACAACATCTGAAAGATAAATAAAGCGAAGGTGAAAGAAAAGAAACAACATCTAAAGACAAGAAAGCGTAAAGAGTAGCCGGCCACGTGCCACGTCATACGCGCCGTGGCCGCTCGATCGATCACATGGACGGCCCAGATCGGGCGAGCCGCGGTCATTTTTCAAAAAAAACCCTTCTTTTTTCCTGAAATCAACCCGCGTTCCAGAGTCCCTCTCAGGATATTTTGCAAAAAAACACCTCAGATTTTTTTGAAATCAACCCGCGGTCCAGAACGGATGGCCTCTTTTTTTTTTCAAAAAAACCCTTATCTTTGTCGAAAATCCGCCCGCGCTCCACAAACCCTCTCATCATTTTTTACGAAAACCTCCTCGAATTTTTCTCAAATCAACATATAGACCAACTTTGATTATATCTTTTTTTTTCAAAAAAAAACGTGTGGCCAGTGGCCGCACGCATGGGCGCGTCCGAAGGACTAGTGCAAGATAGGACTATTGGGCAGTGTGCGAGTCCATCGTTTCACGTTTTGATCTACTCTCTCACCTCCATGCCAGCCAAAAGTGACCTCAACTAGCGACCAAGCTATCCCATTGGGGATGCCCTAATTGTGTCTGACTTTGGCATTCCATCAAAGCAACCCCTTTGGTGTTTGTCACATGTTGCCGGTGTCGAAGGCAAAGTGGTAGGTGACCGCGGATGGCCATGAGAATCTGCTTGCTATTTCTATGGGGCAGCAGCGTCGCAATTAGGCAGTACAAGCTCACGGCCGTCGCAACCAAATTGATCTGCTCACTCGTCCCGTCGGTTTCGCTTTCCGAGAAACAATTTTGGTTAAATATGTATTAAAAATATTAATATTTATGATATATAATTAGTATTATTGATAGATATTTGCATCTAGTTTTTTAATAAATTTATTTGGAGATAGAAATGTTGTACGTATTTTTTATAAATCGAGTCAAAGTTATTGCCATGTAAATCATAGCGACAAACATTTAGGGACAGGGGGAGTAGTTGTTATTTCCATAGGGAATCAATATTGCGTCTAGGCAGTGTAAGTAAAATAGACCCTAGACTCATTTACTTTGGATTTTGATGCTTGATGAACAACACAATTAAATTGGACTAATGAATTTGTAAGTGATTGTTTTATAGTTCAATAGGATGCAAGACGTGACTTGGACAAAGGCGACGTGATGATCCGTTGATCAACACCTCAAGCAAGACCTTAGGAGCACAAGAGAAGACCCAAGATATCAAGCAAAGTCCAAGCATGAAGATAAGAACCAAGCCGCAAGTAAGATCGTGAAGAAACGAGCTCACAGCAACGACCGGACGCTAATGAAAAGCGACCGGACGCTCCGATCAGAGGCTCGGCAACAGCAGCAGCGACCGGACGCTGGACCGAACACTGGCGGCAAACCGACCGGACGCAGGACAGCAGCGTCCGATCGAGTACAGAGAGGTTACAGAGTGGCGAACTTGCAACCGGACGCGTCCGGTGGCAAGTGATCAGACGCTGGCAGCGTCCGATCAGTTGTTCGCGGCTCCAACGGTTGAGACGACCGGACGTGTCCGATCAAGACGACTCCAGCGTCCGGTCAGTAGCAGAAAAGCAGGATTTCGTCCCTAACGGCTACTTTCTCAGTGGGGCTTATAAATAGAACCCCCAACCGGTCATTTAAGTAGGGTGGAGCTGAGGAAACATATCAAGGGTGTTGATACACTATTTTAGTGATCTCCACTTGCATAGTGCTTAGTGATTCATCAGGTGATTAGCGTAGGTGCTTTGCGGAGTGCTTAGGTTGATTAGACCACCGCTTATGCGCTTGCTCTAGGTTTAGGCCTAGTGTTTAGTGAGGTTTGCCTCTTACCACTCGGTGTTTGCGAGCGCCATTGTTGTACATCGGAGGGGCTTGAAGTCTTGCGAGATCACACCAACCGTGTTTGTGGTGTGGCCGTCATCGTGTACCGGAGGGAACAAGGCCCGCGGCGTTTCGGCCGGAAGCTTGATAGTGAAGACGGCGGGGAGCATCCGGGAGAGGCTTGCCGGAAGACACGTCGGAGACCCACTTGCGCATGGGGAAGGCCCGAGGCTATCCACGGAGTTACCCGATCGGAAGTTTGGCCCTTGCGAGGTAGGGAGAAGCTTGCACGCTTCTCGATACCTCAGTAAAAATACCAGAGTCGTCGACGGGAGTTTGCATATCTCTACCGTGCTCTTTAGCTTCCGCATTTACATTGTTTACTTTACTCCTTTTGTGGTAGAGATAGCAACACATTAGCAAAACCGTAGTTGCACATTTAGATAGTTTATCTTTTACATAGGTTTTGCTAATGGTAGAAAAAGAGGCCATAGTTTAGAGTTAGAATTTTAAGTTACCTAATTCACCCCCCCTCTTAGGCGTCACGGTCCCTTTCAATTGGTATCGGAGCCGGTTGGCTTAATTTGGACCTTTGGCTTAACCGCCATTGAACCGACGCTATTTAGAGTGGTTGGGATAGATACATTTAGGCCTCCGCACTTTGACGACACAAACTTCCCCTATTATAAAGCTAGAATGACTTGCTATCTTGAGGCGGTTAATTTGGGTGTTTGGAGAGTCACTCATGACGGGATGAAACCCATTAAGAATTCCGAAAACCCCACAAAGAGTGATGAAAAAGAAATGCATTTCAATGTTAGAGCTAAAAATTGCTTGTTTGAATCTTTTAGTATAGATGTGTTTAACCAAGTGTTTACCTTAAATATGGCACATGAAATTTGGTTAAAACTCCAAGAGCTTCATGACGGTACAAGTAATGTCCGTGAGCAAAAATATTGTCTAACTAAACAAAATTATGATTCCTTTACAATGAATGATGATGAGCTTGTTCATGATATGTATTCTCGCTTGAATCTAATTATCAATGAGCTCCATTCAATAGGATTAACAAAGTTAGATGATGTGGACATCGTGAGGAAGATCATCTCCATGCTACCACAAAAGAAATATACAAGCATCATCACCATCCTTCACAACATGGAGAACTTAAGCACCATGACTCCGGGCATAGTTATTGGCAAGATAGTGGCATTTGAAATGTCACGAAAGATGGGTTAAGACGAAGCCTCTTCATCGAGCAAAGGCAAAGCTCTCGCATGTAGCGAGAAAAAGAAGATGAAGGGCAAGCAAGTTGAGACAAGCTCAAGCTCAAGCTCCTCAAGTGAAGATGAAGAAGAAGATGAGGACGATGATGATGATGAAGATTCAAGTGATGATGATCAATCTTCCTTCTCCACCTCCGACCTTGACGAAGAATCAATCAAATTAATCAACAAGGTGGAAAAGATGATCCAAAGGCTCAATGTCAAGGGTGTGCCCATCCAAATTCAAGATCTCATTTTTACCAATAAAAGAAATAAGCAAAGAAAGAGAGGATGCTATGGATGCGGCGAGTTGAGGCACTTTGTGGAAGTTTGTCCAAACAAGCCCACACCCAAGACAAAGAAGAAGGCATGCAAAAACCAAGCCCTCACATCAATAAGATCATGTGATGATTCTTCAAGTGAAGAAGAACACCATCACAAGAGGCAAGGTCGCAAGCACTCATCATCAAGCTCTTCTCGTGTGTGCCTTATGGCACGAGGTAACGAAAGCTCATCCTCTAGTGAGAGTGATAGTGATGATGATATGTCTTCTTATGATGAAATTGTGCAACAAAATTTTAATTATGCTAAAGTTTACAATAGTCAATAAAAGAAGCTAAAAATTTAAAAGAAAAGCTAGATAGTTCACAAGAAGCTTATAAAACTTTGCTTGAACAATATGAGAACTTTGCTAATCTTAATGTTGAACTATCTACTAAAATTGAGCAACTTAAGGCTATTGCAACAAAAAATGCATGCACAATTAATGATGAGTAACTTGTAAAGAAAAATAAAAAATTAAAAGAAAAGTTAGCTAGCTCACAAGATGCTTATAAAAGTTTGCTTGCTAAAATGGAAACCATGTGCAAACATTGTGATGAGCTAACTAATAAAGTTGCTAATCTTGAAGCCGTTAGTACAACTCCCACCAAGGCATCTAAAAAGAAAAGTTCTATCTTTAACATGTCTAAAAGGGATGCCTCTACTTCTTGTAATGATTTATGTTTAAACTCATCTTTGTGCAACCAAGTTTGTGTTGAGAAAGTTGTTGTAGATACATGCACACAAGAGGGTGCAAAGGAGAATGAGCAACTCAAGCAAGAAGTAGCTCACCCCACCAAGGACTTGACTCAAGTGAAAGGCAAGGCGAAGCAAGTCCAACTTCATCAAGATAACACCGTTAAGGGAGTGAAAAAGCTTGATAAAGGACAAATCATGGTTTGTTACGTGTGCCACAAGGAAGGTCACAAGTCCTATGAGTGCAAGATGAAAAATGGGGGAAGAGCAAAGAAGAAAGAGAAAAAGTAAACAAGCAAACTCTCCAACACCTACACCAACAAGGTGGACAAGAAGACATCCACACCATACATGTTAAAGAAAAAGAAAAATGACAAAGTGGTGGCCATCAAGGTGAACAAGCAAGCCAACAATAGGGTCAAACGATTTTGGATGCCAAAGGAAATCATCTCCAACATGAAGAGCAACAAAAAGTTTGGATCCCGAAAGGGAAGTGAGAAGTCCAATGGACGTCAGGGAATTTGGAGACTTAGCAAAGTATGGATGCATTTCATGGGGTGCATCATGATGGACAAAGACATTGCCAAGTGGGTTAGTGAATACTATGGACCCAAATTCCCCTCCCCATGTTAGGTAACTAGATTGAATTTACTTTAATTGGTATTAGATTTAAATTTTCCTACAATTGATATCTTTTAGCATCTAGTTACTCTTCATGCCTAGGTTTGCATTTGAATTCTTATATCTTTTGTCATGCATATACTAGGTATATCTTATGGTAGGCTTGCTCGATTTCATTCTTAACCCTTGGAGCAAACCTACATGGTTTAAAATTGTTTTGGAGCACGACACATAGCTTGTCTTCTAATTGTTCATCTAATATGTGCCAAAGTTTAAATTGTAGATAATTTCCCCCAAATATCATCTTTGAAAAGTGATTCTCACATTCATGAGATGTCATCTTTCAAGTGGTATTTTTTTATTCTAAAATCAATGTGCATGATTCCTACAAGTATTCCACACTTGTGTGTGCACAAATTTAGGGGGAGGTTAATCTACAAGTTGGATGCTTTGAGACTAACACCTTTTCAAGCTTATCATGTGTGTAGTAGTCTCATTGCAAGGAAAATAGAGTCCCCGGAGTTAAGCATCATATTTCAAATATCCACCACCTATTGCAAGTGGTATAAATCAAATTGGTTTCCACATATGGTATTTCTAAACCGATATCATCATGTTGATTTCATTTTGATATTTATATGCTTTCTCCATGCATTATATAGATTAAATTCCCTTGAGCAAAAATTTGTCAATTATGCATATGCTTTGTCTTCTACCATATGTATGCATATATTTAGGGGGAGCTTAGTCTATATAATGTGAGAGTCAAACTTTGTGATCTATTTCACTCTACCCACAAAAGATCACAAGGTTTGACCCTCCCTTTGCTACTAATGTCAAACTAATGTCTTCCTTTTTAAGGACCAAAAGTAAGCATTAATTTGTAGTAATGGTCCGAAAAATGGAGGATAGTGGATTATGGAATGGGAAGAATTTGTAGGAAGCAAGGCTTAAATCCATAATACCACATGGGGACACTTGCAAGGGTAAGAAAAGTTTTTATATAGTCTTACAAGTAGTATCTTTTAACATCATATAATCTTGCCCCTTGCATAGCATCCTAGCAAGTAGGTAGTTTTTTAAATTTCAAAATTTTATTATTTGCTTGCTTTGGTCGTGTTGTCATCAATCACCAAAAAGGGAGAGATTGTAAGGAAAATGGACGCTAGGCCCATTTACTTTGGATTTTGGTGCTTGATGACCAACACAACCAAATTGGACTAATAAATTTGCAAGTGATTGTTTTATAGTTCAATAGGATGCAAGACGTGACTTGGACAAAGGCGACGTGATGATCCGATGATCAACACCTCAAGCAAGACCTTAGGAGCACAAGAGAAGACCCAAGATATCAAGCAAAGTCCAAGCATGAAGATAGGAACCAAGCCGCAAGCAAGATCGTGAAGAAATGAGCTCACAGCAGCGACCGGACGCTAACGAAAAGCGACCGGACGCTCCGATCAGAGGCTCGGCAACAGCAGCAGCGACCAGACGCTAGATCGGACACTGGCGGCAAACCGACCGGACGCAGGACAACAGCGTCCGATCGAGTACATAGAGGTTCTAGAGCGGCGAACTTGCGACCGGACGCTGGCAGCATCCGATCAGTTGTTTGTGGCTCCAACGGTCAGGACGACCGGACGCGTGTGATCAGGACGACTCCAGCATCCGGTCAGTAGCAGAAAAGCAGAATTTCATCCCCAACGGCTACTTTCTCAATGGGGCTTATAAATAGAACCCCAACCGGTCATTTGAGTAGGGTGGAGCTGAGGAAACATATCAAGGGTGTTGATACACCATTTTAGTGATCTTCACTTGCATAGTGCTTAGTGATTCATCAGGTGATTAGCGTAGGTGCTTTGTGGAGTGCTTAGGTTGATTAGACCACCGCTTATGCGCTTGCTCTAGGTTTAGGCCTAGTGTTTAGTGAGGTTTGCATACCTCTTACCACTCGGTGTTTGCGAGCACCATTGTTGTACATCGGAGGGGCTTGAAGTCTTGTGAGATCACACCAACCGTGTTTGTGGTGTGGCCATCACCGTGTACCGGAGGGAACAAGGCCCACGGCGTTTCGGCCGGAAGCTTGATAGTGAAGACGGCAGGGAGCATCCGGGAGAGGCTTGCCAGAAGGCACGTCGGAGACCCACTTGCGCGTGGGGAAGGCCCAAGGCTATTCACGGAGTTATCCGACCGGGAGCTTGGCCCTTGCGAGGGATTCCTTGCGAGGGGCTCCAATGAGGACTAGGGGGAAGCTTGCACGCTTCTCGATACCTCGGTAAAAATACTAGAGTCATCGATGGGAGTTTGCATATCTCTACCTTGCTCTTTAGCTTCAGCATTTACATTGTTTACATTACACATTTTGTGGTAGAGATAGCAACACATTAGCAAAACCGTAGTTGCACATTTAGATAGTTTATCTTTTGTATAGGTTTTGCTTAGAGTAGAAAAAGAGGCCATAGTTTAGAGTTAGAATTTTAAGTTGCCTAATTCACCCCCCCTCTTAGGCATCACGGTCCCCTTCAGGCAACACGAACTCATAGTCAATCACCGCGACTATGATCTCACCATGAAGGCGCTAGGGACTAATCGATCAACCGGTACAAGTTGTCGTGCGGGGAGACGAGATCAGTGCAACGATCTACTTGTCAATTTTGTGGGTTGGTGACATCATGATCAGAACATGGATTGGAGACGATGTTTGGGATCAAGAAGTGGATGGATGTCAAGAGGGAACCTCAAACACCGATGTCGAGTTGATCACTCTTCGATCCTAGCCCAGTGACAATAATGTTCTCTGATGGGGTTCTGTTGGTTCTTGCCGGTTCATTTCGTATTGATATGATCGTCGTCCCTGATAATTGTGTTCACTACCAATGCACTTTGAGAGTACGGACATAATCTAGCAAAGAAATCTTTGCCTCTAGTGGCTCATAAAAACATGCTTCTCATGTACTTTTGGTTTCTTCACTTCATGGGAACACTTCGACGTGGTCGATGTGACTACATGCAAACTTCACCACCATCGCCAATTGGTGGGAGAACAATCTACCTCTCGTCCCTAAAAAACGCAAGCGAGCTTTCAACATCCTCGTCATCTACACCTGCTGGAACATTTGGAAAGAGCGCAATCGAAGGATATTTAACACTAATCCTTCCTCGGTCCACCAGGTTGCATGGTGGATCAAGGAGAATCTGGATATGCATAAAAGAGCGCATTGTTGACAATTGATTTAGCTTCCCCGGGAGATGAGTTTTCCCTCCCCCTCCTTTCTTACTAGGATTATTATGTTGTGAGCTCTGGGGAATTTTTGTTTTGGCCTTTGGCCACCCTGTATATATACTCTCTATGTCTTTTAATTAAAAGGCAGAGCTCCTGCTAATTTGTCCAAAAACAAATATTTCAACTTGGGCTCCATTGTATTCTCGAGAAGAGTCACCAGAGATACCGTGATGCTATCGCAGTGTTGACGTGTTGTGCATTGGCTCAGGCACCATTTTCATTTGATGCTAGTTGTATTTTTTCTACAACCCTTTGAAGTGTTACCCTGTCAAGATTCTCATATGACTCTAATTGTATTTTATCTACAACTCTTTGAAGTTTGACCATGTTACTCTCTATTCATGAGAAACGACAACACCCTTTTGTAGAAAGAATGAGCTTAGGTGATGAAAAAAAAACCTTGAACTCCATTAATTTCAAAAAGCAAACTAGACCAAAATGTTGCAATATCAAACTCATTGGGCCTTCTGCTTGCAAGGTCATGAGGGCCACTAGGGCAGTATTGATGTCTTCCCTGTCATTGTTGTAGTCATCCTTCACCTCGATGTCTCCTTCTGTGTTCACCACCACCAGCTCTACAGAGTCCATGCTGGCATTATGTTTGTAGTGGCTCTCAACAAAGATTCATCAACCAATTGGGTAGGGAGACAATGTAAGAATAGGAGGAAACGTAGGACCACACGAGAATCTAAGGGGAGCCACAATTGTAGAGGATGTTACTACAGTTCTCTCTCGTTGACAAGATGCAGAATCCATGTGATTTCTATAGGTAATTGGTGTTTTCAATGGCCTCTAAAAACCCTGGCATTTCTAGAGATGGTTAGAAACACCACCCGTCTTTAGAAATCGATTTCTAGATGTGCTTGACAATGTGGTCTCCCTCTAAAAATATGTGCAACACAAAACAATTCATAACTTTTTTGAATCATGTAAAATGAAGATAAACTTTATATCAAAATCGTAGAGCTTGAAGGATACAACTTTTAGTGGACAACCTTTTCATTTGAAATCATTTAGTACCATTAAATTATGTTTTAAGTTCACAGATTTTAAAATTTAATTGTTTTGAATTTTTCAAATGACTTCAGATGGAGAGACATCCTAAACCAAAGTTGTAGTGGTCAACGAGATCTAAGATTTGCAGTTCAAATATTTTTTATTTTGAAATTATTTAGGGGCAAAAAAACCCTATTCGTGAAAGTTAAACAAAATGATAGCATCCTATACTCAATCACGAAAGATATGTGGTGCAATGGTAAGGCAATCTTGCGCGAGGCCCCACGAACCGCACGCACGCATGCCATATTGCCAACCGTCTCTAGAAATCAATAGAGATGATCCAACATTGATGTGCCTCTAGAAATAGAGACGCTTGAATAGAGGCTGTTCTACCACCTCTAAAAACCATTATTGTCTGACTCTAAAAAAGGATTATGTAGCAGTGAATGCTTAGAACCATGTCCAATTAATATGTTCCTCTAAAGATGACCTGCATATAAGAGTGTATTCTTGCCCCAACCAATGAAATATTATTTGATACAAGGTTATTCCATTTGATCAATTCCCGTCAATGCCCCTATCTAAGGATACAAATGGAGTGGTACTCAGTCACATGTTGTACTATTGCACGTGGTTTTCTCAGAATATTTCCTTCGTTTTTTAGCTTTGTCCTAAGTTAAACATTTATATCTTTGACCATCAATTTTAAAAAAATTAGTATAAGTTGATAACGTAATATTTATATGTTTAGATTCACTTTGAGAAATATTTTCATAACATATCATTCACAAATTGTTAAACCACATGGATTATTTGAAATTGATAGTCAGATGAAATGTTTGAGTTAAGACAATGGTAATACGACATGTAAAAAATAGTTGGAAGTATTAAATAAATTAAAGATAGACACTAAACTTTCAAAGATAGAGATCCAATCGACTTATTTTCCCGAAAGGGCAGGGCCATCCTTTTATGAGTGACACAGCTCTAAGGATTCTTTCATGGCCGATCTCCTATTGTATTGTCCTAGAGCAAAAGCGTGAAACTTCTGCTTTCTGTTGTACCTCTCCTATAGTTTTGTCCTTCGGATACTTGTTCCCAAGGAGTTGTTGCGAAGGCACATTTTCATTAATTGTCAAAAGTTTCAAAAATAAGTATTTTATTCTAAATATCTAAATGTTTTATATTAACCAAAGGAAGGTCAAACCTTCCTCTTGAGTTTTTCCTTGTATTTTGTACATAGAATGTTAAAATGTGAACAAAAAGAGCAATAAACCGCTTGCCAATTGCTAAAATTTAAGTTGCAATTTTCCTGGTTTCCTTTCTTTTGAGACTGTATATGGATTAGTTTACGGAGTAATATGAAAAACATGTCGCTAGAACAAAAGAAAGCACCATACAAAGAGGTTCGTTATTCATTTTTTTTTGTCTATTCATGAGAATAAATTCTTACTTCTATCGGAGCTAGATTAAATGTTGTTCCACTAAAAAGAAGCAAAAGGTATGGTGGCAACTTTATTGAGCAAACTTCAATCACTACGTTGCTACAGAGCAATCCCTAGCTCCCTGCACCCTACTATACCCAACTGTAGTTTCAGAAGTAAAAAATGGCTGTTCTGCAAATTTTTTAGGAACACAGGCGCACAACTAACTTACGAACATATAGGTTTGACGGTGCCGTGTTTGGGAGTTTATCTTACCTTCGGTACCTCCACATATAACATGTGATTGTTCTATAGCATGATGTTGTTTTACTCCATCCAGTTACATATAAATGATGCTTTGGGTTATCTAAAGCTAACTATTCCAAACCCAATTGTTTTTATGTGTTGAGTTTGAATGCTTGGAAGTAGCTATACTAGATTTGTCTTGAAAATAGTCTCCTAAAAATATACCGTTGCTACATTTTATAGATATATTAGAACAAAAGATATATAAAAGTCAAAGTTTGAAACCATTGACTTCACCCAACTTTAAAATATCGCTAATTTATGATAGGAGAGAGATCGAGTGCAGCTGCGTGGGGAACACAAATAGATTTAGGGGCCATTTGGATCCTATTATTTTGGAGGAATTGAAATTCTACTTAATAGATCAGGTTATTTGGATTGAAATTTGACATTTCACTACATTCTCAAGTTTACATATAAGCCTATCTCAAATTCATAGGGTGGGAAATAAAAATTGATTTTATACATTACCATGCTATGTTTCTACTTTCAAACTTATAACACGTTTTTCAAATCGCTTCCCGACAATAGAAATGCAACATATAAGTAACTCTCTTGTATCACAAACAATAATATACGAAAATATTCCACTTAGAACCATATTAGTTTAATTAATTTGTGTCTAACCTATAATTATTAGAATGAATTCAATTCTAAGGAACCAAACGGGCGCCCTTAGCAATTTGCTCTTCTAATTATTTAAGTCTTTGTTCTTCGGCTTCGTTTGCCTTTGAAGAATTTGGGTCTTAGGGTGCATCTTTCTTAAGACTTTGGTCTTCGCCCGTTGCTGGTGGGTCTTCTTCAGTTGCCCCGGAGATAACTTTCCTGCCCTGTCTACCCATTGATTTCTTGTGGTCGTGGGAGTCTTCGAGCACACACAAACGGTGGGGGGCAGATGTTGAGTGAAATAATCACACAAACATCTAAGTTGAACACAAGCCAAAGTTGTATTCATTTCATGATTGTACTGTACATGGCAGAGGGGATATTTATAGAGGTCCTAACCTTCATAATCTATATACAAATGATCATTTTACCCCCATCTTAGATTGTTACAACCCCTTTAAACTACAAGGACAAAGTGGTCTTTTTTCACTATCCTAGTTTTGATCCTTCAACTTGCTCTTATCGAACTTATTTTGACTTCGCCTATGGAGAGAAGTCGGAATCTTGTCTTTGCTTCCCGTCTTCTTCTCATCTGCCACGAAGTCAACTCCTCTTGCGCGAAGTCAAAACATCATCTTCACCTTTCTACCTTCATGCAATCAAACTTTGTTACAGAATTTTAGACTTGACTCTAAAGTTCCGGGGCTGAGTTTTAGGACGAAGTCAAATCCCCAACAATAATCATGCAATTAGCAATTTGGTGAACATAAATTATCCCGTCTATTACCGTGATGAAATACAAAAATACAGCAACGTGCGCAGTTAAATTGTATGGGAGATTCATCTAGTCGGCGAACCGCTTACCAAAAAATTGTGGGCGATAGAGCGGGACAAATTATATTTGGCCAGTCGCCATGCGATGCGATAAGTAGTCGGACCTAGTACGATCGAGATATATAAGGAACGCCACTACTCACCGACCGATCGCTTAGAGCATCTCCAAGAGTATTCATTGTTTCCTTTCTAAAACCATTAAGTTTTACAACTCCTAAAAAAGTATTAGAAGAAATAAAGAAGACCATCTCCAAGAGTTTCTAATAATCCACTCCTAAAATATAGAAGACAATTTTACATAAGGAATGCTATACTATTTCTAAATTATCTTAACCACTTTTATATATTATCTCTCTCTTATGCATTTGCATCAGAAATTTTTTTCTACTTTTTATTCTTTCCACGTCCTTCCCCTTTAGATTGGTTGACAAACACGCGCGGGAGAGAGAAGATACGCGCGACTCGGAAACACGTAACTTCACGCGAAACATGGTGACTTTTTCCAAGTTCTAAAAGATTAGGGGATGGATTAGTAGTTGTTGGAGAGGAATTTTTTTTCTCATCTTGCTAAAAATCAAGGATTAGAAAAGGAATTTAGGGAACTCTTGGAGATGCTCAGCGGGATTCTCGTAAAATATTTCCATATTCACCCCTATTCTCTACTCGGACTCGGGCACGCGTTCCACGCTAACGAGACCACGAGCCACGATATTACGGCCGCAGGCACCGGCGACGACTGTCCTGTTCGTTTGGCTGATAAGCAATGACTAAAAATACTGTTGACTGATTTATTGTGAGAGAAAAATATAGTTTATTGGCTGAAAAAGTCGTGTTTATAAAACAAACGAACAGTGCGGACGTTCGGTGCGGGAAAAAAAATGTGCCACAAGTAACCGCCTCCGCAGCCACCACCGCCTCCCGGGCTACCCAAAACCCACTTCGCATCTCGCATTCTCGCGTCAGATCTCAGATACATCCCCGAAGGCCACGGCGTGTGCGTCATGGCCGCCGACGACTGGCGCTACGCGACCAACCGCCGCGAGGCTGACGAGCGCGGCTACACCGGCGACAACCGCAGGTCAGCTTGGGCACAGTGGGGAACGGGCCGAAACTCCGCGTCTGCCCACCGTGGTGAGGATGGTCTTCGTCCCTCCGGCGCGCGTCCGCCGCAGAAACGCCGACACGGAGCAGGTGATCTCCCCAAGCCTGTCCATTTTGTCTCGGCGGCCATCTCGTCGTCCGATGAGCATGGGGATTCTCGTAATCTCGCATCGTCCTCGTCTGTGGATCCGGCTCGGCAGGCCATGTCGCCGCCGCCGGAGCCGGGGAGCCTTGCGTCCAACGCGGTAGTGGCGCAGATGATGAAGCGCATGAACTACAAGGAAGGCAGCGGCCTCGGGAGGCACGGACAGGGGATCATCGCTCCCATCGAGGTGGCCCTCCGTCCCAAGAATGCCGGCCTCGGCAGCGTCGAGAGATCCATCATCGGTGGAGCGGACGGGCTGCCGCCACCCACCGACGAAAACTGGCCCAAGTGGGACGAAGCCGGAGGAGCAAGGAAACGGAAGCGCGATCGGGACGTCGTCGACGACAAGATCCTAGCCAGACGTCTGGAGGAGAGCGCCGCCGAGGCCGTCGTGCGTGTGCAGAAGGCACTCGCGCGGGCGGCCCGGTGGTCGTCGACGTCGAGTGGCTTGCTAGGAGACCTGAGACCCGGGGACGAGAGGCCGGCGGCCGCGATCACCAAGGCCATGAAGTGGGTGCAGGAGCAGAGCGCGTCGGGGACGCTCACGACGGGCGAGCTGATCCGCGAGTTCACAGCCTTGAAGGAGAAGTGTCCCTGGGAGTACACGACGTACCGCCTCGCGGACACGGCGCGCGCGATCGTGGCGCCGCTGCTGCGCGCGGTGTTCCAGAGGTGGGAACCGCTGGAGGACCCGTCGAGCGGGCTGGAGGCGGTGACCACGCTCAAAGACATCCTCTTGGACGACGGGTCGGCCGTCTCGCCGTACGGAGCGCTGGTCGACGACGTGGTGGTGGGTCCCGCGCTGGCATCGGCGGCCGAGACGTGGGAGGCCAAGGACCCGGAGCCGATGATCCGGTTCCTGGAGACGTGGGGTGACGCGTTGCCGCTCCCTGCCATCCAGCGCCTCCTGGAGCAGGTGGTCATGCCGAAGCTGTGGGCCGCCGTCGAGTTGTGGGAGCCGCGGTGGGAGCCTGAGCCGTGCCACGTCTGGGTGCAGCGGTGGATCCCGCTCCTCGGGCGCTGGCTCGAGCCGCTGTACGTGATGGTGCGGCACAAGCTCGGGAAGGCGCTGCTGGGATGGCACACGGCGCGCGCCTTAGCTGACTACGACATGGTGTTACCGTGGAAAGACGCGTTCGGGCCGGAGGCTTGGGAGGAGTTCGTCGGCCGGCACGTCGTGCCGTACCTGAGGCACGGCCTGCAGGCACTGCGCGTCACGCCGCCGAAGCAGGAGGACGGCGGGTTCGCCAGGGTAATGAGGTGGGCGTCCGTGGTGTCGGTGCAGGACATGGCGCAGCTCCTGGAAGAGGAGTTCTTCGGCAAGTGACAGGACGCGCTGTGCGGTGGGTGTGGGCTGCGAAACCCACGGTGGGGGAGGCCATCGCATGGCACGAAGGGTTGAAACGGCTCTTGATGCCGGAACTGCTCGCCGAAGAGCGTGTTAGTGTGCCTATCGAGTCCGGTCTCCAAAAGATCAACCGTGCGGCGCAAGGACTGGAAATTTATCGGCGTGAGCGGGGGCAGTACGCCAGTGAGGCTCACTCTTGCCGCTCTAGATCGAGACGGCGTGCGGTGGTTGGTAACAAAAGCAATAAGCGCCACTGGTGATCAACGCGAAAAAGACAGATGTGAAGTCCCTTCTGTGTGTTATGGATTCAGGAAGATCCAAGATGTATGTATGCACTACTCCCTCCGCTCGAAAATCTGAGTCGATTTGGCTTTCCTAGATACATGGCTTTTACTACTCCATCCGTTCAGAAAAAACACAATTCTAGCTTTGAACTTGGACATAGAATTGCGTTTTTTTCTGGACGGATGTAGTACATGTCTAGCTATGCTCAGATACATAGCTATGTATTTAGAAAAACTATAACGACTTATAATTTGGAACAAAGGAAGTGGGAGTATTATGAATTAAGCTCGGATATGTTAGTTCATGCTGCTTTAATATTCATTACTGTATGTAGCCATGTTTTTTTTTTTTATGAACTATGTAGCCATGTTGTGATGGACAGAGTAATATGTTGGGGCAGATACCTATGTGGTGAACATCCCATAATGGTTGGTTTGGTTTCGTTAAATATTAGACTGGAACTCCATGATATGCTCTTGACCAACATCTTATACATGCAGTCAAATGATAAATCATCTTTTTCTTTGTTCATTTTGTGCAATGCTATGCCAATTTTGAATACAGATTGTTTGAATGCAAATTTCTCTTCATCACAAGATACATTTTTGTACGCTGAATATCAGAATGCACATAATAACAGGAACATACCAGGTAATGTATGTGTATCACCAAAATATCTGAGTGTACATACAGTTACCAGAAGAGAAGTACCGCATGGAACAACCCTGACACCAGCCGGCTTTGGTTGATCCAGCCATCCAGGTATATATATGTATGTGTATTGCTGAAGTATCAGAGTGTACATACAGTGACCAAAAGATAAATACAGGATGGAGCAACCACTGACACCAGTTGACTTTGGTTGATTTTACATGCCATACAACATCAGCTAACCAGAATTCGAGTCTTAGATTGAAAAACTTAAGCGTTGGTTACTGGTCTGAGCTGCATTATCCGGATCTCACCAGCTCACCACCTGAGGATCCTGGTTTGTCCATCACGCCGATCTCATTATCAGTCTATGCAAATAAGCTCAATCTCTTCTGGCTGATCCATTTGAACCCAAACTGGTTTACAGGATAAAAGCTCAATGTCTTCAGGTTGTCCAGCATGGAATGATACATCTTTACAGGTCTCAGCTGAAATTGATAAACACAAATGAAAGCAAGCTTGTTAAATGTCCTGAGTTGACATAAACAATACTAGGTGCCAAATACATTCTTCCTATTAAAGAATAGGCAAATTCGTTGTCGTTAACGCGTATGCATGCCGAAAATGAAAAAGAACCGACAAAGGAACAAGTATCTGTGGATGGAGCTACCTTCAGAATGATGTACATCGGTTTGTCCAGATGTAAGATCCGTAAATGCAACAAAATTGCAATTACATTCGTGTGTTCGTCCCACACACCTTAAAAATGTCCAAGTTGTCTAAAATATATAGCGAGCATGGATGTTTCAGAATCTGTTACATCAAATGACAATTATATTTGGTATATGTAATTTAGTGGTCACATGTACCTGACTATCTTGAACAGACAAATTCTGAAAAGGCAATACTTGACACCCTGAAAACTTATGTAGCTGCCCTTCCTGCTTCAATCTAAAACTGTGAAGGATTGGATTCGGGATCTTTTTCACTGATACAAGTTTCTTGTGACAACGGAGTTCTAATGTCTCAATATGAGAAAATATTCGGAGCTGCATTATTTGACTAACACACCAGCAACCCTCAATTTTAATACATTGGAGGGATGGGAAACTTGGCAAGTTGAGTAGATTCTCACAATTCTTTATACGAAGATTTTGCAGTGCCTGGAGCTTGGGCAGCCTGTTCAGTTTGCTACATCTCATGATGGTGAGATGCTGAAGACAACGGAAGTCTGTGGCCTCAATCTCATCCCATAGCTCCCAGGAATCCATGTTCATGAACTTCAGTGTCTCCAATGTAGGAAAGGCTCTGCTGGTGCTGGATCTACAATCACCACAGTTAGTTTCGTCATGGCCAGGAAGCATTCGTCCCACATGCTTTATGCTGGTGAGCGAATTGATTGAAAGATGTTTGAGACAAGGTAACCGACCAAGAGATGGCAGTTCTTTACAGTTCAGACAATCTTTTAGTTCTAAAATGGACAAGCTAAACATATACTCATTCCCCAGCCATAAAGGAAATCTGACACCACAAAAGCCCCTGATAGTCAATTCCTCTAGATCAGAGTGAGGTTGAAGACTATCCAAAACAGAGGATGCATCATCAGAAAACATGGAGTTGACGCAAGACCAGTGGAGAATCAATTTGCGCAATTCAACTTTGTTCTTCATGCTAGCTTCAGGAGTAATTTGTGCACTTGTGATATTCTCTATTCCTGAGATGCATAGCTCTCCCTTAAGCTTATTCAAGTTAACCAAGTCAGCAATCCCACAGCTGCCTGAATCACTTCCGACCTTGATCACATGCATTGTCTGTAGGTTTGTTAATTCACCAATTCCACATGGTATGTACATATTCCAGTTATCCATGGATGGCAGTTCCAGATGCCTTAGATTAGTGAGGAATTTGATCCCCTGAGGTAATTCACCAAGGCTATTGCAGCATTTGAGACTCAACGAATGTAACTTGAAGAGTGCGCTTATTGACTCTGGTAGGCATTTGATTTTGGTATTTTCAAGACTGAGGTACCTAAGGTGTATCAATTCACCAACAGAGTGTGGCAGGTGCTCTACGTTGGTACTACTCAAGTCGAGAGCCCTCAAAGACCCAAGAAGCCTGAACAGGCCACTTGGGAAGTTTATGTACAAAGTATTTCCTTCACTCTTGAAATCATCCTTTTGAACAATCAATAATGTTCGCAGGCCAGGGGTAAGAGATTCTTTCAGATATTGGTTATGGAGTGCATAGAATTGCACAATTTCATTCGAGTGGTCCTCACTTGGAGCTAAGGATAAGTGTCTAGCATCTTCTTCTACATTGCTGAATGTAGATTTCTCTATCCTGGAATATTCTTTGGCTGATACATATTCAGCAAGCTCATGATAGAGGTCATGCATGACAAACCTGTTAGAAGAAAAAATATTGTAGTTCTATAAATTATCTCAGAACAACATAAACACACACGTAATATTGTTACAAATAGTTGTCATCACCAAAAATGAGCCAAAAAAAAAATCAATATGCATTACTGAGGTTGGTGATATTCTAATGCCATTAATTTAGTTAAATAATGGGAGTCACAAATCAGTAAAAATCACAGGATTTAACAAGCAAACCAAAATGTTTACTATGTTATTGGATTGGAGACAACCAAAATCTGGAAGAAAGCCAATAGCAGCTGCATTGTTCTCTTAGAATCACTGAAGAAACAACATTAGAAACTACACAAAGTTCACAAGGCAAGGCATGGTAATTGCATATAACTCCCTACTTCCGTGACAGCCAGTAGAAGCAATCAAGAGTCAAAATGCATTCACACTGAGGAAACATCAACATATTATCCTATTATAACATGTGAACCTTACGTAAAAAATATATGAATGGAAGATAAAATAGAGCCAGTGTTCTTGGTTGTGTAATCATGTTGACGCTAATAGTATATTCATTAATATTTGGGGTTTACACATTTAATATGTAATGTATTAATTTCCTAATCTATTCCTTATCTTTCTGTATAAAAGCATTAGATAGATTGCACAATGAACACCTCTTATAACGACACAAATATATATCAAGAATTGCTAGCAAGACATCAATGATGTGTTTTAACTCTTTAATCAATTTTTTTTTTTTGCAACACTCTACTCCCAACTTCTATTAAGAGGCATTTCATCCATTTGAAAGTCACTCTGCCATTTTCATTATTCAGTTTCTGATATGTATCGCACATTAACATGCAACCTAAACACCGGGTAGATACATTGGATGTAGACATTGATGTATGGGCACTAGTACGATGTACAACAAAAGTACGCACCATCACCAACAGTTGAGTTCATGCACAACTTAGTTCAGCTTTGAATCATATGTAAGATGACTATTACAATTTACGATAGTGACGACTATCACATAACAGCTATGATTAGCAAAAGGCAAGCTATTAATACTGAAATTGATTGTCACAGTTAAGAAAATGGATTGCCACTAACATGATTTTGTGTTCAGAACCAGATTCTCAACTTAATGCTTGGCACTTCAAGAATCATTGATGAAATTTCTAAAATGAACAATGTTTACCTCTCATCATTGTATGGTGACCTCAGAAGAAAGAAATTCTCCACAAGGTCATCAAAATACTTGCACGCAACATCTTCAGCATGACGTTCTTTGTCTGCTTCAATAAAGCCTTGCGCCAACCATAGACGGACCAGCTTGTCTTTTCTAAACAAATACTCTTTTGGGAATAGCGAGCAATAAGAAAAACAGTGTTTCAAGTGCTTATGCAGGCTACCGTAGCTCACAAGAAGAGCAGGAAGGGTCTGCCCAACCACTTCACTGTTCCAAAAATCGCTCTGCTCAACAGCCTCCCAATGATTCCTATCAATTGCACTGGATAAAACATGACCAACTGCATTTGCAGCCATCGGCAAGCCTTTGCACCTTGCCGCAACCAATTTACCAATGGGGATAAGGCTGTCATCGATAATACTGGGATCATGGCCTCGCAAGGCAGCATCTTGGCAGACAGACCAGCAGCTGGTATCAGACAGGTACCCCAATTGGTGTATCTTCAAAGCCATCATCTTGGCAACTTTAGTGCTTCTAGTGGTCACTATAATTTTGCTCCCAGGAGCAGCACATTTCAGAGGCACCTGCAAGCTCGCCCAGCGGTCTTGGCTTTCATCCCACACATCATCAAGAACAAGCAAGAACCGCTTCCCATTCAGCTGATTAGTGATGACACGATGCATCTGGTTCATGTCGGCGAAGTCACAAGGGGACTCCGTGGCCTCTTCGGTGAGTTTCCTTGTAAGCTCCAGGACATTGAACTGTTGGCACACCCATACCCACATCTTAATGTCAAAGTTTGAGCTGACGGCTTCGTCATTGTAGATGTGCTGTGCTAAACTAGTCTTGCCAACACCGGCCGGCCCAACGATGGGAACAACAGAATAGACATCATAGCAATTAGCTTCGCCAGATAACAACAGCTCAACGACCTGCCTCCTGTCCCGCTCCCTTCCGTGAAGCCGGCATTTCATCAAGCCGCTGGTGGGCGTCATGGGGCTGACCTCGTGCCGCCTCTCCCCATCGCCGCTCCTCAGCCGGAGCGCTTCCCTGTCCCTCGCGATCTCGTTGTACCGCTCCATGATCTTGGCGATCTTGCGGCTGACGCGGTCGGGGGAGGAGGAGTACATCAGGCTGAGCTCGCGCTTCCGCTTGCCGCCGGCGCTGGCGCTGGTGCGGAGCAGATGGGCCTTGAACCCCTCGAGGCGCGCCGCGCGGAGCGCCTCGAACTCGAGCTCCTCGAGCACGTCCTGGGCCGCGTGCTCCAGGTCTCGGAGCTCCCGGAGCCACAGCGCGACGAAATCGTCGGCCACCACCCGGTCCTCGGCGGCCCGGAGCGTGGCGCGGATGCGCCGGAGCCTGGACCTGAGCTTGTCAAGCTCGCCGTCGTCGACCGCGCTCGGCTCGGAGGAGGGCCCGAACTTGTGCAGTAACGGCGCGGCCAATCGCTTGGCCCTGAAGGTGAAGTCATCCAGGAAGTCCCGCAGGTCGTCGACGAGCCTCCCCTCCCCTCGCGCCGCTGCCATGGGGGGAATCTGCTGGAGCACCGAGGCTCCGAGCTGAGGCTGTGCCGCTGTGACTAATTTGGTTGACCACTCATTCAGATTCAGATGAAACCTGTACAAGTCCCGTTCCCGTGCATCCCGTGCAAGAGCATGGACAGCGTACTCGAGAGCCGTCGAATCGCTAGTTGACACCAGGGGCGTCTTTGTTTCCTTCTCAGCCTGGTCGGACCAGGAGAGCCAGGATAGCGGAGGCCGGGCCTAGCGGGTGAACAGGTGCTTGTTTGGGTCTGGTTTAGATTGCAAATTTTTACAACTGAACACTGTAGCATGTTTCGTTTATATTTAACAAACTTTGTTCGATCATGGACTAACTAGGCTCAAAAGATCCATATCGTAATTTATAACCAAACTGTGTAATTAGTTTTTTTTAAAACTACATTTAATGCTTCATGCATGCGTCCAAAAATTGATGTAATGGACAGAGTGAAAAAAATTGAATTTGGCGGTGATCTAAACAAGGCCCTGGTTTAATTTCCCAGCGAATCCCGTCTGGCGCCGAATCGTGTTTGTTTGACTGGACCGCTGGATGTGGTGACCTTGGACAAGTATATGGTAGAGTTACCTTCTTTGAGACATTCCATCGAGCACCTGGATGGCGTCCATGGAAGAGCACGCTCATTACCCAATCCCCTGCCTTCCCCGGTTCCCTAGCGGAGGACGCCGGTCCTCGTCTGAAGAGCACGCTCACTCCTGCAGCTCTTCCCCTACACCAGCAGCACCGCCACCTCCCACCCGCCACCGTGCGCCCCCAACTACAGCACATCAATGGCGGGCAACGAACCCAGCGCAGGCCCAATCGAGCGGACGCGTCCGACGTGGCCGTCAAGCTCGACGAGGCCCTCCCCCGCGTCAAGCCCGGCGTCGCAGATGGGGATGGAGAGGAGCGCCGCCGAGTAGCACGCGACGGCGAGATCTGCAGGCGCGGCGGGTGGCGCGTGGAGCAGGCGGCGCCCGCCGTCGCTGCCATGGCCGCCTCCGCGCGGGGGCTCCGCATGGGCTATCCTCGCTGCAGCGCGTCGGGACGGACCTCATCCTCTCCGTCTCCGCCATGGTGGTCGTCGCGCTCATGGAGAAGAGCAGTCGCTAACAGAGCCGGAGGGGTGAGGGAGAAAAAGACACCGAAGGTAACCGCATCAGGCGCGTGCGAACGCAGCGAACCAGTTCGTTTCCTGGGATGCAGGCTCCAGGCTGCTTTAATCACCGTGCGCACCAGGCTGGCGAAGAGTCCAGGCAAACAATCACGGCCCGCTGCACCACGAGGGCATGTCCCAGAAGCCCATCCAGGGAAACAAACACGCCCCAGATTGCTGCCGTGAGTCGTCGAGTGCAGAGAAGACCCACTGTATGAGCAGTGAACGGAGCGCTGGAGGCTGGACCTGGACACAGGACGCTGGACAGATGAAGGCCTCGTTCGTTTGCTCAGGATCCAATCCGGGAGCTGATTTGTTCCACCCCAGGAATGAGTGGATTCCTGCCTGTCACTCCTTCTCTGTAACCGTTCCCTGCCTGCTGTTTGGTTAGCAGTGCCGTCGCTGACAGTTCAGGAACAGGAACATGACTGATCTCTCTAGGCCACGTTCGTTTGCTTGTGGTACTGAACAAGTGTTGGAGTACTACAAATACATCTCATGAAATACATTGCAGCAAAAACAGGCTCTCATACATTGCAGCAAAATAAAATAGATAAAATCTCCCATGTTTTGGAGTTATTTTATCTGTAAGTCTCTCATCATGCTCTCATACGTGTAGAGATAATGGGCAGCAACAATAGCAGGGTACCACAGATAATGTGCAGCCACATATAAAAGACATGCTAGCTACTGACAAAAGTGACAAAAAGGTGCACCAAAAGGCTGCCATGATCCACTCATGGAATTACAATCTTCATAATTTAAACCAGTAGATAACTCATCTAAGTCAAGTGTCCAGACACTTTGTCCAATCCAATGTTTCTTGATCATTGTCTCTTCCCTGAAAATGACAGCAAGCTTTCTTTTACAAATAATTGAACGAAAACGACTCACGATGTAGTCAACCAAAGCATAATCTATCCTATCTCTTGCAAAAAAACATGTTGAGTGGGCCTCTGTCAATGCTGCTGCCATTACAGAAACATTAACAGAAGCAATTAATGAAACATGCTTTGAAGGTACAGTACGTCCTTCACTTTGATGATATCTGCTGTTCTGGTATTTCTGCCAACTAGAAAGATTGCAGCTAGATGTCAAGAGAAGAATTTCACCAAATACAAGAACTAGGATGCTATTAAAAGTTTGACATCCTTTTAAACTTGTAGGTATCCTTCGATAACTTATAAAAAATCCTTTGACAAAAAAAAAGAGAAAAAGAAAATTATACAAGCACTATTATCAATCTACTGAATGGTCTGCATAGTCACTAACTCACTATCTTCAAAAGGAAAATGTACATCTCCAGTTACAAGACTGAAACAGATTCATTTTAGGAAAGTAAGACAGAAACCATGATAGCTAGAAATCAAGCAACAAAATAGATAGCAAGATTGATAAGTAAGCAAGCAGCTCCTAAACAAATGGTGCAGTGAAAATTGAGCCCCTACTTGACTGTCATGGAGTGTGCAGTTCAGTAACACAATAAAAAGTTGAGCCCCTAAACTAATAGAAGGAAAAAATCAAGTTTTTAGCAATTAAGTAGACTGACCTGTTAGACCATCATATTTTTGAGCCAAACCAAAGTTGCTTCTCGATCTAGTTCACAACCACTTAGAAAGGCCTCTCTATTTTCTTTGCTCTTGATGAACACTGCAAATGCCTTTGCCTTTTCTTCCTTTGTCATTTCCATTGTGCTCAAAACGGATATACACCTTTTGATAGAGAAGTCATTACCTTGAGCAACATCCTTTTCTTTGGCTAGATCTGTAGACTCATCTTGTACTTGCTTAGCCCTCATGTCTAGGTATCTCCCCATCATTTCTTCAATCCTTTCACCCTTCTTAGGTCTCTTTTCTTTCTTTTCATGTTTTTGCTTGATGTAGTAGAAGTAGTTCTTCGCTGTCTGCTTCTTTCAACAGCTACGACCTCATTTTCTTCATCTCGTGACAGAGAACCTCGCTGTCCATTTCTTTCAACAGGTACAACCTCACTTGCTTCCTCTTGTATCTCAGTGATTGAATCATCTTCATCTAGTACCTCATGAACCTCAATACTGTCCGAGTCATCTACATCATGAATTTGTCGAAGTGGTGCTTCCTCTTGTGGTGGCTCAAGAGAAGTCAGATTGTAAGTACCTTCAGCCAAATGACCTACACGATAACAAGGAAATAGCTATAGAAAATGGTCTTTCCTCATGAAATTCAAGTATAAAGAGAACCAATATAGTTATGACAACTAGAAGGAGTTAATTGGGGGGGGGAAAATATCGTGTAGAGCAACTAGTAGTGCAGAACTGAATCACAGTACAGATGAGAAGAACATGGATGTAGAGTTGCTGTTCTGACATCTATAAATTGTGACAAGTAGAAGCATATAACCTAACTCTATAAAACTAGCATATTGTTGCTTAGTCATTAGCACTAGTAGAAAAGCATTACTGTAACTAGCATATTGTTGCTTAGTCATCAGCACTATAAAAATACTTCATCAAAGACTACTAGACAAGTCAAGTGAATCACATGATAATATAGAGCAGCAAGATAGAAACAAACAAATACTAAAGTGAGAAGCAGAAAGAATATATTGATTGGCACTGTTTGCAACTATAGAAAGTGAACCTACCATCATAAAGCTCTCCCAAAGCATCAAATAGTGGAAATCTTGCCTTACTGTTGCGGAACTTCCTAATTTTAGGGAATGTCTGCACATTCAAAGAGAACCATTGATCAAATATGAGGTTATCACTATGAGGATATCCATAGAATTACTTTAAAAAATCAACTTACAATTTCAAGGTTATCCCACATAGATGGTGATCCTTCAACCATATGCCTATCTTCATTCCAAGTGGCCCCACTCTGCCTCCTTGCCTCTTTGAGCATCCTATAGTCTTTCTTTAGTTGTCCTTCTTTGTCTTGAATCTGACTCTTTGTGTAGTTGACATACTTGTTCCTCAGATGGAACTCCTTCACCATTTTATTCCACCCTTCAGGGGTCCATCCGTTGTCACCTTTATAGCCACTATCTTTATACTCATGGAGAATGTCTACCAAGGACTTCTCAAGGACTGGATTCCAGTCCGCTCTTTGCTTTACTACTACGTAAACCATGGTCAGACATCAGGTTACCAAAAATCAGCAAATAGAAATAATAGTAAAGAAATACCAGTTTACATGTTACAGGTTTACTAAAACTACTATAATAGCACATGGTGGAATAAACTGTATAGAAGAGAATTACTTCAATAAAGTTCTTTTTAGTAGCAAACAACTGCAAAGAAATAACAACAATAATAGCAGAGAAATAACAACAATAATAACAGAGAATTAAACACCATACCTCTCGGAGAACCTCCAGTCTTCTTTGCCTTACTGCATTTAGGAGAAGCCTTCTTTTTAACACCACTTGTTGTACCTAAGAACCGGTGCAACTTTGGTGACGCCCTTGCAATCATATTGAGCTTCGAGGAGCCTTTTCCAACCATCGCTGTCAAATATGACACAAGCCTATTCACTTATTATAAGCTTATTCAATTATTACAAGCCAAGTTTATTACAAGCTTATTCATGACAAAAGCTTATTACAACCTATTCAAAGACTAATTTAAAGACTAAAAAGAAGTCTCTGCTTAATTACAATCCATGCTTATTACAAGCTTATTAACTTATTATAGCATATTCAAAGACTAATTTAAATGTTGCTGGTAATGAACCCACATTTTTTGGGTGATGGTGTCTCTTAAAGTGTTGCCTTGTATTGAACCCACATTTAGGTCATTCATTTGATCACCTTTGATCACCACTTGGTACAGAAACAAAGTTTCTTGGAGGGATTTTATCCGGCTTATGATCTAACCATTCCTCGTCTCCATAAAGTAATCGGATCAGATTATGGAAGATGGAAGCAGCTATAGGTATCTTTACTTGATTTTCCAACATGTGGAATGTGGCAACTTTTAGAATGGGGAAGCGCTTCTTAAGCACCCCCAAAGCCCTTTCCACATGGTTCCTCAGTAGTGCGTGGCGGTGGTTAAAGAGCTCCTTTGGGTTCTGCGGCCTTCGATGTCCAGCCCCAAATTCTTTCAAATGGTATCGAACTCCTCGATATGGAGCAAGAAAAGATGGAGTATTTGCATACCCTCCATCAACCAGATAGAATTTGCCTAGAGGTACTTGGAAGCCCTTGCTCATAGCTGATCGTAGCACTCTGGAATCTGTAGCTGATCCCTCCCATCCACTAGAAATGAAAGTGAAGTTGAGACCGAAATCACATGCCACCATCACATTAATGCTTAGTGTGCCCTTCCTATTTCTAAAAGGAGAAGCTTTCTCAGAGGCTATGGAAATAGGAATATGAGTTCCATCAATGGCACCTAGACAATTCTTGAAAAATGGATAGAATCTAGGATTGTCTTGGATTTTTTATACACTTGATTAGGATCAGGAGCTTGAAGGTAACGGTGAGAGAGTGCGGGAATGACCACCTTGAAGAAGTGGTTGATGTGATTATGGAAGGTGTCATTGCTGTGCCCAAAGAACACTTGGAGATCCTCATACGAGGCGTTGTGACTTAACATGTATAGGAAGAAACCCAACTTCTCCTCCACAGTTATCCTAGTATCAACAACAAGCCTTTTGCTTCTAAGATAATTTGCCAATTCTCTAAAGATGCGTGGTTCCATCCTAAATGCAACTTGACAGTTCTTGACATGTCCCTCGAGGAGTCTACGAACTTTAACCTCGCCTGTTTCTTCCGAAGTATGATGTTTCTTCTTTTCCCCTCCTCCAGCAGAACTCATAAGATATAAGGCGGGGAAAATAAATAGCATCATGTCATCGTCTTCTTCCTCCCTCCTCTTTCTAATACGATCTCGTAGTGAGAGACGCATTGCAGGACTGAAGCATACAATTTTATAGTCATATAGAAGCTAAATATTATTAACCATGTCATATAGAAGTTATATTATTGACCATGTCATATAGAAGCTATAATAAAGATTATAGTCGTCATATAGAAGTATATATAAACTTATAGTCATATAGAAGCTTTTAGAGTACCTTTTGGAGTTGGTACCAGATCCCAAGAAGGTGGAGGTTCACCTTCCCCAACTCTAAATGGTGCTAGAGAGATCTACAAGTAACAAGGAACCATTTGGCAAATCAAGACATCATCTAGATAATAATACAAGTAACAAAGTGAGCTAATAGGCTAGGTATGTCAACTTCAGTCTTCACTACAGACTGAAACAAAGGGACATTCCTTTCCCTGGCGTGTGTTCGCAAAAAAGAGCAAATCAAAATAAGCTTGCAATGTGAATTCACTCAAAAGGAGCAGAGGTG
The DNA here is from genome assembly GCA_904845875.1 of Miscanthus lutarioriparius. Taxonomy (NCBI): domain Eukaryota; kingdom Viridiplantae; phylum Streptophyta; class Magnoliopsida; order Poales; family Poaceae; genus Miscanthus; species Miscanthus lutarioriparius. The sequence goes on along the minus strand of CAJGYO010000011.1, from coordinate 25,779,661 downwards.
TAGATCCATATCTACTTGCATTGGATGACTACCCTACTTTTCCAAGGTTTTCCAATAGTTTTCCATAAGAGTGCAGCATGCTCTTTTTTCTAACAGATAGCTAATGCTACAACAAGGTAGCAGTCCAACATTAGGAGCAAGCTAGCACCTCCCTACAGCAGTCCAGAAACATCAGTCCAGAAGCAACAATCATAGAGAATGCGTAAATGCTACAATTGACAAGAGCACAAAAATAGACACCAGAAGTCCAGAAATACATCCCAATCGTCACTAACTAGGTATTTCACTACTAGTACTCATGTTTGGAAACGTGATTAATAGTCATCACCCATCCAAGAGACTGCAGCCCAAGGTTGCTTTAGAGCAAATGACGTAGTAGCAGCAAGAGATGAGGCTTCTGTTTAAAGTTAAAATTTGCAATAAAATTAATCTCTCACACGACCACAAGCATATAGAGCACATAAAGAAATAAGTCGCCAGTTGCTGCAGAGTTACCACTGAATCAAGCATAGTAAATATTGTACGTACAAGAAGTCATGGAAAAATATTGTATATTCCAATTCCTCCAGTCTGTGACTGTGAGGCCAACTCAGAGAGGAGAGTAGAGAAAAGTAAGTGCAAAACAGGGGTGGAGGAAGGTAGAGCTTGAGCTATTACCAAAAGCTACAAAGTCAACGGCAATGGGTTCCTCCTCCTCATCCGAGCTGCAAGCGAGCGCTTTCTCCCTGCTCGTCCTGCTCCCCTCCTTTACATCTCCTACCACTTGACGACCAAGAAGAAGCCCACCACCCACGGCCTCACCGCACACCCGCTCCTGGCCCACCTCCTGGCGTTCCGTAGAACTGCCACCGCTTCCTCGACTGGTCCACGGACCTCATCGTCGCCAGCCCAGACCTAGCGACGGATGGAGCGTAGGCAAGCAAGAACCCTAGCGCCAGGGAGAGAATGGGGCAAGGGAGACGAGGGCGATGCGTTATCGGTGAGAAGGCGGCGAAGAACGCGGACGTTCGATGGGAAGTGGTCGCCGTCGCCTCGTGCCGCGCTGTCGTGTCCCCTCATGATGCCCCGCGCCATCGCCTCGTGCCGCTCCGTCGCAAGTCGCGAGTCACGTGCCGCGCCGTCGCCAGGATAGGTTCCAGACGTAGGAGGGTCTGTCTCCATTCCGGGCCATATTGACGTAGGGGGGGGGGGAAGGCCCGGATTGACCGGTTTACATTCCGGGCCATATCTAATCGAACGACCATTCTTGATCCGGCCCGGCTTTGAACCGGGCCTATTCAATCCGGGCGAATCAGGCCACGATCCGGGCCATTCTGGGTCAAAACGAATGAGCCCTAAATGGAATTACGGGAACGGGGGGCATATTGGTGGCATTGCATTGACCCGGGTGGCAACAAGCTGCTCTAAAGTCCAAACGTGCTTGACCCGTTACCATTAGATGTTCATAGCCCGCCACAGTGCCACGCGGAATTTTGTCACTCTCTTGGTTTTCCATGGTCTCATAAACTTTTTTTAAAGAGTTTAAAACTCTGCTTTTAAGAAAGCAAGAGTGGTATAATCATTTGCCGGGGTTACCAGCTACGATTCAAACCAAAAGATGAAAGTCTGAAACAACTAGCACTCATAGTTCACTGAAAGGAAACTAGAGATCGCAAACATCAGTAGAGACTAAAGCACTAGGCCTAAACGCTTTCAGCCACCCGAGGAGAGACTCCTTCACTTGCATGACACGCCTTGTGTCCTCCTCCTTAAGTAGAATGCTCTATTTCTGCATCAATGAGAGTGCGAGATAGATGACATCAGTAGGAGTCTTAGGGAAGCTTTTCTCAATCGCCATCTTATTTTTGGTCGTCCAGAGAGCCCAGGCAAATCCTGCAAAAAATGAACATGAGTAAACAAGCAGGCAAAGGCCCCTTGCCTCACAACCAATCATTGGAAAATTCCATCAAGGATCTAGGCACATCCTTTAACTACCAGACCTCTCTAGTCACACTCCAGATGAATTTAGCAAGATGACATTTGAAAAAGATGTGATTCACAGATTCTGGATACCCACAAACAAAGCAGTTACCTGAACCTTTCCATCCTCTTTTAATAAGACTCTGACCTACTTGCAGTTTATTATTGAAAGATTGCCAGAGGAAAAACTTAATTTTTAGGGGTATTTTGCACTTCCAGATATACCTAACAACCCTGCTGGTTGTGCCCCTATCAGTTAAGAAGCGATACAAAGACTTAGTAGTAAACATCTTGGACTTATCTAAAGCCCAAACTACAGTATCACGACTACCAGAAAGTGAGACTTCAGAGAATTGTAACTTTAGCTCTATCCATCTATCATATTCCCAAGCTGATAGGGATATTTTGAAATCTATAAACCAATCATCATCCTCCCAGCAATCAACTACAACGCATTCAGGATCTCTAGCAAGCTTAAAAAGATCTTCATATGCAATTTTTAAAGGGACCTCCATGATCCAGCAGTCCTGTCAAAATCTACACAATTTACTATTTTCTACCTTGAAAATAGCCCCCCATTTAAAAAGGTGTTTGATTTTGTGAAGGCCTTGCCAAAACTGAGAACTGTCTTTCATACTCGATCCAAGAAACCATCAGATTTCATATACTTGGCTTTTAAGATTTTATACCACAGAGTGTTTGGCTCCAAATGTATTCTCCAAATCCATTTAACCAAAATACAATCATTCATAATCTTAGTGTTAATAATCCCCAAACCCCCTTGTCCTTAGGTCTACAAACCATCTCAAATTTTGCCATGTGGTATCTAAACTTGTCTTCAGCCCCTTGCCAAAGAAACTTAGATCTCACCCCATCCATCTTCTTATGTACCACATCTTGCAGCCCATAGAAACCCATGCAATAAAGAGGAATGCTACTCAAACATGAATTTGTCAAAATCTGCCTACTTCCAGAAGTGAGATTCTTGCCCTTCCGTGGGTCTGACCTCTTGTTCATTTTCAACATAATTGGAGAGAAGGCTTCAATATTCAAATGCATATCACTAATTGGAATTCCCAGATATTTGAAGCAAGTTTCCCAAGACACAGTTTAACATATTAGCCATTCTAGGCTTCTCGGGTTGGGGAACCCCAAAGACAAAAACTTCACTCTTATGGAAATTAATCTTTAATCCAGAGAGCCACTCAAAACTATATAAAATTAGCTTTAGATTTCTTATGGAAGTGTTAGAGCCATCTATCATGATCACAGTATCATCTGCATACTAGATATGTGATATTCCCCCTAGAATCAAATCCTCCAGCACCCCTTTAATGTGACCATGGGAGACAACTTTATCAATCATTACCCCTAAAGCATCAGCTACTAAATAAAAAAGAAGAGGTGAAAGAGGATCCCTTGCCTCAACCCTCTAAAAGTCCTAAAGTAAGGGCTCCTTTCCCCATTAACATTTACACATACCTGACCCCCCTTAATAGTCCGCATCACCCAATTAATCCATTTATGTGGGAACCCTCTCCCAATAAGAACCTTTTCTAGAAAGGCCAAGCTTACCCTATCGTAGGCCTTTTCAAAATCAATCTTCATGATCAAATCCTACCTTTTTTATCTTCTCAACTCATGTAAGACTTCATGGAGAACCATTACTCCATCCAAAATATTCCTCCCCTTCACAAAACCAGTTTGATTGCTTCCAATGATTTTACTGGCTACAGGAACTAATCTGTTAGTGAGCACTTTGGTGAACCACTTAAAATCTACATCGAGTAGACAAATAGGTCTATACTACTTAATACTATTGGCCTCTTTAAGTTTTGGCACCAGAGTAATCACCCCATAATTTAACCTCCTGATATCTAAGTTTTCAGCTCAAAAATCCCCAATCATATCTAAAACATCAACCTTGATGAGTTTGCTTGCGATGATGGTCATGGCCCTGGTAGTGATAATGGACTTATGGGAATTAGTAGTAACGTTCTTTACCATCGTGGAGGTAATCCTCTATACATGAAGGCTATCTGTGGACTTCTCTGTCATGCAAAGAGTGTTTTACAGGAGCTGGACAACTTGAAAGAAGCATTCTCGCCAGATTTAAAACTTTCTATGTGATATTTTGCCCCAGCATTTGAAGTTGTGTCTCACGTTGTGCTCTGATATAAGCAAATTAGGCTATGTATGTCTCAGGGCTTCATCAAGTGTGGGGAATTTGGGAACCTAGAAGAAATAGGCACTCAATATTTCAATGAGTTGGTGTGCAGGTCATTCTTTGAGCATTCATCACTCAATCATGATAAAAAGAGGACAAGTTTGTTATGCCTAAGCTTTTACATGATACGGTAACCTCTATCTCAAAGGACATATGCTTCAGATGCGCGGATCTTGTGCACAATATACCAGAAAAAATTCGTCATTGGTCACTTGTTCCTTGGAACCATCGAACTGTCGTCGCACTCCATCGTATGACCAAACAGGTTAGGGATTTGGATGCCTTTATGGTTGTGAACAGATCTGAGCTAAAAAACAGTAGCATGTCATCAACTTTTCTTAAACTTGAGGGTTTGGATGATTTCTTGTTGAAGTTCCAATCCTTAAGATCATTGAAATTAAGCTATACTATCATTGGTCAATTGCCTGCCTCAATTCGAAACTTGAAGAATTTGCAATGCTTGGCTGTCAATAACACAGATATAAAAAGGCTTTCATCCGAACTTTGTTTACTCGAAAATCTTCAGACATTGGAAACGTGGGATTGCCCTCAGCTTGTTACACTACCAGAAATAAAGAATCTGGCTAAACTGCGACATCTAGATGTGAGGAAACAGACAGGCCATGTGAGAATGCCGATTGGTGTGGGCCACTTAATGCATCTTCAATCACTCCCGGTGCTCAATATTGGGGAAGGTTTGTCTGATTGCTCAATCTAAGAGTTGAGAGATTTAGTAATCTGCATGGAGATCTTGCCATAGCAGGTCTTCAAAACATTAAGGTCGTCAATGAAGCCAAGGAGGCCAAGCTAACCAATAAGACGCACGTTGAAACTTTGACACTTGAATGGAGTGATAACAATATATATTTTGAAGACGACGACGACGACGACGACGTTTTGGTTGAGGTATTCCAAAGACTCCAACCACCACATGACCTTGAGAATCTCATTGTTTGGAATTACTCTGGCAGCATATTTCCTGAGTGGATTGAGGAATCTCCCTATGACAATTTACAATCCATTACACTTGATAATTGCTATAACTACGGCATGCTACTGGCTCTTGGTGATCTGTAATCTCTCAGATACCTATGCATTTGAAAGATGTATGCACTGAAAACTTTTGGGCACACTGCTTCTTTATCCGAAGAAAGGAGGGGTGGAAAATTTCCAGCATTGGAACATCTGAAACTCTGGGAAATGTATGAGTTGGAAGGATGGATCCGAGTAAGAGATGAAGACTTCCCTCGCCTTTGTGGTGTTTCCATTTGTGCATGCCCACTGCTGAAGAGCCTGCCAAGCCTTTCGTCGCTTATGAATTTATCATTTCATCGCTGCAACCAACTGCTAGAAATCCAGAACTTATGAAACTAGAGTCACTCAAAATTGATGGCTTCCATGACATAGTTGCATTAGATTTGCCACAGGGATTGCCTGCGCTGAAGAATCTGGAGATAATTCGTTGCAACAACCTCGTATCTGTGGTTGGTTTATCAAATCTGCCATCTCTTGAGAAGTTGAAAATTGTCAAATGCCCAAAACTTGATGCAGTCAACAAATGCCAGCAATGTCATTTCAAGAAAGTCATCATTATCCGGTAAAGTAATCCAAAGAAAAAAAATCCAATCTTTTAATTTTGACAGGTTCCACTGCACATCAAAGTATTTTGTTTTTTCTCAAACTTCATTTTCTCTTTGTAATTCTTTTTTTTAATCTCTATAACCCCCTTTGCGGGAATGGTATAGAATATCAACCTATGACAGGAATCCTGCTTTGAGCGTCTGAATATTATGAGAAACTTGGGACTCATGTAGTTATGTCGTGCATTACCAAAGGACGGGGTAATATTAAGTTTTGTAGCCTATGAAAGACTACAGGTTAATGTTAGCCTATGAAAAACTAAGATACTCACAATCCCCTAATGTATAGTGTACCAGTGTATCGAAGATAAACATTTTGACGAGTAAATCATATCAGCGTACTTCACTAATATTTTCTGCTAACGGATATGTAAATGAACAAGGCGCTCAACCACTAGTATATTTCTGTGGAGTACAGAATCTCTTCTCTACTCCTAGAAAGAGTCACCAGGACCTGTGAAGCCGGCCACCTGGCCCACCTCACGCCTCCCTGTAAAATTTTGGCGCCGACATGTGGGCCCATGCCCTCTCCCCGCACGCGCCTCCTTGCTCGGCCGCTTGGCCCCCGACCCTCGTCAATAAAAAAAACAGAAGCTGAGGCTGCCTGTCTTGCTCCTCACGGCGGCCTCCACCCAGTACGCCGCCGGCCTGCCCCTGCCTCGCCCCGCATCGATGTGCCGCCCACCCCATCGCTTAGTGCTTATCGCGTCGTCTGGCGGCCCCATGCTCTCCCCGCACCCAGCATCCCTCCAGATCCCTTCCATAACTCACCTCCTTGAACCCTAGGGTGTCGCCTCCACCTTCGTCTTTGTAGCGAGACGGCAGTTGCGGACCACAACCCTGTGGAGGATGAGACACACGTGACCTTGGCGAGACTCGATCAGATGCCTCGTCTTCCCTGGCGGGCAGGATCGGCCCTCACGATGGGCGAGCTCCCAGGCGGCAGGTGAGCACGCCCCTGCGGTGGCCCCAGTGGGCGCCCCTCCAAGGTTACGCACGTGTCCGGCGACCCACGCGAGCATGGCGAGGGCGGCTCCAGCTACCCATGCGAGCACCTCGAGAGCTGCTCTGATGGCCGACTGCATAGGAGGCAACCGTGGCTCTGGTGGCCTGCACGCGAGCAAGGAGAGGGCAACTACGGTAGCCTGATTCATGGGAGGTGAGCAAGGCTCACAACAACAATAACAACAACAACAACAACAACAACAAAGCCTTTAAGTCCCAAACAAGTTAGGGTAGGCTAGAGTTGAAACCCAGTAGAACCAATCATGGTTCAGGCACGTGAATAGCTATTTTCCAAACACTCCTATCTAAGGCTAAGTCTTTGGGTATATTCCATCCTTTCAAGACTCCTTTTATTGCCTCTACCCAAGTCAACTTCGGTCTTTCTCTGCCTCTCTTCACGTTACTATCCTGGCTTAGGATTCCACTATGCACCGATGCCTCTAGAGGTCTCCGTTGGACATGTCCAAACCATCTCAACTGTTGTTGGACAAGCTTTTCTTCAATTGGTGCTACCCCTAATCTATCACGTATATCATCGTTCCGAACTCGATCCCTTCTTATATGACCGCAAATCCAATGCAACATACGCATTTTCGCGACACTTATCTGTTGAACATGTCGTCTTTTTGTAGGCCAATATTCTGCACCATACAATATAGCAGGTCTAATCGCCGTCCTATAAAACTTGCCTTTTAGCTTCTGTGGCACCCTTTTGTCACATAGGGCACCAGATGCTTGGCGCCACTTCATCCACCCTGCTTTGATTCTATGGCTAACATCTTCATCGATATCCCCGTCTCTCTGTAGCATTGATCCTAAATATCAAAAGGTATCCTTCCTAGGCACTACTTGACCTTCCAAACTAATATCTTCCTCCTCCCGAGTAGTAGTGTCGAAGTCACATCTCATATACCCAGTTTTAGTTCTACTGAGTCTAAAACCATTGGACTCCAAAGTCTCCCGCCATAACTCCAGTTTCTGATTCACTCATGTCCGGCTTTCATCAACTAGTACTACATCGTCCGTGAAAAGCATACACCAAGGGATGTCCCCTTGTATGTCCCTAGTGACCTCATCCATCACTAAGGCAAATAGATAAGGGCTCAAAACTGACCCTTGATGTAGTCCTATCCTAATCGGGGAGTCATCTGTGTCTCCATCACTTGTTCGAACACTAGTCACAACATTGTTGTACATGTCCTTAATGAGCCCGACGTACTTCATTGGGACTTTATGTTAAGGTGAGCAAGGCTCCTGGTAGATTAATGTTTAGTAAGATTTAAGAGGATCCATTTCTGTTCCTTATTTTTATTATTTTTAAAATACATGTTACTTGATGGCTACCAGATTTTAGCATGGTTGAATCTGTTCATGACAATATTGTGCTGAACAAGTGTATCAAGGACATCATTGCATTAATCAAACCAGTAGATAATTAGTAGCAAGTGGCTATCCACAATTTAGGAGCTAAAAAATTGTATCCACTCTCTTGCATCTTTGTTAGGTAACTTATGTTTGTTTATGTTACGACTGACAACCGAAACCTTATCAATTGTGTTTAAAGTTCCACCTATAACCCTGATATTAGTTAAGGTGCATTGATGTCAACTTTGACACTGAAACATGAGCATACTTTGCCTGCAGTTAAGTACCCTGTTCGTTTGGGCTTGTTTGGCTTATAAGCCGTACTTTTTTCTGCCAACAAATAATATTTTTCTCTTATACCAAATCAGCCAACAGTACTTTTAGCCATGACTTATCAGCCAAACAAGCCCAAGCGAACAGGGCAAAGGTGCACAGCACACTGACAGCAGACGGGGGACCCAATGAGCTGCTGCATGATTCTTGTGATTTTTGTAATGCTTCATTGCTGTGATTAAATCTCTAATTAATTCATGCTTTTGTTTTCTTATATGTGGTCATGAGCATAAAGGGGTTGGTGAACGATGATGGACATGCATAGGTGGTTCGAGGGACAACGAAATATCTTTTTCTTGAACTTAAAACTTCATGTCTTTTTCTTGAACTTCAGTTCATTTTGCTGATTTATCTGTCTACTTGATAGTATAGATGGCATTCTTTGATTCCTTGGCTGCTACTATTTTTGAAAATTGACTAGAATTGTTCTTTCATTCTTGAAGCAGCCGTATGTGAATATATCTGGTCTAGCATTTATTCCTTGACTTGATTCCCTTATAGGTGCCAACATGCAGGCACTTCAATCTCTTACTTATGGAATGAAAGGTGGAAGCAAAGCCATGTCGGCAATGAATAAGGTATGTTGGAAGACACCATATTTGTCATTGTTCAGTATCAACACATCCTCTTAAGAATTTTTTTTTTCTGTTTAACAAATTTTTGACTATCTTCTAAGTGAGCTTCTGTATTTTAGTGCACACTTAGAAATGGAACCAATCAAAGAGAGGTCATGAAAGAATTTTGGAAGCACTCAACTCAGCTGGACATGATGGTAATAATATTGAGACCTTGCTGACTTGTTTTTTTACTTCAAAATTCAAAGCTATAACTCTTGTGTTGCGTGTGCATTGCATTATAAAAATATCCAACTATGTATGGGGCTTAAAGTTCATTCTCTTGTATGAATGGTTGATATCAGCTTGAAAATATTGGTGCCGGCATGTCCCCCTGTAAAATCCTTCTCTCATGTCAATTCAAATAAGAGCAGTTGCACTATCGTAGTGCTATTTTGCAAGATCTAAGCATATTTTCTGTTTCCAAACGACCATACCATTCTAAATATGTGTTTCCTTAGAGATATGCCTATTTAGTTTGGTCAGATTAATCCACGTTTGGGGCAAAGGTTGTTATTTTTGTTCTTCCATTCAAAGATTCAGAAGTACAAATGTTGGATTCAGAAGTTTTATATATCTTAAAATTCAGAAAATGTTGATTTCAAAATTTAGAAGATATAAGAACTTACTCTTGCATGCATGTATGTAAAATATCCATGTTTTTGGTAACTCCTGGATGTAAAAAGGAGTGGGGAGCAACTGTATTTGGTTAACTTGATTATAGCCAGCAAACACACACTAATCCTCCATTTGTTGGTTTAATCAATTCTTTGCGTACTTGAATTCACAAATCACAAAGGGAAAAAACGTAGTTCTGGGTGTACTTCTCTGCAGTGATTTCCACTTTAAGTTTTTGAGAGTCTAATTGTCCTCAATTCTGCAGGAGAATGCAGAGTTTTTGCATCCAGCATTGAAATCGTTCGACACCTGTTACCCAAGCTTCCGTTGATCCAGGTGAGTCCCGCTGTCATTACCCTTTGGTTTGAGCCACTTAAGACCTTGTGTTTTGTTGATAAATGAATAATAATAGTGAATAGTCAACCTCATTTATGTCTCAACCTAAAACTGCTTACTCTATAGAGAAAACAATTCAACAAATTGTTCATCACTGATAGCAAACTTACAGTCATCTAACGACTCAGCACACCACAATACACTTCGGCAAATTGTTCTTTTGCCTTCTGTTCTAATGACTAAACCATCCATCTCAGTGCTTGCGTCTTCCATTCCTGTATGTGCTGCAACCAACAAGTATTCTAATAGCCGAAGTCACACCTCCTGTGTTTGCTGCCATGTTCTCTCTGATGCAATGCATTGAATGTTTATTCTCTGCACATAATTAGTGAATGAATGGTATCTATTTTCAGTGGGTGAATTGATTAGAAAAGTTTCCATCTCACATTTATTTTTGTATAATCAGAGACGCCCTGGAGCCTAGCAGAGGTTGTGCACACCTAAGAGGGGGATATAAACATTCTGGAGCTGTGATCAAGGACCAAAAGCAACCATAACATCGATGCTGGAAGAAATTTCGAAATAGTTGTGAAGTTGGAGTTAGACATGGTTAATTTAAAGAATTTTGTACATATTTAGTTAGTTATTAATTGAAAGTTCAAAATTACCTTTGTATCAGCCTGAACTTTAGATGCTTCACTGCACTTTGTATCAGATAACTCAACTTTAAGATGTTTCATTGTAGTCTTAGTTCAGAGAATGGCACTGCCATTTCTTCTTATTGTTATGAGCAAATTGATTTTTTCATTGTCATATGAGAAAAAGCTGTGAGCATGTGAAACATATAGTTAGTTATTCAAATGGATACCCACATTAGCTTTGCATGATGCTTTAGTAAAAGAACAATTTTAGTTGAATGGAGTTTTTTTTGGTTCAGTGTATTTTTGGTGGTGCCAATTGAATATCACCTATACATATACGAGTGTCAACGCACGGGCGCTCACCTAGTCTGTTAAAAAATGGAAGAATGGCATACTCATACTCGCACAGACAAGCAGATGATTGCTTGATGGATGAGTTTGCCAGCTTATGGAACGGAAGGCGAAGTGGATTGATGCAGGGGTACCGAGTTGCAGCACTCAGGGATGAACACTCAGATCCTCCACCCCTCTCTCCAAGTGGCGGAGCTAGAGCAAATACGAGTGGGGTGCGCTCGCCTTATGGGTGCGTAGGATTTTACCGTGTGGGTGCGAATATAGTAAAAATTTGATCATAATCACTGTTTTTTGATATTTTTATGGGTGCGCCTGCACCCTGTACAGTCTATATAGATCCGCCCTGTCATACCCCAGGCGTCAAGCGTTAGGAAGAAGTCGGCGTATTAGTTGAGACAAGGCGTATTTGAGCTATTTATGTAATCGCTTAGTATGACATGTGGACCCATCACGGTCAGTGGCCAAGAGCCCTTTTATTCCGAGCTATAGCCTGTAATGAAACATCGAAAAACCTATTATCTAATACAGTGAGTGCGAGGAATATTCCTCTGCATCTCGGCCGATTCCGGCAATCCATCTATGTGCTCACGTCGACGGCGTCCGCCGGCGGCCAGGGGTATTACAAGTGGTGTCAAAGGCGGTCCTTCCTCGGCACAACCCTACCCACCCTATTTCCCATCTTGATTTCGCATCGCCCGGCTCTCCGCTTCACAACTTGTCTCCGATAGCTCCAGCGACGGATCCAGCGGCTGCCACCACCACCACACCAAAGCGCTCAGTGTTCCCCGGTACATTCCGACACCGCGTGCTTTGATCTCCAGTTCATAATTCCATTCGGCAGGTGATCTCTGTTCACGCCCTTGTGGTGTTCGACGTGAGATCCCAGAGGTCCCTCCTTTGGTTGAACTGGGCCAGCACCAGCAGCGGCACAAACCTCTCTTGAGCCCCACCATCTCCACCTCCACAAACCCCCAATCCACCATCTTAGCCTCCACCATACCCAAATTCCCCACTTGTTTCACGGTTCCACTCCATCTACGGCTCTACGTTCAACTGAGGGACTACTTCGACAACATCGGGTTCGGCGGTGGGAACCACGGCGAGCACAACATCAACGATGCTCCCATCTTTCATTACACACGCAATCAGGGCTAGCTAGGGTTGTGGGGCATTGTTCCCGTGTAAAATTCCGGCGTTGCCTTAACCGATTATGGTGTTGGAGGCGACGGCGAGGGAAGTGTCCACTTACTCGGGTTGCAGGAATGTGTTTTTGTGTAAAATCCTTGGTAGTGCCTCACTTCCAGGAGTAGTTCGGCAAAGGGGTGCAGCAAGATCACGGGGAGGTGTTCACCAAACTGGTTACTTCACCAGCTCACAATTTTTCATCACATTCGGTCACCACGGCTCCTCCCAAGCCATCCAAGCAGACGCAATCCTGCTAGGCGAGATGTCTCGTAGCAACGAGGACGATAAGACTCGCTGGGACTCCATCATGGACAACTTTGATATGCTCTTTGCTCGATTGAATGACATCAGCATCATACAGCAAGATCTGAGGACTCAGCTTCAGGACAACATCCGCAGGGTGGACAATGTGGCTTCTGACCAAAAGTTCATAGCAGAACAAGTAAAAGCGAATGGCCATGCAGTAGCTCAACTGACTCTTCGCCAATTCGACGAAGAAGCTCATTCTGTTAGTGGCAGCTCAGGCTCCGTAGTGTTTGAGGAGGAAGCACCATTCACAAATGTATTCATAGATGACAAAGGCAAGGGCACACTCAAGCCTAGCTTGTCCAAGCGTCCAAGAACCAAGTTTGATGAACCCAGGAAAGAAACCAAAGAAGATAACAATCAGAAGAAAGATCAGCTACCACACCACAGTTTACCAAAGATGCCATTTCCCACATTTTCTGGTGACCACCCTAAGATATGGATCAATAAATGCAACAACTACTTCACCATGTACTCCATCCCTGAGAGTTTATGGGTTACTGCTGCAACAATGTATTTACAAGACAATGCTGCAATGTGGTGGGAAGCATACAAGCTGAGTACTCCTACTGTCAATTGGCAAACTTTTTGCCAGGACATTCAGTCCAAGTTTGGAAATGATGACTATAGAACTGCTCTAGCAGATCTGATTGCTTTGAGGCAAACTAGAATAGTAGAGGATTATACAGCCCAATTCCATGCACTACAGTACAAGATCACAATGCACAGTGCCAAGCATGATGAGTTGTACTTTGCTACACAATATGTTGCTGGTTCCACTGATTGTTGACAGGGCTGCCCTCATTGCCAAGATACAATAGAAAGTGCTGGATAGGAGTAAACAGAAATTTTAGCGCCATAATCCATCCAACAAACCCCAACACACAGAGACCTAAGGTCAAGCAGCCACCAACATATGTCACGTTATGGAGGGATAGACAACTAAGAGATTATAGAAAGGCCAACAATTTGTGTTTTCATTGTGGAGACAAATTTGAGCCAAGCCACCTTGAGGTCTACACCAAGAAAAACAAGCCACAGTTACATGCCTTAGCCCTGAACGACTTGGACAGAGAGATCAATGAAGAAGCATTAAATGAGATGGCAATAGAAGACCTAATCACTGAAGATTTTTGTCAGCTCTCTTTGAATGCTATTTCAGGTGCAGAAGCTACTGATTCCATCAAGCTGAAAGCAACTGTCAAGAACAAGACTATGCTGATACTGGTGGACACAAGAAGTTCCCACAGTTTTGTGAGCTCTCAGTTTGCCAACTTGATCAAATTGACCATTTCTCCTATTCCAGTGCAAAAGGTGAAGATGGCCAATGGTTAATGGCTGACAACATGCAGACGGGTCAAAAATCTAACTTGGTATATCCAGGGACATTCCTTTTCAAAGGACATGATTGTGCTTGATATGTTACCATATGACGCCATTTTGGGCTATGACTGGATGAAACAGTACAATCCAATGACTCATGATTGGCAAGCCAAAACCCTCCAATTCCAGCATCAGGGCACTAGTATTTTACTCAAGGGCATTCCATCACCAAGTCCAGAGATCACACCAATGACAGCAAAACAAGTTTACAAGAGCTCCAAAGGCAATGACATTTGGGGTTTTGTGGTGTTGGTAGCAGCTCATGCCAATCAACATCAAGTCAACCACAGTAGCACTGTTCTAGATAGCTTACAGCTTCTGTTAACTCAGTATGCAGATGTTTTCCAGGATCCCAAATAGCTTCCACTAGCAAGAAGTTATAACCATGCCATACCACTCACTCCTGATGCAGTACCAATTAACTCTAGACCTTATCATTACTCTCCATAGCATAAGACAGAAATAGAAAGACGAGTAAAGGAGTTATTGGATAATGGGTTAATATGCCACAGTCATAGCCCTTTTGCATCCCCTGTTCTCTTAGTCAAAAAGAAGGATGAAAGCTGGAGATTTTGTGTGGATTATAGAAAGTTAAACACAATGACCATTAAGAACAGGTTTCCAATGCCTATCATTGATGAGATCTGGATGAACTGCATGGAGCCAAATTCTTCACTAAATAAGACATGAGATCTGGGTATCACCAGGTCTGCCTGAAGATGAGTACAAGACAACATTTAAAACACATCATGGCCATTATCAGTTCAAAGTGATGCCATTTGGCCTGACTAATGCCCCAACAACATTCCAGTGCATCATGAATCAAGTGCTTCACCCTTTTCTCAGGAAATTTGTCATGGTATTCTTAGATGACATTCTGATTTACAGCAATTCTCTAGAAGACCATCTCATACACTTGCAGCAAGTCCTTGAAGTTCTGAGGGTCAACAAGCTATACCTAAAGGCATCCAAATGCTCTTTTGCTCAACAAAGCCTTGAGTACTTAGGGCACATCATCTCTGATAAAGGAGTAGCAACTGACAACTCTAAGATTCAGGCAATGTTGCAGTGGCCAACACCTACTAGTATGATAGAACTCAGAGCTTTCTTGGGTCTCACTGGCTATTACAGGAAATTTGTGAAACATTTATGGTATTATTGCTAAACCACTCACACAATTGCTCAAACTCAAAACATTCCAATGGTCAGCTCCATCACAACAAGCTTTTGATGCTTTGAAAACAGCTATGACAACCACTCCAGTACTGGCATTACCTAACTTCCAGAATCAGTTCACAGTGGAGACTGATGCTTGTCTAGATGGAATAGGAGCAGTGCTCATGCAAGGAGGGCAACTTATTGCCTACCTCAGTAAGGCTTTAGGGGAAAAGCACAGGAAACTATCAATCTACAAAAAAAAATTCTTAGCCCTAATCATGGCAGTGGAAAAATGGCGCCCCTACCTACAAGGGCAAGAGTTCCTCATACAAACCGACCACAAATCATTGGAATACTTGAAGGAGCAAAATCTGCACTCTGAAATGAAGAGGAAAGCAATGACAAGACTAATGGGCCTCCAATTCAAAATTGTTTACAGGCAAGGCAAAGACAACTTGGCAGCTGATGCCTTGTCCAGGGTGGCACACCTCATGGCTGTGCAAGCCGTTTCAGTTGTTCAGCCACAGTGTGTCCAGGAAGTGTTAAACTCTTATGCCATAGATTCTCATGCTCAACAATTGCTGGCTCAGCTCTCCATTAGTAGTCCTGATGACAAAGGGTACAGTCTGCAGCAAGGGCTTATCAGATACAAGAACAGGCTCTGGATTGGTGCCAACACAGCCCTACAAACCAAACTAATAGCAGCTTGTCACTCAAGCCCAATTGGGGGCCACTCAAGAGTTAAAGGGACTTACCAAAGACTTAAATCCCAGTTTTCTTGGAAAGGAATGAAGGTTGATGTGGATAGTTTTGTCAAACAGTGTGGTATTTGCCAACACAACAAGCATTCTCATCAACACCCCTTTGGCCTCCTCCAACCACTGCCAATTCCCGCTGGAGTTTGGAAGGATCTTTCCATGGATTTCATTGAAGCTTTACCTAAATCAGAGGGACACACAGTTATACTGGTTGTGGTAGACAGATTAACTAAATTTGCTCATTTCATTCCAGTCAGACACCCTTACACTGCCAGCACAATTGCTCACCTCTTCCTAGATCATGTGGTCAAATTACATGGCATGCCCTCCACAATTGTGTCTGACAGAGACACAGTCTTTGTGAGCAACTTCTAGAAAGAATTGTTCAAGTTATACAAGGTCACTTTGGCATTGAGCACAGCATACCACCCTCAGTCTGATGGACAGACAGAGAGGGTGAACCAATGCCTGGAGATGTACCTCAGATGTTCAGTCCAAGACTCACCCAAGACATGGAAAACATGGTTACCATTAGCTGAGCTATGGTACAATTCATCATATCACAGTTCAATTGGTTGCTCACCTTTTAAGGCCCTCTATGGCTAGATCCTAACCTGGGAACAAGTATCCACATTCCTGCTGCCACTTCCCCAACAGTCAGTGAAGTAATTGAGCATAGAGAATTGCATCTGCAGATGCCGAAGCAAAGATTGGAACAAGCACATAACAGAATGAAAGTTTTTGCTGACAAGAACAGAACTAATATTGAATTTTTTGTCGGGGACCAGGTATTGCTTAAGCTCCAACCATCCCTGCCCGAAGCTCTCCAACAAGTTCTTTGGCCCATACAAGATCTTGGAAAGAATTGGTACCGTGGCTTATTGCCTGGAACTTCCAAATGAGAGTCAGATCCATCCGGTGTTTCATGTCTCACAACTGAAACAGTTTCACCCTGATTACACACCAATCTTCTCAAAGCTTCCAATGCTGACTGATCTTCATGCTTCAGCAGCACAACCTTCTTAGATCCTCGAACGCTGGTTGGCAAGAAAAGGTAACAATGCTGTGACACAGGTGCTCGTAACTTGGACAGGTTTACCAGCGTCATCAGCTACATGGGAAGACTACAGCGTCATCAAGCTTCGTTTTCCAGAAGCACCTGTTTGGGGGCAGAGTCTCCAGCGGGGGGAGTTGTCATACCCTAGGCACCAAGCGTCGGGAAGAAGTAGGCGTATTAGTTGAGACAAGGCGTATTTGAGCTATTTATGTAATCGCTTAGTATGACATGTGGACTGGTCGCGGTCAGTGGCCAAGAGCCCTTTTATTCTGAGCTGTAGCCTGTAATGAAACATCGAAAAACCTATTATCTAATACAGTGAGCGCGAGGAAGATTCCTCTGCGTCTCGGCCGATTCCGGCGATCCTCTGTGTGCTCACGTCGACGGCGTCCGCTGGTATTACACGCCCATGCTCTCTCCTCCTGTTTCGCTCTAGAGGGGCGAGGAGCCCTTGAGCTCGCTGTGCACCATGGACTGTGACCACCACACGGCGCTGCATCGGGCGTGGAGGCAGGGCGCCAACTCGCCGCGGCTGCGTATAAGTGACGGGAGCAGGGAGGCACGCGCAAGGCTGCCGACCGCCGTTGAGCGCCGGCGCTCGGCGGTTCACGCCCGCAAGGCGACTGGAGCCGATGGTGCTGCGCGAGTGAGCGCGTGGGCCGTGGGCCGCTCAAGCGGGATGGCAGGAGATCGCACCTCGCGGAGGGCGGACGGAAGAATTCGGGGTGTTGGCACATGGGCCTTTCTCGAGCGCTTGGGCGCTTAAAGCCGCGTGTGGTCGAGCCATCGAGGGCCAGCCAGTCCTGTTGGAAGCGTGTCAGCGGCTGGGCTCAGCCGTTGTGGATCGTTAGCGCGGTGGTCGTGACCAACCAAACCGTCCAGCTCCCCCATGACGTGTGCGTGACCTCACTCAGAGATCCGCAACCGGTGAACCGCCCCTAATCCTCGGCCTCGCATCCGCCGGGGCGTGGAGCACCCAACTCCCACGGTCCCAACTGCTGCGAGACCCCCGGAAGCACACACCCGAAGAAGAAGAGAAGGCGAGAACCATGGCGCCACCTGCTGCGTCCATCTCGCCCGTCTGCTGCGTCCCCTTCCCCGCTTCAGCCCTCGTCGCGCGTCCCCTCTTCCCTCAGAAGGCTTCCCAGATTCGCGGCCCGGAGTAGCGGCGGCGGCGGGGCACGCGCCCTGAGCCGAAACCAGGTAACCTCTCTGACGTGGGGTGGGGAGCAGAAGGGCAGTCCGATTGGAGCTTGGGCTTTACTCCGTGCTCTTGCTGGTGTCGTCGCGCAGATGACAACGAGAGCAAGGCCGTCCTCGACGCCTTCTTCCTCGGGAAGGCCTTCGCGGAGGCGCTCACGGAGCGGGTCGAGTCGGTGGTGGGCGAGGTGTTCAGCGTCGTCGGGCAGTGGCAGGCCGAGCAGCAGAAGCAGGTGCAGGAGTTCCAGGTACTGCGCCACACGGTCCTTGCTCCAGATGAGCACTCACAGTATTTCGTTTTCCATGTCAATTCTCCAATGAGCTCTTTAGTAATTGATGACATATCGATGATGTGATATCATCCGTGTTTAACTTACATGTATTTTAGTTTTCCAATACCAAAATTTATAAAACGAAAGACATTCAACAAGGAATGAGCATTGAACTGCAAAATGGGCGTAAGTGTAATAGCCTACCAATTGTAGAAGTAGATATGTGCCCTGGGTTAGGTGTAGTTAAAGTGTTAAACATGTCCTGAAAATTTGCAGAAGGGAAATGGTTCTGCATTCATTTTGGGGAACTATATAGTCCAGATGCCCAAGGTAAAGTTTGATGGGTTTGTTTGGAGATATCACATAGATCAACTGTTTTGCGTCATTATTGATAGCTGCCTTACATATAGTGAAAAATTTCCATTTCGGATTTCTTCATTTTTTTCTTCTCTGTAACCCTGACTCTACGCCACATGCTACTGAATTCTCTTATGTATATATATGATACATATAGGAGGAAGTAGTACAAAGAGCCCAAAAGGCTAAGGAAAGAGCTGCAACGGAAGTCAGTGATGATAAGGGGACAAAGTCTCTAAGGGAACCTTCAGCAACAATTGTGAAGACTACACCTATGTCATCTTCATCTCCCCCTGCTACTCCCACACAGACAGAATAGTTCTAGCCTTCTTGGTGGCAATGAAGAGTTGTTGCTGCAAGTAGATGCAGTTCTTTCTGCAGCCAAAAAGCTTTAGTTGGCTTTCACATGATATATGTCGATGGCAAATATATTTGCTAGTGAAAAATCTAGCATTTCAGTTAAAAATCTAATGTACAATTTTTCATATGAATGGCATGATATATATTAGTTCACTTTAGTACCCTGAGGAAGAACTTTTGCATCTAGAGTGTTTGGGTATATGTAATATGTTATATGCCATTCTTAAGAAATAGCTTCAGAAACCTTGGTAACAATATAGAATTAGTGTCTTGATTTACGCTATTTACTATAATTTATAACTTTGAATGAGGACTTCATTGCAAAAGCTTCAGAGGAGATTTATGAAAGAATGATTTGATCAACAAAATAATGAATTCATGTCTTTTCTGTATCAAATGCCATATGCAGAGGTACTGTTTCATCGAGTACTTCCATTCTTCTAGGGACAATATGTATGTATACTGGATTGTGCAAGCAATTGCTGATTACTTTGATGCGTGGATTCAATGCTTACACTTTGCATCATTCATGATTCTGTCATATTGTTTTTTTTGAACCAGGAAAACAGCAGGGGAAGCCCCCACTGTTATATTTTATTAATACACAAAAAACAAACACTGAGCAAAACAAACGGAAAACACTTCAGCTAATCTATAGCGAGGCTAGAACAAGAAGAAAAACAAAGAACCACTAAACACAAGAATCAACCCAGGAGAGAAAAACAGATCACTTGTTTTCAGAAATCCTATACGCTTGTAGTCGAGC
Organism: Miscanthus lutarioriparius; assembly: GCA_904845875.1. NCBI lineage: Eukaryota > Viridiplantae > Streptophyta > Magnoliopsida > Poales > Poaceae > Miscanthus > Miscanthus lutarioriparius. Next base: position 25,759,767 of record CAJGYO010000011.1, on the reverse strand, counting down.
TTCATCTTCGAGAGATCTTCTCGTCTCCCAAGCTATTCCTATATGACACTGGCATACATGGGCATGAGGAAATTTACCAAATAATTTCCTGTGTAGACATCATTATTAAATCACTGAGTAATGTACAAACATGGACTTTGAGAATTCTGTATTTCTGTGCTAGGAAACCATATGATTAGGTGATTCTTCAGAGGCCATCTCTATCTGTTCATAGTCCTTGATAAACTTGCTGTACCATTTAGCAGACAGTTTTGGTGTTCGCTTTAGTGGCTTGAAATCCACATGACAAAGACCATACTTTATGGTGTAACCAGCGTTCCATTCGAAGGTATCCATCAAAGACCACACAAAATAACCTCTCACATCTGCTCCTTTCCTGCACAGAAGTAGCAAAGTTTTGCTATTACCTGGCTGCGGAGCAGTTTTCATGAAAAGATAATTGAGGAATGCAACAACCTTATTGCAAAGCTCAGGTAAGTGAGGTAGTCATGAATGTAACTTGACCTTTCGGTATCAATAATTGATTCTTCTGCTGTGGTGCTGCTATTGCCCTTTTGGGCATAACCTGAAAGACCAAAAAGGGAGATCAAGAGGTCCATACAGATATTATTATGGTACCAGTGTACTACAAGTGTACTATAAATAAAGATGCATACAAGTGAATCATTGTTCTGTACAAAGGCTTATGTTTTGTAGCTAATATGTAGATTTTACCAAACCTAGTAACCCACCATTCTCTGTGATGTACAAAGGTATGCTTTTATATCTCTGCTCTAAATACATGACTAACGTCTCCATAGAGCTTGGAACTGTTGGTCCCTCGGTTGCCCTGCACATGTAAGTAGTAAGCTTATCAGCACACTCACTCACTATGGCTAGAGGTAGAAGAAGATATTGAGAACAGCTCACACACACAGCACAAGCCCAACGCTGGCCGAAAGCTCTGCTTCTGGATGTGGCAAACTGAACTGCTCTTCACTGAGTTGCAGTGGAAAGCTATATATACAACTCTACCCATCTAATTCTAGTACACAGATATGCCAGACTGCCATGCTACTACAGTGACTACATGTGACAGCAGGGCTGACTTTGGCGCCTGCCCCTGTTGTGGCTACAGTACGGCAGTGGAGCCTTTCGGCGTCTGCCCCTGCTGCGGCTACAGTGCAGCAGCAGGGGAGCCCTTTCAGCGCCTGCCCCTGCCGCGCGTACAGAGGGAGAGCAGCAGATTACTTTACAATTCTTCCCCTAATCCTGCTGCTAAACCTAGAACCTCCATCATGCCGATCATCTTCTTTAGCTCCGTGAACCGAAGACAGCCGAGCGGCTTGGTGAGGATGCCTGCGAGTTGCCGACTAGTTTCGACAAACTCGATGACGAACTGCCCTCCATCGACATAGTCCCTGAGGAAGTGGAACTTGACGTCGATGTGCTTGCTCCGGTCGTGGAGAATCGGATTCTTCGCGAGGGCGTTGGCGGGCTGGTTGTCCACCATCAGTGCTGGTGGGTGAGCTTCCACACCGGTTAGCTCGCCTAGCAGCCGGCGCAGCCACACAGCTTGGCACGCCGCTGTGGCCGCCACCACGTACTCTGCCTCGCACGTGGACAACGCCACCACCTTCTGTTTCAGCGACAACCATGAGATTGGAGCCGACCCGAGAAAGACGAGCATGCCAAAGGTGCTCCGCTGTCCGTCGATGTCCCTCGCCATGTCTGCATCGCTGAACACAGTGAGCTGCAGCCCACTTTCGCTGGTCTTGGGGAAGATGATCACCTGATCCACCGTCCCCTTGACGTAGCGTCGCAGCCGCTTCACCATGGCCCAGTGATCCTCTCGGGGATCCTCCATGAAGCGGCTAATGTAGCCCACGACGAACGCAATGTCCGGCCTCGTGTGGACTAGGTAGCGCAGACCATCGATGATGCTCCGGTAGAGTGTTGCATCTACCTTCGCCGCGGTACTGGCCTTCGTCAGCTTCAGCCGCTCCTCCATCGGAGTCACGCATGGCTTGCACTCAGCCATACCGCTCCGCTCCAACAGCTTCGAGGCGTACGCGCTCTAACCGAGCGTGAGCGCCTCCTGTCCCTGTCTCACCTCGATGCCGAGGTAGTAGGAGAGCGCGCCGAGATCGCTCATTCGAAAACGAGCCGCCATCTCGCGCTTGAAGCTGTCGATGTCCTCCGCACGTGCGCCGGTGACGATCAAGTCGTCCACATACCGCGTGAATCCAAGCTCACCCAGCGTGGTGTCAAGCTTGGCGTTCCACGCTCGCGGGGCCTGTCACAGCCCGTAGAGCGCCTTGCACAGTCGGAGCACCTTGTGCTCCACTCCCTTGACGGTGAAACCCGGAGGTTGTCTGACAAAGACCGTCTCCGCCAGCTCGCCGTTAAGGAAGGTCGATTTTATGTCCAGGTGATGGACATGCCAGTCCTTTGCTGCTGCCAAAGCCAGCAGCAGTCGGATAGACTCCATGCGCGCTACCGGCGCAAAGACTTCCTCGAAGTTGATGCCCTCATGCTGGACAAAGCCTCGGGCGATGAGGCGCGCCTTGTGCTTGATAATGGCGCCACGCTCGTCCCGCTTGACCTTGTACACCCACTTTAGGCCGATCAGATGGCATCCTGGAGGTGGATCGACGAGCTCCCAAGTCTCGTTTTCCTCGATCGTCTTCATCTCCTCCAGCATCGCCCGTCGCCAATTTGCATCACGCTCGGTCAGTGCGAACGTGGGTGGTTCCTCTGCACTGACGGGAAGCAGTTCTGGGTCATTGAGCGGCCGACCCGTCAGGCCTGAGGACCCTATGTCGCCGACGATGTCGTCCAGCGGAACCGCACCTCCTCACCGTCGTGGAAGGCATCCACGAACTCGGTGATTTCGCTTGGAGGAGAGGCGAACTCGATCGGCGTCGATGAAGTCCCTTGTTCCGCCAGAGTGGTCGGCACAATACCTGGAGTGCTCGGCACCTCGTCTGCTCCTGTACCGCTCGTCACCACTCTAGTCCTAGAGTGGTTGGCACCATTGCAGGAGTGCTCGGCACCAGTCTTGGAGTGGATGGCACCATTGCAAGACCTCTCGGCTCCGCTACGGGAGCATTCGACACTCGTCATGGAGTGGTCGGCACCACTGCGGGATCGCTCGGCACCACTCCTAGAGTGCTCGGCACCCCTCCCGGAGTGCTCGGCACCGCCCTAGGAGTGCTCGGCTCTGTTGCTGTAGTGGTTGGCACCTCCTTTCCAGCGTCTCCACCACCGTGGATGACCAAGTGCTCGACGACGAAGGTGCTGGTGAAGCCGTCAGCTTCCCTCGTGCCCGGACTGTCCCAGTCCCAGGCCACCTTCTCGTTGAACACGACGTCGTGTGAGACAACCACCTTGCCTCCGTGTGGGTCGTAGAGCCGGTATGCCTTGGTGCCCTCCTCGTAGCCTAGGAGCACCATCGGCGTGCTCCTGTCTTCCAGCTTGCCGAGGTGAGGCTTGGTGTTCTTCACATGGCCGATACAGCCAAATATCCTAAGGAAGGACACATTCGACTTACATCCATGCGAAGCCTCGAACGGTGTCTTGCCCTTCAGGGCCTTGGTGGGCGCACGGTTGAGGGTGAACACCGCCGTGGTCACTGCCTCTCCCCAAAACTTTGCCGGCATGCTTTTGGCCTTCGTCATGGATCGAGCCATGCTAACCACCATCTGGTTCCGCCGTTCCACCACGCCATTCTGCTGTGGCGAGTATGGCGTGGTGTGGTGTCGCACCACACCCTGATCCACGCAATACGCAGCGAACTCCACCAAAGTGAATTCGCCGCCGCGATCAGTCCGCAGCACGCACAACTTCTTGCCGCTTTTCGCCTCCGCGTGCGCCTCAACTTCTTGACCGCTTTCGCTGCCTCGGTCTTGCTGGCCAGAAGCTGTAGCCACATGAACCGGCTGCAGTCATCCACTAGCAAGATGAAGTATTTACGCCCACTGTGCGTCGCTGGCGTGATCGGCCCGCAGAGGTCACCATGTACCAGCTCGAGGGCCTCTGCCGCGCGGTACTTCGCCGTCTTCGGGAACGACAGCCCTTTGCTTTCTGACTAGGCAACTGTCACATAGCTCGCCTGCGTGCTCGATATGAGGCAGCCCAGTCACCATCTTCTCCAGCCGACCAAGAGCGTCGAAGCTAAGATGGCCATACCGGGCATGCCACAGCCATGGCTCCTCCGTGTGCCGTGCAACCAAGCAGATGGGCTGCTCCACCTTCAAGTCGAGCAGGTACAACCGGTTCCGGAACCTCTTCACCTTGGCAAGAAGCTGCTGCTCCCGGTCCCTGATCCTGAGGACGCCATCCTTGATCAGTACCTCGCTGCCGCACTCATCTAGCTGACCAATGCTGATGTTGCTTGAACGCAGCTACGTGATATAATATACATCCATTAGCGCGCGGTGCTCGCCGTTCTGGCACCTGAAGATGATGGTTTTGCACCCTCGGATCACCACCCTTGAGCCGTCACCGAACTTCACCGTGCAGGTCATGTTGCCGTCAAGCTCAGAGAAGGCTTCCTTGGAGCCCGTCATATGGTTGCTGGCGCCGGAGTCCAGGTACCACTGCTGCTCCTGCTCGCCGCCCACACGTTCGAGGTGGACTTGAATGCGCGGTTCATCGAGGTTGACAGCCTTCAGAGCCTTGCCGTGCCCTTCCACCGCCATCACCTCTCCCTTCTCCTTGGCCTCAACGTTGTGCAGTGCACAGAACATCGCCATCAGGAGAGTGGCCTCATCATCCTCATCAGCCTGCGCTAAATGAGCCTCAGCCTTCTTCTCCTGCTTGCGATTTGGGTACTCCTTTGCTCAATGGCCCATCTTCCCGCAGCGCCGGCAGGCGTTGGGGTCGATCTTCTTCTTCTTCTTCTTCTTCTTCTTCTTCTTCTTCTTCTTCTTCTTCTTCTCCGAAGAAGCCTTGAGCGGCGCTTGCCATCGCCACCGCGGCTGGAGGAGGCTTCCCCGAACTTCTTCTCCTTCATCCGGGCAGCCCACTCCTCTTCTGTCAGGAGTAGCTTGCCGCTCTCCGTCGTTGCTGTGGCCTGCTCCATGCGCTTGTCCACCGTCCGCAGACGGCCTGTCATATCTTCAATGGTGAGGGTGGACAAGTCCAGCATCGTCTCTATGGAGAGAGCGATCTGGATGTACTTCACCAGCACGGAGTGGAAGTACTTGGAGACCGCCTCTTCTTCGTCGATGGTGACGTCGTGACTCCTCAGCTTGCTGATGAGCGACTGTAGGCGGAGGGAGAAGTCCTCCACCAACTCACCATGCTTGAACTTGAGGTTGACGTACTCCTGCTTCAGTAGCTAGGCCGTCGCCTTCTTTGCGCGGTCAGAGCCGACACTCATCGCTGTAATGGCCTCCCACGCCTCCTTAGCAGAGTTATTCGCCCCCAACGGCTGCCTGTACTCCGCTGGCACAGCAGCGAGGATAGCCTCCAACGCTAACATGTCGTCTTCTTCGTTGTCGGTGCCCTTGTCAATGGCATTATAGAGCCGTCGGGCTCTGAGCTTGACCTTCATGGTCACCGCCCACTCGCCATAGTTGGTGCGAGTCAGCGTCGGTCAACTAGTGCCGTTCATCTCCCGCACCGTGCGCACGACGACCTCCTGTCGTGGCTGGGCAGCCACAGCAGCGTCGCTGCTGTCGCTCATCTCCGAACCGTCCGTCATTGCCAGCGGTTAGTCCGGCGACGGCGCTTGTACGGCTTTGATACCACTTGTTGGTCCCTCGGCTACCCTGCACAGGTAAGCAGTAAGCTTACCAGCACACTCACTCACTATGGCTAGAGGTAGAAGAAGATATTGAGGATAGCTCACACACACAGCACAAGCCCAGCGCTGGCCGAAAGCTCTGTTCTGGATGTGGCAAACTAAACTGCTCTTCACTGAGTTGCAGTGGGAAGCTATATATACAACTCTACCCATCTAATCATATTACACAGACATGCCAGGCTGTCATGCTGCTACAGTGACTAGATGTAACAACTGGGCTGACTTTGGCGCCTGCCCCTGCTGTGGCTTCAGTGCGGCAGGGGAGCCTTTCGGCGCCTGCGCCTGCTGCGCCTACAGTGCAGCAGCAGAGGAGCCCTTTCGGCGCCTGCCCCTGCCGCACGTACAGGGGGAGACCAGCAGATTACTTTACAGGAACCACATAGCTGTTTGCTGGTGTCTGTGATATTAATTTAGCAGTGGTAGGTTGTGCAAAATCAATTTTGAAATAGGATTCTTGATGAATAGAATAATGCAATGTACAATGCAGACTTTTACCGGTTTTCCAATGGGTATCCCATTTCGTTCTGATGATTCAGAAACTATAGCTTCACAAGTGTAGAGGTCCAAGTCACACAGAGAATATATGCAATCCTTGACGTAGAATGTTTCGTAGTGATTTACTCCGATGAAGTCAATTTGGTTTTTCAGTAGTTGCTTCTCTCCTTCTGTGAATTTCGGTAAGTTTGGACCTAAGATTTGGCGCATTTGGTGTGGATAGTCACCAAAGAACAAGGGATCCAGGAACCTGTTTTCGCATATATCATCAAGTGAGCATTCAATCTTAAAGACCAAAAAGTCAGTTCCAATAGTAAAATACTAGTATGATGGAAGGTTACTAAGTCAACGGATACCATTGATCTTCGAAAGACCGAGCTCGGCTTATTGCCAAGTGGTCCTCTGTGATTTTCCTCAGTGGTTCATACCATTTCATATGTAGTGAAATTCCAACAGAGCCACCTTGCTTGGCCTGAGAAGGATGGAGAACATGGAAAACGACTTATACAATTTCCATGAAGATTTAAGAGCAAGCACATGGTTAGTCCCCACTCCCTTTTGATCCAAATGTGTCTGTTGTACCTCGTAATTATTTCTGTAGATGTTGACCGTCTTTGCATGAGCTAATATCATGTTATGCGCTGCAATGTAGGGCTCAGTTGATGAATTCCCAGAATCGCATTTCCCATATGGCTCGGAACAGTGGTTGGGTGGAAATACCCTGACGAAGTATGCGAACTTTACCATAATATTTGGCTCATTGAATCTAACCCAGTGCTTTACTCGGTCACCAAACATCTTGAAGCAAAGCTCAGCAAAGTAGGTGAAGTCCTCCCTGAACAGAAATGCAGAAACAACCACATATGAGCTTACTGCATCTTCGTAGATAAAGCTATAATATGGGCTTACTGAATCTCTGGGCTCAACTAGGAGCCATATCATTCTTGGAGTTCCTGGGGTATGTCATAGTGGTTGATCATCACAAATGGCTGTATCCCTGCTCCAAGCGTATCAAATGCCAGGCCCAGATGAAAGAGACTGAACTGAAAGGCTTTCGTGTTTTGCAGGGTGGCATTTGTGGAGGGAGGTAGCTGGCCACATATATAATAACAGAACAAAGAATGCATACCTTTTCCTAGCTGGCCGTTGTAGAATTTAACGCCTTCCAGATTAACACCTCCGAAGCGACCCTCTGACCAGGGATATTTGAAAGGTATAAGCATATATTTTTTGTTAAACACTGGTACTAAGGAAGGATTCCGTGTGTGTTGTCGAGCTGGGAGAGATTCTGAGAATGAGCTCACTTGGAAGCATTCTCGACCAGGACAATGAGAATCTGTAGGAGTCGAGGCCAAGCGAATGCATCATTTCTATGTCCTCCTGCCAGTGTGACTTTGAATGAGATTCTATTTTTTGGAGGGTACTGCCGGCCTCTTCATCTTACTGATTTATGCAGGGTTAAAAAAAATGCATGAGCATTGATAAAAATGTCTGTATGTTTGTAATGATGCTTACCTTGTATCGATGATAATGGTAAGCGGCCATGTCGCCATTGCTTCCATCGATAATCCATCCTTCCATCGATAGGCTCTGTTCGCTTGTCTTATAATGTAATATGTACTTTTTAGCTTGTTTTTTTTCTTCAGTCGGAACAGTGTTTTTCTCTTCCAACAAATCAGCCGGAACAGTATTTCGGTTTGTTTTTTTAGCGAAGCGAACGGGCCTAAGACAAGCAACAAAATCAAGCGACGTCTGATTTTCAAAGCGCACATGTTTATAGCGGGGACAGGCACCTCCTGAATCGAGTCTACCGGCAGTGATTTTGGTTGGGTTTCAGGATTTCAGCACAAAATGGTCCTAGTTGGGTGAGACCCATCTGGTCAGCTTCTCGTTACCTCCCAAAAACGCATGGGCGACGTCCGTCACGTGCGGCGAGTGGGTGGTCGGCATGGGTCATGACTACGCACGCGGTGAGCGGGGTGGCAAGCGCGGTGCTGCGGTTGCGTAGGCGGGCGGCGACGGGTGTGCGGCAGCTGCAGCCAGCGCAACTGCACATGCGGGCGTCGCAGGCTAGAGTTCCGTGGTGCTGGCGCGGGCCTAGTGCACGCCGCGGTGGTGCTGGCTCGACTACGGCTTGCGATGGCCGAGGCCAGAGCCCGTCGTGGCTTCGCAGCAAGACGTGGCGGCGGCAGCGGTGGTGGCCGTGAGTCGGTCGCGTTCCTTGCCGGAGGCGGTGGTTGCCGCGTGCCAGGCCGGCGGCGGTGCTCGCGTATCACAATTCACAAACCGGCAACCTGCAGCTGCAGCACATTGCGGCCGCCCCTTGGTGACCTCGTCGTGCAGTACTCGCTCATGTAGCTCAAGGGATCGGGAACTGGCAGCCCAGGGAGCGACGACAACGACGGCGACGTCGCGATCCGACGCGCGGTGTCCTGGCGTCGTGAGCTTACATGGGCCGCTATCTATTCCACCCGCCCCTGTGTAGTAACTTGGTGCAAGCAGATCGGATCGTACGACCGCACGAGGCGGGCTGGGTGACTCCGCCGGCGACGCTGCGGCGGCAGAGGATTTTGACGTCGGCTCCCCCTACGCAACCCTCCTGTCTCTCTCCCGCTCGGGCTTATAAGGGCCCTGTGCGCAGTTGCCCGGCCTTGGTGGGACGGGACGTGGGTTTGGGACTTGGAGAAGCCAATTTTGACGGCGATAGCGGAAGCTTCGAGGACGAAGGTGTAGGATGAGAAGAAGAAGGCAAAGTGCAAGGTAGCAACAGTGCAGTTCTTTCTTCGGCTGATTCTAAGGAGGGAGCCCGCCTAACGTAATGAGTTGCCTCAGCTAGAACTGCCGCGGTTTGGGCAACGCTGCGACAGTGAGGGAGCCTCGCGAGCTCGTGAAGAAAGTTGCCCCTACCATGCTCTACGTAGTGGAAACACAAGTTGATCGAGCATGCGTGGAAGGTTTGAAAGGTACCCTAGGTTTCGATAATGCTTTCGCCGTAAGTACACCACTACAATAAAACTTAACCGAGGGGTCTTGCAAAGGGGCTTGGAGGAGGGTAGGTATTTGAACCGCCTCGGTTAATGCTTGGGATTAACCGAGGCGGTCATTTTTTATTAACCGAGGCGGTTACAATCAACCGCCTCGCAAAATCGATTTACGGAGGCCTTATATGAGGCCCGCCTCAAAAAATACCCTCATTTTTGGAAGGTCCGCCTCGGTTAATATTCCCGAGCCTACTCCCTCTCCATCTCAGCCCATCTTGGCCCAACAGCAACGTTATAGTATATATATACGAGATGAAACCCTAGCCCACTCCTTCACTCATCTCTCTCTCTCACACAGCGCCCAAGCCCCGAGCGGCGCCTCTCCCTCTCAGCGGCGCCTATCCCACTCCTTCTCAGCGGCGTCTCTCCCTCCCTTTCCCTCTCCCTCCCTCTCCCGTGCCTCCCACTCCCTCTCCGTCTCCCTCACCCAAGCGGATCTGGAGGCCGGGCGGAGGAGCTCGCGGGTGCGGCGGCCACGCGGACGCGGCGTCCCGGCGGCGCGGTCTCGTGGGCGCAGCTGCCCGGCCTCGCCCCTCCTCCGTTACGGCGTTCCTCATCCCCACGCCCTTCGATCTCCTCCGCGACGGTGCCGGTGGTGGAGCGGCGAGCGGATCTGGTGGTGGAGCAGCCGGATCTGGTGACGGTGGCGCTCCCTCCCCCTCGAGCTATTTTGGCGCACGGGGAGGCTGGATCCAGCCCCGGCGTAGTGCGATCTAGCGACGGTGGCGCATGGGGAGACCGGATCCGGCCCCGGCGCAGGCAGATCCTGCGGCGGTGGCGCTCCCTCTCCCTCGAGCTTGGTCGGCGCACGGGGAGGCCGGATTTGGCCCCGGCGAGGGCGGATCCGACGACGGTGGCGCACGGGAAGCCCAGATCTAGGCCCAGTTAGGGTTAGGCTGCGGGCTTTTTTTTGTTTTTTTTGTTTTTTATGTGATTAATCGAGGCAGGCATTTGGACCGCCTCGGTTAAGGTTTGATTTACCGTGACCTTTTGACCGAGGCGGATGGGATGCCCGCCTCGGTTAATCTATTTTGCCCGCCTCCAATAAAATTCCTTTAGTAGTGGTAGTTCAGGGCGCAGTGGTGCCCTTGGCATTTTTTGGAAAAATAATATCAGGGTTGAATTGTTACCGTACTCTCAGTATCACATTGATACTATCATTACAGAGAATGGGGGTGAGACATGGCGTTTGACGTGTGTCTATGGTGAGGCGCAGGATGCGGAACGCCACAAGACATGGGAGATGTTGAAGTTCATCAAGGCTTCTTATCTTCCATGGTCGTGCATCAGTCATTTCAATTAAGTACTCCTCCAGTCGGAACATGATGGAGTGCAGGAGCGAAGCCATAGCCAGATCGCTGGTTTTCGAGAGATGGTGGATGTCTGCGGACCGGTGGACTTTGGGTTTGAAGGACGCAGACAGACTTATGAGAAGAAGGTAGTTGGTGGCTCTTACTGCTGTGTTCGGCTGGATCGGGCGCTGGCGTGTGCTGACTGGAGCGCTCGGTTTCTGCTGGCGCATGTACGTCACCTTACTACATCGGCGGCATCGGATCATGGTCCGATTGAACTTTGATGGGATTCCGGTATGAGCTAATTTGGGAGAGACATGCGGATTTTCGGGGTGTGCTTGCACAAGCTTGGGAGAATCAGCCGCGTGCAACGACTATGGAGGGTTTGCATAGGAAGCTTGGGGCTGTGTCGAATTTCTTGAGGGGCTGGGATAGACAATCTTTTGGCAGTGTGACGCGGGAGCTCAAGAAATTGAACGCAAAGCTCGAGCACCTTCGCTCTGAACCCATGCGGACAGGTCCTTCCCATGAGGAGATCAAGATAGTGGACAGGATCATGGAGCTAAATTATAGAGAAGAGATCATGTGAAACAGCACTCATAGATCACTTGGCTTACTGAAGGCCATAGGAACAGAAAGTTCTTTCATTTGAGAGCCAACCAACGGAAGAAGCGAAACCGAATTAGCAAGTTAAAAAAGGACGATGGAAGCTTCGCTGAGGTTGAGGAGGAGATGGCTACCCTCACGACGACGTTCTATAGGAATTTGTACACGTTGGAGGGGACAGAAGATATGGATTAGTTGCTGAATACGGTGCCTGTTAAAGTCACCGGGGATATGAATGATGCGCTCCTTAAACCTTTTAGCACTGATGAAATTAAGTCTGCATTGTTTTAGATGTTTCCGACCACGGCACCAGGACCTGATGGATTCCCGGCACATTTTTTCTAGCACCATTGGAATAACCGTGGGGAGGAAGTGGCTACGGTGGTGCTACGGGTTTTGAACGGTGAGCATGATCCGGCCTTGATTAATGATACCAGAGGAACTTGGACAATTCTGGCTGATCAACCTATGTAACGTGGTTTACCAAATTGCATCAAAGACTGTGTCAAACAGGTTGCAATGCATTTTGCCTGAGATTATCTCCGAGGAACAATCAGCCTTTGTGCCAAGCCGGTTGATTATGGATAATATCGTTACAGCTTATGAGTACTGCACTTTATGAAGAAGAGGGCGCGAGAAAATAGATTTTGTGCTCTGAAGCTGGACATGAAGAAGGCATGTGACAGATTGGAGTGGGACTCCTTGCAGAAAATTATGATCAAGCTGGGATTTCACACGCCATGGGTAGAGATGATTATGAGGATGATTAGCTCAGTATCGTTCTCAGTGTTGTTCAATGGCCAGAAGATGGACATCTTTAAGCCGTACAGAGGTATCCGTCAAGGGGATCCAATTTCCCCCTATCTCTTCTTGTTGGCAGCAGAGGGCCTTCCGTGCCTCTTAAATTCAAGAATTCAGTTATTAGATCTCATGGGTATAAGGGTGGCTCCGTCTATCGGCTCCGATAGTGAGTCATCTACTCTTTGCGGACGACAGCCTGCTGCTTTTCAGGCGGGCGAATAGGGAGAATGCGGAGGTTGTGAGGGATGTTATGAATTTGTATTGCCATGCGTCTGGCCAGCAGATAAATCTGGAGAAGTCATCGATCCATTTTGCCAAGGGGTGCAGTGCTGGTGTGCGTGGTGAGATCAAGGGAATTTTAGAAAGTCCACAATGAGGCCTTGAGTGAGAGGTACCTGGGTATGCCAATAGATGTGGGCACATCAGTGAACGGTGCTTTCATTATCTCAAGGACCGAGTGTGGAAGAAGGTGTAGGGCTGGATGGAGCAATGCCTGCCTGCAGGAGGCAAGGAAGTTCTAATTATGGCTGTTGCTCAAGCCGTCCCGACATACTCAATATCTTGCTTCAAGTTGCCGAGAGGTCTATGCAAACATATCGATGGTGTTTTGCGTGTTTTTTTGTGGGGAAGCAAGGAAGGCAAACAGAGGACCTGCTGGGTTGCTTGGGGCGATATGTCGAAGCCTAAATGTATGGGAGGCCTAGGTTTCAGAAACATTGAACTCTTTAATCTGGCCTTACTTGCACGCCAGGTGTGGCGTTTGTTGCAGGATCCGGAAGCTCTCAGTGCAAGGGTCTTAAAGGCAGTATATTTTCCAACGGGTGACCTCTTAGATGCTGATCTAGGTGCGTCACCATCAAGGGTTGGGCAAGCGGTGGTGGACGACGTTCATGTCGTCCACCAGGGCCTGATTCGTCAAATCGGTTCTGGTGAATCAACAAGGATATGTAACATGCCGTGGATTCCAAGGGATGGGCTCATGCTACCAACGGGAAAAGCAAGGTCCGATTTGCCACAGCTGGTGTGCGATCTCATCGATCAGGCGTCTCAGAGTTGGGATAGGCAGTTAGTGAGGGGATCTTTTAGCCCCTGGATTGGGAGTTTATTGAAAATATTCCTTTGAGTACTACTTCAAAAGAAGATTATTGGGCCTGGCACTATGAGAATCAGGGGTCCTTTGAGTACTACTTCAAAAGAAGATTATTGGGCCTGGCACTATGAAAATCAGGGGTCTTTTTAGTTTGTTCAGCCCATCTACTGCTGGTGAGAAGCCGGGAGTATAATTTTCCAAACGGGCCAAGCCCGCTGGGCCGACACGGGCACGGTACGATTTGGCCCGGTCCGAAAACGGCCCGGCCCTGCAGTTAGCGTGCTCGTGCCAATGACGGCACTGTCCCGTGCCCGTGCCTGGGCCGCGATGCCAGCACGATGGCACGGCACGGGCATGGCCCGCTTCAACGGCCGGCACGGGGGCGGCACGGCCTCGAGCCGTTGGATGGAGCCCCCCACCTGCTGACCGTTGGATCTTGGGTCAGGTGGGACGGCTTTATAAGCCAGCCGCCGCGGCGCCGCTCCTGGCTCGGAGCCTTTCCAAACCCTATCTCATTCCGTCCCCTGTCCCCATTCCAGCGGTCCAGCCGCATCGAGCTCTCTGCCTCTCCCATCTACTGAAACCCTATCCGCTCTCCTCTCTTCTTCCCGCCATCCGGTGGCTGGTTAAGGCGGCGGTTGCTGGCACGGGCACACGACACTTCTACACCACTCTTCCTTCTCCCTGACCGTCGATGTAGCTTTCTCGTCGAGATCCACCACCGTTCGTCTTCGTCTCTGTCTCGTCGATCTCATCGACGTCGCCGGAGTCCGGCATCATTGGGGCTCCGCTCTGATGCGTTGAGGTACCAGGGTGTCGGGTCTCCGCGACGTCGTCGTCGCCGTTGTCTCTGGTGCTCCGTCAATAGAGGTGAGCCGTAATCCTAGATCTGTTCGTTTTTGTTCTTCTTGATTTCTTCATGATCTTCTATTAACCCTAGGTGTTCTTGTTGTTCTTGGTTTTGGTAGGCGTTGGCGTTGAGGGATCGGAGTCCTCGACGCCGTCACCATGGAGTCTTCCGGCGGGTAAGGGGTCAGTTCCGGTGGCCGGTGGTTCCCTCTCCGCCCTCAATCTCCTTCTGTTCCCTTATTCTTCATCCCTGAACGTCGATTGAACCTCGTTCTCGGCATCCTCGCTGCATCTCCGTCATCTGTCCGTCGTCCACATCGCTGGCTGCCGCCACCTCCGGGGCTCCGGTCTCCGTTGAGGTACCGGGGGTGTGCAATCGGTCCGTCTCATCGTCATCGTTTACGGGGCTCCAGCCGTAGAGGTAAGGGTAAACCCTAACCCTAACCCTAATCCCCAACCTAACCCTGCTTTTATATGTTGATTGTGGCAGCCGTCGAGGAACCAAAGACGCAGAGATGGCCCCAGGCGCCGGGCGACACGACAACGGGGAGTTTGACCACTCCCAGAACGACGAGCTGCGTATGTGCGGGATGGTCGGAGATGATGAGGACGATGATGTCCGCGAGGACGCTGCCGTGCTCTTCGGCCGTTCTGCTGCTGATCCCCTTTCCATCGACGACTCCGACCCCCCAGTCGACGTGGCTGATGCCGACGGTGGCCAGAGCGAGGTTAGCCCTGTCGGTTCTAATCGCCCTTCCACGTATGCTGTCCGGGAGGACTTTGAGAAGCACTACAAAACTGAGAAAGGTAGAAAGATCAGGTTTGCTGCCACTTGCCTTCATTGCCACTTGCCTTTGCTGGTCTTTATCTTGATGTCGAATAGTTCACTTCCTATTTATGTAATGGTTCTGTAATAACTTAGACTTGGACTTGTGGTGATGGATGTAATGAACAATTAATCTAGGAGCTGATTGTACTCTTTTCCTGTTTAGGGTTTCTCACAAGGGTGAGTTTTATCTAAACATGTTTTTAATGAGGCAGCCATTGCACAGCTCCTACTTAAATTAGTTTTAGTTTCAAAAGTTTGTGTTCTTTTTTGTCTTTGTGTTACGATCTGCTTTTTGATCTTTTTCGAGCTTAGTCATTTTAGATCTCTTTGAATTGTCTTGTCTTTGAGTTCATTGAGGGTTTTGCCAGTTTAGTGCCTAGGCCGCACGACGCACACTGGGTTGGAGTCTGGAGTCGGCACGCACGCTCCAGGAATGATAGTGCCGTGCCCGGGCCTGGAGTCGGGCACGGTGGTATACGACACTGCACGGCACGGTTCATCAGCCGTGCCTAGCGTGCCGTGCCCAGGCGTGCCGTGCCAGGGCGGGCTAGTGCCGTGTAGTGCCGTGCCGGCACGTTTGGAAAACTATAGCCGGGAGACTGTTGCAGCCTGGACTGAGGTGCGACCAAGTCGGTCTAATGTCAGCGCTCAGGAGAAGGAGTGGACCGAGCTGAGGAGGATCAAAGTGCCATCCAAAGTTTGGGTATTTTTGTGGAGATTAGCTAAACTCTCCATTCCGACAAGGGACCGTGCGACACCATGGAAACATGGCACCAGATGAGCGCTGCGTGTTGGCGTGTTATGTGGAGCAGCTGACTCATGGATACATGCTTTGTTGGAGTGCAATCTTGCTAGGAGTGTCTAGGATCTGGAAAGGGAGAATATTACTGAATTCTTGAGCCAGTTGCTCTGGATGGATGCCCGAGCGTGGCTAACATAAGTCATGAATTCGCTAAAGCATGAAGAAGTCACGAGGGTGGTCGTCCTCCTGTGGGCGGTGTGGTACGCGAGACGAAAGGCGATGCATGAGAATCAGTTTCAGGGCCCATTATCGACGCATAGTTTTGTCGAACGATTTATTGGGGAACTTGAGGAGATCAAACAAGGGAGCCCGGAGGTGCGGCGGCGGCGGTGCAACTCCCACGCTGGATAAGACCCCCAAGCGGTTTGGAAGAAATAAATGTGGATGTCCAAGAATTCGGGACAGGTAGCATCTGCCGCTGTGGCTCGCGATGAGCATGGCCACTGCCTGGGAGCTTCAGCCCTGGTGTTGGAAGGGTATAAGGATGCGGAGGTGGTCGAAGCAATGGCTTGCCACGAAGGGTTGGCTTTGGCTAGTGATCTTGACTTGCACTCATTCTGGGTTGCGAGCGACTGTGCCAATGCGGTGAGGAGTTTCATGGGCCAGGGGTTCGGCAGGTATGGACTAATAGTCCGGGAGATCAATGACAGAAGACAGAGTTTCACAAGAGCAGAGTTCGTTTTCGAAGGGCAAAGATCAAATGTCGACGCTCATTTAGTTGCTAGAAGCTCTATAAATTTATCGATAGGTAGGCATATGTGGTTTCTGGAGCCTCTTGATGGAGTTTGTAACTCTTACTCTAGTGATTGAATAAAGTCAGAGTCCCCCCTAAAAAAGTAACCTGGTGCAAGCTGAGAGCTTGGATGTTGCTGGACGACGCTAATCTATTGACTGTCAAGAGCAGTTGAGTAGGCCTACTTCAGAGGATCTGAATTCGAGCCAGAGAGTCATCCTAATCGAGCCCTTTATTTCCAAGCCCCTTCGAGTTCTAAATAGAAGATGCATTCATTGGCCAAAAATGTTCACTGCCTCCCCTGATTCAAGAGCGTGAAATGATTCTCTAACTGAGACAAAAACAGAAAGAGGAAAGTGCAGTGTGCAATGACCTCCTAAATGGATACATCTCCAAGTAATTTCAACAAAGGCATTGAAAATATCCCCAAGAATCGCTTGTTCCAGATTGAAAAAAAATCTATGCACTCAGTGTCGCAGTCCGACTCCCGTACAACACCGCCTACAAGTCGTCCACGTATCCTTCCGTGCTAATCTCGATGCATAGCCCCAGCAGCTAGACGGAACAGCGATTCGCGCATCATGCGTGCGGGCGCTTTCGGAGGGAAAGCCACGGATCGGAGCCAGCCAGAGTATCGGCATGCGCATTGTGGGGCCAGAGGAAACACGGGAACACACGCCATGTGTGCAGGCGGTGTCGCACGACATGCAACTTGCGGCACCGCGACATAGAATTTTATTCCTTCTAGAATCTCCTTAACTATAATAGTAGTTACTTGCACTCAAGGCGGCCATAGTTTGCTTATACCCATTATTAAGTAGTTACTTGCACTCAAGGCGGCCATAGTTTGCTTATACCCATTATTATTGAGTTGCTTAGATGGCTTAGATCATTGTATGCATAACTGAGACCAATGGAAAGCACCTTGAATATGGGTGAAGACATCCCAATTGCTCAGGCCCTTGTTGTCTTCTAGGTAGGCGCCTTCAACCTAAAATGAGATGTAAGATAGTCATAAGAAGGAAATAAATGGAAAACAATAGAATAGAAAGTATCCAACTAACATACCATGGGCCTATTTGGATCCACCCGACTAAATTAAAGTTTAGCTAGCTAAAATTTCAAAGCAAAACTTTTTTTTTCTCTCGATCGGGGTTTAGCCCGTTTTTCATTAAGAGGAAATGAGTTTTTCAAAGCAAAACTTTAGCCAGCTAGTTCTCCTAGCTAAAGTTTAGCTGAGGTGTTTGGATTCTCCAGCTAAATTTTAGCTGGCTTTAGATCATCAGGCACTGTAGGTATGACCAGATCAGCAAAACAAAAATCGAAAGGTTTAGGGGAAGGCTACAGTTTCATTGAGTAATAAATAAGTAGTGAAAGGGGAAACGGTAGACGGAGAATGAGACACAAATACACAAGGCCATAGCAGAGCGACTAGCCGGTCCAAGGAACCTTGGCTAGTTGGCTTCCTCCACCCCGAGTTTGCAAGTTAATTATAATGAAAAAAATGATGACGGCACGCAGCTTAATCGAGTCAATAAACAATGCAGACTACATGCACGCGTGCGTTTAGAGCTAGCGTGCTGGGCTCGGCGACGGCTACCGTACGGCCCGTACCTGGTAAGCCGACGTGCCGGCGCCGAAGAGGAAGGACGGCGGGAAGTCGCTGCGCCTGAGCCCGGTGACGGAGGAGTAGAGGAGGGGAAAGAGGAGGACGAAGAAGAAGAGACGCGCCATGACGGCGGGCAGCCTAAGGCGTGATTGGTAGCT
Source organism: Miscanthus lutarioriparius (assembly GCA_904845875.1). Lineage (NCBI taxonomy): Eukaryota > Viridiplantae > Streptophyta > Magnoliopsida > Poales > Poaceae > Miscanthus > Miscanthus lutarioriparius. The sequence goes on along the minus strand of CAJGYO010000011.1, from coordinate 25,741,671 downwards.
CGTATCTACCCGACACAACATCATTTGGTTTTTGCTGTGTTTGGTAGCCTGAAGTAGCACCTGGGCCTGTCTCATCCGGTGCAATGCAACAGTGCTGCTGCAACCTGGCTGCCTACCTAGATATATACGAAGAAAACCTACGTTTCCATCGAGCCCCCAGGCCGCGTGTTGGAAGGCTGTGCCTGTGCGGACCACCGAGCCTGGCTGGCGTTGTACCGAGCCTGGCGCTGGTGTTGTGCAGCGTGGGTTGTTAGGCTGTGCGGACTAGAGAGCAGACGTACATACAGACTACAATCACCATCGGTCAGGACTCAGGACCAAGCGGCGGCGGGCACTGAAGAAGGGCGGCGGCGTGCTGAAGAGAAGCGATACCGAAGAGCTGAGCTACTCTGTTGTGGGTCCGGCCGGCGGCAATTCGGAGGTTGGGCAAGGTGATATCGACAGTGGGATAGTGTTGTCAAAGGTTGGTATGTGATGCGGCGCGGCTCGCCGTGACGCCGTCCGTACGTCCTAGTCACACGACCAACAATGCACTTATGCACTGCACGTCTGCGCCCGGTCGCGGGGGTATAAAACCCGTTAACCGAAATTCGAACCCAGATCCGAATTCAAAATAGCCGAACTCAAAGTACCTGATTGCTGCTTCGGATAGTAAGTTTAAAAACTCGACTTTAGTTCATCTAATTCGGGTATTACGTCGTAGTACCTGTTTTACCCAAAATAGTACTCACTCCATTTAAAATTATAAGTCATTCAAATTTGTTGGAGAGTCAAAACATATCAAGTTTGACTAAAATTATAGAGAAAATTATAAAGATTTATGACATCAAATAGGTCTACAATAAAAATATAATTTATGAAAAATCTAATGATACTTAGTTGGTATCATAAATATTATTATTTTATTATATTATACAAATTTGGTCAAATTTGATATGTTTTGGCTCTCCAAGAAAATTGGGATGACTTATGATTTGGAATTGAGGGAGTAGAAGCCTATATGTACTATATGTGATTTGATTGAAACTGCATTTTCTAATATTAATTAAGTGTGATGTCATTGGGACACATTTATCTATGTTTTAATGCTCGTGTTTTTTTTTCTAAAATACTACTAAGAGCTATTGTTTATATTGCTTTGACTTGCATCTATAGTTCTATTTCTTCTAAATATTTATATGCTTTTGTTGATTTCAGTTAGTTTGGGAATACTCGAATCCAGACCCAAAATTTCAGTTACCGAAATATCGGGTACTATTTTGTCAAGACAATGCAAATTTCAAGTATCAAATTTAAAAAACAAAATATCTTACTATTATTAATTAGAGGTTCTAACAGAGGCACCACATCACCAGACACACCAGGAAAGAAAAATAAATTCTAAAACTCTTACAATAATCAGAAACATCTAGCCTTTAATTTGATAGATAATTACCCATCTCTACCATTATAAAAAAAATACAAAAAGTAACCCTAATCTTGCATCTAAATTACTATGCATTTGCCTAAGTCGTGGGTTTTGGTGTAATAATGGCATCCCATTTAGGAACTAACATGTTTATAAGTATATTGCAGTTCTTATTTCCATGAAATAATTAAAAGATGATTTCAAGGATGTGGTAATTGGTACCCCTTCAATTCGTTGGTTGGAAAATTTTTGGACTCAAAGTGGTTTAAATTAGTTTTATATTTTGAATTTGAGTTTAGGAAACGCCGCACTACAAAGAGGGATGGAAATCACGTTGGTCTGAGGGAGGTAGAGTGCTAAAGTACCTAATTAAAAGCTATTGAGTAGGGGTGAAAACGGTACGGATATTTTCCAACTGTATTCGAGACCGAATTCGTTTAGAGGGGTTCAGATCTGTTCGTATCCGAGTCCGGATATTCAACATCCGATACCGTATCCATATTCGAATACTTAAATTGCATATTTATGATGTCGATATCCAATCATATCATATCCGACATGGTTGATATTATCCGTATTCGAATCCGAATCCGAACAGAAATATGAAAACAAATGTGATATTAGTGATATCCGTCCGTATCCGATCCGTTTTCATCCCTACTATTGAGAGAAACTTGAACACAGCACGGGCACCTTGGGTGAGTTTTGAAAGTTGGTTACATCGGAAGTTCGACAGCCTTAGAAGTTCCTATGTATCTTTGTGCGATCCAACCCAAACCCCCGCCGGAAGCAAGTTACCTACTTTCGACCATCAAAAGTTCCAACATGTGTCGGAAGTTCCGTTGTTGTTGCAAGCACACAACAAGACTAAGTAACCGCGTTGGAAGCTGCTGCTTTTGACACATTAGAAGTTCCGACGACGTTGGAAGCTCCGTTGTAAGCTTCGACACAACTTTGTAACTCTATCTATACTGTTCTCTCAGATGAAAGCATGTCGTCAAAAGTTTCGACATATATACATCGGAAGTTACGATGTTGCCCGAACGACTAAAATGTGCTAGAGGTATAAATATCACTCTTACTCGCTTCTCACCGTTACAAACTCCATAACTACGACCAACCCTCACATTAAAACACACCCCTAGCATTCAAGCTCTCTCCTCTTCTCTCTTTTGCTCCCTAAAGTCAAATGCTGCAAGAGATTGAGTTGAGAGAGGGGATTTGGTGAGAAAAACTAAGATTCTTGCTTGAGCATTTGATTTCTTCGTCAAGCGGTTGGATTCACATTCATTACTCTTAGGGCTTGGTCCCTAGCCGGCTAGGCGTCGCCTGGGAGCTCCTAATATGTGGGAGATCCTTAGGAGATATGTACCCTTATGATTCTAGTAAAGAACTCGAGTTGACCTTTGTGGTTGCTTGAGAGTGTCAAGGAGGTGGTAGAGACTCCTACCTTAGTGGTCACCTCAACAACAGGGACGTAGGAACTCCTTAGTGGTGTGGCCTAACCTTGGATTAAATTCTTGTATCCTGTGTGCTTGTTGTTGCTACAATTGCTTGGAATTACTTGTATTGGCTTGTCTTTTTGAAAGGATCAGGCAAGGCCTAGAGAGGGGTGAATAGGCTGGTTTAAAATTAAACTCGATCACAATGGTTAGCAGACGACGGAGGTTCGGTGGATTCTTGCGAAACTTCCACGGCGCGGAAGTTCCGGACAAATCCGCAAAGGTTCTGCATATCCTAACTGAAGTTACTGCAGCACAAAAATCAGAGTATGAAAAGTAGATCGAGTAAAATACCAGCCTGTCTCAGGTCCCCGTAGCACCAAGTCTCTACAGCTAGAACTCAATACACAAGTAGATCAGGTGGAAACCCTAATCTTGCAATTCAAAAGTGAGCTCAAACAACCAACAACAAATGTGTATTTTGTACAAAGTATTTCCTTCACTCTTGAAATCATCCTCGTGAACAATCAATAGTGTTCGCAGGCCGGGGGTAAGAGATTCTTTCAGATATTGGTTATGGAGTGCATAGAATTGCATGGTTTCATTAGAGTGGTCCTCGCTTGGAGCTAATGATAAGTGTCGAGCATCTTCTTCGACATTGCTGAATGTAGATTTCTCGATCCTGGAATATTCTTTGGCAGATACATATTCAGCAAGCTCATGATAGAGGTTATGCATGACAAACCTGTTTGAAGAAAAAATATTGTAGCGTTATAAGATATCTAAGAACAACATAAACACACACAAGAAATATTGTTACAAAAGGTTGTCATCACCAAAAATGAGCCAAAAAAATCAATATGCTTTCCTTCGCTTATGAGTTTATCATTTCATCGATGCAAATAACTGCTGGAAACCCCAGAACTTATGAAACTTGAGTCACTCAAAATTGAAGGCTTCCACGACATAGTTGCATTAGATTTGCCACAGGGACTGCCTGCGCTGAAGAATCTGGAGATAAGTTGTTGCAACAACCTCGTATCTGTGGTTGGTTTATCAAATCTGCCATCTCTTGAGAAGTTGAAATTGTCAAATGCCCAAAACTTGATGCAGTCAACAAATGCCAGCATTGTCATAGTCATCCTTATCAGGTAAAGTAATCCAAAGGAAAAAAATCCAATCTTTTAATTTTGATTGGTTCCACTGCACATCAAAGTATTTTGTTTTTCTCAAACTTCATTTTCAATTTGTAATTCTTCCTAATCTCAATTATCCCCTTTGTAGGGATGGTACAATTATCTCAACCTAGGAGAGGAATCCTGCTTTGAGCATCTGAATATTATGAGAAACCTGGGACTCATGCAGTTATGTCCTGCATTACCGAGGGATGGGTTAATATTAAAAAGTGTAGCCTATGCAAAACTGCAGGTTAAGTTTAGCCTATGGCAAATCAAGATACTCGCAATCCTCTAATTCTACAGTGTGCCAGTGTATCCAAGATAAACATTTTGACGAATAAATCATATGAGCGTATTTCACTAGTGTTTTCTGCTAACATCTATGTAAACGAACAAGGCGCTCACCCACAATATTTCCGTAAAGTATAGAATCTTTTAAAATGCAAGAATGTCATACTCGCAGTCGCACAGACAAGTAGAAAACTGTTTGATGTGTTGTAAAAATACGGACTATATCCTACGAGGAAAGGAGATGTAGGAATTCTAATCCTGGTCTGTTTGTACGTGGGCGTTCTTATCAAACTCTTAGGGCTTGGCACGACTATATATATGTAGGAGCTCTACGTTGTAATTACCAATATTTAGAGAAATAAATAATAGTCTCCTTATCTCTTTTGCCTATGTGTTCTACTTTCATCTACTATGTTGATCATGGGAGACGGAGAGAGAAATGTTCTATCCACCGGCGACATGTTTTACAACATGATGGATGAGTTTGCCAGCTTACGGAATGGAAGGCAAACTGGATTCATGCAGTGGTACCGAGTTGCGACACTGAGGGATGAAAAGTCAGATCTGCCACCTCTCTCTCCTCCTGTTTCTCTCTAGGGCTTCCTTTGGAAGCAGAGGGCAGCCATGCCCAGGAAAAGGACTCGTGGATTTTACTGGACCTATCAAACCCCATTTTTTCCCGAGAAATTTCAATATTTGAACCTCATTTTGTGCACCTCTCTAGATTTGACACCCAATTTGATGGATTTCTCTCTTTTCGTCTCCTTTCATATTTCCAATATATCCTTCTCGCTATTCAGGTCATGGGAAAACACTACTACATAAAATCTTTTGCGAGGCATTCTAAAATTGGCCTCGAAGGCGGGTGGGCTTTTAAACTGCCTCGGTTAATGCCTAGGATTAACCGAGGCGGCCATTTTTTATTAACCGGGGCGGTCACAATCAACCGCCTCGCAAAATCATTTTTACCGAGGCGGTTAGAAAATATCTGCCTCCTAAAATCTATTAACCGAGGCGGGCCTTCCAAAAATGCCTCCATTTTCGGAGGCGGTCCTCCTAAATGGCCCACCTCGGAAAAAAGGCCGAGGCTCAAGAGGCCCAGACGAGCCCACCAGCACGACCTGAGTATATACGGTCACCACTTAGGGTTTCACTCATTCTCTCCTCTCTCACTTCCTCTCCTTCACCGCTCTCATCGACCCCAGGCAGGCGGCCCCTCACGAGCAACATGAGCCCATCCCCCCCAGCTCTCCTCTCTCTTGCCCCACCTCTCCCATCCCTCCCCTCCCTCCCATCCCGACGGCGTGCACCCCAACCCTCCCTCCCTCCCTCCCGGCAGCCATTGCTCGAGCTCGAGATCCGATGGCACCCCACCACGGCCCTGCCTCCCACGACGGCGCCCCACCACCATGGCCTCCCCTCTCCCCGACGGGCGCCCCACCAAGCTTAGCTCAGAGTAGGGCGGAGGCAACGCGATCGATGTGGGCACCTCCACCACGGTGCCCCACAGCGGCGGCGGGCACCTTCACCACGGCGGTGCTCCCTACCTCTAGATCTGGCGGCGGAGCTTCCCTATAGTGAGATCCGGCGGTGGCGCTTCTCCTACGATGAGATCTGGCTACGGGGCTTCTCCTACGGCGAGATTTGGCTGCGGGGCTTCTCCTATGGCGAGATCCATCTACGGGGCGACCCCTACGTCCGGATCCGGTGGCGGGTGCGGTCCTCTAGGGGCACGACGGTGAGGACGCGCCCCGGCGGTGGAGGCCCCCCGGTGGCTGGGCATCGGATCCGGCGGCGTGTTGATGGGCTCGGTGGGCCTGTGGGTGGGCTCGCTGGGCTTTGTGCATGGGTTTTCCTTTTTTTGTTTTTTATTTGATTTACCGAGGTGGGCATTTCAACCGCCTCAGTAAAGATTGATTTACCGTGACCTTTTGGCCGAGGCGGTTGTGATGCCCGCCTCGGTAAATCAACAATTCCCGCCTCAGTTAAGTTTTGTGCAGTAATGAAAGACCATTGATGAGAGTCAAACATAGGGGTATGTTAAGTCCTCGGGAGAAAAGCTCCCGACCGATGGACCCCTCGACCGATCCTCTCTAGGATCGCTCGGGGGCTCGGCGGCTATACCCATCGGGTACGCTCGTGCGTACCCTCTGTCCAAGGTTCGATAGAGCCCGAGCTCGCTCACTGGCTCCGCCTAGGGCTCGGGGGCTCGGTAGGGCCCCGAGCCCCTGGCTGACGGGCGCTAGAGTCTGGCCACGGCTCTACCTCAGCCCGAGCTAGCGGTCAACCTATGTTTCTATGGACCTGCGTTGTGCAGCGTGGGTTGGTTGGCTGTGCGGACTACCGAGCCTGGCTGGTGTTGTGCAGCGTGCGTTGGTAGGCTGTCAGGACCAAGCGGCGGCGGGCACTATTGTGTCATCAACACAATAGTTCAGCTAATTCGGGTATTAGGTCGTAGTACCTGTTTTACCCAAAATAGTAGAAGCCTATGTACTATATATATGTGAATTGATTGATACTGCATTTTCTTATATTAATTAATTGTGACGTCATTGGGACACATTTATCTACGTTTTAGGGCTCGTGTTTTTTTGTTCTCAAATTCTACTAAGAGCTATTGTTTACATTGCTTTGACTTGCATTTGTAGTTCTATCTCATTTAAATATTTTTACGGTTTTGTTGATTATGGGTAGTTTGGGAATACTTGAATCTAGACCCGAAATTACAGTTACCGAAATGTCAGGTACTATTTTGTCAATACAAATTTCAAGTATCAAATTTGAAAAACCAAATCATATCTTACTATTATTAATTAGAGGCTCCAACGGAGGCACCACATCACCATACGCTAAACTCTAGAAACTCTCACAATAATCATCACAAACATCTGGTCTTTAATTTGATAGAAGATTACCCATCTCCACCATTATAAAAAGATACACAAAGTAACCCCTAATCTTGCATCTAAATTACTAACAGTGCATTTGACCCCGTCCTAGGTTTTGGTGTATTAATGACATCCAATTTAGGAACTAGAATGTTTATTGAAGTATATTGCAGTTCTTATTTCCATGAAATAATTAAAAGATGATTTCAAGGATGTGGTACCCCCTCAATTCGTTGGTTGAAAAGTTTATGGACTCGAAGTGGTTTAAATTTATTTTATATTTTGAATTTGAGTTTAGAAAACATCGCACTATAAAGAGGGATGCAAATTATGTTGGTCTGAGGGAGATAGAGTGCTAAACTACCTAATTAAAAGCTATTGAGAGACACTTGAACACAACACAGGCGCCTTGGCTAAGTTTTGAAAGTTGGCTACATCAGAAGTTCCGATAGGCCTCAGAAGTTTTGATGTATCTTTGTACTACCCAGCCCAAGCGCCGTCGTAAGGAAGTTGCCTACTTCCGACCATTGGAAGTTCCGACGTGTGTCGGAAGTTTCGATGTTGCACGAGCATAGAAACAATGGTTGGCCGAGCGATAGAAGCAGGTGCAGAATGTAAGTGCATATAGCCCTTTAGTGGGTTGTAGATATGAGCATTTCACCTCCTAATGATAATTTGGCCATCTTATCTAAAGAGGAAGTGAAATGCTTACAACACAATGCTCAAGCTACTAATATCTTATTTAGTGCTTTGAGTGAAGATGTTTTTGATGTCGTCATATTTGGAGATGGTGAACCGCTTGAGGATGCTCATATCATTTGGACCACACTCAAAGAAAGATATGACAAGTCCAAATATGATAAGAAGTTGCTCTCAATGGAGGAACCACTTGAGGAGTGCTCAACTTCACTGACTAATGAAGAGCCTCAAGTGATTCTCTCAAATGGTCAAAGTGATCATGCCACATCCACTCCCTCACCAACATATGTGAACGGTAATGAAATGGTTGGTGAGAAAAATGCTTTTACATGTGGTACTTCTACTTCCTTTAGTTCTTGTGAGACTAACATTTTGAAGGAAGAAGTAGCTTGTGATTGATGGAGGCTAAATGATGAACCGACCTCACCAAGAAGCTCAACTCTCTATGCCACTCCTCATGTGGGTCTCATGGCAAAGAAAGAGAAGAATGTTTCAAGTGAGAGTGAGAGTGAAAGTGAAAGTGAGAGTGAGAGTGAAGATGAAAGTGATGATGATGAGTTCAATCAACACTTGGCACATCTAAGCAAGAAAGATAAGTTGATGGTGCTCAAGCTCATAGAGAAAATTTAAGAGTAAGAAGAAACACTTCATGACCAAGAAGAGTTTCTCATCAACAAGATCAAGTGCTTGGAGAAGTTGACCAAAAAGCATGAAAAGCTTAAGTGCTCTCATGCTAGTTTGGTCGAAAGGTATGAAAACTTGTCAATTGAGCAAACTCGTACTATTAACTCTCTATCTTGTGTTGCTCAATTAGAAGATGAGAATTATATGCTCAAAGACAAGGTGGAAAGGCTCACTAGCAAGAATGAGACCTTGCAAGAAAGTCATGATGAGCTCTTGTGCTCTCATGAGAAGCTTATGGATTCTCATCTCATGCTAGATATTGCTCATGAAGTTGTGGTAACAACGGTAAAATCATACCAACCTTACACTCACAAGTGCACATGTACACAAGTTCCATCTATTTTATCATGTGCTAACAATTGTTGCTCTCAAGCAAGCCAACCTTCCATTGAGCATGTACTTATAGAAACTTGTGATGATTCCATTGCAAAAGAAAATGAAGAGCTCAAGGAAGAGGTTGAGAGGCTAAGAAGGGACTTGATTCAATGGAAGGGCAAGTGCAATGCTCAATCTTCTCAAGATAACCGTGAAGACATGGTGAAGAAGCTTGAGAAGGGATCAACCGAAGCATGCATCAAGCCCCATCAAGAAGGTCACAAATCTAACAGTGGCAAAGTCAAGGGACAATTTGGAAAAGTGCAATATGTCCAGAATGCAGCAGTTCCACTCGAGGCTATAGAGGTTCTAGGATGCGGCAGTGCCTCATCCCAGAGCGGCAGTGCCGCACCTAGGCAGAATAGCAAAGCCCCCAAGGCTACTAAGGTGCAACTTCAACCAAAGAAGACTCTTATCACTTGCTTTAAGTGCAAGAAGGAGGGTCACCATGTAAGAGATTGCTCCTTGAAGAAAGTAGAGAAGGGCATGAGCAAGATCCAAGAGAAGAAGAAGATGGCTCATGCCACGTGTTCCAACATGGGACACAATGTCTCTATGTGTTCCAACAAGGTTGATGTCCAAGCAACACTTCCCAATAGGAAAATAAGAAGAAGCAATAGGAAGTGTTATGGATGTAATGAGAAGGGTCATGAAATTGCATCATGGCCCTCCATGAAGGATGAAGGCTTGGCATCATCAAGAGGCTCATTATCAAGGTAGCAAACAAGAAGCAAGATAAGAAGATGTCTTACAAGAACAAACACCGCATTTGCTACACCTACCGAGGAAAGGGACATCTAAGTATGGATTGTCCCATGGGTAACACTCCTAAGCTCAACTCATTAATTGATTCAAATTTTCTTAAGAGGCCCGAAAATGACACTTGTGCTAGAAGGGTGATTGGTTCACCATGTACTAGCACAAAGGCCATTTGGATGCCTAAGTCTCATGTGACTAACCATGATGGACCCAACATAGTTTGGGTACCAAGTTGTGCTTGATGAATGTTGTAGGTACTTGAAGGTGATATGAAGCTTTTGGGTGCTTGAGCAACTTAATTGAAAATATCATCTCAAGCTATCAATCTTATACATATTTCCTATTCTCTCAAGGTTGACCCAAGGTTATATTGATGGATATATTTGTAACTTCATACTCACCTCGGTAATTAGTACCTAACCCTTGCCAGCTAGCCACTTAACTTGTGTAGTCTCCAATAGTTCACAAATATGTGTGTGTTTGTGAATTATTAGGAGTGGCTAGAGTACTTAAAGTTTAAATGAATCATTTGCCATATGATGCTTTTAATGGTTATCTAGTAGAGCAAGATCTTATTCATGTTGTAGGTAATGAAGAACCACCTTGTGAGGCAATCAAGCAAATGGCAATTGATGACATAAGACCACAAGAGGTTCATGCTACAAAGGTGGAGGTTTCTCAAGTCGCAGCTGATCTGCAACCTGCTGCTGAAGTATGAGCCACAGTGTCACTCTCAAGCAGCAGTGCTGGACAGCAGCATTATCGCACAGAGGAGCAGCACCACCACACCCATGCAGATAGCAGCAACTGACAATAGTCCAATTTGTGGATGAAACCTACAACCTTTGAGCAAGAAGAAGATGAAACTCATAACGGAAGTGATTCATTTCTATGTGATGAAAATGGAAGGTCAACTCAAGACCGATCTCTAGTGCCACAACCAAGAGCTAGCTCACCAAAACATTGAAAAAGAGTGGTAATCTCTAAAATCACAAGTGCATGTTATTTTCAAATGTTACTCCTTTATGCCTTGTGTAGCCACTTAGGTAAAGGAAGCACTTGAGGATACACTTTGATTGTTGGTCATGAAGAGAAGTATGATTGGAATTGAATTGATCATCTACAACAAGCAACATAGATGACTTGAGTTTCCTTTGTGGACTTCAAACCAAGAATATCAAGATGACGCAAGTTTTATGTTCGTACATGCTATGAGTTGGTTTGAAGGATTTTGAAACTTGGCTCACATTGGAGGTTGTGAATAAATTTCAAGAAAACCAAGAATAAAGAATCAAACTCAATTAAAGTAGAGGTGCTTATCACTCTCAATTCAAGAAACCTCTACTTGATAAAATCTTATCATATGGTAGATTGCCAAATTATCATTCTCATCTTATGGCATTCTACATGCTCAAACGGTTGTAAGTATTTCTTGGCATATTTCAATTTGATTTCACTATTGTTGCCATGACCTAGACATAGAGTGAAATCCCAAGTTCTTAAATGAATAAAGTGCTATGTGAGGAATTCAAATACTTAGAGCACTTATCAAAAGGGAATTTACTCTATAACTAGTGTTGTGAGACTAATCTTTCTCTCTAAGTGATCTGTGCAGTCTCACTAAATGAGAATGTGTTTCTCAGATGGAGTGTGTTATCATATGAAGGCTATCAATCCAAAATATTGTGATGTATTCTCTCTAGTTATTTTAGATTTGATTCATCTATTTTAGCCACTCATCATAATTTCGCTTAAATCTACCCTTTGAACTTAATTGACCAATCATGCATATTCACATTCCCATTCCACTCAAAAGAGTGTGCATAAGGCATCAAGGGAGATTTAGTCTATGTTATGAGATTTCTCTATTTTAGTAACCCATTTGCCTTCCACACATAAAGGGTTACTAAATGAGAAATTAGTACTTATGTTACTAATACCCTCTTGTGTTGAGCTTATTTATAGAAAATCAAGAAGAAGAGGCTGTGCTTGTTTAACTGATTAAATCACAAGCCTAAAGGTTACTCTTCACCTAAAGTAAGAAGAGATTGTAAGAGGCCAAAAAGACCAAAAATCTGAGATTGAATAAAATTAAGTTTGAGGTTATGTTGGATAAGCTATATTGGAAGAATTCACAAGACTACAAGTATTAATAAGAGAACTAAATCGAAATAAAATCTTATGAGTATTCTCAACCAAATTCACCTCAAGATTGGACAAGAAGAAGAGAAGAATTGGAATTTACCAAATCTGTCTAGAAAATTGGAATTCTGAGTTGGCTGCCTTCAAGCATGGATTTAGAAGTTCAAATACTGATGAATTGATCTAGAACTTTGTGAGCATGCTACACACATCTAGTACTTGTTGTACAATTGTCTTGAAGATTGATTGAGAAGAACATCAGTTGTGAGTTGAATTCTGTCAGCTTCAGCAATGTTGTTTTCAGACTCTAGCATTTTTGATAGAAAATTGAATTGGCTGATCAAATGGAGTTCAAATGAGCTACAATTTTTACAGTAGTTAGAGGACTTATGGATACACATCTCTACCATATTTTATTCATATTGCAACTGAAACTAGCTGAAACTAATTGGATTGCATGTAGCTTGAAGGAGTTTGAGATTAGTTGGAATATAGTGTAAACTTCTCCCTTAACCTTATGTTATTGATGTGCATGAAGGTGCTTTGTGTTCCCTTATATGCACAAATTGAGGGGGAGTTTAGTCTATATCTTGTAGGACTAATGGTTTCTCTCAAGTGTATGTTGTGTAGTCCCACACATGGGAAAAAGGAGGATGGATGGTTCCTTTGGATTTCTAGGTGTTTAATAATTATTCTAGGAGTTTTCGGTCTTTAAAACCAAGTGCTCTTGGTTTAGTGTCGGATGCCCCAAACCTTTAGTGGAACTAGATTTGAATGAGTTGGAGAAAAGAATTGAAGAGTGGGCTTTCATTGCTATTTCTTCTCTCTAGAGCTCATCAAGTGCACATGGATCCATCCCATTGATCACCATAGACCTTATCAACAAAGAGTGGTAACTCCTAGTTCACAATTTGTAAATTTCATGAATTTTACCTTTTGCTCTCTATGTGAGTTGCCTTAGGTAAAGAAAGAACTAGGAACCTAATATGGATCTTGGATGATCACAAGAGCTTAGTTTTACCACATTTCATCAAGTGAGAACTATAGCCATCCAAATCATTGAAATCTCACTTATGATGGTCATATCGATGAAAATTTGTGTGGTGATCTATCTGCCTTGGTGGTGGTATGTTTCCTTGGCATAATTTCAATTGTTTCAAATTTATCATGCCTTTACCAAGATATAGGATGAACTCCTCTTGACTCTTAAACCGATTCAAGTGCATTTCACAAGTAATTCGAGTACTTGATGCATATATTAAGGGGGAGCCCGCTCTATGTCTTGTGTCTTTGAGACAAACCTTTTCTTCTAGTGATTTGTGTAGTCTCTCGGTGAGAATGAGTTTCTCATGGGTATGCTACATTAACTCAATCTAAATTGGTAAAGTTATCTCTCATATTCATTTGGATTGCAATTTTATGTCTTAAGTAGCTACTCTCCATAATCTAGCTTAAATTCCCTTGATTGGACTTAATTGATCAAAAGTGCATATGTTCTTTCCTTCCACACATATATGTATGCACTATCAAAAAGGGGAATTTAGTCTATGTTATGAGGTTTTGCAATTAGTGATCTATATGCCTTCCACATCCAAAATGATCACTAGTTGTGAAACTCTAGCTTGTGCAATTTAATGCTATCTCTTGTCTTTATGAGCATTTCCTAGGTGACATTATGAGATACAAGAATCCATTCCAATTGGCATCAACTTGTGAAGACTCTTTCAATTGGTGTCAAAATTGTGAAGATCATATTTCAATTGGTATTGATGAATAATCTCTCAATTTGGTATATCAAGAAATATGTCTTCAATTGGTATCTCAAAATGGCAAATAGTGCTAGCAATGGACTTTCAATTGAAATCAAGCACAAGTCTGTGATATCTCCTATGATAAAGAGAGATGGGCACAAATGAAGTCTTTTTGCATTGTGCCAAGCCCATCAAAGCACTAAATTCAAAATTTTATAATCACGGTGGAGATTATGAGGCTTAGAACAAAGGTATATCGCTCCATGAACTCTTGTAGTACCTTTGTGCATCTAGGCCCTTACATGCTAGTGTGTGCATGTGTATGCAATATTTTGAGTCACACCATGAGCTTGTTCTTGTGGTGATGATTAGAGAATTCTTTAGATATTTGGTTGATATCTCTTGTGGTGATGGCATGAGTTAGTCTCATGTTAAAAATGTCATCTAAGTGAGGTATGAGCCAAATATGCTGACTTTTCAAGAATCTTGACTTAAAGTGTCACATACTTTGTTTGGTAGAAAACTCAGGAGAGAAATCCTATATGGCAAACTTTTACCTACCTCTTGCCCTTACTTGTCTACCATTATTTTTTTCCTTTTGGTGGAGAGATACTTTTTGGAGATTAATGTCAAAGGGGGAGAAATATTGGGAGAAAATGTAAGGGAGGAGAGATTGATATGTGGATTTAAAGGGGTAAAAGGGAGGCATATAAGATTTTTCAATTTTTATTGTGTGATGTGTGTAAGGATAGTTTAAATTGATGCTCTTGATAAGAACTGTTTATGCTAGTGTGATGTTCATGCCTTTAATGTATTGTTTGTTTTCTCTGACTGCCACTGTGTGGCAGTGCCGCACTCACTTGCGGAAGTGCCGCACATGACAGCCTTAGAAACTATTGAGTGCATGAACTGCCATGAGCATCACGTTTATCATGATGACACCTTGCACCCCACATATGCTAAGATATAGGAGAGTTCCCACACTTTATCTTGAATATGTGCATTTGGCATTTGAGGCCAAAGTTTGAAATTCCATTCTATGCACACATTTAGGGGGAGTTCACTATATCATAGGATTAAAAATCTTAGTATTTATCAATCTCTTGTAAGCTTTAATTGTGTTGTCATCAATCACCAAAAAGGGGGAGCTTGTAAGTGCATCTAGCCCTTTAGTGGGTTTTGATGAATTGAATGACAACATAATTAAAGGACTAACAAGTTTGCTAAGTGTTGAATAGGAAATTGAGGTTATTGCATACACTTGTGGATTGTGTAATGAGAAGTGTATCAAAGGTTCAACAAGAAGGTAACTTGATGATATGCCACATAGTGTTGAAATGAAAGCCAAATTGTATATTGTTGTATTGGAAGATTATGAAAATAATCTAGTTCAATCAAAAGACAACAATGCAAATAGAATCAATGAAATGGCTTTTATGTTGTGGGATATCATGGCATCATGTGAAAGCAAGCATATTTAGTAAATGGCAAATGAGACATGAGTTGATGATTTTGGATTGGTCTCTATAATGGCTTGCTTTGCATGAACAAGAAGAGTTTGATAATGGATTAGCTTTGATCAAGGATTTAAGAACGAGTTAACAATGCATAAGTGAAGAAATACTAAGCAAAGGTTAAATGACAAAGGACACAACTCATATTGGATATAAGTCGGTCTCTATGTTGGTTTGCTTGTAGATTTGAAAAATCACCTTGCATTAATATGATTAAGCTAGAAGTATGAAGATAGAGATTAAAGTGAATGTTAGGAGTGTCAAGCCAAAATAAAGTGGATATAAGGAATCGTGAATTGGCTTGACCATATTGATGTTGATCCATATATGTCTTTATGTGAGCCAAACTGAAGCTTGATTGATCTCAACATTCATATCTAGAAGATATTCAAGTAAGGATCACAATATTAAAGAAATGGTTTTTTAATGGATGCTTAATATGATGTGACTTGAGTATGGCTTGGTAAGATGAAGATAGCAAGGAAAGGGCTTTGAGGGACTAAGTGGAGGTGAAGGGCAAGCGATGGCTTGAGGACCGAGGTGCCATGGCTAAGGTGAAGAAGAGAGTACTTGCATTGAGTCGAGAAACTAATCAAGCTATGAGAAGTCATATTGTGTTGAGGATCAAATCATTAGTGAAAGTGACTTGAAGCCATTGAGGTGAACCCATATGTATGAAAATGGTTCGAGTCACATGCTCAAGGTATGTTCGCTCAAAGAGATGAGACAAAGTTGATTGCAACCCCTTATGAAGTGAATTTGAGAAGAAATGGCATGTGAAGACATTGGAGACTCAATTGGTTGAAATAGTTATATTCTCTTGATCTTGAGTATAGGTATGTCGTACTATCAAGGGGGATGCAATATGAATCATAGACACAAAGTTATAAGAAAAACTTGGACTTTTCAGAGAATGCCATAACTTTTTACTCTGAACTCCGAACTCTGTTTTCAGTGATCTTGGACTTTTTAGAAAGCTTATTTCAAGGGCTATACAACCCTGTAGAAGCTACAGCTATAAATTATTCCAATTAATTATAGAAAATCATAGATATAAAGTTACAACAAAAACTTTATACTAAAGCATTCCATATTATATGTTCACTGTATAGATCTACTCATGTGGAGTCCAACAAAATTGGATTTTCTATTTTATGATTTTTCTGTGATTTACTATGATTTTTCAAATATTCAGCGTATATAAATAAAAAATAAAAAGACAAAACCACCGTAGCAAAACCGTTTAGGGGATTATTTGATTGGTTTTGAAAAGTTTAGAGGTAGAAAATTTGGTTTTATAGTCTTGGGTGAAGTAGTGCACCCTGGGTTACGTAGACTTTCTCCCTCCGAAATCGATTTTTGAGAATAAAAAAAGCTCGTCGGCGGCCACGTTACCGTGGCCGACCAGCACGCTAGCGCCGAGCCACCACACATGGCTAGCTCTCCGGCCCTGTCGTGCAGTGCCGCAAATCGGTTCTGTACAGTTGCGCAGGCCATGCTAGATAGCCAGCCACACACCGCTAGATGTGCCTAGCTACGAGGTGCTGCTGCTCGTTGTGCATATGGCCACGCCATTGTCGTTGTTGCCGTTGCCGCATCCGCACCATCGTCTCTGTCGTCGTGGCTACGTCGCTGTTGTAGCCAGCCCACACCGTTGTTGCGGCCACGCCGTCGCAACCACACCGGCCGTCATCGCGGGCGTGTTGTTGATGTTGCGCCGTCGCTGCCACACCTTCATTGCGGCCACACTGTCATAGTCACACCGGCTGTCATCGCGACCATGCCGTTGTTGCCACACCGTCACTGCCTTACCTTGCCTGCAAGCCAGAGCCATGCGTTGTGGCATTATTTGGCCACTGCGACGAGGAGTTGCCGCTGCCTTGATAAGAACCACGAACAAGCGAGAGAGAAGATGAAGTGAGACACTACGTGAAAAATAGTTTGTAGCAACGAGACCTTTTTTAGGGGCGTCTGGCATTGGAGTAGCCCTTACAGTGGTGTGCTCAGGCTCCAACACAGCAGCCACCCCTACAAATGCGTCGATTTGTAGGGGCGGCTGGTATGTAGAGGCGGCTATTACCAGCCGCCCCTGCAGTGTCGATTTGTAGGGGCGGCTGAATCACCAACCGCCCCTACAAATGCCCACTGTATATATAGCAGCCACCTTCTTCCACCTTGGGCCATTCTCTTCAACCCGAGCAAAAAAGGTTGGGAGGCCTTGGACTCATTCCAAAAATTGCTCTACTAAGGGGGGTTTGATCTCAAATACTTTGGTGGAGAGGTTGTACAAGGTAAGAAAATGCTATTCCAAGCCTTTATTTAAAGTTTTAATGGTTGATTAGTGATCGTAATTAGAGTTTTGCTTTTCTCTCTCTTCTATGGTGCTTGAGCTTTGTATTAAGCAAATTAGACTTTAGTCTTGAAGCTATTAGTGTAAATTAGTTAGATAAATGATATTACACCATTTATTAGTCGTTCTTGCTTGATTTTAGTTGAGATTACACCCTAGTTTCATGTATGTTTCATATATATGTAGATTTAGATCTAGATCTAGGGTTTGTTTTTTTTTTAATTTTAATTTTGTAAATTTATGTTTCATGAAATTGGAATATGATTTGCATGAAAGGTAGTGGGTAAAATATTAATTGTTGCAAATTGTTGTCTTTGAAATTATTTATTTTAATTAATAAATATATATATTTAATTATTTATTGATAAATAGGCCATTAATTAATTACCCTCTACCATGGTGTGTGTGTTTGATATGCTTCATGTAATTTTATTTTATATTTATATTTATATATATATGAAGTATATAGAATTATTATCAAGTAATTAATTATTAATTTGATTCCTTTACATATATATCTGAATTAGTAGTCCTTTAATGTATTTTGTTTGATTGTTGTGTTTTAAAAGATGGAGTACAGGAAATCTTGGATGTATGGTTCGTTAAGGTTTAAGGCAGGTTTCCGTGAAGAGGTGGACAAATTTATTGAAGCCGCAAAGAAGCATGCAGCGATGTTGACAGAGAATAAGGATACAATTATTTGTCCCTTCAAAGATTGAAAGAACCTTATGGCATAGATAGATGTGAATATCATCAAAGAACATTTGATTGTGCGAGGATTTGTTGAGGACTACACAGTGTGGATTCATCATGGTGAAACAACGGTTATTGATAATGACGACGATGATGAAGAAGACGATGCCGAAACGCTAGAATACCTGTCCCAATACTCAGAAGAGCTTGATGTACAAATGGATCCTGAGTTTGGCAATGAACAAGATGGTGATGCTGGTGGTTGGGATGGTAATGACGAAGGTGGTGCCAATAATGATGGGGGAGCACGTGTTGGTGATGAAGCTGATTTTGATGATTTGGAGGAAATAATTCGGGTCCTTGGACCAGAGATTTTACTAAAGTGCCCGAAATATCTAGAAAATTTGGAAAGGGTGACAAAAACATCGAAGGAGACTGTGTATGGTGTTGGAAAAGGGCTGTCCGACATATTGGACATTGCTACATTTTGTGCTTGAGCTACTCATTCTGAAGGTTAAGTACGGCTGGTCAGACTATAGTTTCAATGATCTATTGCGTCTCCTATCATGGGTGCTACCACAACCAAACTCAGTTCTCACCAACACATATCAAGCGAAGAAGGTCATAAGTCCATTGACAATGGGGGTTGAAAAATCCATACATGCCCCAACCGCTGTATCCTTTTTTGTGGCAAAACGTTCAAGTCACTGGATAAATGTCCCCGATGTGGGGCCAGCCGGTACCAGAACAATCACCTTTACGGTGGGGATGAAGCCTCCATGGGGAAAAAGAGGAATAAAAAGGGTACAAAAAATGTGGTACAAGAATCTCAGCCCCTAGAGGACACTCCATTAGGCAACGATGCAAAGCAGGGAAGAATTCCTGCCTTGGTAATGTGGTACCTGCTAGTGACCGACCGCTTGAGACGTATCTTCCTAAACCCTAAAGAAGCCACACTCATGACATGGTGGGATGATGAGCATAAGGTGAATGATGATAAGATTGCACACCCCACTAATTGTAGTCAGTGGCAAAGGATCGATGAGAAGCACAAAGAATTCAGTGATGACCCAAGGAATGTACGGTTTGGCTTGAGCACCAATGGAATGAATCTCTTCAATAAGAGGATGAGCGACCACATCACTTGGCCAGTGATCTTGACCATGTACAACATCCCAATGTGGTTGTGTCAGAAGAGAAAGTACCTTCTCCTCACTATTCTTATTTCTGGCCCTAAACCACCAGGCATTGATATAGACGTGTTCCTCGAGCCTTTGATGCAAGAAATGGAGAGGCTATGGAGGCATGAGGAGCCAATGTACGATGCGTTCCGAAAGGAGGACTTCATATGTAGAGCAATAATATTTGTTACTACCAATGATTACCCCGCGCTGTTTGCTTTATCTGAACAGATCAAATGGAAGACGGGATGCTTAGTTTGCTTGGATGGTACTACATGGGTGTTCCTGGATGCATCCAAGAAGATAGTTTACCTAAGGAACCGGCGCTTCTTAAAGACAAGTCACAAGTACCGCAGCAAATTGTTCTTTAGATTTTATGACAACACCCTAGAGATTGAACCCCCTCTGGAGAGACGTCATAACGGAGAACACATGTATAGAATGGTGAAAAACATACGCGTCGTCTATGGAAAGAAGAATCCGGATGAGACGAACAGACATAGAAGCACACCTCCTGTCGAAGGCATACCTTTCAAGAAACAATTGATCTTCTTTCAGTATCTGCTTTATTGGCCAGACTTGGAGGTCCCCCATGCCATTGATGCTATGCACGTGCAGAAGAATGTCTTTGAGAGTCTCATTGCAACCTTGATGGATACAAGCAAGTCAAATGATGGTCTAAAATCATGGAAAGACATGATGCTGCTAAACGTGATGCCACAGCTTCACCCGGTACCTGAGGCTAATGGAAAATACACTCTGCCCGCGGCGTGCTTCAACCTAACATCAGAAGAGAAGAGAGCTATATGCACTTTCCTGAGGGGGGTCAAAGTCTCGATTGGGTTTTCAGCGAATATGAAGAAGCTAGTGTCGATGAAGGACTTGTCAATAATAGACTGCAAGGCTCATGATTGTCATGTCATGCTGACAGTGTTTCTACCTATTGCAATCAGGGCTATAAAGCCAGAGTTCTTGAAAATGGCCACCACCCACATGTGCTACTTCTTTTCAAAGATCTCACAGAAGACGATTGATAAGAAAGAGCTGAGTGACCTACATGAATTTGTGGTGGAGACATAAAACCAACTAGAGATATGTTTACCTCCTGCTTTTTTGATATAATGACACATCTTATGATTCACATGGTTCATCAGATACAGGCGCTGGATCCTTGCTACTTGTATGAAATGTGGTCCTACGAGCGGTTGATGTTAGTTCTAAGCCGATTCGTGCATAATCGAGCATACCCAGAGGGCTCCATGATAGAGGGTTGTAGTACTAAAGAAGTCATCGAGTGCTGTCAAGAGTACCTAAAAGTACAGAAAGGGATTGGTAAACCTGATTCTCGTCACAAGGGTAGGCTGGCTGGGAAGGGCACCAATGGTAGAAAAGTGTTCATCGACCATGATTACAAAGAAGTGAGTCGGGCGCATTACAGTGTCTTGCAAAGTACACAACTGATGCAACCGTACATTGATGAACACTTGGCTATCATTATGACAGAGAGAAATGGTCGTTCAGATGATTGGGTCATGAAACAACACAAGCAACAACTAACTACATGGTTGAAGGACCAAAACATACCACCTAGAGAAACCATAGACTCTATTACCATTAGTAGGTTGACGGAGGGGCCATCGAGACAAGTGACATCTTGGAAAGGTTATGACATCAATGGGTACACGTACTATACCCACGCAAAGGATAGTAAATATGTGAACCAAAACAGCGGCGTTCGAATAGAAGCTCTTGATGGAGTGGGGCGAAAGATCCAATACTTTGGCATCATTGAAGAGATATGGGAACTTGACTATGGAAGGGATATAACGGTGGCCCTGTTTCGATGCCGCTGGATCAAACAACACCAACTGAACGAGATCAGATTGAGAGTCCTGGGCCTCGAGAATCTAGGCTACCAATATGACCCTTGGGTGCTCGCTTCACGTGTCACACAAGTTTTCTATATGCCTAACCCACAAAGTAAAATTTATAACTGGTCTTTCTCCCTCATACTAACTCCAAATGTGATAATTTTTTTCCTAAAATTTTCTAAAATCATGCCCTATCAAGTTATTGTGTTGATTTGAACATTCTTTTCGTTTGACAAAGTTTGAGCAATTCAAATTTTTCAGATTTAAAAAAATGACAAGTTCTAACAAGATTTTGAAACACCAAATGATTTCAGCTGAAAAGTGATGAATATCAAAGTTGTATAACTCATCAAGATCTACAACTTTTATTTTGGTCATTTCTTCATCTGATAAAGTGATAGTAAACATTGTTTATAAATCAACATGTCTCTCGTATAGTTTATGAAACTATAAGTGATATGTGGATTTATGAACAATGTTTACTAACACTTTGTTAAATTAAGAAATGATCAAAATAAAAGTTGTAGTTAGTGATGAGTTCAACAACTTTTATGTTCATGACTTTTCTAGTTGAAATCATTTAAGGTTTCAAAATCTTGTTTGAAGTTGCCATTTATTAAAATTCAAACTTTGAACTGTTCAAATTTAGTCAAATGAAAAGATAACCAAATAAAAGTTGTAGATAGTGATGTGTTCAATAACTTTTATGTTCATGACTTTCTTATTTGAAATCATTTAAGGTTTCAAAATCTTGTTTGAAGTTGCCATTTATTGAAATTCAAAATTTGAACTTTTCAAATTATGTCAAATGAAAAGATGACCAAAATATAAGTTGTACATCTTGATGAGTTCTACAACTTTGATGTTTACAAAATTTTCATTTGAGGTCATTTAATATCCTAAAATTCTATTAGTTGTTTTGAAATTCAAATTTTCAATTTTTAAAATATTGTTTTTGTAAAGAAAAAAATATAGAATTATATCTATATATATAATAAAATTTTTTATATATACATATATTTATATATAGAATAAAAAAATATATATATAAATTTACATTGTGTTCTTTATATATGAATGAATTATAGAATTAGTAATTAAAATAAATTGAAAAATATTTGTAGGGACGGCTAACTCAGGAACTGTCCCTACAAATCGATTTGTAGGGGCGACTAACTTAGGAGCTGCCCCTACAAATGACCTCCGGTATATAAACTAGAGCCCACGGGAGGCCGAAATTTTTCTAAGTCTGGGCGCTATTCTTCCTCTACATCGCCGGTAGGCTGCCAAAGTTTCCTTCGACGCCATCGACGCCTCCTCCTCCCTGACCTCTCCACCATAGACGCAGTCCACGAAGCCACCGCACCGACGCCGCCACCCCATCTCCGTGCCCTCGGGCCCCATCCTCGACAATCCCCGTGCCGCCACGCGGCTAGGGTTTGAGAGCCTACCGGCCGGCTAGCCCGCCGCCGCCCCATCTCCGACCCTGACCTCCCCCACTCTGGCCGTCGACTCATCGATCTATGACCTCGAGCTCTCCCGACCCCGTACGCCAGGGTTTGAGGGCACCGCCCCACTGCGCTGCCACCGCCGCCATCCCTTGATGGCCGTGTGCGCCGACGTCCATGCACGCTCCCCATCTCCGACCTCTGCTTCTGACGTGGGGGTCTTCTCTGACCTCGACATCCCTGCCCCGTGCTCGTTGCCGCCCCCATCCCTTGTTTGGCCAGGTCTTCTGTAGGCATGCGCCCCCAACCTCATCTTCTCCTCCATTCCTGTTGCACTGACTACCGATTTGGCTAAAATATCCTTGGAATCACTTGCGAGCTCGGCACTGACTGCTGATTTTTTAGTATACATCACTGATAATAGATAAATGTGCATATATGTATATTCAGTTCTAGTGCATGACTACCTGATGAATTTCTTGAAAAAAATGAAGGCTGATTATCAACTAGGTCGCGTGTTAAATGGTTGTGTTTCTAGAGTTGTAGTGGTGTCACGGATAGGGTAAAGCCTGAGTGAAGTGACTTTTTTTTCATATAGCCTGAGTTGTAGTGATTATCAGCTAGGTCGCGTGTTAAATGGATGTGCTTCTATTATTTGGGGGAAGTGCGATCGTTCTTGGACCGTTCATATTTATAGCCTGCAATTTTTGCTTACTATTATTTGGGGCAAATTATGTGCTTGAGGAATTTGTTGATCAATGATGATAAAGGGACGAAGTGAGATTGGTGTGACAGTTCAGACCATACTCTAGGCTTTAGTTGTGCTGTTGTTTCATTTTGGTCAGGTAGCAAATCTATCTTGATTTTATTCCATCTACTGTTGGCTATATTGCTTTGTCAGCTGTTTTATTTAGTTTTGTATAAAAACTCTGTTATCGTTCCTGTTGGAATATTAGCAATAAAATCTTGACCTTCAACTTGTAGAACTAAAACCTTAGATTATTGTCTTGGTTCTGTCACACTTATCTAGGATCTTGATTTGGTCATTTTAGCGTTGGATGGCCGTTAATTTGGAAACCCGCACAGAGAGCAACTTATTATGCATACATCACTTGTGGATATGTTTCTATTGTTTGCCTACCATTTTCTAGTGTTGGAAGGCAGTTGTGAATATGAGCTCCGTCAGAGGCGCAGTGCTCTACTACTCTGGAGGAGTACGTTTTTGTTGTGGAGGAGGAGTACGCTTTTTTGGAACGAAAATGTATAGGAGTACTACTCCTATGTAGCTGCACGCGACGGGTGGCGCACTGGCATGGACCACGAGCTTGAGTCCCGTCCCGTCGGTCTCATGCGCTGTGGCCACTTTTTTTTTGCTGTGTTCGGCCTCTTTTCCTCTTGGACAAAGCAAGCACACACAATGCAGTGTGGTGGCCCTCGGCCCTCTCGTTCGGTCATCCGTGCTTGTGCGTTGTGCCTGTGTCGCGTGCATGCATCCGTCCTGGTGCTGGTGCATGCAACTGCAGACCTGCAGTGCAGCCTTTGAATTTGAAACAGCTCAACCTTAGCTTGTAAATTTTGCTAAAGCTTTGGCTGTGTTACCTCTGCTAACACTTTGACCTATTGTATATACAGGTCCCTCCTGAAACTTGAAAAAGACGATGTCGACGTCCGCGACATCTCGCCGGACAAAACATAGTAGAGGAAAGGAGAGTAGAGGCAACAGCCACAGAGACGGACATTGAGGCCTCTGCTCCACAACCACGAACATGACTACCAAGCCAAAGAGGAAACGAGGGGATAGAAAAGCAAACCAATATCTAGATAAGGCATGCTATGTGATAACGGAGGTCGGGCAGCAGGGGAGATCCTTGAGCCGAAAGAATTCAGAGGATGATTCCGTAATGCGATCGGGCCCTAGTAAGAGATAAATTGAACCCAACAATCCCTAACTGGAAAGAGGTACCCGAGAAGAAAAAGGATGAACTATGGGATAAGCAACTGAAGCTTAATTTTAGATTTTCGAAGGGTAAGCAAGAACTGGTAAAAAACGCTTTCAAGATCATGGGAGAGTCATTCCGATGTTGGAGGTCAGAGCTCAACAAGAAGTATATCCAAAAGGGGTTAACTCCCTTCAACGAGTTTGGCAACATAACTCCTAGTCAATGGGAGGAGCTTGTGGCTCAAAAGACTTCACCGGAGGCATTGGAGCTCAGTGCCCATAACACTGAGCTGGTGAAGAGGAACAAACACCACCATCATCTAGGCCCTAGTGGCTACTATGCCAAGGAAGAGCAGTTTAGGAAGATGGACGAAGAGGCCGCAACTTCTGGGAATATCGATGTGAAGAATTTGAAGGTACACTCAAGAAATTAGATATATACGAGGAGTACAGAATCATCCGGCGATAATCTTAAGTTTGATAAGCCGGAGACCCAAGAGGCAGTGTAAAGGATACTGAAATATACTGAAGACAAGGAGGACTCATTCAATCCTTCCAGAGAGAGGGACGAGCTTAGCCTTGGCTTGGGAAACAACGAGCACACAGGCCGCACCAGGGGGCTAAGGAAAAGGGTGACCTGGAAGCACGGATTCGAAGAGGACAAGCACATGTACAAGAAACATGGCAGAGATCGGAAGGCTAATCTTAAGCTCCAAGTGAAGGCTCTAATTGCGAAGGCGCTGGAGGAGCAAGGACTGTCTACGGAGCCACGGAGATTAATGGCGCAGCCGGGAGAACTGGCATTAGTTGGCAGCCCTCCGGAAGTTCCTAGCAGCCAAGGTTCCACTGCAGCCACAACCCCCGTCGATCGCATACGGGAACCAACTAGTTGCACCTTGGTGTTTCTCAGCAGCCAGCAGAACATTGTGATGGAGGTGGCAACGGGTGTGGCACATCCTCCCAGTGGCTTACACCATAATAATAAGATACCACCGGACTACACTAGGGTCGAGGTGCATACCGTGAAGCCCGAGTTCATGCAGTGGAGGATAGACTACGCAACTCCCGAGGGGCTGGTGTTAGTCGGAGACGTAATGGGGCAGTTCATCCTCTAGCATAAATGGGACATTATATTGACTGCTTCTTTGCCGCCTCCCCCTCTCTCAAATTTGGAGCGAGTTGTTGAGGACGGGGAGATATTTTCACCGTCTTGTGACCACCGCATTCCTGAGATGCCACATTCTTCCCCGCCTCCTAGCGAGCATGTGCCTGATAAGACACAACCTTCTCCAGCTCGTACCGAGCAAGTGTATGATGAGATGCCACAATCTTCTCAACAAGCGCAGCCGATACATGAACAACGAGTGCCTCCTGAAGAAGGTGATGCACAAGAAGATGAGGACATGCCTGAATGGGAACTTTGAAAGAAGCATCCAATCAGCATAAGGCCAATTTATGTTCCGATGAAAGACATCTCGTCGGTGCACAAGTGGTATGCCCATGACCAGTTCAAGCTTGAGAACCAAGTTAAAAAAAGTCCCAACACGGGCTTCTGAGGAGGCCGTCACTAGCAAAGTCCACCAAACAGCAAAGAAGTATCCAAATATTGATGCCATCAAATGATCAAATGATTGCTCGAAAACATGTGAAAGAGGCAAGCCCTTCCTACCAAACCGGGACATCCAGCGCCTACCACTTGGAATGAGAAGGTTCCATGATTGGTACTTGTGTGTTCTCCTAACGAGCATAGACCTCGTACAAGCATGCTTCCCCACCGGCACATTTGGAAGCCCAACCGAGAAAATTATCTTTGACTTCAATGACACGCAGACATGCTTTCACCTCGGAGCAATGAAAATGAATCTAATTCGCACGTGGTGCCTGTAAGTCCTTGCCCTCCTGATATGATATGAATGTAATCTTTGGATTTTATTGTAACTAACCCATGCCGTGATTTGTAGAATGCAAGTGCACATTTTAAAACAAATGCCAAGTGTGAAAGACGGGTATATAGACCTTCAAGCTATAACACAAATAAATTTTAATTACCCTAGACAGTGGAAACTGGATGCCAAAGAGCTAGCTGCTGGAAAGACTCTTTGGGAGAAAGAGGACATTCGTGCGAAGAAACTAAGACAAGAGTCCCTTAAGGTTTCGGCATATATTGCCCTGGCTTTTAAAAATCTCCAACAGCACTCTACTATATAGCTACCATACAACTTCGAGTAAGTTCAACTCTATACTTAAAGCTTTGTTCGATATATTTTATTCGATGCAAAAGAGCTTATCTAGTTCTATGATTAAATTTATGCAGCAACCACTAAATTTGTATAGGCGTCGATGTCGGGAGGAGCATGGCATGGGTCTTTGATTCAATAGATAGGGACCCGGTGACATACAAAGACTTCATATCGATTGTCAAGACGTATACATATCGACAATCCTCATTAGCTTATATGTTTGTATATATACTTATAACATTCACTTTTGGATATTAACAAGTTGCATTTGCTAAAATAATTCAAATAGGGCATTCAGGTTCTATGTCAATGAACATCACGGAAGGCATGATCCAGTAAGGAAGGAAAGGCTGGCTATAAAAACACTATGTGCGGTAAGTGTAACTTACTTTATTACTCCATTACATGGTTGTCAAAAGCATTACTTAACATTTCCATATGCAAAACACACAGTGCTCCAAGCAGAAGCCTAGGAGTGTATATTGTGCATACTATGCATGTTCTATGATGAGTAACACTGGTACCTATAGGATACACCCCTTAAAGGTAAGTTTCAACCTCTTCACCCGTAGTATAAAAACTTCGCATATGATATGAAATACTAAACCAAAACTTGTTCTCTTGTAGTGGAAAGAAGAGAAAGAAATAAAAAGAGACCCATACAAGGATGATCAACTCTTAGAGGTCGTCGGCGACCTTTGCAACTTTATATTGGACCAGATTATACACGTCAAAGGCACTTACCATGACCGAGATTCTGACTTAGGTAGAAATCCTCAGTACCAACACCTTCATGAGACTGAAAGGCTAGCTCTAGGCCGTTGATAACCATGTGTATGGAATTTGATATTGATCTTACCTTGTGGGACGGTTTAGACTTGTGGAACGAATTAGACTTGTGAATTATGTCTATTTAATGATGAATTGTATATATTCTTATGAATTGGACTTGTAATGGTAGTTTATATAATGCTCTTGTGCTTGTGGTCAGATTTGAATTATATATATATATACATATATATATATATATATATGTGTGTGTGTTCTGGTCGAATTTGAATTGTAAATTTGAATTTTTTGTGGCGGAAAAATATATTGTAGGGACGGTTTTAGACTGAACCGCTCCTACAAACAGGTATTATAGGGGCGGCTAGTACTACGGCCGCCCCTATAAATCGATTTGTAGGGGCGGCTGATAACACCAGCCGTCAGCCGCCCCTATGGATGAAAACGGATCGGATACGAACGGATATCACTCATATTATATTTGTTTTCATATTTCTGTTCGGATTTGGATTCGGACACGGATAGCGTTCGGATACATATACGAATACGGATTGACTCGGTTACGGATACGAATAATGAGTATCGAATACGGTATGAATCGGATTCGGAGAAGGTCGGATACAAATATCCATTCGGATATTAAGTAAAAGCAGCATATATATATATATATATCCAAGTGGGAACTTATATATGGGCCAGCTAGCTTAGCTAGGGTTATAGAGGATTGGGCCGTTTGGGCAAGAAGTAATATTTTGGCCTAATTCCAAAAATCAGAATTCGAGACAAAAAAACAAAAAAAGCAAAAAATTATTGTTTGAGGCCCTAAACAAATTCAAATGAAAATGTTGTAATCAACAAAGTTTCATAACTTTTTGGGATCTAAAACTTTCATTTTGGTTGTTTCTCCGTCTGACCGAGGTCGTTTAAAAAATCCAAATTTTAAATTTGAGAAATTCAAATATAGTTTTCCTTAACAAGATAATTTCAAATAAAAAAGTTTTCAACTATAAAGTTTCATAAATTTCTAAGATCTACAACTTTTATTTTAGTCATTTGTTCATTCGACATAGTGGTAGTAACATTATTCACGAATCTCATACATCTCTCTTATAGTTTATGAAACTACAAGAGAAATGTAAATTTTGTGAACAATGTTACTACCACAATCTCGGATGAACAAATGACCAAAATAAAAGTTGTAGATCTTGATGAGTTTTACAACTTTTATGTTCATGACTTTTTCAGCTGAAGTCATTTAATGTTTGAAAATGACGTTTGAAGTTGCTAATTTTTTAAATTCAAAATTCAAATATATAGAATACAGTCACATGAAAAGATGAACACAATAATAGCTATAAGAACACAATAAATTGATAGAACATGATTTTAGAAAATTTTAGAAAAAAAAATTATCAAATTTGAAGTTAGTACGAGGGAGAAAAACTAGTTACAAGTTTTAGCCAAAGATTAAAAAGAGAAATGTGTTCTTTAACCATTTCGAAATTAAAATTCAAATAGCATTTTGAAGCACTAAATGATTTCAAATGAAAAAGTTGTAAACAACAAAGTTTCATAACTTTTTGAGATCTACAATTTTTATTTTGATTATTTCGCCATCCAAGGTCGTTTGAATAATATCCGGATAATATCCGTTTGAATAATATCCGGATATATCCGATACTTAACCGGATTATCCGATATCCGCCGGATATCGATGATATTACATTCGTATTTGATATCCGCCTAAGATATCCGTTTTATTATCCGTATCCGAAAAAAATTACGGATATCCGAGTAACTATCCAGATAAGTGTTCATATTTGTTCGGTCGAACGGACGGTCAAATAAATATCCGTACCGTTTTCATCCATAGCCGCTTCTACAAATCAATTTGTAAGGACAATCTGGGAACCGCCCCTACAAATACATAATTTATAGAGCCGATATGGTAGGGACGGCTGGCCGAGCCATCTCTATAAAACCTCGCCAGCCGCCCTTAAAAACTATTCCTGTAGCGGTGAGAGAAACACGAACGAGAGAGAAACAAGGAAGAAGTTAGAGCCAGAGAGATGACAGTACAAAATTAAGATAAGGATGCTCTGGCCGGAAGAGATGACGTGGGTCCCATGCACATGCAAGTGGATGTGGAACTGCGAAACCCATTCAAACTAAGGTGATGTTTAAATCGGAGTGTCACATGAGAGTGTTCAGACAGTAATAATAAAACAAATTATAGAAGTCCTCAGTAATCCGTGAAATGAATTTATTAAGCCTAATTAATCCATCATTAGCACATATTTACTGTAACACCATATTGTCAAATCATGGACTAATTAGGCTTAAAAAATTTATCTCGCAAATTAGTCGCAAGCTATACAATTAGTTATTTTTTTAGTCTACATTTAATATTTCATGCATGTGTCAAACATCCGATATGGTAGGGAGTAAACTTTAGGGTAGAAATTAAACAAGTTCTAAGCAGGCGGGCAGCAAAATTTTCACCACACGTAGTCTTTTTGCACGCATCTTTAGAAACCGATGTAGTAACCGCCTTTAAAAGCGGTTGCCGTAATGCAACCATCCCTAAAAATAGATATATTTTTAGAGACGGTTTTCTTAATAGAACTGGCTCAAAAAATAGATTTTCAGAGACGGTTCATGAGCTATAGTGCTCTCTACCATAGTTAGAGGCGGTTTCTTATGTTGTCCATCTCTAATAGAAATGGGAGGCGTCTGCAAAAATCATTTCTGTACTAGTGCGGGCCAAAGCCGCCGGCACCCCACGCAAGCCTGTCACTCTGTGTTGCTTCTCACTCTCGCGACTCAAGTGGGTTACAAGTGCAGCTCCCTCCTCCTTTTATAGAGAGGCCGGGTTACAAGAGCCAACACCTAGCTCACCTAACCCTATACTGCTAATTACAACACAAGTCTACCGTAACCCCATTAGTACAAATAAATATTCGACACATTTCTAACACACTGCATAATGCACATTTTAATGCAGATAGCCACTAGTTATGTGTGCAATTTATAGTTGATAAATTCACAATGAGTTCTCAGTCCCTGATAAGCTAGAATTTTACCAAAACCTGGACATATAGACCAAGCGCAGGTAACCATCATAAAAATGCAATTATCTTGTTACCATCCTCATGTTATTGCTATATTAGTAATACATTTGCGGGCTTCTGAACCAGGAAGGAGGATGGTCAGATTATGCACTCTGCTTCTTTCTTTTTAGTAAACTCCCTTTAGATGCATATTTGATAAAAAAAATGGTTGAGAGTTTATGCCACTGGCATACATGGACACGAGGAAATTTACAAAATAATTTCCTGTGCAAACATCTTTATCAAATCACTGAGTATTGTACATATATAGACCTTGAGAATTATGCATTTCTGTACTAGGATACCATATGCTTAGGTGATTCTTCAGAGGCCATCTCTATCTGTTCATAGCCCTTGATAAACTTGCTGTACCATTTAGCAGACAGTTTTGGTGTTCGCTTTAGTGACTTGAAATCCACATGATAAAGACCGTACTTTGTGGTGTAACCAGAGAGCCATTCGAAGTTATCCATCAAAGACCACACGAAGTAACCTCTCACATCTGCTCCTTTCCTGCACAGAAGTAGCAAAGTTTTGTTATTACCTGGCTGCAGAGCAGTTTACATGAAAAGATAATTGAGGAATGCAACAACCTTATTGCAAAGCTCAAGTAAGTGAGGTAGTCACGAATGTAACTTGACCTTTCAGTATCATTAATTAATTCTTCTGCTGTGGTGCTACTATTGCGTATTTGGGCATAACCTGAAAGACCAAAAAGGGAGATCAAGAGGTCCATACAGATATTATTATTGTACCAGTGTACTATATATAAAGATGCATACAACTGATCCATTGTTCTGTACAAAGGCATATGTTTTGTAGCTAATATGTAGATTTCGCCAAACCTAGTAACCTACCATTCTCTGTGATGTACAAAGGTATGCTTTTATATCTCTGCTTTAAATACAAGACCAACTTCTCCATAGAGCTTGGAACCACATAGTTGTTTGCAACCGGTGTCTGTAATATTAATTTGGCAGTGTTACGTTGTGCAAAATCAATTTGGAAGTAGGATTCTTGTTGCATAGAATAATGCAATGTACAGTGCAGACTTTTACCGGTTTTCCAATGGGTATCCCATTTCGTTCTGCTGATTCAGAAACTAAAGCATCACCAGCGTAGGTGTCCAAGTCACATAGAGAATATACGCAATCCTTGACGTATAATGTTTTGTAGTGATTTACTCCGATGAAGTCAATTTGGTTTTTCATTAGTTGCTTCTCTCCTTCTGTGAATTCCGGCAAGTTTGGACCTAAGATTTGGCGCATTTGGTGAGGATAGTCACCAAAGAACAAGGGATCCAGGAACCTGTTTTAGCATATACTTCAAGTGAGAATTCAATCGCGAAGACCAAGAAAGTCAGTTCCAAGAGTAAAATACTAGTGATGGAAGGTTACTGAATCATCTGATACCATGGAGCTTCGAAAGACTGTGCTCGGCTTACTGCCAAGTGGTCGTCTGTGATATTCCTCAGTGGTTCGTACCATCTCAGATATACTGTAATTCCAACAGAGCCACCTTGCTTGGTCTGAGAATGATGGAGAACGAGGAAAACTGTTATGACCACCGTCACGTATCAATGCCGAGCCCGGCCCAATGGCTAGGTTGGCCAGCGGCCCAGGAGGGGCTTGGAGCCCAGGAAGCTCTCCCTATTAGATATTTTGCTATTTCCTTAATTATAGGATTGTGATTGGATTGTACTGGAAGGGATAAATACCTCTGTGACAGTTTGGAATTAATCAAGCAAGGCAAAAGTTATTTGTCTGGCCTCAAGGGCCATTACGTGATCATCCTGCCCCCTGCCCTCTTCCTCACGTAAGCCCCTAGGGCATCAGTCGCCTCCCTGCTCAACCACACGGCGCCCAAATACGCCTCCCTCGCCCGACCTCAAACCTCCCATCCCTCGCTCTTCACAGCCGCGGTAGGATCAAGGATCCTATCAATATGGTATCGGCGATGTTAGGTTCCAACGCTTCTGCCACGGTGACCTCCGCGCCGCCGGTTCCACCGCTTGTGCCGCCGACGGCGCCACCCTCGACACCATCACGAAGACCCTCTCGAGGTTGTCTAGTAGCTGGCCAACCTCAACCCGTAGCAAGGCGTCCATCACCTCACACCTGGTCACCGTGGAGAGCCACCAGCGTCTTCATCTATGGGCGCCATGCCTTGAGCTTTCCCTATGGGGTGCTGGGCTATGGCACGACGGCGCTGTCAACGTACTCCACCACCACCACCACCACCGCCGCCTTTTCTACTGCCGCTCCGCATACTACGCCGTCCATTGCCCTAGCCCCATCCTTTGGGGTTCCCATCCACCTGCTTCAGTTTCCACCCTCGCCATTCCCGCTGCCCAATTTTTCGGCACACCCACACCGACGTTTCCACACTACACCGCCCCGGTGCCGCCACCCGCGCCGGGCCACATTCATCGGATTGGGTGTCCCGCCAAAGAAGCTGGATTTCACTTTCTATGATGGCACGGAGGACCCCTGAATTGGCTCACCCACTACGAGCAATTCTTTAGGGGGCAGCGCACGCTCACTTCGGATCACGTCTGGCTCGGTCGTACCACCTTCGTGGCGCTGCCAAGACGTGGTACTATGCCCTAGAACAGGATGAGGGCGTACCTTCTTGGGAGCGCTTCAAGGACTTGTGTCACCTCCATTTTGGCGGCCGGTCCGTTGCAACTGCCTCTCCAAGCTGGCACGGTTGCCCTTCCACCATACGGTGGAGGACTACCAGGAGCGTTTCAATGCCCTAGTCTGCCACAACGCCAATAGGGAGGCGAGCTAGAAGGCGGACTTATTCGTGGGGAGCCTTCCGGAGCACATCCGCATCGACGTCGAACTTCGAGAGCCCTAGGACTTGCATACGGCGATGCACTTGGCTTGGCCAGATGAGCGCGTGTGTCGCATGCCATCCAAAGAAGCTTCAGCAGCGGCGCCAAAGACGCTTCAAAGGATGGATGTTAGGCGCCGCCGCTCCACCTACGCGTGTCTCGGCGCTGGCGCTGGAGCGCTCAAGTAGCCGCGACCGACAAAGCAAGAGTAACCAAAGACCAAAGATGCATCGCACCATAGCGGCTCTTTTGCCGCCTGACGCCAACTGAGATGCTGGAACACCGCCGTCAAGGGCTATGCTTCAACTACGATGAGCCCTATGTGCGGGGCCATCAGTGCCCACACCTGTTCTTCTTGGAGTCCGCCGACTTCCTGGTGGATGACCCCGTCGACGATGTGGCGGCCAAAGCGGCTGTCGCGGCGGCTCTAGAGGAGGAGCCGCCCATTGCCCCAGTTGTCTCCCTCTACGCCCTCACAGGCATCCGCACCGAGGAGACTATGCACCTCCACGTCTACATCCATGGTCACAAGCTCCTTGCCCTCCTCGACAGCGGCTCGACCCACAACTTCATCAACGTAGGTGTCATGCGCCGTATTGGGCTGGTCACAGGGGATAGCAATATGTGAGTTACGGTGGCCAACGGCGACCGCGTGGCCTGCACCGGCGTGGCCCACAACATGGCCATGCGCATCGGCAAGGAGGACTTTGCTATTAGTTGTTTCGGCATCGACTTGGGCTATTTCGACCTCATCCTCAGCGTTGACTACCTCCGCACACTGGGGCCTATCCTATGGGATTTCGAGGACCTTTGCATGTCCTTTCAGTGGGGCAATCGGTGCGTCATCTGGAAGGGCATTGGCTCACCGCGCAATGACATCTACGAGCCCGCCGTCCGCGCTGTGGTCGGCGACCCACAACAGCCCCTGCTGGATCGCCTGCTCCAACAGTAAGGGCGATCTTCGACGAGCCTGGCGGGCTCCCTTCGGTGCGCCCTTACAACCACCAGATCCACTTATTGCCAGGTACAGCGCCGGTGGCTGTCTGCCCCTACTGGTACCCTTAGCTTTAGAAGGATGAGCTTGAGCGCCAGTGTGCTACCATGATGGAGCAGGGCATCACCCGCGCCAGCACCTCCCCGTTCTCTTCGCCGGTGCTGCTTGTCAAGAAGACGGATGGGTCCTGGTCCTAGTGGTTGACGAGCTCTTGGATGAGCTCCATGGCGCCAGATTCTTCACCAAGCTGGATTTGCGGTCCGAGTACCACCAGGTTCGGATGCACCCGGAGGACATTGAGAAGACGACGTTCCATACACACCATGGGCACTTTGTGTTTCTCGTCATGCCCTTCGGTCTCTCCAATACGCCAGCCAAATTCTAGGCACCCATGAACGACGTCCTCCGGCCATTCCTCCGCAGGTTTGTGCTCATCTTCTTCGATGACATTTTGATCTATAGCTCATCGTGGTCCGAGTACCTGTAGCACGCCCGCCTCGTCTTTGACGCCCTGCGCGCCCACGGCCTCTTCCTCAAGAGGTCGAAGTGCACCTTTGGCGCGCCCTCGGTCACCTACCTCAGCCATGTCATCTCAGCTGACGGGGTCACGATGGACAGCGACAAGGTGGACAAGGTCGCCTCCTGGTCGGAGCCCCGCTCTCCACGCGGCGTGCGTGGCTTCTTGGGCTGGCTGGGTACTACTGGAAGTTCATCCAGGACTTCGGCACCATCGCCGCGCCACTCACTCGCTTGCTACGCAAGGAGGTGTTCGCCTGGAAGCCGGAGGCTGTTGAGGCCTTCGCGGTGCTCAAGCCGCCTCTCCTCCGATCCGGTTCAGATGCCGGACTTGACCAGCGAGTTCGTCGTCGATCGCGACGCGCCGGGCACCGGGTTCGGGCGAGGTTCTACACCGGGGTCAGGCCCGCCTTCTTTAGCCGGCCATTTGCTGCCCGCCACCACAAGTCGGGCGGCCTCACGAGCGTGAGTGACGGTCTCGTTCAAGCCGCACGACACCGGGCGGTCAGATCTTTTGGGGCTGCCGCCGCGTCTGCGTGACCGACCACTACAACCTGAAGTTCCTCCTGGACTAGCGGCTGTCCACGGTGCCCCAGCACTAGTGGATCTATAAGCTGTTCGGGTTTGACTTCGCGGTGGAGTACCGCCTAGGGCGCTTCTACTCGGTGGTCGACGCCTCTCTCGCTGCGGACGCCACCGACATCGCCAAGTTCTGGCGACATGCCGCCTCTGTCAAGGGCGCTTCTGCACTCGATGGGTCCCTCTGTCAGGATCCTCGATGACATTTGCGCCGCCACAATGACTGACACGGAGGCCGACCACATTCAGCAGCAGCTGTTGGACGCCTCCAGCGGGGCGCCCTGGTCGGCACATGATGGCTTCCTCCTCCATGACAAGCGGATCTTCGTGCCAGCTCTACACGACTTGCGCCATGAGGTGATTGCGCTAGCCCATTCCGCTGGCCACGAGGGATTCAAAAGACCCTCTACCGCATGCGCAAGGACTTCTACATCCCAGGTGATCCTGTGCTCGTCCAGGACTTCGTTTGGGCCTACGCCACGTGCTAGCACAACAAGCCCTTCTAGGTGGTCTACGTCGGCCACCCCCGCCTCTGGTCCCACATAATGTCGGGACGGCTCAGACCGAGGCGGTGGACAACTACTTTGGGTTCACGACGCCTTCCTTGAAGAGGTTCGCGAACGTCTTCTCCAGGCGCAGCAGTACGCCAAGCGACACTATGACGAGCATCACCGTGAACTGGAGTTCGCGGTGGGCGACTGGGTGTGGCTCTGTTTTCTTCATCGACCGACGTGCTCCCTGGAGTCCTGCCCCACCGGCAAGCTCGGCCCATGCTTTGCCGGCCCCTTCCAGGTGCTGGAGCGCATTGGCACGGTGGCTTATCGCCTTCGTTTGCCAGAGGGCGCCCGTCTCCATGACGTCTTCCATGTTGGGCTGCTCAAGCCTTTCAAAGGAGACCGTCCGGTGACTCCACCACTGGTGCCTCCAGTACAAGATGGCCGGTTGCTGCCAGCCCCGGACCGCGTGCTCCGCGGGGCGTCTGGCATGTGTTGGTCTAGTGGCAGGGCCTACCTTCGAATGATGCAACTTGGGAGCCCCTGTAGGACTTCAAGGACCACTACCCTGACATTCAGCTCGAGGACGAGCTGTTTGAAGAGGCGGGGAGAGATGTTATATGACCGGCATCATGTATCAACGCCGAGCCCGGCCCAATGGCTAGGCTGGCCAGGAGCCCAGGAAGCTCTCCCTATTAGATAATTTGGTATTTCCTTAATTATAGAATTGTGATTGGAAGGGATAAATACCCCTTTGACAGTTTGGAATTAATCAAGCAAGGCAAAAGTTATTTGCCTGGTCTCAAGAGCCATTACGTGATCATCCTGCCCCCTTCCCTCTTTCACACGTAAGCCCTAGGGTATCAGTCGCCGCCTCCCTGCTCAACCACGGCGCCCCAGTGCCGCCTCCTTCGCCCTGACCTCAAACCTCCCATCCCTACGCTCTTCGCAGCCGCGGTAGGATCAAGGATCCTATCAAAAACAACTTATACAACTTCCATGAGGATTTAAGAGCAAGCACACGGTTAGTCACCACTCCCTTTTGATCCAAATGTGTATTTTATACCTTGTAATTCTTTTTGTAGATATTGACCGTCTTTGCATGAGCTAATATCATGTTATGCGCTGCAATGTAGGGCTCAGTTGATGAATTCCCAGAATCGCATTTCCCAAATGGCTTGGAACAGTGGCTTGGTGGATATTTGCCGTTGAAGTATGCGAGCTTTGCCATAAGGTTTGGCTCATTGAATGTAGCCCAATGCTTTACTCGGTCACCAAACATCTTGAAGCAAAGCTCAGCAAAGTAGGTGAAGTCCTCCCTGAACAGAAATGCAGAAACCACATATGAGCTTACTGCATCTTGGTGCGGTGACATTTATCTTAGAAATTATTGGGAAACCTTTGTAGATAAAGCTATAATATGGGCTTACTGAATCTCTGGGCTCAACCAGGAGCCGTATCTTTGTTGGAGTTCCTCGGGTATGTCATAGTGGTTGATCGTCACAAATGGTTGTATCCCTGCAAACCAAGCGTATCAAGTGCCAGACTGTTGGCCCAGATAGAAAAGACTGAACTGAAAGACTTGCTTGTTTTGCAGGGTGGCATTTGTGGAGGAGGCGCTGGCCACATATTAACAGAACAAAGAAGGCATATGTACCTTTTTGTAGCATGCCGTTGATGAGACTGTTGTAGAATTTAACGCCTGCCGGATTAACATCTCCGAAGCGACCCTCTGACCAGGAATATTTGAAAGGTAAGCATGTAATGTAAGTTAAACGGTGGTACTAAAGGACTCCGTGCAATCTGATCCCCGATGGGT
The DNA here is from genome assembly GCA_904845875.1 of Miscanthus lutarioriparius. Lineage (NCBI taxonomy): Eukaryota > Viridiplantae > Streptophyta > Magnoliopsida > Poales > Poaceae > Miscanthus > Miscanthus lutarioriparius. Next base: position 25,703,681 of record CAJGYO010000011.1, on the reverse strand, counting down.
TGGAGCTCGGCCAAATGGCATTGACAGTTGGTGTAACACATGAAATTCTGAGAATGTGCTCACTTGGAAGTATTCTCGACCAGGACAATGAGAATCTGTAAGAGTCGAGGCCAATCGAATGCATCATTTCTATGTCCTCCTGCCAAAGCTGACTTTGAGTGAGATTTTATTTTTTGGAGGGAACTGCCGACCCCCTCGTCTTACTGATTATGCAGGGTTAAAAAATGCATGAGCACTGATAAAATGTCTTTTATCTTTCTGATGATGCTTTACCTTGTATCGATGATAATGGTCAGCGGCCACGTCACCATTGCTTCCATCCGCAATCTTTCCTGATTTTTGATTAATAGCCAAGACTAAGACAGGCAACAAAACCAAGCATGTCTGTGATTTTTAAAGTGCACACATGTTTATTTTTTCGATAAGAAAAGCTTTATTAATTTCAAGTTTATTACGTCGAGTTGATATAAGGATCTTAAAACATGGCCTATGCATAACTAGTTTGGATGCACACAGCCTAAGCGCACGTGTTTATAGCTGGGCAGTCACGAGCAGAAAATTGTCCTAGCTGGCTATTGGGTTGGGTGGCTCCAGTGCGGGCTTTGCGACAGGCATCACTGTCATCATTGGCCCCATCTGGATAGCTTCTCATTACCTCACCAAATTAACGTAACGTGGCGTAAGCGGAGCCAAGTTCTGTGGCTCTTATTTCCTAAGCGGCTAAGCCCCTCCCAATTCTAAACAAATTTAAAGTTGCATTCATTGGCCAAAAATATTCACTTCCTCCTCTGATTCAAGAGCGTGAAATGATCCTCTAACTGAGACAAAAACATGAAAGAGGAAAGTGCAGTGTGCAATGACCTCCTAAATGGACACATCTCCAAGTAATTTCAACAAAAGCACTGAAAATATCCTCAAGAATCGCTTGTTCTAGAATGTCCTTAACTATATAATAGTGGCTACTTCCACTCAAGGCGGCCATAGTTTGCTTATACTTCTTATTATTGGCTTGCTTAGATGGCTAAGATCATCGTATCCATAACTGAGACCTATGGAAGCACCTTGAATATGGGTGAAGACATCCCAATTGTTCAGGCCCTTGTTGTCTTCTAGGTAGGCGCCTTCAATCTAAAATGAGATGTAGAAGATAGTCATAATAAGAAGGAATTAAATGGAAAACAACAGAGGAGAAAAGTATCGAAACATACTATGTCATCAGGCACTGCAGGTATGACCAGATCAGCAAAACAAAAATTGAAAGGTTTCATTGAGTAGCAAAAGGGGAAACGGCAGAAGGACAATGATACACACGGCCATAGCAGAGCAACTAGCCGGTCCAAGGAACCTGGCTTCCACCTCCACTTTGCAGATTATAATGAAAATATGATGACGGCACACAGCTCAATCGAGTCATATAAACTATGCAGACTACATGCACGCGTGCGTTTAGAGCTAGCTTGCTGAGCTCGGCAACGGCTGCCGTACGGCCCGTACCTGGTAAGACGACGTGCTGGCGCCGAAGAGGAAGGACGGCGGGAAGTCGCTGCGCCTGAGCCCGGTGACGGAGGAGAAGAGAGGGAAAGAGGAGGAGGAGGAAGAGACGCGCCATGACGGCGGGTAGCCTATCTAGACTTCGCAGCAATCCCCAGTCCCCGTGCTCGCCGTGACGCCGTTCATACGTCCTAGTCACACGACCACAATAATACACTGCACGTCTGCGCCCGGTTTCGATAGATATAAAACCCGATAACCAAAATTCAAACCCGGATGCGAATCCAAAATTCCCGAACTCAAAGTACCTGCTTCGGATAGTAAGTTTGAAAACTCAACTTTAGTTCAGGTAATTCGGGTATTAGGTCGCAGTACCCGATTTACCCAAAATAGTCGAAGCCTATGTACTATTTAGTACTATATGAGATTCGACTGATAGTGCATTTTCTAATGTTAATTAATTGTGATGTCATTGGGACACATTTATCTATGTTTAGCGCTCGTGTTTTTTGTTCTAAAATACTACTAAGAGCTATTGTTTATATTACTTAGACTTGCATTTGTAGTTCTATCTCATCTAAATATTTGTACAGTTTTATTGATTTCGGGTAGTTTGGTAATACTCGAATCCAGAGCCAAAATTTCAGTTACCGAAATATCGGGTACTATTTTGTCAAGACAAATTTCAAGTATCAAATTTGAAAACCCAAATCATATCTTACTATTATTAGTTAGAGACTCTAACGGAGGCACCATATCACTATACGCGCCAGGAAAAAGATAAATTCTAGAAACTTTCATAATAATAAAAAACATCTAACCTTTAATTTGATAGAAAATTACACATCTCTGTCACTATAAAAAAAATACATAAAGTTATTATCTTGTATCTAAATTGCTGAAAGTGCATTTGCCTCCGCCGTGGGTTTTGGTGTGTCAGTGACATCCAATTTAGGAACTAATATGTTTATTGAAGTATATTGTAGTTCTTATTTCCATGAAATAATTAAAAGATGATTTCATGGATGTGGTACCCCCTCAATTCGTGTCGGGCTCCTAATGTAGGGTCCTTTGTTCATCATGTATCAGTCCCTGGATCAGTAGCTGATATGCATAATTCGAACAAGATTGATATCAAAAATCATACTTTTATTGCTAATGGGGAAAATCACATTACAGGGTTCGTGTTTACATGGCTTGGGCTATTGGCCTTATATCATATATCAGAGTTCTAAAACACAGTAGTCCTTAGCTCATCCATATTATAGAGCTCATCCATTTCATAGGTAATTAATGGAAAGTGGGAGGAGGTAGGTTGTATGATGGAGTTGGCGAATTGTGGTAATGGTGAAGAGGTGGAAGGGAAGTGGCTTAGGGATGGTGGATTATGTGGAGGGGATAGGGTAGGTGGGTGTTAGGACTTGCCTCCGCTCGCTGGCGAGTATATCCCTATTCCAAGATTCCAATTCATGTGCTCTTGGATTCCCCACGTCTTCTATTCTACATTGTCTAGTGTTGATACACAAGGAAGACACCAAGCAAGGCATACAAAGCAAACATAATCAATCAAAGAAAAGGAAACAGCCCTAGGGTTGGCTCTATTTGGTTGATGGGTTGATGTCTAAGGTTAACATTATTATGTCAATTTGAAGTAAGGATTGGATGAATGGGTTTCATCCCATATGATGTGGCTTCTATATGTTAGGTCAAGGTGGGGTGGTTATCTGGTGAAAATCAGACCACCTTATTATCTTTCACTATTGTGAATATATAAGAGAAAGCCTGACCAAGTCATCATAGGCAACTTGTCTGACTTCTACAAGTCCACATAGGTTTGGCGGCTATTTAGGTGGGTTCATGTATACATATTAGTATACATGGGAGAGGCTTGGTTAGTTGGGTACATGCATATACATTTATATGCACGTATAGGAAAGGTGTAAGTTAAGTAAAAGGGATAGGGTTAAGATAGTATGTGTTATGGCTAGGGTTAGTGGCACATACACATGCATATGTATATGACTAGGATTAATTAGATTTGGGAAATTAGGTTGTAAGGGTTAGCCACACATGGGCATATACCCGGGTGTATATGTGTCCTATACGCGGGGTATATCTATGTATGTAACATGTTATCCTACGTGAGAGGGTGTTGATATATTCAAGTATTCATGTATGTGTCATGGTGAACACACATACGCGAATATACGGTATTAAATACTACTATGGGTTAGCATTAAATCAAATAACAGAAGGAAAAACAAACAAACTAGAATTTAAATGGGCACCAAATAATAGGACAAAGGATATAAATAGATAGGGCTTAATTTTAGAAGATTTTTGGTGAAAGAATCAAGGGATTTTGGCTTAGGATGGGTGAGATATGATTTATCAAAGATTTATTAGGAAAAGGATACATGGAATATTCTTTGGAAAATATTTCTCGAAATTAGGATAATGAAAAAGGGTTGGAAAGAGCTTGGTTAAGTTCTAGAGTGTACGTAGTTTATTTAGGAATTTTTCTGGGAATTTTTCTATGTAAGGAAAATGGATTTTAACTCCTCTGTGTACAGTGTACCCAGCGCTTTCCCTTCGGCTGAGTGGCTGACACGCGGGCCACGGCTGGTGGGCTCGGTTGGCTGTACTGTACTGCGCACCGGGTCTTAAACTGTGCTGTGAACCTTGTTGCTCTCTCTCTGGTTCATGTGAACCGAGTCCACGAAAACCAAGGGGAGAGAGGGTGTGGGCTGCGGTGACTGCAGTGGGACCGCGTGGCGGTGTCGTAAGTCGGTGACACGCGGGCCATCACTCGTCTGACGGGCATGGACGCCGTTATGGCTCAGGCCCATGGGACAGAGAGTGAGAGACGGGGAAGAGACGGCGGACGACGCTGGCGTCGGCATGACAGCGAAAACAGAGCGAAGGCCGGAAGTTCACCGAAGTAGGTTACGCCGGCGAAGTCCTTGGCCTACGCTTGACGCTACGCGGTGGCCGGAGCTCGAGGGACAATCCTGCAGCTGATTGTGGGGTAGTTGGAGACAGGAAGTGCTTGGAGCGGCGGTGACAGTTCGCCGAAGCCGCTATGGCGGCGTGGAGACGCGCTTGTTCCTGTGCCAGTCGTTCGGGGGTGCAAAGGCATGCGCGGCGCGATGGTGATACTAGCGTAAGCACGTAGAAGCCTTGTCGCGCTGTTGCCGTGCCTTGTAGACGACAGGCAGCGGCTATGGCGGCGACTCTTACTAGGGATGAAAACAGTCGGAAACGATTGGAAAATCTCTCAACCGTTTTTTACTTCTACATTTGAATACGAAAACGAAAATGAAAGCGGTAAAGCCAGACATGAAAACGAACACGAACTTACAGAATATCAAAAATTTCGAAAACGAACTAATTCAAGCGAAATTATATCGAACACGGTCGGTATACGAAAAATCAATACGGAATATTGACCCGTAGGACCAAGTGCATAACAATTAATAAGTACATAATAATTAATAAGTCATACAACTTTCTTAAAAAGTATCTCCATTCGACACGATGTAAGGAAGATATGATTTTTTTAAGGCAACAAGCGCCTGTACGCGATTAATATATCGCTGACTTTATTTAATTTTTTTGAACATCTTCAAGACATCAAATGAAAAAACTAAGAACTAGAAAGTTGTAGATCTCGTCGAGAGCTATAATTTTCATATAAAAATCATCTTCATCCGAGATCGTATGAAAAAGATATAATTTTTCTAAGGTTGGACTTGCAGTAGGCCAAATTTGGTTCAAACCGAATTTCGAATTCGGGATATTCCGAATTAAAAGTAGAAAAGTAGAAAACGGTCGAAAAAATGTCTAAACCGTTTTCGTTCCGATTTCGAATTTGGTGTTTCGAATTTCGAACCGAATTCGAATTTGTCCGAAAATACGAATTCGATCGGATTAAATGTATAAAACGACGCGGTTCGGTACGGGATATTTCCGTACCGTTTTCATCCTTACTCTTCCCAGCGTTAGGACGACACCGAGAGGCTGAGGGGCTCGGAATGGCAGAAAGTATGGAGGAGGTGTCAAGGAGCTCGCCAGCTAACTCAATCGACCTATGGAGTACGTAAGAGGGATAGAGTGGAGCTTGCTCCGATGGCAGCCGATGTGCCCGATTTATGGGAAATTGGGCTCAGGCTCAGAATAGAGAGGGAGGAAAGGAGATGAGGGGGAGGTGGGGTGTTCTAGACCTAGGCGGAGCTCACTATGCAGATGGTCGCCGAGCGGACCTATTTAAAGGTCGGCGAGGTTGGTTAGCCGGCGAGATATTTTCTTGCCGCGCGCCTCGGAATCCTTCGCTGTGCACGTGCTCAAGCTTCGCCTGGCGATGAGCTGGCCATTGTACAGTGCATTCTTATCCGAGCTCGGCCGGAAAACTCCAAGCTCGGCTATGGCGGTGGCAACGGTCGAATGACCTTGTGCTGCCGCGTGTCGGGTAGCAGAGGGAGAGAGGAGGCGGCGGTGTCGCGATGCTTCAGTGGATCCCGGTGATGTCCTTGATCCTTATCCGCTTCGTCGAGGCGAGGGGTGGCATCGCGGCCGAGGCGATGGTAGCGCGACGCGGTATTCCCATCGTCGTCGTCGGGAGGAAGACGACGATGATAGGTGGGGTCGCGGCGTCGGTGAGGGAGAGGAGGAGGGGATGGGCGTGTGCTGGCTGGGCCGGGCCAAGTGGGAGAGAAGGGAAGGAGAGCACGCGTGCGGGCTGGGCCCATGGCGGCCCATGCAGGTAGGAGAGGAGGAAGCGAAAGCGGTCCGCTTCGCGGGCCAGGAGGAAAGGAGAGAGGAAATGGAGCCCGGGTTCCATTTCCTATTTATGTAATCTTTTTCTTTTTCCTAGAAATAAACTAGGCTTATTTGAATTTGGTTTCAATTTGAATTTCAAGGGCATTTGAAAGGATGAGTGGTTTGATAAGTCAAGGGAAATGTTAAGGATGGTTTGTGGTAAGTCAAGGATGGTTTTCAAGGGGAGGTCATCGATGGTTTCGAAGGAAAATGTCAAGGGAACTATTTGGGAGGGATTTGCCAAGGAGAAATATTTTGTGTCAAAATAAATTCTAGGGATTCACACAAGCATTCAAACATAATGCACATGGTGAATTTTGATGCAAGGCTTTTTGGAAAAGATTTTCAAAAGGGTTTTGTAGAACATATAAGCTAGTCAAGTTTTAGTTTGTTGTAAAATTTAAAAAGTTCAAATTTTTAGTGGTTTTTATTATGATGCAAATCACAGGTGTTACAATTCGTTGGTTGAAAAGTTTCTGGACTCAAAGTGCTTTAAATTTGTTTTATATTTTGAAATTGAGTTCAGCAAACGCCGCACTACAAAGAGGGATGCATATGACGTTGGTCCGAGGGAGATAGAGTGCTAAAGTACCTAATTAAAAGCTATTGAGAGACACTTGAACACAGTACTTGCACCTTGGCTGAGTTTTGAAAGTTGGCTACATCAAAAGTTTCGATAGGCCTCAGAAGTTTCGATGTATCTTTGTACAGCCCAACCTAAGCACCGTCGGAAGCAAGTTACCTACTTCCGACCATTGGAAGTTCCAACGTGTGTTGGAAGTTTCGATGTTGCGCGCGCACACAGAAACAGTGGCAGGCCGAGCCACAGAAGCAGGTGCAGGACACAGTCCTTGCTCCAGATGAGCACTCACGGTATATCTTTTATCCATGGTATTCACCAATGAACTCTTTAGTAATTGACATCTCGATGATGTGTTAATCATCCGTGTGTAACTAACAAGTATTTCAATTTTTTAATACCAAAATCTATAAAACGAAAGACGTGCGACAAGGAATGAGTATTTTTTCTGAAACGAAATAGGCAAGAGAGCTGCCGATTATATGATTATATTAAAAAGAAGATGAAACTCAGATTGGGCAAAATAAAAACTATACAACTACGATCAATTGGATTGGGCTATCAACACGCACTAAAGTCAAACTCAAGAGAAGGAGAAAAACAACTCTGTATGGTCTGAATGGGACATCGACATGAGCCACACAGGCCGAAACTCAACACACAACACACGCTCGATCGCCTCTGAACCACCACAAACCGGTCACCACACTGCACCGCCAACAACCGGATGACAGAGCCATCTTGAAAAAAACACCATCGTCGCCGGTTGCGCCGTCGTTACTTACATTGTACCACACCGAGGTAGCCCGCTGCCGAGTAGGGCTAACTGTCGTAGTCCGCTACGAAGCCATGTGCCCGTCCCGCAATCGGATCCACTTGTGCCGTCTATCAAGATGTTGTTCCAAGCAGGGATAGCTGCCACAGACTGCTGCAAGCTACCAAACTGAAACGTGAGCAGCTGTCTCTGGCGCTCGCCAATACGATCCCATCCACCAAGATCCTTGCGTGCACACCATAGCTTCTAGAACCTAGCTGCCTCATCGAAGGTAGAAGTGCCGCACATGTCCTCCTGCTACCAGTCAGAATGCCTCCTTGCGCCAAAAACAACCACCACTAAGCGGGGCCGCCCGGTGCCAGATCACCTTAGCAACGCAAATCTGTTGGCCACCACCTCCCACATCAATCTCATCGCCAACTCCTTGGGTGCCTCCCACCATGGCCGAATCGCCAACTTCATGGTCGTAACTGGCGTACGGTCCCACCAACCGGTCACCCTCCACTGCCAAACAAATGAGAGGCCCTCCAATCCCCCCACCAATGCCCTCCTTCTGTTCACCTTCCTCCATCATTGACACCCAAAACTTGAATCCTCAACTAGGCCTTCACCTTCCTCGCCACGACGCTAGCCGCCAGCCCACCACAAATTGGTCGAGCACGAGCTTCCAAAAACGATGTCTCCTAGGAAGGACGCGACGCCACCAGCGCCGCCGTCACCTGACCAGAAGGTCAAGGTTTCCACCAAGAAAAGGCATGCCACTCAAAGTGGAGAGGACCGTTCAATGGATACTTCCAAGGAAGAAAACGACACTCGGAGACATCGTAGTCGTCGGCCCAAGAGGGACAAAGCTTCCGCCATGGCGCCTCAACCCCATGCATGGCAATGGTCATGGCCTATCCGCTGTGACAGTCGCCGCCCCATTGCTGCCACCCTACGAAGATCCAACCACAGGTCACCGTGCCACATGCCTGCATTACCAGCCGCCAGCAGGAATAGCCGAGGCATGCCAGATGCGCTACCTGCTGATAGGGTGTAACACCCTAATTTTTTTAAACTTTGCCTAGGAACTAGAATATATACCCAACATAGATAATATTTACAAAATAAATTAACATAGAAAACAAAACTTGATGTGTGAAACTTGGTGTGCTTGAGTGATTGCTTGCTTGTTGAACTTATGGTGGTACACTTTTGCATACTCATGCATTCAAATTTAAATTCAAATCATATAAACATATGCATATATATAATCAGGAAAATAGAAAAGGGAAAGGAAAATGGAAAAGCCACTTGGGCTCAATCTCTCCCTCTCCCTCTCACTCAGCCCGCAGTAGCAGCCCATCTCCTCTTCTCCCTCCCCTCCCCCCTTCCCTTCTCCCACGTGGGCTGGCCCACCAGCGCCCGGCCTAGCCACACCGCGCCCCTCCCTTCTCCCTCACTGCCTCGCTGACGCCCGGGTCCCACCCATTAGCTTCATCGTCCACCTTGTGGCTGGCAGTCGTAGGCGGCACAGACGCGCGTCAACGCCCCGCCGGCTCCACCCGGGTGCTAGCAAAGGTAAACGGCGACACGACGCGACCATAGGACCCCACGGCACCCCTTTTCTCCTCCTCTCCCCTCTCCTCCCTCACTGTAAACTCGTCAATGCCGACGCCATGGTCGCCATCAGGCCGAGCTACCAGAGTAGCGCCAAGGCACTTCAACGTGCTCGTGGGCAAGCTCCAGCTCTGGCGAAGTGACCCGATGAGGTCAACCGAGAGCGCACGTGGTGGATAAGAATGGCCGGGGAAATATCTCGCTGCTGGGACACTGACCTAGCCGGCCTATAAATAGGCCCGGCCGGCGACGCTCTCGCCTCACCCTCTCCACCATCCGCTCTGCCGAGGGCGGGAACACACCATCTCTCCCTCCATTCCACCTCTCCTCTCTGCTTTCTTCTGATTTCCCCCAATTTGGGAGTTCGTCGGCGTCATTAGCGCCACCTCCCCTCTTCTTCTTCTACGCTGCTTCCTTGGCCGATTGGAGTGACCGGTGAGTCCCTGAGCTTTTCCTCTTCCTTTTGCCGTAGCTAGTTAATAGTCTAGGCCTCTGTGTTGCGCTGTCCAAGTGCGTCGTGCGCTCCGAGCTGCCATGGCCGCCGGCTAGCCATCGGCGAGGCTCGGTTGGTCCTCACGGCACCTCCACTGCACTCCCTACACCCCCGCGCACACGCACATGTAGTTAATTAGGTAGCATAGGTTAGTTAGGAGCCCCTTCACCACTCGCCACCGCCGCACCGGCTCTGACTAGCCACCACCGCCGCACTGGCTCCGGCGAGCCACCACCGCCGCCTCGGGCACTCGCTGCCACCGTTGACCTAACCATCGACCGCGGCGAGCCTCCTCGAGCGTCGTCCACCCCTTTGACACATCCCCTAGGGGCCGACACCGCCGGCGTAGCTCACTCCGGTGAGCCCGAGCCCCTCTTCCCTGTTCCGGTTAGGCGCCGGTGGACTCCGTCTGGCCGCCGTCCCCCTCTTCCCCTTCTTCTCTCTGTTGGGTGGGACCGGGGCGAAACGGTGTCGCCGTTGCCGTCCGTTACCTTCCTCTCCCCTTCTTCTCTCTGACGCGTGGGCCCATGGCCATAACGCCACTGCCGCCATCTCCGCTGATGTAGGCAGGGTGGCCCACCTATCATACACACACACACACACACACACACACCTTGCACAGCACTGGGTACACAGTGGAAATTGCTAGGTGCACCCGGCTAGTGTATACAGAGTGTTAAAAAACTATTTTCCTGGCTTAGAAAAATTTCTAGAAAAATTGTAAATAAACTAGATGCATTAGGGAATTTAATCATGTAGTTTGCACATATTTTCATGCACCAGAAAATGCATATAAAATTCCACCTAGTAAAATAGCTATGGGATAAGCTTATAAAATATATAACTTTTAAACCCTAACTCATTTTCACATGAAACCACCTCTAAAATCCAACCCTATCATTTGCACCTAGTACCACCATATTATTCTATGTTTGCTTTGGCCTTTTCTTTTGTGGTTAGCAGTAGTCTTATTTCGATCGATACGCCCGACAGACGACGGTAATCGTTAGGAGGACGAGGACCCAAATTTCGTAGACGTGCTGGAAGGTGACAACGACGAAGGAAAGTCCTAGCTCCCCTCCCTACCATCTTGCTTTAAACCACTGAAATGCTAAAACATGACTATAAGATTATTACCCTAGAATATGAGCTCGATCATTATGATATGATTATTGTTGAATTAAAATAAATGGTTATCTTGTTATGTTATGAGCTCCACACCATGAATAGATTTAGGGATAATAATGGAACCCAAAATTTGCTAAACCTGAAACTAAACCCCGACATGGGACGAGTGGTGGTAAACTATGGTAGTTTACCATGGCAGGGATGCCTGGAGAGGATTCCTATGGAAGATACTCGCCTCGGTCACATAAGGACCGGTTCATAGTCCCTCTCGCCTAGTGAGTTATTATGTACAGCCACATGTCTATATGGGTAGGCTTGATCTCACACCCCATTAGATAGAAGTATAATTTCTACTAGAAGGCCGGTGTAGGCAGCAGAATATCAGGAGCCGACACGGGGGATAGGTTTTCTTCCGTGGTCCGGTTGACGTAGATGCTATGTGATCTTTCACATTAAGCTTTTAGTTTTTAGCTGCGTTTGAGCCCTTGATTTTCTTGGCCGTGTTCGAGCCATGTTTTCTTTTGTGATGATTTGGTATCATCACGTTGGGGGGATTTGATATCTAACCGGTTTTGTGTTTCCAACCCCTGAGAAGCCGTAGTAGAGTTATATGAACATCTAAGGTCGTGTACATTCGGGTACGAGGTCTCGTTATGTCTATTTCGTCCACTGATCATAAATGAGGTTGCACCTATCGTGTGGGGAAATTTATACACCTCTGTAGAGTCACTTAAATCTATTCAAATAGCCACGTCCTTGGAATGGGCAAATGCTAGGATGGGATACTATGATTAGTTTTACTTTTATGTGTAATGAAACTGGTAAGGAATTGATGCTAATCTGGGTACTAGTGGGAATGGTAATACTCCGCTAGGGCCCAACCCTTAATTATACTCACCAATACACTTCTATGTCCACCCTATGGTTAGGGCTTGCTGAGTATGTATGTACTCACCCGTGTTGACACACAGACCTCGGCACGAAAGAACATTGTGACTTCGACGAGGAAACACACCACGAACATTAGGAGTCCCGCAAGGAGATACGTTCATAGGAGTATGACATCGAGGCTAGGGTTTCGGCCGCGCTCAAGTTGCTTGTGGAATAGGACACCGCTTCGCTATATAATAATCCTGCTCTAGAGACCACCAATAATGCCGTTTCACGGCCGTAGTCTTCCGCTAGATATGTAGCTTATGACCATGTCCCTTGGGCCACTATTGTAAGACCTTATTTCTAGATATCAATAAAAGCTCGGAACCTTTTATTATATATCTGCATACCATTCTTGTGATTTATGCGTATTTGTGCGTGATCTTGGCGCAAATACGGATGCACTTAGGACTCTCAAATTGAGGGGCTGACATAGGGCCACCAGTCTGGCCACCAGGGAGACGAATCTGGCTGCCAAGACACCAGATCTAGTCACTACAATGCTGGATCAGTCGCCACTAGGGTAGACGTCGGAGCAGCTGCCCCAGGCTGCCGCTATGATGGCATCGAGCCGCTCAGTTGGTGACAAGCGCTGAAGTCTTCGCATGCCGCCCGTCGCTGCACATAGACACCAGCGAACCTTCGGCTACATGCACCACCATGGCCCATTGCAGCCGCGGCAACCTCGCGCGGCCACCGCAGCGGCCCTTCCTCTCCTGCGTAGATTCGGCCTCACACGCCGGACCCGGCCCTTCCTCTCCTGCAACGAAAGTCGGTGATGATAAGGGGACAAGGTCTCTAAGACTGTCTCCAACAGCGCACGCAACGGGTGACCCAAATGCAAAATGCATCGTGCACAGTGTTTTTACGTCCCAAAATCACAATCCAACGGAGGACGCAATCAAGGCAGCCATTTTGCGTAGCAGCCGTGATGGAAGGCAAAAAAGCGTTGTCGTTCTCGACGACGCAAAACACTATAGAGAGAGAGGGAGGAGCGACCGACGCCGGGGCCCGGTACAGGGGCGGGGCCGATGGAGGTCGGTGGAGGCGCGGCTACCGTCGTGGAGTCCAAATCCGCCCGGCCACCATCAGAGGGAGCAGGGGTAGGCGGCATCGGGCAGGGGAGGGGCTATGGCGGCCATCGGAGGGAGCAGGGGAGGGGCTGCGGTCGCCGATGGAGGTCGGTGGGAGCAGGGACAGGCGGCGGCGGGCAGGGGAGGGAGGATCCCACCGGTGAGGTCCGCCTACGGTGGAGCAGCGACGCCAGGGCCGGAGCTCGGAGCAGCCCGCGGACGACGACGGCGAGGCGGGACCGCGGCGCCGGTGGGCCCGTGGACGGGGGCGCTCGGCCAGGCGGGCCTGCGGACGGAGTCGCCGGCGACCTCGGCGCTCGGTGGCTCGGTGGCTCGGCGGGGAGGGAGGCGGGATCTGTTCGGCGGCTCGGCGGGGAGGGAGGCGCTCCCATCGTCGCTGGGAGATGGCGCAGCCATGGCGTCCTCGGTCCCCATCAGGGGCCACGCCGCCGCCCAAAGGCCGCCGCCATCGATGACGAAGGGGATGTGCCTGTGTGCGAGAGGAGGAAGGGAAGAGGCGGTCGGGCTCACGAGAGGAGGAAGGGAAGAGGACGCTCTGTTGCGTCCGCTGTTGGAGAAGGGAGGTTATGGGTCACGGACCCTTTTACTGTGCGCAACGCAAACCAGTGAATTCGTCTTGGGTTTGGGTTGGGTCTGTTGGAGACAGTCTAAGGGAACCTTCAACAACAATTGTGACGACTACACCTATGTCATCTTCATCTCCCCCTGCTACTCCCACACAGACAGAATAGTTCTAGCCTTCTTGGTGGCAATGAAGAGTTGTTGCTGCAAGTAGATGCAGTTCTTTCTGCAGCCCAAAAGCTTTAGTTGGCTTTCACATGATATATGTCGATGACAAATATATTTGCTAGTGAAATCAAGCATTTCAGTTAAAAATATAATTAATGTACAATTTTTCATATGAATGGCATGATATATATTAGTTCACTTTAGTACTTTAGTACCCTGAGGAAGAACTTCGTTGCGTGGAAATAACTACTATGACACAGGCATACATGGACATGAGAAAATTTACCAAATAATTTCCTGTGTAGACATCTTTATCAAATCACTGAGTAATGTGCAAACATGCAGCCTGTTCGCTTGGTCGTAAACGATCGTGGATTATAAGTCAGAATAGTATTTTTCTCTCACACCAAACCAGCCAGCAGTAATAATCCACGATCGTTTCAGCCGAAACGAGCTGATGGACCTTGAGAATTCTGTATTTCTGTGCTTGGAAACCATATGCTTAGGTGATTCTTCAGAGGCCATCTCGCGTAGCTTGAGTGATCGGGAACCAGCAACCCAGGGAGCAATGACAACGACGGCGATGTAGCGATCCGACGCGCGGTGTCCTGGCGTCGTGGGCTTAGATGGGCTGCTATTTCTGCTACCCGGCCCTGTGCAGTAACCTGGTGCAAATTGAGCGCTTGGATTTTCATTAAAAAAAAACTGAGCGCTTGGATGTTGCTAGACGACGCTGATCTATTGACTGTCGAGAGCAGTGGAGTAGGCTGACTTTAGAGAATTTGAATTCGAGCCAGAGAGTCATTCTAGTCGGGCCCTTTATTTCCTAAGCCCCTCCGGTTTTAAACAGAAGATGCATTCATTGGCCAAAAATGTTCACTTCCTCCCCTGATTCAGGAGCGTGAAATGATTTTCTACCTGAGACAAAAACAGAAAGAGGAAAGTGCAGTGCACAGTGACCTCCTAAATGGATACATCTCCAGGTCAATTCAACAAAAGCACCAAAAATCAAGGTACTAAATAGGTTGGTAGCGGATTGGTGCGGATCACGGATAGAGGGCACTATTGTGGACGTTAAGTTCTAATAATGACATATGATAATTACATATAAATTTAAGCATATATATCATGAATAATGGGTATAAGAAGACATTTTAATTGTACTTAAAAAAGTGATGTCTCACAAAATTAAATTAATAAAAAAATATGGTGTTCCTTCCATGCATTTACATATAAGTCAACATATATCAGAGCTTATAAAAGAATATATTATGAGAGCCATAAATAGTTCATAAGACCATCATTCATCATTATTGTAAAAAGTAGCAATCTCATTAGTATTACATCAACTCTAAGAGACTATCTGTATCTTTCCTAAATGCTAGGAATAGAGATTTTGGTGAAAAAATATACTCCAACAGCTTTTCTAAATGGTTATCCAAATATAGTCGTCTTTTATTCTGGATTTTTCGCTAGCAAAAAATAGAAGACGAGAATAACTCTTTACAGTGCCACGTGGTCCTCTGTGACATTCCTCAGTGGTTCATACCACATCATAGATAGTGTAATTCCAACAGAGCTACCTTGCTTGGCCTGAGAAGAATGGAGAAGAAGGAAAAACAACTTATGCATTTATAGGGGTAGGGTATGTGTGAGTGTGCGTTCGTGTATGTGAGCGTCTACGTTTATAACTGGGTCACATAAAAAAAGTGTCTTTTTTACCTTGTAATTCTTTCTGTAGATGTTGACTGTCTTTGCATGAGCTAGTATCATGTTATGCGCTGCAATGTAGGGCTCGGTTGATGAATTCCCAGAATTGCATTTCCCATATGGCTTGGAACAGCGGTTGGGTGGAAATAGCCCGGCGGAGTATGCGAGCTTTACCATAATATTTGGCTCATTGAATGTAAGCCAATGCTTTACTCGGTCACCAAACATCTTGAAGCAAAGCTCAGCAAAGTAGGTGAAGTCCTCCCTGAACATAAATGCAGTAACAACTGTTAGAATAATCTACTGCTTCCTTGCGTGAACATACAGCAAGGAAAGACGGTGTCGAAAAGACCCCCTGCTGTGGTACTGTAGCCGCTGCAGAGGCAGGCGCCGAATGGCTCACCTACCGGACTGTAGCCACATGCAGGGACAGACGCAGAAGTCAGTCCTGCTGTGTTATCTAGTTACTGTTACAGCATGTGCGCTGTACTAGAACTAGATGGATAGAGTTGTATAAATAGACTACCACGGTAACTCAGTAAAGAGAGTTCAGATTTGCCATCTCCCATACAGAGCTTCGGCCGACGCTGGTGTCTTGTACTGTGTGTGTATGCGCTCCGTTCTCCTTCTTCTTCAACCTCTATTTATAGTGTGTGGGGACAAACAACGCTTGTTCGTGATCGGCTTAGCTAGTGGGTGCTCGGTAACACTAGCGGGTGTTCGATAAGATTGGTGAGTGATTCACTCACCTGAGCCGATGATCCTGTGGGCTAACAACAACCACATATAAGTTTGCTGCATCTTCGTAGATAAAGCTATAATATGGTCTTACTGAATCTCTGGGCTCAACCACGAGCCATATCTTTCTTGGAGTTCCTCGGGTACGTCATAGTGGTTGATCGTCACAAATGGTTGTATCCCTGCTCCAAGCGTATCAAATGCTAGGCCCAGATAAAACAGACTGAATAGAAAGGCTGTTTTGCAGGGTGGTGGCATTTGTGGAGGGCGGTAGCTGGCAACATAATAACATAACAAAGAATGCATACCTTTGCCTAGAAGGCCGTTGATGAGGCTGTTGTAGAATTTAACGCTTGCCGGATTGACACCTCCGGAGCGACCCTCTGACCAGGGATATCTGAAAGGTATAAGCATATAGTTTAAGTTAAACACTGGTACTAAGGAAGGATTCTGTACGTGTTGTCGAGCTGGGAGCTGGGTCAAAAGACACTGACAGTTGGTGTAACTCATGAGATTCTGAGAATGAGCTCACTTGGAAGTATTCCCGACCAGGACAATGAGAATCTGTAGGAGTCGAGGCCGATCGAATGCATCATTTCTATGTCCTCCTGCTAGTGCTGACTTTGAGTGAGATTTTACAATTTGGAGGGAACTGCCGATCCCCTCATCTTACTGATTTATGCAGGGTTAAAAAAGATCCATGAGCACTTAATAAAATATCTTTATGTTTCTGATGATGCTTACCTTGTATCGATGATAATGGTCAGCGGCCACGTCGCCATTGCTTCCATCCTCAATGTTTCCTGATTTTTGGTTAATAGCCAAGACTAAGACAGGCAACAAAATCAAGCACGTCTGTGATTTTCAAAGGGCACATGCTTATAGCGGGGACAGCCACCTCCTGAATCGAGTCTACCAGCAGTGATTTTGGTTGGGTAGGTTTCAGGATTTCAGCACAAAATGGTCCTAGCTGGGTGGGCTCCCGTAGAGCCATCTGGGACAGGATTCACTATCACCGTGGATCCTCTGTGAGCGAGTGGAGCCATCTGGGACAGCTTCTCCCAAAAATGTGGCCTAAGTTTTTTTTTTTTTGAGAAATAAAAATGTGGCCTAAGTGGAGCCACGTTCTCAGCACCCGCCCCATCTCAGCCCAAGATGACTTCGTCTTCATCTTCCTCGTTTGCAGCCGGCCCTGCACGGGGCGACGCCCGGCCGGAGGTGGCGAATGACCGAGTGTGGTGGCCGGCACGGGGCTGTGACGAAACGCATAGGCGGCGTCCGTGACGCGTGGCAAGTGGGTGGTCGGCATGGGTTATGACTACGCACGTGTTGAGCGGGGTGTCAAGCGTGGGGCCGCGGTTGTGCAGGTGAGCGACGACTGCTGTGCGGCAGCTGTGGCCAGCGCAACTGCACATGCGGGCGTTGCAGATGAGAGTTCTATGGTGTGCTGGGCTGCTGGCGCGGGCCTAGTGCACGCTGCGGTGTTGACCGTGAGTCTGCCGTGTGCTGCCTTGCCGGAGGCGGTGCTTGCATATTGCAAACCAGCAACCGGTGGTGTAGGGAGCGGCTGCAGCACATTGCGACCGCCCCTTGGTGACCTCGTCGTGCAGTCCTCGCTCGCGTAGCTCGAGGGATAGGGAACAGGCAGCCCAGGGAGCGACGACAACGACGGCGACATCGCGATCCGACGCGCGGTGTCGTGGCGTCGGGGCCTGTGTCACCCGTCCCTGTAGTAACCTGTGCTGTGGTACCAATTTCATTCTTGTGGTTCCAAATCTAGCGAACGATAAGCTACTCCCGCAACTTTCCTTTTCTAAAAACAATTATTTCAGTAACTTTTTTTTCGAAAGTTACTAAGTTATATACATAACTTTTATGTATAATATTTATTTGGTTTAACTTATTAGCATAACTTATATTCATAACTTTGTTACGCTGGCGATCAGCGTTCCTGGTTTTGTGCTCACAGCGCAGGACACTGGTTTCTACATCGATAGCGATGCTGTAGTGACTAACCATGAAGAGCTCTCTCCCTAAGCCTAGAGGAAAAGGTGGGCAGGTGCTGGTAGAGCCTTTGGAGTATGGCTCGGGGCTTTCCTCCATGATTGTATGGAGCGTGTCATCCGGAAGATCTGTTCGGATTTGCACCATGTTTACCATCGTTGACATGGCTGCGCTCGGCGTGGTCGGTGAAAAGATGGTGCCCGGCGTCCTGACAGATCGGACCCGTACCCACCGGCCCGAAAGAATAGGGCTTCGGCATGCTCTCCGTTGAGACGGAGAGTGGTCGGAGTTGAACGGTACGCCCTTCCGGAGTTGCCATGATCACCACATCAGAATCTGACCGCCTTGAACGATGTGGTCAAGCAGGTTGCTCGGTTGCAGCGACTTGGTGATCTTGGAGTACGGGAAATTCGTCGCTCACTCTATATTGATCTAAGACCGAATCCACGAGGATCTGACATTCCGCTAAGCGGTCTGTGACCTGATCGATGGATGCGATCAGATCATCATTGTTGATTGATCTCCTCACCCTGCGGCGAGGCGTCGGGATCGGAGATGTCGTTGTAGATGTTGGCACGATTGGCGCGGGGTGATTCTGCACCGCCTCCATGATTTCCTCGATACTGTTGGCGCCGATGACCTAGGTCAAATATCCGACCGTGAAGGCCTGTCCTGGCTCAGGAAGGATCATGGAGCTCGGGAAGCGGACCATCTGGCTCGCCATGGAGTCAGCACACCCCCCCCTACCTGGCGCGCCACTGTCGATGAAATATGGTCGGCAGTCTACCAAGGAGTATGCCCAAGGTAGTAGATGAATCGGTGGAGGTGCGCGTAATAGGAATCGGATGGTGACACAAGCGCAGAGACAACGATTTAAAGAGGTTCAGGCCATCTGATCGACGTAATACCCTACGTCTTGTGTCTTTGGTGTATTGTATTGAATATGACATGCCTTTAAGGGGGGTCCCTACCCACCTTATATAGTCTGGAGGGTAGGGTTATAGGTCGGTTTAGGTCTAGATCTATTTGGCTATATGGTAAGTATTTACAAGGAATACGATATCTATCATATTCGAACAGATCTTCCTTCATCGCCAAGATGTCTTCTGATTGCCTTGCGGTGCACGCCGACTAGAGCCGAGCACTATAGGCCTTTATCTTATGGGTTGGACCTCCCCTGGTGGTGCGGCCCATGTCCATTGCCGGGGGTGCCTGGGGTTATACCCCGCACACAGTGGTAAGTACCTTCATTTGCTTTCCTTGAAATCTGCTGAAGCCATTGACATAAAAGAAGAAAAAGTAGGAGGAGCCTAAAGTGGCACCATCATTTTGAAGTTGTAATATTACAACAGTTAATATGTTACCTATGCATTGTGCTTATGAATCTCTGTCGGCAGTAGGCTGAGGAAGACCTATGCATTACTTGTACTGAAATAATCTCTTGGTTCTGCAATTTAAGTCCTCTTTCTAATGTTTACCCCTTGGTATTCGCAGGAAACTATGGAAACTATACGAGCAGAACCTGTTGTTGATGTTGTTTTCAATGTCCTCTCCCAGGCCAGCTACAACACCTTTTCTTTGAAGAATGCTGGTATCAGGACAACCTGCTCCAGACTTCGGGAACGTCTTGCTGTTGATCAGGAAAGTTCAGCTGTCCTCACCGAACAAGTGGATCAACTGAAGAGAAAGACAGAAAACACTGATAGAGAGTTTGAAAAGTTCAAAAACAGCAACGGGAGGAGTACAATAAGATGCGTGAGCATATCATGCTCTTAAGCGCTAGTAACTCTCAGTCTTGTTGATGCAGTGAACATGTGGTTTGTTTGTTGTTTTGACGTGAAATTTTGGTGGCTTGATATGTGAACTCTGTCAGTGGTTTATTTTGATTCAGGTTCAATATAATTATGCATGTAGTCATTTTGTGCAGCAGTGTAGATCTGAAATCATTTTTCTCTGATGTAATGATTGGTGTGCCCGTGGTAGTTCGGCACCGGCACGTTGTTAAATAAGAATTTGACACATGGACGAACCAGTGAATGACATGTGTAACAGCCACGACACGGCACGTGGGCCAATACAAACAAAATATGTGGTACAAATCCATCCTACCACGTGGTTGAATCAGAAAAAGAAACGTGGGTAGCTCAGGGCACAATACGTGGCCCAATAAAATACTGACACACGGACATACAGCATCAAGACACGTGGTCGAGTAAAAGAAAGACACGCGGGATATTATGGTCACACCACGTGGACCAATAAAAATACGACACTTGGTCCAATGAAGAAGTGACACGTGACCCAACCGTAACACGACATGTGTGCCAATAGAAACTGACATGTGGAACAACAGGGTCCCGACACGTGGTCCAGTAAGAACCTGAAACATGCAAGAACCAGAGATTGACACATTATGCAATAAGAAGGTGACACGTACCCGAACCATCTCTAATGCAACCGGCTATAGCATGTATACGTGGAAAGCATCTCTAATGGAAGCACCCACTAGCGTGGCTGCCCCTGGCACGCATGCCAAAGCAGTTCTATGACGATCAGTTTTCGTCATAGATCTATCCAATTCTATGACGATTTTCTAGAATCATCGTAGAATTGCAAGAATGACGCGACTTCTATGACGAACCGTTTTTTGTCATAAATTCGTCATACAACTGAAATTATGACGAATTTGGCTCCTTTAGTAACGAAACATGATCGTCATAGAAGTGGATATTCCTAGTAGTATGTCAAGAATACTGGACGCTGTATTTCGATGGGTCGCCCATGGCCACGGGCGTGGGGGCCAGAGAGCGCGTGGAGTTCTCCGACGGGAGAGCACATGGAGTACGCCATCCGATTCCACTTCCAGGCAACCAACAACGTCGTGGAATATGAAGCCCTCATCCATGGCCTTATAATTGCCTCCGAGCTGGGCACCCATCGCCTCTTCATCAGGGGGGACTCGGAGCTGGTCGTCAGCCAGGTCATGAAAGAAGCGTCATGTCACGATAGCAAGATGGTGGCTTACTGTAACGAAGTCCGAAAACTCGAACAAAGATTCGACCGGCTGGAACTCCACCACATCCTTAGGCGAGACAACCTAGCCCCTAATTCCCTGGCTAAGATCGCGTCGAGTCGGGGACCAGCCCCGCCAGGAGTGTTCATCAACGATGCGCACGAACCGTCGGTGCGAGCCATTTGGTCGCACGACCAAACGATGGGCATGGCTGGGAAGGCGGAACCTGGCCTGCCGGTCGAACACCACCACTACCCTGAGGCCGCGAGACCTCCCGGCCTGATGGCGATCGACCAGGCGGTGATGGACGCCAGGTCAGACTGGACCGCACCTTTCATAGAATATCTAGCGTGAGGGAACTTACCAGATGACCTAACGGAGGCACGGCGCCTAGCAAGGCGCTACAAATTCTACATGATCATAGGAAACATCCTCTACAAGTGCAACACCTCAGGGATTCTACAGAGATGCATTTCTCAAGAAGAAGGGCGACGACTTCTGCAGGAAGCCCACGCAGGAATCTGTGGACATCATGCAGCGCCCAGAACGCTGGTTGGGAAAGTCTTTCGACAAGGTTTCTACTGGCCCACAGCGGTTGCGGAAGCCCAACAAATCGTACGAAAGCTATGAAGGATGCTAGCTTTACGCACGGCAAACACACTTACCTGTGCAAGAGCTACAAACCATCATGTTAACGTGGCCCTTCACGACCTGGGGGTTCAACCTGCTCGAGCCATTCAGGAAAGCACCCAGGGGTTACACCCATCTTCTAGTGATAATCGACAAGTTCACCAAGTGGATCGAAGCTAAACCCATAAGAAGAGTAAGATTCAAAGATGTGGTGGAATTCTTCCTCGACATCCCGACTGTTGACACCAGATTTTGGCCGACCAGGAAATATCATTAGCAAGGAAAGCCAAAGGATCAAGGAGGATATATGCGTCATGACATATACTCTTGCACGGATGATTATTATATTCGGCCATATACGTTTACAAGTTTGGGAATGGTGTGATGCGTTGGAAAAGAAAGATGACAGAGAAATTCATTCTCCAACGAAATGAAGACCATGGCCAAAATATTTTATTATCCATGCGTGGCGTAATCAGGGCCAGCCTAGGAAGGGGTCCAACGTATTTGAAAAAGGAACATGTCTCCAAACTCCAGGTGTAGCACGTTATTTGCTTGAATCTTGATGGTGTACAGGCATGAAGAATAGGAAGCTAGCCGGGATCGAGAATCGGCTCGTACGTACGTGAAGGAAAAAGGAAGCCAGCCAAACTCCACATATATCATGAAAATTTTCTTTAATATATTTGGAGATGTATTTGGAAAAGCTCGACGTTCTTCACCAGCCAAGAAACATTGTTTAATATATCAAGGAAAAGCAGATTTCCAGAAACTCCTCACGTGAAGGCAAGGGAAAGGCAGGAAAACCAAAAGATTGTTTGACCTGAATCATCTCCGTTGCTGAGTAAGAAAAGATCCGATAATCTAGAGCTGAAGCGAGGCAAATTCTCCTTCGACGGTTGGATGTTGGCGACTGGTATGGAAATCAAATATCAAGTTCAGCATGCCTCACGTAGGTACCATATTTTGGTGTCATCAATTTAATATGCCGATTGACCACCAGGCGTACGGCGTACACGGTTGGCTTTTGGAGCAAACGTGTTCAGGACGTGTTAAGCCTAGTTAGATTAGATTTGATTCAGCTATCTACGGAAGGTGATAAATATTGTTGGAAGATGACGAACTCTACGATATATATATCAAGGAAGAATACGTCAGCCAAGAAGCTTTATTAGCCAGGATTCTAAAAAGGAAATTAGAGTCCATGTATTTTAGTATTTATTTTCGATTGTCAGGCAAGTAACGTACAGGGCTTGTTAGGAGTTGTTAGCCCAGGGTATAAATATAAACCCCCGGTCATTGTATCAAAGACATCTCACGTAAAACAAATCCAGTACCTTTACTTTTCGGCTCCGGCCACCCCTTAGGAGTAGGAGTAGAGTACATTTCGGCGAGTTCTTCGGGCAAGCAGGGTTGCATCGGACGACCTGACCTCCAGCTTGTTTGTGAGTATCCGTCATGATTTATATTGTTACTTGCAAGCCTGCAACAGACGACTGATCTCTTGCGAGTCGCGGTATAAGTTAGTTATCGATCTATATTGTTATTTGTAAGGCTGCAACAGACGACTGATCTCTTACAAATCACGGTATAGATTAGTTATCGATTCGTATCAACTTTTATAAGGTTGTAACAGACGACTGATCTCTTGTAAACGTTGGTACTAATCAAAGTTATCGATATTGTGTTAGACAGTTCACTGTTTAATACAATATCACCAATTGCACGATCTAGATTGAGATTCGTTCGTCCTATCTGTTTTGATCTATCATCTGCTGATTACTATCATGGTTGAATTCAATTCCTGACGTTAGATCCTGTTTAAATGACCAATCTATCTCGGTCCTGATTATACATGGCGGGTGTTTGAAGTCATGTTCTATTAGGAGATAGATCCATTGATTGCCAGTATCCGGTATGACTCTGCTATCAATGCTGCATCAGACGACTCAATCTGTTGATAGCATGTCAGATCAGACATTGGCGGTTAGTAGATCTATCTGTTAAGAAGAGTATGGTGTCAATCACCCGCTATGTCTGCAGCGGCTAATTAGCCGATGGCCTGAGCTCCAATGCGTACGACATGCTTTCATGAATTCGTTGCGACATAAGTAGATCTATCGATTGCTAGCCTCTGATCTAGGGTCCCACCGTCAATGCTGCATCAGACGACTCGACTTGTTGGTAGTACAATAGATTGAGTCTAGTTGTTTGTAGGTTTACTTGTATCCAATGGATGAGCGATCGTATGCCGTACGACACGATCACTGGAATCGGTTATTTTAACCGATAGCCTGCTTTGTTGAGGATGTACTAGCTGTTTATAAGTTTTTACTTATTTTTGTCCTAGTTAAAAGCTAGTATGTCTTTCACATGTGTGTTTACATGTTTACCCTTACATCTTTCGCATGTTTTCATGATCATCGGCTAAGTTAGATCCATGTAACTAAGTAAATAATAATTGCCGATATGCCTGTTTTGTTTACATTACATCATGAACATGCTGGATATCGACTCTCTAGTCGATAGCCTTATTGTGCTGGCCACTTGGCCGTATATTTGGAACTGTATGGACAAACACCGGCATGTTCCACCTTAAATTACTGATCACTTTCTCTCCTTGTCAATTGCAGGGTCAAATTGACTGACACGCCCTCGGTCACGACCATCTGGTCCAGCGCCTCACCCCTTAAGTCCGGAGAGAGCTCGAGATCTGCTCCACGCGGTTTCTCTCAGCTTGCTTACGTGTCAGTGGCTCCCCGTCGCTCATTTTTGCCGTCGACACAGATTGGCACGCCCAGTGGGACCTCAATCGTTTGATCAAGAAGTCAACGACAATCGTCGACAAGGATAATCAGATGATCCTCCAGGTCAACCTTGAAGACCTGCCTGATGACCAGAAGGTGCTCATTGAGCAGGCGGCGAAGGAGTTCCATGAGAAGTGTCTGCTGTCTTACAGGAAGACGTGCGATTGAGTCATCCAGAAAATTGCCCTGCCAAGCGTCCTCCTGCATGGACAAAGTGATGATGTTGAAGCAAGGACTACTGCTCATTTAGTACACAAGACTGTTCATGAAGCCTTTACAAACCATAATAAGGTGTTGGCCAACACGATTGGCAATGTTTTGAAAGAAATTTTCTTTGGAGCGTCAGTTGATCAAGTAGAGCCAGCATACTCCAATGGTTTTAATCCTTCGGCTATGGGAAACAACATACCTAGTTCTAGTCAGCAGCCGAATGGTGGGCAGTTCCAACAGCCACAAATACAGCAGCTTACAGGAGGACAGGCTCAAGATCAAACCCTGCAAGCAGTAGGGGAGATGGTCAAGCCCTGCCAACCGCAGGGGGGCAAGATCAAGCCATACCAATGGCAGGGGGGCTACCTCAGATGACAGGGGGGCAACCACTAGCACAACAATCACAAGTGCCCCTGTCACGCAAACAGTTCAGCAGCCTACTAGACAAAACCAAGATTATTCAGTCTAGCAGCCAACCTCTCCAGCTACTCAGCAGGTTGCGCAACAGCTGGCTCAAGGAAGATTCAGTACTTCCTATTAAACGCCACAGTCAGCCCAAAAAATTGCTCCACCAGTGCAGAAGATCATTAGGGATGTTGATCCAAATTATTTCAGTAGTCGGTTGCAAGGATACACGACTCAAAATGCTCAAATCGACTAGCCAGATGGATATCATCTGGTTTTGGATGACCAACACATATCAGGGTATCGAGAAGATTTTTGTACGTAATTCATGGATGGAAGTTCGAGCAGTATTTATGGTAAGAAGACAGGATCGTGCATATGAACAGAATTTCCATCGTATTCTTGCTGGTCCCTGACAAACAGGATTATTTACTTGACTTGGTCACGGAGATGCAATGTTTGAGAAAGAGGAAAAGTTTAATTATTTAATTGGCTCGGCCGAGGAAAAAAGGAAGTTGTCTTCGTACTGATTCAGAAAAATCTTGTGCGCTTTAGCATGGCCGAGCAAATAAGGATTAGCAATAGTATATTCGGACTTGTCGGCAAAAGAATCTCCATGGGCCCTAATCTTCCTGTTGCTGTTCTCACTGAGCTGATTTCTCAAGGCCCTATCAAGGAACCAGGAAACAGCTACCTTACCAGAATTAAGTGTTTGAACCGATGACGCCGAACGGAAGCCAATGGGCAATGACTGCTCAAAAGGCGATGTAGTCTAAGCAATTGTCATTATAGATTGATCAATGGGACAGAAGCTGTGGTCTGAGTCTGGAGCTAATTGGTCGAGAACGCAAGCTGGATGAATTCATCGGCTACTTGAAGGTCAAATTATAACCAGACAAAATAAGAGCCGATGCATTTCATATTCGTCATCTGACTGGAGGTGTCAAACTTTATTCGCTTGCCTCATCACTCTCTGCCTGGATGAAGACTACTTGTTGGCCGACCTACTGGTATTGGTGTCACGATGATCGTCAACAAATAGAGAGTAGAATCGGCCACTAATTTTGAAATTCAAGGCCTTACATACATGGTGCAAGAAGTTTGGGCATGTAATAACCGATTTTAGGAAGCACGTAAAATATCAGAGGAGGATGCCGATGGCCATACTCATTGCATCCAGGAAGCTGAAGGGATATCGGCACTTAAATTAAAAACAAGGATATTTGGCCTGATGGAGTTATTTTATTAGAAGCAGTCGATAGAGGTTGTTTCCATCGGATTTCTTTTTCTGTTTGGATAGCTGATGAATAATTTCCATGGAGGCTTCATCAGTAATTTCATATTCATCAGCTGCACGGATCATTCAGGAGGAGTCGATGGTGGATTGCTACTCCATTGTTTGAGCATTGGATTATTACTTAAGTTCGTCCGTGCTGTTGTGCAGAATGCAGAAGATGCCACAATTGCTGAGCACGAGATAGGTCCTGATCTGGGAACAGCTGATGCAACACGTACACCTGGTGACCGGTCAGGCATAGCAGGACTAAGCACATCACCTGGAGCGACCACATGCTCATCACCTATGGCGCATGCACGGGCTTCGGCCGGAGTACATCACAACACAAGATCCACGTCACTCGTATCGCCAGGACGTGGCGCGTGCGCTAACGATGGACAGGCACACCACCCGGTAACATCGACTACATCCCTGACAGGTGTGCCAGAACATACGGCAGCGATACAGACGTTTAGAAAGCAGTGGTAAACCTGAAGAAAATAAGCGTTGGACTCTTTCATCGGCTCTTGGTTTTTCTCTCAACACATGGGGCATAGCCGATCAATGAGCAGAAAAGGAGCTGACCATGTTTTGGGTTCTCAAATATTTACCATCTGCTCTGCCTACGGACAACTTTGGGTTAGCTTTTTCTCCTGATGGTACACGTGTATCGAGTGCTGTCATGCCACCACCGACAGCAACACCTTCGACAGCGTATTCGGCGACACATGTTGCACCACGTCTCCAGTTTCTTTCTGATGATTTTGAGATTTGGTCACTGACTCATCAGAAGTAGCAGCCAGCTGATCAAGCAAGGAAGTATTAGCCGTATGCATTTTTGGATTTACTCCGTGCTTCATGAGAGGGATTTTTCACCAATTAATTATTCGGCTGGAAGCTTCTTGTTTTCCTGAACTGCTTGGAAATCAAAGGAGTACGTGGTCAATTTGCCTTGGTTAGTGCTTGACAATCAATCAAAGCAGAGATCTGCTTCATGTTGGTCATGGCAAGACAATTCTCTGGAAGCCGGAATTGATCAGAGTTCTTCCATCGGCTATCTCTATCGGCTACTCCGCCATCGGCTCTAAGACCATATATACAGAGATCAGCCGGGAAAGTTGAGGAAGCGTTGATGAAGGTTAGCAGCAGGAGATGGCCAATGGAATTAATGATGAACCAATGGAATCGATGAAGAGTCGATTCAAACCCTAAGTTCGTTCAGTAGGCACTTGTTTCAGCGTCGTTAGATTGGTTCATCTGTATATCCAGGCCGTCATCAGCAATATTACCACATCGCCCCTCACAGAAGCAAGCCAAGCCGACGATATTGCGCCTCATCAGCTTGGGGGGCATATTTAATAGCATTAGTATGGTGGCCAGAATATTTTATTGTCTGACTCTAGGCTGATGAGTATTTGCACATTGGTTTGGCATCGGCTAGTCACACGTAGATAGCAAATAGCCGATAGCAAGGAAGAACTAAGAAGCCAATATTCGTGCTTATTACCTCCAGCTCCAGATATAGCCGATTATAATTATAGCCCGAGTAAACAAAGGTATCGGCTCCTAGTATTCGAAAAGTGCTCAGAATGTACTCAAACGGCATTGATATGGTGACTAGGAGCCAAGGTATCAAGCTGATAGCCGATGGGGCCTTTTATGTGATTATGTCTCATCGGATGATAGAAAAAGTTTGTCAGCCTTCAGGATGAAATAATTTGAAGCTAGCAACGACCAAACTGGAAGGAAAGAATCCGGCTCGATGAATACTGTATAAAGGAAACAAACAAAAGTTGAAACCTGTATGTGTACCTCTTGTCGGCGTCATAGTCATCAAACATCCGATCGCCTGATTCTGACTGTTCCGATGCCGCTGGCAAGATGGAGAATAAGATTTCTAGAATCGGCTATGCGCTTGTGCTGATGTGGATTGTGGGGCCATCATCATGGTTCTAAGTCTCAAGCCAGGACGACCGAGGGATGCTGCCGGCCGTGTGTGCATGCACGTTGCCAATACCAAGAAAACATGGAGCTAGAGCCGAGAACATTCTCGATCAGGTGGCCTTTATATGAGACTGGAGTCAATAATTATGAGATTTGAAAGCAAGCCGATCCTGTATATGCAAGAAGATGGTTTTGATCACATGATCGGCTCTGCACTGTCCAAGTTCTCATCGGCTCATGAGAAGATGCATCCGCCATGTTAGTATAGTTGATGAGGGCATCTGTCCTTATGCCGTTTCGAGTATGCTCCTGGGGAATGTCAACATGAACAGTTGTGTTGGCATCTTCCCCTCTAGTCATCATTTACGGTTTGGTTTCTTGGAGATCATCATCCTCCTCCTCGTTAGCCGATGGATATATATCACGGTCAACACGGGACAGATAAAGTCGTACTTCGATGGGGCTTCAATTAAGCTGATGATATGATGTCTATACGTGTTTGCATCCACCGGCCGTAAGTCAAGAAGGATTAAGAACATTATTTTCAGCAACACTGCAGTAGCATACAGGGATTCCAGATGCAGCAGCTGATAAGCGCCCTGGTGAAAGCATCATTATTGGATCCCGAGCAGAGGCACTTATCAACTCAGAGTAGAAGGACGTACATGCAGATGTGAGGTACATACTCTTCCATGCTTGGCTTACATATTCTTTATTTCTTGTTTTTCTTATCACTTATGAACAATTTATCATAAAGAAAGCATGCCATCTAAGTAGTTGATGAATGAGATATGGTTTGATCAAATGAACCTTGCTTCTTTTAGCAAAGTACTTGAGAAATTTTTTTACAAAAAATTCAAAATCAATAGTTTGTCTCCTCGATGATGTTGAATTTCCTTCCAAGGCCATATGTTATCATTAAAAACCTTTCACATAAGCTACTTGTTTTGTGTTAAGTTTTGTCAAATCTTGTTGGCCCTTGTTAGAGATTTATCATACTTCCAAGATCAAGATCACGTACACGCCACATATATGTGCTACTTCTACACTGGAAATACGCAAAAGCATGCTTTTTGTTCACCCCAAAACGTTCTGCTCCTACACTGGGAGAAGGCAAAAAATATGTTTGTTAGGTTTTATCAGAATAAATGCTCCAAGTTCTTGATAATATTTCTCTCAAAAGTTTGTTGTAAAAAGAGACATGGGTTATGCAAAAATATATAAAAAAGGGACACAAAAAAGGTCCAAAGTAAAAAAAGGGGAAAAGAAAAAGAAGAGATGAAAATAAAGATAGCCCATGTTCTTGCAAAAATATTCACAAAAGAGAAATATGTTTCCTAGAGCATAGTAGAATTAGGTTAGCCACCAAATATTCCACACACGTGTACATCTTGATCTAAGAGTATGACACTTCTCTCATTGAATCCGAAATTTGACTTTACAATATATGTGAGGTAAGTACACTACATGTTTTATCCCTACCTAAACTCCACATAAACTTTTTATAAGTAGGCTAAAGAGAGGCAAAATGATGCTTTGGTGAGGAATTATACACATTGAGCAATCTGAGAGAATCATTTGAGGAGCAATGCTATGTTTTAATTTGAAAATCTTTCAAAAACTCAAGTTCTCTGAGCAGGAGAAGCAAGGATAGCAGGATTCTAAATCCGTTCCGTTCCTCAACCACCCAAAATGACGTGATAGACACTTCAAAGTTCACATGTGTAGGCGAGGCTTGGGATAAATATATTATTGCTGCCAGCAAGTTCATCGGCTCCATGAAAATCAAAACAGAAGAAGACCATCGGCTAGAAGATATTGGGTTATATTTTTTTTCTAAACATTGGTATGGTGGCCGAAGGTATAAAGCTAATAGCTGATGGGGCCTTCAGTACGTATATGAAGATGTTTAGCGGTGTGCAATCGGGATCATGAAGTTCAGCTGCTATGCATACCAAAAGGGACGTGACCCATTGGATGCTTCTTCGTTTCCGTCAATCCTGACATGGAGCCGATGCGGACTTCAATATTGCAAGATATCATCGGCTCACGAAAGAAGATTATTGGATCAAAATAGTTTGAAGCATGAAAATTCATACTCTGAACTAGGGAGGACATGTGTTGACACCAGAATTTAGCCGACCAGGAAATATCATTAGCAAGGAAAGTCAGAGGATCAAGGAGGATATATGCGTCATGACATATACTATTGCACGGCTGATTATTATATTCGGCCATATATGGTTACAAGTTCGGGAATGGTGTGATGCGTTGGAAAAGAATGATGACAGAGAAATTCATTCTCCAACGAAATTAAGACCATGGCCAAAATATTTTATTATCCATGCGTGGCGTAATCAGGGCCAGCCTGGGAAGGAGTCCAACGTATTTGAAAAAGGAACAAGTCTCCAAACTCCAGGCGTACCACGTTATTTGCTTGAATCTTGATGGTGTACCTGCATGAAGAAAAGGAAGCTAGCCGGGATCGAGAATCGGCTCGTACGTACGTGAAGGAAAAAGGAAGCCAGCCAAACTCCACATATATCACAAAAATATTCTTTAATATATTTGGAGATGTATTTGGAAAAGCTTACCTATAGAAGCTCCTCACCGGCCAAAAAACATTATTTAATATATCTAACAGAAGCAGATTTCCAGAAACTCCTCACGTTAAGGCAAGGGAAAGGCAAGAAAACCAAAAGATTGTTTGACCGGAATCATCTCTGTTGCCGAGTAAGAAAAGATCCGATAATCTAGGGTTGAAGCGAGGCAAATTCTTCCTTGGCGGTTGGATTTTGGTGCCTGGTATAGAAATCAAAGTTCAAGTTCAACATGCCTCACGTAGGTACCATATTTTGGAGTCATCAATTTAATATGCCAATTGACCACCTGGCGTACGTCGTACATGGTTGGCTTTTGGAGCAAACGTGTTCAGGACGTGTTAAGCCGAGTTAGATTGGATTTGATTCGGCTATCTACGGAAGGTGATAAATATTGTTGGAAGATGGCGAACTCTACGATATATATATCAAGGAAGAATACATCTGCCAAGAAGCTTTATTAGCAAGGATTTAAAAAAGGAAAATTAGAGTCCAGTTATTTTAGTATTTCTTTTCGATTGTTAGGCAAGTTACGTACATGGCTTGTTAGGAGTTGTTGCCCAGGGTATAAATATAAACCCCCGGCCATTGTATCAAAGACACCTCACATCGATCAAACAAATCCAGTACCTTTACTTTTTTTTTTTGGCTCCGGCCACCCCTTAAGAGTAGGAGTAGAGTATATTTCGACGAGTTCTTTGGGCAAGCAGGGTTGCATCGGATGTCCTGACCTCCGGCTTGTTTGTGAGTATCCGTCACGACTTATATTGTTACTTGCAAGGCTGCAACAGACGACTAATCTCTTACGAGTTGCGGTATAAGTTGGTTATCGATCTATATTGTTATTTGTAAGGCTGCAACAGACGACTGATCTCTTACAAATCACAGTATAGATTAGTTATCGATTTGTATCAACTTTTACAAAGCCGCAACAGACGTCTGATCTCTTGTAAACGTTGGTACTAATCAAAGTTATCGATATTGTGTAAGACAGTTCGCTGTTTAATACAATATCACCAATTGCACGATCTAGATTGAGATTCGTTGGTCCTATCTATTTTGATATATCGTCTGCTGATTACTATCACGGTTGAATTCAATTCCTGACGTTAGATCCTGTTTCAATGACCAATCTATCTCAGTCCTTATCGTACATGGCGGGTGTTTGAAGTCATGTTCCATTAGGAGATAGATCCATTGCTCGCTAGTATCCAGTATGACTCCGCTATCAATGCTGCATCAGACGAATCGATCTGTTGATAGCGTGTCAGATCGGACATTGGCGATTAGTAGATCTATCTATTAAGAAGAGCATGGTGTCAATCACCCGCTATGTCTCCTTCGGCCAATTAGCCGATGGCCTAAGCTCTAACGCGTATGACATGTTTTCATGATTTCGTTGCGACATAAGTAGATCTATTGATTGCTAGCCTCTGATCTAGGGTCCCACCGTCAATGCTGCATCAAACGATTCGACCTGTTGGCGGTACAATAGATTGAGTCTAGTCGTTTGTAGGTTTACTTGTTTCCAACGGATGAGCGATCGTATGCCATACGACATGATCACTGGAATCGGTTATTTTAGCCGATAGCCTGCTTTGTTGAGGATGTACTAGCTGTTTATATGCTTTTACTTGTTTTTGTCCTAGTTAAAAGCTAGTATGTCTTTCACATGTATGCTTACATGTTTACCCTTACATCTTTCGCATGTTTTCATGATCATCGGCTAAGTTAGATCCATGTAACTAAGTAAATAATAATTATCGATATGCCTATTTTGTTTACATTACATCATGAACATGCTGGATATCGACTCTCTAGTTGATAACCTTATTGTGCTGGCCACTTGGTCGTATATTTGGAACTGTCTAAACAAACACCGGCATGTTCCACCTTAAATTACTGATCACTTTCTCTCCTTGTCAATTGTAGGGTCAGATTGACTGGCACGCCCTCGGTCACGACCATCCGGTCCAACGCCTCACCCCTTAAGTCCGGAGAGAGCTCGAGATTTGCTCCACGTGGTTTCTCTCAGCTTGCTTACGTGTCGGTGACTCCCCGTCGCTCATTTTTGCCATCGACACCGACGATGGCATGCTTTTCACCGGGAAGAAGTTCCTCCGATTTTGCGATGACTATGGCATTCGAGTCGACTAGGCCTCCGTCGCTCACCCGCGAACGAACGACCAAGTGGAGCGTGCGAACGCCATGATACTTCAGGCTCTCAAACCCGCATCTTCGACGGGCTCGATGAATTTGCGGGCGATGGGCGGGAAAGGTATCGGCCGTGCTTTGGGGCTTTAGGATGACTCCGAACCGATCCACTGGCTTTACACCATTCTTCATGGTGTATGGCGCCGAGGCCATCCTATCGACCGACCTCGACTACGGAGCACCGCGAGTCCTGGCGTACGACGAAGCCAAAGCAGAGAAAGACTAGCAAGACGCACTCAACCAACTGGACAAGGCCCGCGAGACTGCACTTCTCCGCTCCGCAAAGTACCAGCAAGCACTACGGAGGTATCACAATAAGAACGTACGAGAGCGAGCATTCCAAGTTGGTGACCTCGTCCTACGGCGAATCCAAACCACCAAGGACGTGCACAAGCTGACACCGCCCTAGGAAGGGCCCT
The DNA here is from genome assembly GCA_904845875.1 of Miscanthus lutarioriparius. Classification (NCBI taxonomy): domain Eukaryota; kingdom Viridiplantae; phylum Streptophyta; class Magnoliopsida; order Poales; family Poaceae; genus Miscanthus; species Miscanthus lutarioriparius. The sequence goes on along the minus strand of CAJGYO010000011.1, from coordinate 25,670,071 downwards.
ACATCATCGCCAAAGTCATCTGCCTGGGATCCTACCGACTCATGAATGACGCCGGCGAAGTCTACACCAATTCCTAGAATATTGAGCAGCTACGTAGATTCTACCCTTATCCCTCCTTCCCAATTCTATGTCAATCCTCCTATCCTCTCAAACTAACCCCGTTTGCTAAGGGGTAATAGACAGGAATAGCCCCAGTCAACAGGCAGAGCACACGTAAGACCTGAGACCTCTATCCTCACTTCTTTAATTTCTTGCACGACCTTCTCCTACATCATATGCAAGCGGTCGCCGTTAAGCCACGCAGCGACTAGGGAACTAGCGACCCCTCGAGTCCACGCGTAGAGCGACCCGCCACATCCACGACCCCGCGTCGTGCCTAGGAATACAACCTTTCGGTCGCCCCTTAGAAGGGCTCGAGACCAAAAAAAGGATAGGGGTAGGGAGGAGATGGGCCCCCGTGACTCTAATCGGTGGTGCGGAGCCACATGACAATCTCTCCCTGTATTCGAGTTGTCCGCATCGAAATCTCCTAGGTTGACCCCCTCTGGGGGGAGGCATCTTGCCCCCTAGCCGCTGCGGAGGTGGTCAGGGACCAACGGGATTGATGGCCGATGATCTATGCGATGTCTCACGTGAGGCATAGCTGAACTCCACGTCGATTGGGAGGATATCAGATCCTACTCGGATTACCCATCGACCCCGACGAGGTGCACCGCTCTGACTGCGTGGTTACGGTGGACATGCCTCTCCCCACGTGGGGCGAAACAAAAAAAACATAGGTCACAATGAACCCCGAGGTCGCCAGGAATCCCGAGACAAGTGGAGCTAAGTCCCTGTGACAAGCCCTTTCTCGGGATCCCAAATACACGACCTAAAACCGACGGACCCACGGGGGTCAGCAACCCCTCGCGGATAATCCCTCGGGTGCACGGGGCCAATAACGATGCCCTCCTCACGAAGCAGTGCCAAAAGCACGCACAAAAACAACCCCACCACGATCCTAGTGCACATGATCTGGGACCGTGCAAACCTAAGTGTCGACTTTTGGTCAGAGCAAAATGCCCCACGATCATGCCACCGCTCGGAAACGAGGTCATAACCCGTTTAGCAAATAGGGATACTCGGGCCAAATAGATCAGAGCGCTAATGAAGCCGAGGCTTTCAGGCCAAAGGCAACCTTTCCATCCCACGGGAAGGAAGGTCGGCTGCCCTCGTAGAGAAATCTAGCTTCGGAAACAAAGCCCCGCAACCGAGCCCAATGGCTCGAGGGCTCGGCACGACCTCGAGGTAGGAATGTAAAGTTCAAAAAACACATTCCATGGGTACAAGCATTCCAGGCGTGGGCAAACCGCAGAAACAAGAAAAGGAACAACCCAAACACCACCTCAAAGACGATGCCACTGGGGGTGCAAACTATGAACAGTGCTGGACAAGGTGGAAAAGAACACGTTGGGAGCCCCATCGCAACATCGTGGCCCCACGAAACCGAAGAACGCGGGGAGGAGAGAAGGGTAAAACGGCCTCTAGTGTGGAATGTCACGCCGCGACGTCACAGTGCCACATTGAGGCATAGTGACAAACGATGCCTCGGGTCCATCACTCTACGGCCAGGGAGCGACGAACGTTCTCTCTAGAGAACTGACTCGCTGCCTGCATACTTTGATGACCGGCGGTAGTGGGGCGAACCTTCCCCTGATCAACGGCTCTCATGGTTGCCTGCGCCACTCAGGCACAGGTAAAATCAAGTCCGCATGATCACGGAGCCGACCTCCATGGTGTCTCATCCTCCCCCGCTCGCAAGATCCCTTCTAGCACCAGCTATTGGAAGGGATGACTGTCTCTCTCTCTCATTCCCACACTCACCCAAACGGGAAGAAGGGGGCGATTTATAGTTACAGACGTAAATGGTACAAATGGGAAGAGGGCCGTCACTTATATCAGTTCAGAAATAGACTGAACAGCCCGAGACTCCCGCGCCACATATGTTGGTATAAATTAATGCACACAGAATAATCCGCAAGCGCACGGATATTATACTGATGTAGCACTTCACTAGGAGTACCCAGTTTTATATCGAACTCGAGGAAACGTGTGTGAGAATAACCAAATCTAACTTATCCCAACTTCACAATCAAGGCTAGATAATAGGAGCGTAGATGAGACTGCTAAGGTCTTCTACTTCTAACTTCGGTAAGCTTTGTCTTCTATTGTTCAATTCTGGAGATATTAGAAGAGAAAACACAGGCAGAGTATGTTTCCTATAGTAACAAGGTCCTGCTAGGCCTACTAATGGGAGGTGGACTACAAAGGATTCAACGAGGCTATAAGAATCACCCTCGCAAGCTACCATCGATCCGGAAAGTCAGATACATCCACGAGTAACAGAGTCTAAGCACCACGCTTACACTACGAATACTACTTTAATCTAGGAGCTATAAGGATTAAAGTAATCAAAAGAGAGTCATAAACCTGAAAAACAATATGAACAAGATGCTTACTTGAATTAGAAGTCGATTACCAGAGAAATCTCAGAAGCAAGCTCAAAGAGAACTTGATTCCGCCAGGGTACAAGCTGTAGAGTGGGCACCGATAGGCCAGGTCTCCTCCAAACTCTTCCCTCTCACTCTATCTCTCTATCTCTAATACAAGACTAGATCATATTGATGACTAATCTTCTCTTAATTGCTAGGTATGATCCTGGTGGAGATATGGATTAAGGTTTCTGGCCCTCAGGCTCTTAGGATCAAATGCCAATCTATATCTTGGATGGGGGGTGTAGGCAGATATATATACGCCAGAGCGTCAATCCTGAGCCATCGGATCAAACCGACTTCAATAAACGGCGAAGATGCAATCCTTAAGGCGGTGGAGAACCGACATATCAATGAGGGGCTACCTGGTGGACCCCACAGGCCGGCCGACCCCACTTGTCAGTGGCTCGGGCTTAGCTTCAGTGATTCGCCTTCTGGAGTCTTCTAGAGTCTTCCCACGCTGTTTACGCGGTGGAATTCCGTGATTTCCTTTGACGAATAGGTCCTCCTTGGCGGTTTTCTGATTAAATCCTACTAAAAACACAGATTCACCAAAACTCGTGGAGTTTGTTAATTAAAACCCCTAGAGTCTATGTTGGTGATCCATTTTAGTCATTTATGGAAGGTATATTGACGGTTTGCGATGAATGTTAACTACCATCAACAACGTAGGAAACCACGGGAGGTCACGGCCAACGTCGGACGCCCGCATGAGGCCAGCACAGTGTCGATGAGACCGCGTGGCCTAGCCTAGGTCACAAGCCCCAATGCACGGGGCACAGACACAGCAAAGTGCCATAGCCACCTACCGCAGTAAATGTGACAGCCGCAAGGGGTCGAGCGACAAAGCTCGACAAAGCTGAACGACCACAAGCCCAAGCTCTAACGCACTCACGCACCAGCGCTTTCATGATCACTTCATGATGGCAAAAACGCTCGGGGGCTACTATCGGGGTTGTAACCCTAGGGTGTCTCAAGGCATCGATTAGTTAGCAAGCCACGCGGCTTGCAACGCAACAGTCAGTAAGGGCCCAAACTACCGAGGCCAAGTAGGAGCTGAGCAGAGTAGGCCAGGCGCTAAAGTTGGAGTCAACCCTAACCCCTTCCACCCGCCTTAGTCACACGGCGCTCGAAAGATGCACGACCTCTCCCCATCACGACCCTTGGAAGGGATGGGGGAGGTCGAGCGTAGCTAGGTGCGCCTGCTCTAATAAGAGCAAGCATGCTGGACTAACCCCGCAAGGACCAAGGGGACAGTAGTCACCTCGGCCGGTCAGACATCCTCCCTGTGCCATGCTGCACCGACGAGACAACACCGCACCACGGTGGCAACAGGTATGATACGCACCATCCAAATACGGACCGATTGGACGCTTGTATGATCCCACCCACTATGGGATGGGATCCACGACAAGGGACTTGACGAAAAGGCCATCCAGACCGGTAGAATGCCCCAACCCTGATGATCGAGGTCGTGGTCCTCGGCCCTGTAAAGCAACCGAGTGATCGACAACCCAGGGCAGCTACCTAGTTTGGGTACGACACCTCTGGGAACCAGGAGACGATGACGAACGCCATGACGGACACCGCATTGCACAGGATGCCTAACGAACCACCATCGAGGATACAGTGCCGCCACGGCCGGCATAGTAGCGCCACATCACATCCTGCCACAACGTGGCCAGAAGACAATGATGATAGCCACGATCGAACGTGCACCAGAAGATGGTGTAGCTTGCAAGCCAAGTTAGATAGGCCCTTCCTCAGGCTCTCAACCCTTTGGTCAGGAGAACCTCCTCTTTGTATAAGCCTTAGCCCCAAACTCTATATAAGGGCAGCCAGGGCACCCATCTTGGGGGACAATTCACATCCTCTATCATTCCTTTTATTCACCATTGTAGTAGGGCTCCTAGAGCTTCTCTTTGGGCAGCCCTTCGCCTAGCATAGGTCCTTCTAGCCCTTCCACCTTTCTTTCACCCCCCATTGTAAGAACTTCAGAGCATTCAAGCGAGGAACACGCACTCGATCATCTCTGAGACTAGACGTAGGGCTCCAGCCTGAACCAGTATATATCCTCATGTCTATTGGATGCTACCATCGTCTTCCTAGAGCAGCGCGGCAATCGTATAAGTTTACTAGTCTGGTTTACAAAACACCGACAGTTGGCGCGCCAGGTAGGGGACCGTCGCGCACTCTCAATTGTAGATAAGGAAGCGATGGCTTCTCACGCTGCCTATGGACTCGCTCGTGGAATGGCCGACATCGGCCACATCTGCCACGAAAACTACGAGTTCACCGGCATCGAAGGGCCAGCGCCCGCGCCCACCTTCAGCCATGGTACGGGCCCCTGTTCTAGAAATCTAGATCCCGTGGTCCACGGCGGGCAAACTCTCAGAACTACCCTCGGAGGCGAGGAACCTCAGGTTCGCGTTGAGTACCGATGGGATGAATCCGTTCGGTGACCTCAACAGCTCGCACATCACTTGGCCGGTAATCCTCACCATCTACAACCTACCTCCCTGGCTATGTCAGAAGCTCATGTATCTTTTACTAACCATGATTATTTCATGGTGCCCTTGGGCTAGCTCGTACAGAAGGAGCCATGGGAGGTACGGAGGTTCCATCTCTGGTACATGGAGGCGGCGAAACCCAGCATGAAAACTTTCGTTGTCAAGGTCCCGGGGGAGTACTTCCACTTGCCCTATGATGCTCAAGTCGTTGTAGATTTCCACGACATGCATAGGGTGCTACGGCGCAAGGACCTTGGCATCGGTATGGTGATGCTATTTGCCCTGTAAGTTAATTACTACTTGTACACCTTTGTATCACAGTAGGTACTTTAATTAGCTAGGATGAAACTAATAATGCCATGACGACTTGTCCTTGCAGGATGTAATCCTACGTATGCAATGAAATGGGCAAAGACATTATTTACCTCTCTCTGATGCATCTTACCGAGAGGGTCATCGTGGGTTACCATGTACCGGACACGCATGATAGACTGGTGAACTTGGATCCGACAGACAGACCACAAGCCCGGATAGAACTACGCGATGAATTGAAGTACAACGCGGGAATGTATATCTACAGAGCCATGAAGAAGGTCAAGGGAAATGGGTGTATCCTTGCCGCCCACGAGTTCGGATAAGTCCAAAGGATACTTGTGCTACTGGGATTAGTACTTTTCATACTTGCGCTACTGGTGCAGCGGGGGCATCATGGGCCACTGGACTGTATTCATAGTCTATCCTCATGATAGAAGGGCCTGTATATTCGACTCTTTGGAGGATGGATCGAACAAAGAAGGGTACAAGCGTTTCGAAAGTGTTTTGCGATAGTAAGTGACGGTGCTTATTCTTTTATACACTTAACGTACGTGTTATATACATTTGTCGTTGACACTAGTGGTTTACGTACAACGCTTATAAGAAGTACATGAAAGACCCTGAGTGCTATATCGAAGATCTGAGAAGAAGCAGCAGAATGGCACAAAACTAAAACTGAGGCGAACATTCCCGGTACGTATCAAAAGTCGTATGTGCTACTTTATCATGCATGCTCTCTATATGTTCTAATGCTTGTGTATTATATATCGTGTAGTGCACCAAACAACCTCCTAGCACACTAGTCTGTGGATACTACGCTTGCGAGTACCTCAAAGCATGCAGCAGATTCAGCCACAGCTGGTGCCAGCTCAAGAAAGCATAAAGGTGGTGGAAGAAGGAAAAGATTGACCACAAGAGCATCACTCAAACAATAGCGGAATATGTAAGTTTATCATGGACTCCAACGTGTAGGTTGGGGAACATTCTTTAACACGGAGAGCGAGTTGGCGACAGAGGAGAAGCACGAGAAGTTAAGAGACTGGAGAACCATGGGCATGATGGATTACAAGTTGCCGGACATCTTTGATTAGGTGACCTTAGTTGCTCATGTATGAATATGTGATGTGTGTTTGTGAAACAATGATGAAGACATCTGTAATGTAATAACTTAATGTTGGTTCGTCGAACGAGAATGAATGTAATATATGTTTGTCCTCTATTTTCTGCTTTATCTGTGTTTTCATTAGCGAAATTCAAATTCAAATTCAAATTTGAAAAAGCATTTTTTTAAATCTGGAAATCATTAACGAAGGCGGACGACTTTAGTCAACCGCCTCGGTTAAAATCTTAACCGAGGCGGGCTGGTTAAGGAAACCGCCTCGGTTAATATGTATTAACCGAGACGGTTGGATTATGATGACTGTCTCGGTTAATCGATTAACCGAGGCGGTTGGCCAATCGAGACGGTTAAGACCACGATTAACCGTGACATTTTGACTGGTTCGCTTGTCCATTTCAGTTAAGGCTTTCTGTCCGCCACGCCTGTAGCATTGGATGCACGATCAAGGAAGCTCAAACATTTACAACATTGGACTTGTTGCTTGTCTGAATTCTGGAGGAATCTGGATGGTTTGGAGGAATGCTAGAGGAATTTGTGAGAGAAAAACACGGTTCCAGATAAAAAAAATAAGCGGATCAAGCCGGGTTTAAGGGCACGCGAAGAGGCCCATTATCACACGAGCTCGCTGCACCCCCACGTCGTCTCTGTGAGGCGACTCGGGGGGCGATCCACCGCCGCCGCCGAAGGCCCATCGGGGCCACCCCTCCGGCCGCCATCGCCGCCCCTTTCGGCGTGCGGTGGCGGCGGCCCGTGGTTGTACTGCTTAAAAAGGTAGCCACCGTAGCTTCCTCGCCCTTTCCACCGCCTCTCCTCCCCTTGTCCTCCCCGTGCTTTCCCTTTCTTCCGGCGGCGCAACTTGGTTGCCAGCGCTCCTGAACTCCGGATCTGCCCCACGGCAGGCCTGTGCCGGCAGGATCTGGCGCCAGGTGGCTTGGCGATGAGATCCTGCGTGCGCTCGCCAGAGGCGGCCGGGGCTGCAGTCCTGCGGCCTGCCGCGCCTCCTTGGCGGCCGGCAGGCCAGACGGCCGTGTCCAGCACGTAGGCAGCCCACAGCGGCAGGTGGCCTGTCGGGCCGGCCGGGCATCTAGTCGGATTCACCGCTCCCCTCGGTTAGTCCTGGTGCTAAAGCTCTGTGATGCCAGTGCCTCTACTTCTTGTGCGTGTGCAGGGCCTGGTCGCGCGCGGTTTGGTCACGAGCATGCTGGCGGTGGGGCTGCGTGACCATGGTGTCCCTGCGTCGGATCTGGCGACCTCCCTTCCGGATCTGGTGAAACTGCTACTGTCCTCTCATTTCCAGGGCACAGATGGTACTCCGGCAGCAGTTTCTTTTACACGTGAGTGCGCGCTGCATGCGGCTTGGCCGCGAGCGAGCCGGCGGCGGGGCTGCGTGTCCGTGGGCGCCCTCCCCCTGTGCCTCTCGTCCGGGAGGGCAGAGCGCTGTCTCAGCAAAACGATGACATCGACCATGTCTGTGCCTGCAGCGGCGATGAGCCGATGACAGCGTGGCGGCAGCGTCGGGGCGTCAGTTCCGGAGTCCAGATGAGCCAACAATGCCATTTGTTGCCTCTTCTGTGAGAGCTCTTGTGAAAGTTCTGGGCAAAAGCTCAGCTCGGCCCTTGGCTGGGCCAGCAACGATGGATTCCCTTCTTGTAGGCGTCGTTGAAGAACATCTTGTAGACTCCTGACCATTTGCGGCTATCCTCGGTACAAGACTCGGGTGAAAGACTTGCTAAGCTCCTGCTTGGCCGACGATGATTACGGTCTCGCGCCGTTCACCTCCACGGAGGCATAGTTAAAGAGTTCTCGTGCCTTGTGTTACAGATGTTCTCTTCTTACTGGTGTTTTGTGGTTGTGCCAGCATTCGCCCTTAAGCTGGGGCAATTGTTGTGTTTTTTTTTGTTTTTAGTGGATATGCTACGAGCTTGCCCTCTTGCCGGGGCTATTGTATGGTTGTAGGCCGGTTTTAAAAAATAGAAATGTTATGCAATACACGTGTTTTAGAAGAAAAAACACATGGGTTTTTTTTCTCTTTGCTTTGGCTGTATGTCTGTTGCTTTGGCTGGTTGCGCGTGCGTGGAAACAGTCCCTGTGGGCTGACGCCTGACGGAGACGGAGAAAAAAAATAAGACCCTGTGACGGAGCCAGGAGCTTCGACATGACGGCACCAGCAGGGTACCTCTTCCTCTATGATTTGTGATTTGTCTTTTTATAGAAAGAAATTATTTTTTATGATCTGTGGATCTATGGTCTTGTGATTTGTGATTGTCTGGAGATAGAAGAAGGCTGAATGTAGAAGGAGGATGGAGGCTGTTGGATCTTAATTCTATGCTGAAAAAATTTATGTGTTGAAACTATATAAAACACATGATTGTTGGGTAGACAGACTCTTAAAAAAATATAACCGGACGATAGGGTTCTGTCTCATTTTTTCCAAAAAATGAGGATGTTAATTCTATATCAATATATATTCAGGCGGGGATCTCCCCCCTTCCCCGGACAGTTCAAAAAAAATATTTACAACATTTTATCTCTAATAAAAAGAACCCATTTTCACCGTGCCTTTTTATTGATCTCACATTCTGACATACTCTCTCGGTCCCACAGAAAATGTAATTCTTGAATGACACTAGTAGATTCAGTAGGACCTGTCATCACAACTCATCGGAAATGCAGATTTAGTTTCACTTCACGATTCAGACACATACAATCGAGATAATATAAGAGATCTCATAATACAAGGCCTTGAAATAATTACTTTCCACCTCTGCCTAACAAGAAACACAGCCACAAGATGATTCAACTTGCGATGTACTGTACTACTATAGCTGATGGATACTTGTTGATTCAGTGCCACTGAACTCAAGGGCTGTACGTATGATCACTACTGCACGATTGAAACGAGTGGTTAGGTTAGAGTTTGAAGAGTCTCCTGCGGCGTCGCTGTGGGTGTCTACTCGCCTGGCTGGACACTCCCTATCGGCCTATCCTTTGCTGCCATTCTTCGCTTGCTCGTATACGATCGTAGATTATAAGATAGAACAGTATCTTTCTCTCACATCAAATCAGTCAGTAGTAAATAATCTACGATCATTACGGCCTGCCAAACAAGCTACATGTTCATCCTGGTACGAGGCTGATATATATGGGCCACTCTGTGTGGTTGCAGTGTCGAGCCGGCTCAAATATCAAAACTGCAGCATCGCGCCGTTTAGTTGTGGTCTTATTGTGCAGCTCAAATATTAATGAATAGAGCCGAGATCCCTTATGATTTTTTTTCATTACATGCATGAATTAATTAAAAAATAACGTGAAAGTAGAATTGTTCTCTCTCCATGAGTTGATTGATTTGTTCTGTTACTTGAGTCATGGGGTCTAAAAGATTATCTATACTAAAATGTTATTGTTCATTTTTGGTTGATTCATTAACAAAATGTATGACATTCTTTAAAACAACAACCATAAACAAGTGTATGTCATTACGGCCACAACAAATCATACAGAGATCCACGATCAAGGATCCGAGCTAACCTAGAAGGTTGTTACAATAAACATTTTTTTTAATGTCACGGGGGTTACTCCCCACCTGAATATATATTGATATAGCCCAAAACGGCTCGTTTTATATTTTACAATCATTGGGAGGAAACAAACAACAGCAATAGCAAAACGGCCCAGCACCGGGCCAAAAAGTGGCAGAACCACAAATACACTAGCGAAAATGCAGAGACTACCACACCACCGCACATGAGCTCTTCGACGATGCCTATAGAGAGGTGAATGACGTCAAAACATAATCATCGTCAGCCAAGCAGGAGCTTGGCAAAGCTTTCGCCCGAGTCTTGTGCCGGGGTAACTGCATTGATCGGGCCGAGCGAAGAGAAGCAGCAGTAATAGGTTCTTTAGTGACACCTTCAAGAAGGAAATCCTCGTCACTGGCCCAGACTAATCTGAGCTCAGAACCTTTGACGGTGCTCCAGTTGACCCGTCCGCGACGGAGGGAGGCGCGCACAAGAGGGTGAAGGTGTTGTCGGCCGCCGCCATACCGTGCGGAGCCGTTCCCGGAGTCGCCCGCGATGGTGGGAGGCACGCACCGGCAGGGGGGGCGGCGGCCGCCGCCACACCATGCGGAGCCGTTCCCGGACTCACCCACGATAGTGGGAGGCGCGCACCGGTAAACGTTGGCGCCTGAACGGAGGAGGTTGTCGGCCGCCGTCACACCATGCGGAGCCGTTCTCGAACTCGCACGCGATGGTGGGAGGCGCGCCCCGGCAGGGGGTGCCGGCCGCCACCACACCACGCGGAGCCGTTCCTGGACTCGCCCGCGACGGTGGGAGGCGCGCACCGGCAGGGGGTGCTGGCCGCCGCCACACCGTGCGGAGCCGTTCACGGACTCGCCCGCGACGATGGGAGGCACACACCGGCGAACGCCGGCGCCAGGACGGAGGAGGGCGCCAGCCACCGCCACACCGTGCGGAGCCGTTCCCGGACTCGCCCGCAATGGTGCAAGGCGCGCACCGGCTGGGGGTGCCGGCCGCCGCCACACCGCACGGTGCCATTTCCGGACTCATCCGCGACGATGGGAGGCGCGCACCGACATCGTCTGCACCTGGACGAAGGAGGAGCCCATGACGACCACGTCGTGCGAGGCCAGCATGGAGAAAGGGAGGGTGCCGACAGCCGCCACACAAGGGCACCACACGGGGATGATTGGTAGAGGTCGATGCCGGCAAATACGTCCGCGCCAACTGGCTCGCAGCCCTCCCCGACAAGAGGCAGAGGAGGCCCTCAACGGCCGGAAAACGACCAGGGAGAGCAGCACAGAGGGGAGGGTGCACACGGCCACGCAGCCCCGCCGCCGGCATGCCCGCGGCCAAACTGCGCGCACCACGCTGATGTTGGGCCCCTGCACGCGCACGCATAGAATGAGCACGCAGCCCCGCCGTCGGCTCGCCCTCGGCCAAACCACGCGCCCCACGCCGCTGCAGGGCCACCCTCAGATCTGGACCGAGACGGAGCCACCGAAACTCCTCACTGGCCGCGAACAACGAGCAGGAGGAGCGGCTGCGCCGACGCAGGACACCGAAACCGGGTCACGGCCGGCAGCACCGAGCGTCAGTGCGCCGCATGCCGCGACCTGGCCGCGTGCCCAGGCGCCCGCCTGCCACAGCAGCAACAGGCCGCGCCCGCAGCGCGAGGGCACGCCGCCACCGCGCTCACGACCGCCCGCAGCGTTGTATGCGGGGCGAGCCCGTAGTGATGCCGCAGCTCAGGCTAGACGCCGTAGTACTGGGCGCCGGATACGGAGGTGGGGAAGGTGGATCCAGTCACGGGGAGGCCGGATCCGCCCTGCCGGCCATCTGAGCCAGCCGGAGACGGGGAAGAAAGGGGCAGCCGCCGGCGCTATCGGGGTAGAGGAAAATGGCAGATCCGGTCACCGGCGTTCCGGATCCGCGCGGCCGGCTGCTGCTGCGCACGCCACGAGGAGACCGGAGGAGGCGATGGAGGGAGAAGGGCCGGAGCAACGCGCAGCCGTCAAGCCGCACCATGGGCTGAGCACACGCCCGGAGAGACCTCGCCGCCGCCGTCCTTGGGAGCTGCACGGGCTTCCGGCGGCTGCCTCCAGCAGCAACGAGGCGCAGCTGTGCTGGCGAGGGGCTGCGGCGGCTGGGGTAGGTGAGGCGCCGCCCGTGTCGCCCTGTACGGAGAGCGACGCGGGGGCCGTCCACAGTGCTCTCTCTTATCGTTACAACATTTTATTTCCAACTAGTAGAAATGCACGTGTGGCAGGCATTTGTCTCATAAAAAAAGTTCCTTAATAGGGGAATAACAAATACACGTTTCGAAGTTAATTTCTATAGCACGTAAAATATTATGCTCATGGGGACATTGTATAGAGACAAATTCAATCCTTATGACAAATTTCTTTTGTTCATTACAAATACCCGTATGATATAATGTAGTGCCTTCTCTCAAAAAAAAATGTAGTGCCGAGTTGACAACCTATAACATGAGCAGAGTATAATGCTTGGACCCAACACATGAAGCCTCTTCCTCCCTTTGTCCCTTCTCTCCCTCAACCAACATATATATCCAAGTTGTTATTAAAAAAACATATATATCCAACTACCACGATAACCATCTCTCTATGCTTTGTAACACATGTACATAGTCACCTTGTCAAATAAATCCTTCTAAGAAGGCTGACACTAATCTTGTTAGAGAAATCTATTCTCCAAACCCTAACCCAACCTCACTCAAACTCGTGAAGCCTACTGGAATTAGAGAGAAGGGTAAAGAGGTCAAGCAATAAAATTTGGTGTGGAGTAAAAAAAAAACCACGAATGAGACAAAAAAAAAACATAAATATGCGTGGTATTTAAACAATAGTTCTCAATTGAATATAAGATCACCAAATATGAGCAACGTCTAACCCGTGTATCTTTATTACTCTGAAATAATGTTTATTGGTACAACAAAAATATTTGATGGGTATGTATGTGTTCATCTTGATAAGATAAAAACATTCCATAATATGAATGAATGATAGGTAATAAAATTGTATGACCAACCATGGATTGTACTATACTGAGTATGCGCGTGTTCTATATTTTTCAATCTAAACAACTCATTCTCTTATTCCATCTCCCAAAAATGCTCGACTTCATCTTGATAAGATACATTCCAAAATATGAATGAATGATAGGTAATAAAATTGTATGACCAGCCATGGATTGTACTATACGGAGTATCCGCATGTTCTATATTTTTCAATCTAAACAACTCATCCTCTTATTCCTGTATCTCCCAAAAATGCTCGACAGCTTCCAGATCCATCGCATTTTGGATGCACGGTGAGACACAAGTAGAATTGTAGTATCATTGGTAGAAATTTGTAATTTGAGAAAATAATTACTGCCACCATGTTTAAATATTTCGGAAGCATGGAAGACAGTGAAACTTCATATCCATACAATTATTATTTGATTCAAGTAAACTAAAATCTCTTGTAAATGGAGCACAATAACATACACAAAAAGTTGTCGATTTGAACTAACAGATGAAAAAGGTTATATCCATCAATTAAGACAGAGGAACTTACATCTCACCATATGATAAGCCAAGCCTATGGAACAGGTAATTTAGTTTCTTACTTGTATGCATGGAAAAAATATTTGGAGCACGTCTCTCCAATGTTGCAACTGTCTGAACCACATTTCTCCAAGGCATTATTCCTGAAAAAATAACTGGTAAGGAAATAGCTACAAAACTAAACAAACTTTCCTATGCAGTCTGAAAGCATAACCTTTAAGAGTTGGAAGGCCCATGATGTCTGTACTTCTTAAGTGCAACCAACGCAAAATAAATTAATAGTAACTAAATTCAAAAATAAAAAAGAGTGCGTGTTTCAGAACTTTCGGAGAGCTTTATGCAAGTATTGGCATCCAGACACTTATGAGAGAGCAAAGATCACAAAAATTATTGATTATACTTAGAGGTCACATATAGTTTCAAGACCTGCATTGGTGTAGACTAAATGTAACATTATATTTGGTGAAATTCTAAGTAGCAGAATCATTTTTCTTGATGGTTTTATGCTCAGTTGCTCACAGTTGTTATTGCCTATAACTAGAACATAGATCAAGCTGAAGCTGCATCCAATGGAATTCTAATCAGACCCAAAATGAACAGATAAAAATAGACGAGTAACAAAATGGATCTCAGAAGAAATAAACACCAATTTACCTTTTCTCCAAATAACTTCCCTTTCTTATGGAGTCGTCCACATCCATACTAATGTATCAAAGCCAGTTACGAACAACACATAATCATTACCATTCAGTATAAGCTATTCTGTAATCAGAAAAAGGCATCACACTCCTCCAAGGTTATCTGATTATAATCCTTCATTTTTTGCAAAGTTCGGCTAGGCGGCAACTACTCGGCGACTACGCGCGCCTAGTCGCTGGGCGAAGCCCGTCGCCGCGACTAGGGGCATAGTCACGCATCGCGGCGCTAGGCGGGCGCGAACGCGGCGCGTAGGCGCGCGAGATGAGCGCGAGCTCGAGGGCGGCCAATTTTGGCGCGCCAAATCGGAGCGCGGGAGGAATTCCCGCGCGGCCAGGCCCGCGCGCGGCCACGAGACCTAGGCGCGGGAGGATTAGAAGGGAGCGCGGCGCCATTCGCTCGTCCCCGCGTAAGATTTGGTCGTCCCCGCCGCCGGTCCTCCTCGCCGGGCGAGGTCCATCCCGCCGAACGACCTCCTCCCCGCCGGTCCTGCTCCTCCTCTACTCCTCCCCTGCTCGTCCAAGCTCGTCCTCGACTTGCGCGCCGCCGGTCCTACTCGTCGTCGACTCGCCGCCGCCGTCCTGCTCGTCCTCGACTGGAACCCCTCCCCGCCGGCCACCCCAAGTCCCCAAGGTGAGCTCCCTTCCCTCCCATGCCGGCAGCTCCTCCCCTGCTCATCTCCCCTGTATGACTGAATCTGCATGTGTTTGTTCAGTGAAGAAATATGATCTGGACCATCTCCATCTAGTAGTGAAGCCTTTTGTGATGCCCTGGTCTTATGAACTGCAGCTGTGTCACTTTGTGTCTGTGTGTCTTCTTTTGTGATTTGTGAGACCTGAACTAAGAACTATGTGCTTGTGCTGTCCTTTATTTATAAATTGTGTTGTGCACTTGTATTACTGTCCTATCCACTTGTATTGTAATTACCAGCTGCTGATATGGTGTGCTCATGGATGGGAGGCTGCTGAAATCATCCAGATAAGTCACAACTTAGTATTTTCTATTTTTTTATGAACCTAGCTGTCTATTGACTAATTTACTAACTACTAGCTGTCAAAATGTGTTGCAGGAGCTAGGAACATGCAAGAGTAAGCCAGCTAGGAATCAGATATGTCTACTGGCCCTCTTTTTATACTTACTGTGACTCATATATAGTAGTTATATACATATATATGGTTATATACATAATATATATATAATTTATGGCTATATTGCCAAAACGCCTAGTAAAACGCCTAGGAGCGCCTAGGACCGAGTACTCCTGACTAGGCGCTAGGCAATGGGTCAGCGCCTAGATTCCGCCTAGCGCCTAGCTGAACTTTGATTTTTGTTATGTGTTATAGAGGAGTGCATCACGGTAATATCAGTGCTAGCTTCACCGCTGATTGTTGCCAATGAAGCATGAAGGATGAGAAAGTGATGGACCATATCAATATGGCTTAAATAAACAACTCGAAATGTAGAATAAGACAAAAAAATAACTCGTAACCATTTTGATCCCAGAATCCCAGAAGTTAGAGACTGACGCATTTCTCATGGAGATAGATGGCATTGGATGAGTTGCCCTCGTCAATGGACACAAGTATTCCCTTTAGATAACATACCATCGGACCATGAAAGAACTGGAATAGAGGGGAAAAATAACAGTTCGATATGAATGGCAAAAAACACATTCATCTTCAAATAATTTTATTGGAGTTGGCAGTCTCTTCAACTCAGTAGAACCTCCAGTGTCTTGGGACAAGACACGTTTTCTAGATATATACGTTGCTTTAGTTTCTCTATGTGAGAGCTTATTCGGTCCTCCGGCCCATACTTTGCTTTGCTTAGTGTCAGGGGATGGTAATCCCTCTGCATCTGCCACAGCTTTTATGATTCGACCCTTCAATGGTGATGCCTTTTTGTTCTATAACAGAAATTATTCCACAGAAAGTTGAACAGAAATCTGGTTGCATCCAATTTCGAAATAAAGGTGAACAGAAACAAATGAAAGAACCTGTTTGAATCCGGGTTGAGCTGGAGAGTTGTTTTTTGTTTGACCACGCTGTATGCATAGAAGAGTAGCACACCTTGTATCTACATGTTGTAAAGCGGTGGCCAACATCAACCCACTGTGCTTGATTAGAGACCGACTACATGAACAACAGGCTGTATAATAATCAAACCGAAGTTGCTACACAACATTGACTTGTTAGTTGCCCATCAGACTGCAAGAAGAAATCATTTTTTCAGTCTTGAAACACTCTGGTAACAAAAATGGAACGTAGCAAGCAAAAAACAAATTACGATGGATTGCTGTGGTCAGTTGAAGGCTAGTCAGCAGTCTGCACCCTTGTTGGCTTGAGTCACGGAGACAGAAAAAGGAAATCATTCCTGCCCGTCATTGCTGAGTCACGTTTCCATGATTGAAGCCGGAGAGCGTGGGCCCGTCGAAGATAAAAGGTAGAAGCATGAGGATGCCGTGCTACCTTCGCGGGATGCCTTAAGGAAAGCGTCGTCCTGCGACTCTGCGGCCGCGGCCGTGGTGGCGGCTTCGCCGGATGCATCCTCGGAGAAGAGCCGAGCGGACACCGGCGAGGACACGACCAAACGAGAGGAGGAGGGATCCCGGATCGGGATTGCTGGAGGAGCGGGAACGGATGGCCGGCGCGGATTGGGAGGGGGCGGCGCAAGCACGGTAAGAGCGGCGGGTAGGGTGCGGAGAGGGAACACGTGAAAATCTCAGGCGGTTGCAGGATGCGGATACTACTGCGGCGGCGTTTGGAGACGGGGAAGGAAGCCTGGAAAGTGGAAACCGCCGTGGGTACACGCGGCCGGGTAAGGAATCGCTCAGTGAAAAAACAAATACGACGGGAGTGCGCTGCAGGAGACAAACGTGCTGTCAATGTAAATAGTTTCCGACGAGTTTTTCGATCGTGACCGCTTGTCAGATCAGGATGAAAAATTTAGACGCGTTAGATCAGAGTTTAAAGTCAATCTAAGGGATAAGAATTAAGGCGGATATCAAATATTTAGGTGAGAGGATATTTCTAATTCATTCGTTCTTTATAGCATAGATAGATATAGATAAAGAGAACTCATTTTCTCCCTGCCTTTTATAATTTTATTATTGATGCCACACACGTACACAGTGTACGGCCCACATATTCAAAGTACTTGAGGCAGCTCAAGGCGACGTGAGAACATGCAAGCCCGCCAACTCAACGATTAGACCATGGTAAACATCTACATATCACTAATCTTTCGAGGAGAATAGTGAGAGTTTCCATTTCGGGGCCTTGTTCTCAGGGGTGATCCCTTGAGGAACTCACGGTACCATTTCGATGACAGTTTGGGGGTCCTTTCCTGTGTATTGTAGTCGACATAGTAGACCCCAAATCTCTGTGTGTATCCAGAATTCCACTCAAAGTTGTCAAGAAGAGACCACACGAAGTAACCACGCACATCGGCTCCTTTCCTTCAGAGAGTGAAATGGTCAATAGATCAGAGGCATATGTGATTTAGTCAATGTCCAGAAAGAAAGGAAGAAGAACATGCAGATGCAGCAAAGCATCCAAGGCATTGCTCAAAGCCACAAAGCATTGCTTCTGTTTAACATTGATCGAGAGTTGTGACAGTTACCTTATCGCTGAGGCTAAAGAGGTGAGGTAGCCTTGAAGATAATTGACTCTTCCTGTGTCGTTAGTAAAATCATTGGCAGACATGCTGCTATTGCTTGCTTGAGAATAACCTGTAAAATTCTTATAGCACATCAATTTAGACCATGAATGACTAGCTTAGTTTGTTGGGCCATGTTCCTTTTTTTTTATGTTTATATCGATAAATCCTAATTCTGAAAATCCTCACTCCTCCAATTAGAAATGTTTGTCACATTTAACTTTGCATTATCTTTGATTTGTATCTTTGGCCAGTTTTTTTTTTTGTGCAGATTTTGACGATTATTTCTTAGAATATATTCTTTAAAAAATCAAATTAATGAGATTATTTTCCAAGTATTTTCCAAATGCAAATCTATCATGTACGACTTACATGTTTTCAGTCTAAATGATTTAAAGTCATGTAAGTAAATATGTAAGGTAAAGTACCTGTAACAGTCTTATCAATGTCCTAACACATAGTGTTGTGTGTGATTATTGGATAGTGTCAATACTCAAATTACAGCCATAGAAACATCTAAAATATAATTTCACTTAGAACTAGTGTTTATTCCATCTAGAAAATAAAGACATGGTTAGAAGACATACCATTTTCAGTGACATAAATTGGTGTGTTATTGTATCTTGTTTTCAAATACATGACCACTTTTTCGATCCCGTATGGAACTGTATTAATGTATGGCGACCCTGTCTGCACGAATAAAGATTGCAATAGTTAACAACAACAACAACAACAACAACAACAATAACAATAACAATAACAATAACAACAACAACAATAATAATAATAATAATAATTCTGTTCAGCTTGGACAAAAATCATAATTAGTTTTCTTTTCTTTCTAAAAAATGACCAACAGTTCTACTACTCTGCCTGCTTTAGCATTCACTAAAACACGAGATGGGCATCACCACCTAAGCTAGTCCTACCCAAACCCAGATGAGCACCCAGGCCTCTCCACCATTAAAGCAGTTAGCCAATTCCCTACTTGAAATTTCTTTCAAATAAACTAATATTGCAACAATACATGTTTACCCTTTCACCAATAAGTATTCCATCTCTTTCTGCTGAAGTACTAATTTGGGCATCCCCATCAAATGGATCCAATTCACATGGTGATGATGAGGAGATGCAGTCCTTCAAATAATATGTTGAATAATGATTTAAACCAATGAAATCCAACTTGGATGTCTGTAGTATCTTCTTTTGTTTCAATGTGAATTCAGGTAGATTTGGACCCAAGATCTTGCGCATCGCAGAGGGGTAATCGCCAAGAATTATGGGGTCCAAAAACCTGGCATAATCAAACAAATTAGGCATACTATAAAATTGGAAACTAACTAATAATATTATATGTCTAGGGCTTGTTATTAGAAAATAAAGTGTTATTTGTATTCTTGGCTATCAATATAACAGAAAGATTATTACCATGGAGCGCCAAAAGATAGAGCCCGCTCAACAGCTAAGATGTCTGTTGGGGTATTCCGGAATGGTTCATACCATCTTAATTGAACAGTAATTCCAATACAGCCACCTTGTTTCCCCTGCCAAACAACAACTATATATATTACACAATCTTATTTAATTGGTGTTTTTGTTTTAGTAACTCATTTAATTGGTGTTTTTGTTTCAGTAACACAACCTAATGTGTTTACTTCTATGTATTTCATACCTGGTACTTTTTCTTGTAAATGTTGACCACATTTGCATGAGACAATACCATGTTGTGACCCGCTATGTATGGCTCAGTTGAAGAATTTCCAAAAGTACAGTTCCCAAATGGCCTAGAACAGTGACCAGGAGGGAACCGTCCATAGATATAGCCAAGCTTTGACCACATATTTGGCTCATTAAACGTTATCCAAAATTTTACTCGGTCACCAAACATCCTGAAGCATACATCTGCTAGGTAACCAAAGTCCCTCCTAGAAAGTATTTAGAAATCAGACCAACCAACAAATCAAGAATTAGAAGCCATCTTTATCGCAAATAAAGAAATGGACATACCGAATTTCGGGGCTCAACCATCCACCATATCGTTTTTCCAGTTCATATGGAATGTCAAAATGAGATATCGTCACAAATGGTTCTATGCCTGTTTAAAATGTAGCTCAGAACTCCATATCTTCAAAGTAGTGGTCATTGCATATATCTGTTGAACTAATACCTCTTTGTAGAAGAGCAT
The DNA here is from genome assembly GCA_904845875.1 of Miscanthus lutarioriparius. Taxonomy (NCBI): domain Eukaryota; kingdom Viridiplantae; phylum Streptophyta; class Magnoliopsida; order Poales; family Poaceae; genus Miscanthus; species Miscanthus lutarioriparius. The sequence goes on along the minus strand of CAJGYO010000011.1, from coordinate 25,649,968 downwards.
CAATAAGAGCATTGTAGAATGCTACACCATCTCGATTAACATGCCCGAAGCGGCCTTCTGTAGCAAGAGTTGAATTACATTATCTTTCTTTTTCTAAACAACAATGCAAAACCACGATATATGCCGTAAGAGAGCAATAGACTAGTACATGAACTAAATATTTTTTCAAACTCACTTGGTAGAATCCTTGCCCATGCAATGGAAAATCGATATGAGTTGACACCCAAGGAATGCATCAATTCAATGTCTTCCTGGAGTATAGAAAAATACCTCTGGTCTCAAGTAGTTGAACAGATACCAATATCCATTTGAACATCATCAACTACTACTGTCGATTGTCATTTTATATAGATTACTTAATTACCATCCAACATAAAAGCCATGGAAAATTTGTAGCATACATACCATATAACGATGATAGTGATCATCAGCTGTATCACCATTGGTCCCATCCTCAACTTTACCTAAAAGGATTGAACAAACAAAAGGGGATGACGTAATAAGAACAAAAATGAATTGACATCAAGGAGTTATGTCTAAATTAATTCCTATAGATTATCGTCATGCTTCACCTTTCGTATGGGTGAAAATATCCCAATTGCTTAAGCCTTTGTTACCCTCCAAATATCCACCTTCAATCTGGACAGTCAGATAAGAGTAGCAATAAAAGTTATGGAATAGCTAGCTAGGCATCTCAATATGAAGAAAGCAAGAAAAGATAAGAATGGCATTGGTGATATTTTCATTAGCTGAATAGATGCATCCAACCCGTTAGATGGTTTCCATTAGGATAGGTTCCCTGTTGTCTCTTCAGGGTCTTGGCCTATATGGCTATATATATGCACCATATACATTTTTTGTGAATATATACAACACATATCCCTGGTTTTAACATACAATTTTATTCCATTTTAATCTATCATGGTATCATGAGAGTTCAGTCCAGCGACCAAGAATTAAAATACCAGGTACGCCCACACTCACCTACCTCTGCTTTCTCTATTGTGAGCACCTCCGACCAAGAATGCTCTTCCTATTTATTTTGCGGAAATAGGTAGGTGAGTGTGGGCGTACCTGGTAAGCAGAGGTAGAGGTCCCAAACAGGAAGTCTGGAGGGAACTGGGTGCGATCAATAGCTGATGAAGCGCACAGTAAGAGCTCCTGAGCAAGAAAAAGAAAGAAGGCGAAGCCAATTATTACGCCCTCCATTGCTCGCTGCTGGCTTAGCTGGTTGCTTTGCGACGCCACCAACAGTCTGTGCCCTCTTTATTTATAATCACACGGGGACGCAGCGCGTAGAGGCTTTGAAAGCTTGATTTTTTTTAGTCAGCATTCAATTTTGAAATCTATGGCTCAAATCGGATGTGAGAACGTACGAGGATGTTAGAGCCGTGTAGAATGCACACATGGGAGGAGATTTTTCCGCTTCATTTATTTTTGTTTGCCTTCTGTCCTTCTCGATTATAATGTCCTGGCGTCCAATGTCCACCGACCTGCACAATGTCCTTTACTCCTTTGGAGAGGAACTTGATTGGATGCAGGGCAACGAACGAAATACATATGTAACATGTGAACATATATGTAACACGTGTAGATTCATTAGGACTTATGAGGCTATGACACATACAGCTTGTGGTATAGCTGATGGACGCCAGTAGATTCAGTAGGACGTGTCATCACAGCTCATCAGAAATGCAGATTTAGTTTCACTTCACGATTCAGACATATACATCGAGATAATATAAGAGATTTCATCATAATATAAGGCCTTGAAACCTCTGCCTAACAAGAAACACACAACCACAAAGATGATGCAACTTGAGATACTACAATAGCTGATGGATATATACTTGTTGATTCAGTGGACTGAATTCAAGGGCTGTACGTATGGTCACTGCACAATTGAAAAAACGAGTGGTTAGGTTAGAGTTTGAAGAGTCTTCCTGCGGCGTCGCTGTGGGTGTCTACTCGCCCGGCTGGACGCTCCATATCATGTTCATCCTGGTAGGAGGCTGCTACGGACCACTCTGTGTGGTTGTAGTGCCAAGCCGGCTCAAATATCAAAACTGTAGCATAACGCCGTTTAGTTGTGATCTTGTGCGGTTCAAATATCAATGAATAGTGCTGAAATATATACGGATGAAATCGAAGCATGCACTCTGTCCAAGCTCGGATTGATTACTAATATGGTTTTAGACAATTTGTTAGTATCATTAGTATATGAGTTTTTATGAAAATATTTTTTTATGTGATGAAACATAACATATATATTTATCTTTCATGCATGCTAGCATGACATGTATGCTTACTTTAATCAAATCTTAATATATTAATATTGTATAAGTTGGGTAATGTAGAAACATATATATGCTCTGTGGTTATTTAAACAATTATTTTTATAATAGAAGATACTAACAATTTAGATGTAGATTTAAGGGGATATATAATTTTTCTAATAATGAGATAAAAATTGGGTTAGGTAAGTTATCTATCATAATAGGAGGACATGGGTAATTAGATGCAAATTTAGGTCTACTTTAGACCATATTTCTTAAAGGCATAGGTGGATCATTTAGTCATTTGTTACATTATGTTGTTTCACACAGTAGCAGAGGTGGGTAATTATTTAGAAAATAGAATAAATCCAAAAGCTATTATTATGAATGGTGATTAGGTTATATCAAATTAATGGTCAGATGTTTCTGATATTTGTGAGATTTTTTAGTATCTATCTATTGTTTTTCTATCGAGTCTTGTGATGATTAGCATGGAGGCTCTATTGAGGACCTTATTTAGAATTATAGTGTTTATCTTTTTCTTGGGTGATATATATTTAGTTGAAACCCTTCTGTGACTTGATGAATTTATAGTTTGGCTTTCAACTTTTAATGGAGTTGTTGCAAAATTTTCCACATGTTAAGTACAAATTCTAGTGTTTTTTTTATCTTTTATTTAAATTTTATTTTATTATTAAAAAGAGATTAGGTCCTAGTACTACTATTTTCCACATGTTAAGTTGAAACTCGGCTTGCACCCCGGCACCTTTGTGACGAGCAATTTATAAAATCATTAGGAGATATTTTAAAATACCTTTCATAATGGTAGATGCAGGTAATTTAGATACAAAGTTAGTGGGTATTTGAAATTATATTTCATAACGGAAAAAGATGGGTAATTTAGATGCAATATTATGGGTTTGTTTTGAATTATGTTGCATAGTGACAAAAAAATGTATAATTTATAAGCAAAATTAGGGGTTATTGTGAATTATCTTTCATAGCAACAGATGTGGGTAGTTTATATACAAATTTAGGTGGCTGCTTTGAATTATCTTTTGTAATGGTAGAGGTGGATAATTTAGATGTAGAATTAGGGGATTACTTTATGCATTTTTCATAATGGCAGAAGTGGGTAATTTTTTTATAAATTACAATAGATTCAATGGCTATTATCGACGATGATGATTCGAGTCTACCAAATTAAAGGCTAGATGTTTCTGACTATTGTGAGCATTTCTAGTATTTATTTTTTTTCCTAGCGTGTCTTGTGAGAATTAATGTGATGTCGCATGTTACGTACCTAACAGAGGGGTCACCTAAAACCTTAGATTAGCGTCATGACAGTATGATTAACCCCCTGACAGTATCATCTAGGCGTTCAAGGGCTACACCCGGCATGTGCGCTCGCACACACACTCCTGACACCAATAAAGGCCCGCTAGGCCCGAGACGGCCCACTTCACGAAGCAGCCCCAACGTTTAGGCATCAGGCCTCAAGGGCAAGCCTAAGACTAAGTCCGTACACCTGGAGGCTTTGAAAATTGGGAGGAAAATCCCTGGGTGTTCCCGACCCTGGACAGCCAAAGCCGACCAAAGACGACCCATCGCAGACGTCATTGCATCGTCCTGACCAAGCCTCCTATCCAACGACGTTAGGAATCTTCCTCCAAAATATGATAGATGCCCTAAGCCTAAGACGCGGGTAGAGATGCAGGGCGTGAGGCCCTACCATGACCCTGTCCCCTTGCCACCACGAGGTGGGGTCGGCCACTCCAGGCTCAGGATCATGCTTGGAGCATAACACAACATGACAAGGACACTCGTGCGGCCACTACGCGGGAAGATGCGGGCCTGCCGTTTAGTCTCTCCCTGTATGCATCTTCTCCCATGGCATATGAATTATGCCATGACAAGGACGAGCCCAGGTGAGGCACAACGGCAGCTTCAACTTCTAACGGTCAGCTCTAGGCTCCTGTAGAGGATATCAGAGACAGTTTAGGACTGTTGGCCATGACCATCGATAAGACCATGCCCGACACCGCCAACAAGCCGAAGATTAGGACATGAAACCCTAGTACTCCATTGGGTGACAAGGGTGAGCTTCCAAAACCTTATCTCCTTGTACTCCTCTAGTTGGTAACCCACCAATCAAATCACGTGGTTCTGAACCCACGACAGGGCCTCTAGTTGGTAACAGTAAGATTTTCTTTCAGTCAAAAAACAGTAAGATTTTCCTGAATGACAAATGAAGAGCGTAGGAAGGGAGATTTTGGAAAGACGCCTCATGAACCATCAGGTCAGGGTGTGGTTTATATTATGGCCACAACAAATCATACAGATCCACGATAAGGGAGCTAACCTAAGGTTGTTACAACAAACATGATATTGACAACATTATAATTCTAATAAAGAGAACCCATTTCCTTCCTGCCTTTTATAATTTTATTGATGCCACACACGGCACACATATTCAAAGTACTTGAGACAGCTCACGGTGACGTGAGAACATGCACAATGATTAGACCATGGTAAACATCTACAAATTACTAATCTTTTCAGGAGAATAGTGGGAGTTTCCAGTTTGGGGCCTTGTTCTCAGGAGTGACCCCTTGAGGAACCCATGGTACCATTTGGCAGACAGTTTGGGGTTCCGTTTCTTTGTCTTGTAGTCGACATGGTAGAGCCCAAATCTCTGTGTGTACCCAGAATTCCACTCAAAGTTGTCGAGAAGAGACCACACGAAGTAGCCACGCACATCGGCCCCTTTCCTTTAGAGAGTGAAACGATCGATGGATAAGAGGCATATATATGTGATTTAATCAGTGTCCAGAGAGAAAGGAGGAAGGGCATGCAGATGCAACAACACGCATCAAGGCATTGCTCAATGCAAAGCCCAAAGCGTTGCTTCAACTGTTTTAAGATCGATCGAGAATTGTGACAGTTACCTTATCGCTGAGGCCAAAAAGGTGAGGTAGCCTTGAAGATAATCGACTCTTCCTGTGTCATTGGTAAAATCCTTGGCGATCATGCCGCCATTGCTTGCTTGAGGGTAACCTAAAAAATGTTTACAGCACATGAACATGTCCCTTCGTACTTTCTTTTCCTGTTTATAGGAATGAATCCTAATTTTGAAAGTAGCAAGGTAAGGTTTGAAACAATGATGTAATTTCATATTTGTTGTATGATTTAAGCCTGTCAAAAGATTTGAATACTTGAAAGTAAATATACAGCATTGAGATGATGAATGTGTTTGTTAAAAAGAAATAATCTTCATTAGGCAAAACCGTACAAAAGTCCTGTGAGTATCGTGATAATGTTTAAAATACAAATTTACAATAGTGGAAAAATCGTATAAACCAATCTAGCCATCCAAACGTGTATTTTTATTTATTTCTATCTCAGGTGATATTTCCAACTTAGCCCGTGTTAGATAATCTATCGCTACCTTATGTGAACACTGACAAGGGAAGACAATGACTTAAAAGGCCCCCTATTTGATATCAGAGTGCTTGCAGATTCTTGCAGTGCAAGCCGCAGACGGCTCACTGCAAGACTTTGTAGCCACATACTGAGGAGGTGGCGCAGAGTCAGCCCTGCTGTGTTATCTAATCACTGTTGTAGCATGGCAGCAGTACTAGGACTAGATAGATAGAGTTGTATAAATAAACTGTCACGGCAACTCAGTAAAGAGAGTTCAAATTTGCCATCTCCTATATAGGGCTCCGGTCAACGCTGGTGTCTCTGCTGTGTGTGTATGCTCTGTTCTCCCTTCTTTTACCTCTAGCCATAGTGTGTGGGGACGGACAACACTCGTTCGTGGTCGGCACAGCTAGTGGGTGCTCGGCAACACTAGCAGGTGCTCGGCAAGACTGGTGAGTGGTCGACTCACCTAAGCCGGTGATCCTGTGGGCCAACAAGTGGTATCGGAGCCGTACGACCGACATCGCCGAACTAACCGCTGGCGATGACGAACAGTTCGGAGATGGGTGACAGTAGTGGCAATGCTGTGGCTGCCCAGCCACGACCGGAGGTTGTTGTTCACACGGTGCGGGAGGTCAGCGGCACCAGTTGGCCGACGCTGACTCGCACCAACTATGGAGAGTGGTCGGTGACCATGAAGATCAAGCTCAGAGCCCGACGGCTCTGGAATGCTGTTGACAAAGGCACCGACAATGAGGAAGATGATTGTCAGCATTGGAGTCTATCCTCGCTGCTGTACCGGCGGAGTACAGGGAGTCGTTGGGGGCGAAGAGCTCTGCTAAGGAGGCGTGTGAGGCTATTGCTGCGATGCGCATCGGTTCCGACTGCGCAAAGAAGGCGACGACCCAGCTTCTGAAGCAGGAGTACGTCAACCTCAAGTTCAAGGATGGTGAAATAGTGGAGGATTTCTCCCTTTGCCTACAAACGCTCATCAGCAAGCTGAAGAGCCACGGCATCACCATCGACGAAGAGGAGACGGTCTCCAAGTACCTCCACTCCGTGCCCGCAAAGTACATCCAGAACACTCTCTTCATAGAGACGATGTTGGACTTGTCCACCCTAACCATTGAGGATGTGACAGGCCGTCTACGGGCGGTGGACGAGCGCCTGAAGCAGGCGACAGCAACGAAGGACAGCGGCAAACTGCTGCTGACGGAAGAAGAGTGGGCTGCTCGAAGGAACTCCAGGAAGGCAGCCACCTCCAGCCATGATGGCGATGGTAAGCGCCGCGGCAAGGCTTCTTCGGAGAAGAAGAAGCAGGTCAACCTCAACGCCTGTCGACGTTGTGGGAAGATGGGCCATTGGACACGGGAGTGCCCAAACCGCAAGCAGGAGAAGAGGGCTCAGGCTCATCTGGCATAAGCCGATGATGAGGATGAGGCCACTATCCTGATGGCGACGTTCTGTGCACTGCACGACGTCGAGGCTGAGGAAAGGGAAGAGGCGACGATGGTGGAAGAACCTGGGAAGGCCTTAAAGACTGTCAACCTCGACGAACCGCGCGCCCAAGTCTACCTCGGACGTGTGGGCGCCGACCAGGAGCAGCGGTGGTATCTGGACTCCAGTGCTAGAAACCACATGACGAGCTTCAAGGAAGCCTTCTCCGAGCTCGACGACGATGTTACCGGTACGGTGAAGTTTGGTGACGGCTCACGGGTGGCAATCCAAGGGCGCGGCACCATCATCTTCAGGTGCCAGAACGGGGAGCACCGCGCACTAATGGATGTATATTACATCCCGCAGCTGCGCTCGAGCATCATCAGCATTGGCCAGCTGGATGAGCGCGGTAGCGAGGTATAGATCAAGGACGGTGTCCTTAGGATCAGGAACCGGGAGCAGAGATTTCTTGCCAAGGTAAAGAGGTTCCAAAACCGGTTGTACCTACTCAACCTGAAGGTAGAGCAGTCGGTGTGCCTGGTGGCAAGGCATACCGAGGAGCCGTGACTGTGGCATGCCCGGTTCGAACATCTCAGCTTCGACGCGCTTGGTCGGCTAGAGAAGATGGTCCAAGGGCTACCCCACATCAAGCATAGAGGCGAGCTGTGTGACAGCTGCCTGGCCGGAAAGTTGAGGAGGTTGCCGTTCCCAAAGGCAGCAAAATATCGTGCGTCGAACACTCTCGAGCTCGTCCACGGCGATCTCTGTGGGCCGATCACACCATCCACAAATGGTGGTCGACGGTACTTCCTCCTGCTCGTGGATTATTACAGTCGCTACATGTGGCTACAACTCCTGACGAGCAAGGACAAAGCGGCGGCGGCGATCAAGAAGTTCAAGATGCGCGCTGAGGCCGAGAGCGGCAAGAAGCTCCGCACGCTGAGGACTGATCGCGGTGGCGAATTCACTTCGGTGGACTTCATTGCGTACTGCGCGGAACAGGGTGTGGTGCGACACCACACCGTGCCATATTCGCCACAACAGAATGGCGTGGTGGAGCGATGGAACCAGACGGTGGTCGGCATGGCTCGATCCATGATGAAGGCCAAGGGAATGCCGGCAAGGTTCTAGGGTGAGACGGTGACCACTGCGGTGTCCATCCTCAACCGCGCTCCCACCAAGGCCCTGATGGGCAAGACACCATTCGAGGCTTGGTATGGGTGGAAGCTGAGTGTGTCCTTCCTTTGGACATTCGGCTGCATCGGCCATGTCAGGAAGACGAAGCCGAACCTCACCAAGCTAGAGGACAGGAGCACACTGATGGTGTTCCTAGGCTATGCGGAGGGTACCAAGGCGTACCGACTCTATGACCCACGTGGAGATAAGGTGCTTGTCTCGCACGACGTCGTGTTCGACGAGAAGGTGGCTTGGGACTAGACCAGTCTGAGCATGGGGGAAGCTAGCGGCTTCACCAACAACTTCGTCGTTGAGCACCTGGTCATCCATGGTGGTGGAGACGCTGGGGAAGAGGTGCTGAGCACTCCAGCGGTAGAGCCGAGCACTCTTGGGGCAGTGCCAAGCACTTCGGGAGGGATGCCGAGCACTCCTGGAGGGATGTCGAGCACGCCAGGAGTGGTATCGGAAGGTTCTATAGTGGCGGCGACCACTCCAGGACAGGTGCTGAGCACTCCCGTAGCGGAGCCAAGAGGTCTTACAGTGGTGCCAACCACTCCAATACTGAGGCTGAACACTCCTGCAGTCGTGCCGAGCACTGCATGAGTTGTGACGAGCTGTCCAGAAGTAGTGCCGAGCATTGCATCCGGGGTGCCAAGGACTCCAGGTACTCTGCCGAGCACTCAGGCGGAACAGGGAACTCCATCGATGCCGATCGAGTTCGCCTCACCTCCAAGTGACATCACTGAGTTTGTGGATGCCTACCACAAAGGTGAGGAGGTGCGGTTCCACAGGCTGGACAACATCGTCGGTGGCACAGGTCCCTCAAGTCTGGCGGGTAGGTTGCTCAATGACGCAGAGCTGCTACTAGTCAGTGCAGAGGAACCATCCACGTTCGCGCTAGCCCAGCACGATGGAAAATGGAAACTAGCGACGGACGATGCCGAAGGAGATGAAGGCAATCGAGGAAAATGAGACTTGGCAGCTCATCGATCCACCTCCAGGATGTCGTCCGATCAGCCTGAAGTGGGTGTACAAGGTCAAGCGGGACGAGCACGGCGCCGTTGTCAAGCACAAGGCGTGCCTCATGACCCGAGGCTTTGTACAGCGCGAGGGCATCGACTTCGAGGAAGTCTTTGTGTCGGTAGGGCGCATGGAGTCTGTCCGTTTGCTACTACCTTGGCAGCAACAAAGGCCTGGCACGTCCATCATCTGGACGTTAAATCGGCCTTCCTCAATGGTGAGCTGGCGGAAACGGTCTTCGTCAGGCAACCTCCAGGCTTCGCTGTCAAGGGAGAGGAGCACAGGGTGCTCCGACTACGCAAGGCGCTCTACGGGCTACGGCAAGCCCCGCGAGCATGGAACGCCAAGCTTGACGCCATGCTGGGCGAGCTTGGGTTCACGAGGTACGCAACCAAGCGCGCGCTCTACACGCGGCGATAGGGGAAGGAAGAGCTCATCGTCGGCGTGTATGTGGATGACTTGATCGTCACTGGCGCGTGTGCGGAGGACATCAACAGCTTCAAGCACGAAATGGCGGCTCATTTTTGAATGAGCGATCTCGGGGCGCTCACCAACTACCTCGGCATCGAGGTGAGACAGGGGAGGGAGGCACTCATGCTTGGTCAGAGCGCGTACGCCTTGAAGCTGTTGGAGCGGGGTGACATGGCTGAGTGCAAGCCATGAGTGACTCCAATGGAGGAGCGGCTGAAGCTGACGAAGGCCAGCACCGCGGTGAAGGTGGATGCAACACTCTACCGGAGCATCGTCGGTGGTCTGCGCTACCTAGTCCACACGAGGTCGGACATCGCGTTCGCCGTGGGCTACGTCAGTCGCTTCATTAAGGATCCCAGAGAGGATCACTGGGCTGCAGTGATGTGGCTACTGCGCTACATCAAGGGGACGGTGGATCATGGGATCGTCTTCCCCAAGATCGGCAGAAGTAGGCTGCAGCTCACTGTCTTCAGCGATGCAGACATGGCGGGGGACATCGACGAACGACGAAGCACCTCTGGCGTGCTCGTCTTCCTCGGGTCGGCCCCAATTTCATGGCTGTCGCTGAAACAAAAGGTGGTGGCGCTATCTACGTGCGAGAAAGAGTACGTCGCAGCGGCCACAGCGGCGTGCCAAGTTGTGTGGCTAAGCCGGGTCACCAGCTGCTGGGCGAGCTGACCGGCGTGGAAGCTCACCCACCATCACTGATGGTGGACAACTAGCCCGCCATCGCCCTAGCAAAGAATCCGGTTTTGCACGACCGGAGCAAGCACATCGACGTGAAGTTCCACTTCCTTAGGGACTGTGTCGATGGAGGGTAGATCGTCATCGAGTTCGTCGAAACTGGTCGGCAACTCGCGGACATCCTCACCAAGCTGCTCGGACGTCTTCGACTCACGGAGCTGAAGGAGATGATCGGCATGGAGAGGGTACAAGGGTTAGCAATAGAATTAGGAGAAGATTGTTAGATAATCTACTGCTACCTTGTGTGAACACAGCAAGGGAAGGCGGCGCCGAAAAGGCCCCCTGTTGTGACACTGTAGCTGATGCAGGTGCAGGCGCCACACGTCTCACCTGCAGCACTGTAGCAACATGCAGAGGCCGGCGCAGAGTCAACCGTGCTGTGTTATCTAGTCACTGTTGCAGCATGACAGCTGTACTAGGACTAGATGGATAGAGTTGTATAAATAGACTGCCACGGCAACTCAGTAAAGAGAGTTCAGATTTGTCAGCTCCTATACAGGACTCCGGTCAACGCTGGTATCTCTGCTGTGTGTATGCTCTGTTCTTCCTTCTTCTTCTACCTCTAGCCATATTGTGTGGGGACGGACAACGCTCGTTCGTGGTCGGCACGGCTAGTGGGTGCTCGGCAACACTAGCGGGTGCTCGGCAAGACTGGTGAGTGGTCGACTCACCTGAGCCGGTGATCCTGTGGGCCAACAGCCCGGTGCGTAGGGCTGTTTGTGCTTGGGCAGTGTCCTACTCAATCTACACTGATCAAAAGCACATAAGCTATAAATTTAGCATAATTACTATACTAGCCTTGAAACAAAACAAGTAGGATTCATACCATTTTCTGTGATGTATATTGGTGTGTTATTGTATCTTTCTTTGTAATACATGACCAGTTTTTCCATCCCATATGGAACAGTATAAATCATTGGCGACCCGGTCTGCATGAAAGAGTGCAACCACGATTAATCATCCATATTCTTCCCTTCATGTTTTCAAATTAGTTTGTCTTCATCTAAAAATTGGTCAAGAGCTCAGAATTTCACCACAGAAAAAAGAGAGAAGCACTTCAGCTGATCCTAGGACTTGGACCTGAATGAGCAAGGAAGCTGAACAACCTTCTCACTACTAGGTCTTTGTACTATTGCATTTTAAATAAATTATCATTTTTTAACACAAACAAATTATCATTTTAACAACACATATTTACCCTTTTACCGATAAGTACTCCATCTCTTTCTGCTGAAGTAAGAACTCGGGCCTCCCCCTCAAAGGGATCCAATTCACATTGTGAGAAAATGCAGTCCTTCAAATATGATTCGTATAATGATTTAGCCCAATGAAATCCAATTTTGTGGCCTGTAGTTTCTTCTTCTGTTTTGATGTGAATTCAGGTAGGCTTGAACCTAAGATTTTGTACATCTCTAGGGGATAATCACCATGAATAATAGGGTCCAGAAACCTAGCATAAGCAAACAAGTTAACCAGTGCACAAAATGAATGAACGAAAAGAAAGAAAATGAACAACAAAGCGCACAGAGTATGAACATATGGTCGAGATGACTTGACTAATAACATTACATGCTTAGGTTTATTGTTGGGAAACAAAGTGTTTCACTTAGGCTTTATGTAGGACATGAAGTGCTATTTGTATCCAAACTTATCATTCTAAAAGAAAAAGTGGAGTACCATGGACCATTGAAAGAGAGAACCCGCTCAACTGCTGAGATGTCTGCAGAAGAATTCTGGAATGGTTCATACCATCTTGAGCAAACAGTAATTCCAATATGACCACCTTGTTTCCCCTACCAGATGCCAAAGATACTAAGTTTTTCTTGTTGTACAGATTTTATTAACAAAGCTTCAATTCAATGATGTTGTTTTCGAAAGTTAATAACTCATGTGTAGGGAGTGTGTGGTTCATACCTGATACTTCTTTCTGTAAATGCGAGCTGCTTTTGCATGAGACAGTATGATGTTGTGACCTGCTATATATGGCTCTGCTGAAGAATTGCCAAAAGCACAATTACCAAATGGTTTAGAGCAGCGACCAGGAGCATATCGCCCATACATATAGCTTAACTTTGTGAACAAATTTGGCTCATTAAAAGTTGTCCAGAACTTTACTCGGTCACCAAACATCTTGAAGCATACATCTGCAAAGTAACCAAAGTCCTTCCTGGAAGGTTTTTAATAGTCAAACAAACTAACCAATCAAGAGAGGCATATTTAGGGCAAGACAACAAACATACTGAATTTCTGGGCTCAACCATCCACCATATCTCTTGTCCAATTCATGTGGAATGTCATAGTGATATATTGTTACAAATGGCTGCATACCTGTTTCTGAAAGCAGTAAACAACTGCATATATTCAGAACTGTGCTAATTGCAAGAGTCCTTGTTGAATACCTTTCTGTAGAAGAGCATCGATAATGGCATTGTAGAATGCTACACCATCTGGATTAACTTCCCCAAATCGGCCTCCTGCAGCAAGAATTTGATTTATAACCGTGTGAGAAAGCCAATATTTAACTAACTTGACAAAACAACAAATATACCTTAGGAAATGAAGTGACTGCACAGGTTGAAGTGTGTTAAACTAAACTCACTTGGTAGAATCCTTGCCCACGCTATTGAGAATCGGTATGCGTTGACACCCAGGGAATGCATCAGGTTTATGTCTTCCTGGAGCAGAGAACATACTTTCAGTTTCGGGGGTTGTACGGATGTGGCAAAAATGTATCAGAACATCTCTGGTCTCTAGTGTGGATTCCCCACTGTATCATCCAACATACATAGCAATTCTGCAGAAATTATTTGTACTTTACAAAACCAAAAGGCATACCATATAACGATGATAGTGATCATCAGCTGTATCACCATTGCTCCCATCCTGAATTGTACCTGACATTGTTGGAATAGCAAAAAGGTAACACAAGACTGTGCCTAGACTGTAACTGGGCAGTTATACAAACTGGCATGCTTCACCAGTTCACCTCGCTTATGGGCGAAGACATCCCAATTGCTTAGGCCTTTACCCGCCTCCAAATATCCTCCTTCAATCTGAAGAATCAGATAACAGCGTCAACGAAGTTAGGTAGCGTTTGGTTGGAAGTCAAGGTGGAGTGGGACGGTCTTGTCTCTGATTTATGGGATGGGACGACTCCATTTTCTGTTTGGTTGACGAGGGATGGGATCGACCCATTTTGTGTTTGGTTAAGAGACATAAAAAGTGGGATGAGCTACCGACAAGTGGGACCCATTTGTAAGTTTTTTTTTTTCTTTTTTTCTCTTTTTTCCTTCTCTTCTCCTTATCTCTTCCTCTCTCTCTCTCTCTCTCTCTCCTTATCTCTTTCTCCCGAACCTCGCCCACTCTTCCTCTTCCTCCCCCTGCTCCGTCCAGACCTCTGCCGCCGCCGCCTCTTCCTCGCTTCATGAGGCATGCATGGTGGCAGAGATGAACACTGTGGCATGGCCGGCGCGGAGCTCACCCCCACATGCGCCACCTCTCGCTGCCCGCTCGTCTTCCCGTCATGCTCATCCCAAGGGCGCCTTGCTTGCCCGCGGAGTTGGGGCCTTTGCTCGCCATGGGCGCCACGAGTTAGAAGCGGAGCTAGGGTGCTTGCTGCCCGGTCTTGCTGCTCTCCACCCAGCCAGCGCTTCCGCCGCCACCGCTTGCGGAGCCGGGCGGAGCTCACCCGCCTTGGTCGCGTGCCGGAGCCGGGGCAGAGCTCACCCCCCGGCCGGCGCGTGGGAGCCGGTGGTGGCGGAGCTCGCCCGCCGACCCTGCGCCACCGCAGAAGCGGCAACGGCGCACTCACCCGCATGACCCCGTCTGTGACCGGTGACCGACGCTCCTCCTCTTCTTTCTTCTTTGCAGCGAGCCGCCCATCCCACCTGGGTCGGCCCCGTCCGTGAAAATTTTGGGGACGGGGGTCATCCCGCATCTCACGGTATATTCGCACGAGGGACATCCTCACTCCTGCTCGCCCCTCAACCAAACGTTGCTCGTCCCAGGTCCGTCCCATCCCATGCCACCTTGTCCCTCCAACCAAACGCTACCTTAAAGAACTGCAAGGCAACGCATCCCAGGCTAAAGAATGCAAGAGGAAGGAATGGGCACGGCACTATTTTCAGCGGCAGCGGCGTACCTGGTAAGCAGAGGTGGAGGTCCCGAACAAGAAGTTCTCAGGGAACTCGCTGCGATCAACGGCCGAAGCGCGCGGCAGGAGCTCAGGAGCAAGCAATAGCGAGAGCACGATCACCACGCCCGCCCCCATCTCCTTCCTGCTCCTGGCCGCTACTCCACCCATTCTCTGCTCTCTCTACCTGCCTCCGGCCCGGCCTATGCTGAGACGACAGGGTTGTCGGTGGAAACGACAACAGAGTTCGACGGGGACAACAAGAGCTGGCCCGAGCAGCTGCAGCATCTCCTTTACTTAACAATTTAATTATCCTAAAAAAAAACGTAACAATTTAATTTAAATAAATTCAACTGTAGGCCCCTCCAGGATTCTAAAAAAAAGCAGCTGCAGCATGGTCTCACCAAAGTGTCAAGGCCGGCAACCGAACCATTCGAATCGGCAAGTGGATTTGTTCACGCAGGTGCAGCGATTCGGTGGGGCACCAGCACGTAGGTACGATATGTGCGTTGCTTTTTTTTTCATTTTGATTTGAATTTTTTTTTGGTGAAACTTTTTTATTTGATTTTGATCGGCGATATCGCCGTTGTTCTCCAGCGGAAGGAGCCTCCTGAGATATTTAGAGGCTTCTGATTTAGGTCTATAATAATATTTTGGGCTCTTGCATTTATACCCCTATTTTGTATCTAAATTATGATTTTGACTTTATTTTTTTAACTCTGTGAATTTACTCTAACGTTTTCAAAACGAAACACTACTTTATCCCTATTTCATCATCCTCCCCTAACGGTGTTAACTTTTGTACGATAGGACAAAAATGCCCATGTGATTTTGCCGCTGGTTCTTATGAGTATTTGTGATTTTACCCCTGATTTGGATAATACATTTATATTTAGGTGATATTTTAATTCCACACCTAAATCCATAATAAATTTGTTTGAAAACAAATGGGTCGAAGGTCTTGGACGCCTGAATGCCTGATGATCACCTGTAGGCTCGTAGCCGCGTTTCTCAAGAGCCAGGATTGAACGAAAAGAAGAAAATAAAAAAATGAAAAGGAAATGAAAAGAAAAAAAAAAACATGACAGCGGATCCACCGATAGTCATCCTCATCTCATTCCTGTGCCGCGAGTTCCAAATCCTTATCTCGCGTGGCGGCGAGCCAAGTCTTCGAATCTGCACCAGCTCCCCATGCGTCCGCCATTGCCGCTTTGGTGTTCGACCTCGCGGTCTTCGTCTACTCCGACTCCAAACACCCGACCCTTCACCGCCCCTCACCTGGGCCTGGCCCGCCCCTAGCCGCCGCTCACCACAGGCTGGCATGCCCCGTGCTGCGCCGCCACACCACAGGCCCCGCGCACTGCCCCGAGCGCCGCGCGCCGCCGCCCAGCCCGCCGCCGCCGAACCACGCGCCGCTGCCAGGCCCGGTTCTTCACCCCGACGCGTGCGCGAGAGAGAGAGAGCGACTCGTGCCTCTGTTTTCTTCTCAACAGATGACGAAGAGAATGAAGAGATAAGAGGCAATTTGGTCTTTTGCCGTTGTGTTTAGATCTTTTGATTTTTTATTTATTTATTCCAAGTGCATTTGACGGTGATCCAAAATAGGGGTAAACGGAGTTTTCATTTAAAAAAGTAAGGGTAAAATCATAAAGTTAAAAAAACAGGGATAAAATTACAATTAGACTCCTGAACAAGGTAAGAACACAATTTTCCCTAATATTTTTAGGTGTAATATTTTCTATGCTCAACTTTAGCTGGAGCTATCAAATTAAGACCATATTTTTTTTCTTCTCTATTTTACCACTTTCTCTATGTAATCTACTCCCTCAGTCCATGAAAGAATGCAATTCTAGCACAGGAACATATTATAGTATCTTAAATTTGATTATAAATAAACTATCAATACTTATGATATCAAATAAATATCATTAGACTATTTATTAAATGTATTTTTTAATAAAGTGATTTGGAGGCATAAATGTGAATATTGTTCACTAGAAATTTGGTCAAATGTGAACCACTTTAACTGTCGCGCAACCATAGTTGCATTTTTTTGGGATAAAGGTAGTACCAATTTGACTTACATAATTTCAAACAATAATATTATGATTTTATACAAATAACTAATATTTAAATCTACAAATTCAAACCCATTAATTGGCAAACACATGAATTCAAACATGCATTGGGCCGGCTGAGAGGGGCGCATCGAATGATTGAGTTGATATTTAGAACAGAAGATTTCCATCGGGTTCGAGTGAAACTGATGGCCACGAGGCCTTTAGTTCACTTTGTTACCCTCACTCCTAAGGGGTAGAACAAGTGTGTGCTTCAAGTCAAGTATGAGAAGCTGCCACCCTTCTGTGCTCATTGTGGCCTCATGGGCCATGTTCACTTGGAGTGTGGTGCTGCCGAGTACTTGGAGATCGATCTCAGTTTGGGGATTGGATGGTAGCTGACGCAGAGATATGGCATCCGGGTACTCTAAGGTTTCGGAGTAATGCAGCTGGCAATCGTGAGGCACCTCAGGATGGTGCTGATCGTGGTGGGTGTAAATGCGGGATGGGCGTGGTCAGGTTGGAGGTCGTGGAAAGAGCTTCGCGAGTTGGCGAGGTGAGTTGCCCCATTTGTACTCTATGTTTGGAAACTCAAGTGCACATGGGTGGAAAGTTTGAAGAGTACTTTAGGCTTTGATCACCCTTTTGCTATAAGCAGTACGGGTCGCAGTGGCGGCCTGGGTATCTTTTGGAATAATAAAACTCGAGTGTAATTTTTACCATACTCACAATATCACATTGATGCTATTGTTACATAGGGCAATAGTAAGCCCTGGAGGTTGACATGTGTATATGGGGAAGTGCAGTTAAGCGAGCGACATAAAACTTGAAGTTTGCTTAAATTCATTAGATCATTGTCCCCACTGTCGTGAGTTTGTGTTGGTGATTTTAATGAAGTTCTACATCAGTCGGAGCATGTGGGTGTTCATGAAAGGAGCAGGGCTCAAATTGAGGGTTTCCGAGAGATGGTTGATGTTTGCGGCGTCAACGACCATGGCTTTGAGGGTCATAGTTGGACCTTTGAGAAAAAGGTTGCAGGAGGATCATATTGCCATGTTCGGTTGGATTGCGGTTTTGCCAATGCAGACTGGTGTAGTAGATTTCCACATGCAAAGGTTAAGCACTTGGCTACGGCTGCTTTGGATCATGGTCCAATTGTACTGGTTTGGAGACTTGAGGGTCAACGGAGGCATTAGAGAAGACGTTTCAGATATGAGCAGACGTGGAAGACACACCTGGATTTTCTAGGCACACTAGCGGACTCCTAGCAGAGGGACAGGGAGGCAACGTCCATGCACGAGCTGCAAGACAAATTGAAAGGTGTGTCTGGGCATAACCTTTGGCCATGTTCGACGAGCTGTGGAAATTGAATAAGGATCTGGAAATCTATGCAGTTTGATTCGCTATGACTGGGGTCATCCCCTGGGAAACTAAGACTGGTTGAGCGCATACGAGAACTCAGTCATCGGGAAGAACTAATGTGGAGACAACGGTCGCGAATTATGTGGCTAGTGACTGGAGACAAGAATACTCGCTTCTTTCATCTTAAGGTGAGTCGGAGGAGTCAAAACAAGATCACACAGTTGAAAAAGCAAGATGTACAGTTTATTGAAGATGAGATCAAGCTCCGTACCATGACTTCCAACTTCTATAAAAAGTTGTATGCTTGGGAATGGATGGAAGACATGGACGAGGTGTTGTCCACCGTACCAACGAAGGTGACATCGGAGATGAACAGAAAATTACTTGATCCTTACAATGAAGGGGAGATCAAGGAGGCTTTATTCCAGATGTTTCCAACAAAGGACCCTAGTTGTGGAGATCTACTCATCTAAAACTACAGCATGGATCTTTAAAGAATCTGAATGAAGCAAGGGTATTGTGCTACGTTCAAAATCAAGAAGTGTGTTTCTTAATGGTTTTATACACACGCTGGAGTACTCTTCCATAGTTGTTGTGGATATAGAGAGAAAGACATCGAGGAAAATTCTTAAGCCATGTGGTGCTGAAAGCTCCATTCATCAAGCTTAGGGTCACTTGTATATGTGTATTGCTGATATTGGCAATATGTCCCAGCTTTTAATTTGGATCCTTGAAGACCATAGTACTAATAAATAGACATTAAGCATATTGCGAACACGCTACAGCTGTTTGGACACAAAAAAATATTAAATTTGGTTCTGAGCTTTGTGATGCAGACTACAAAGTGATTACAGTCCACCCAGAATATAATTTGATTTTTTTGTTGGGGAGGAAAGAACACTGATTGCATATGACATGAACCGTAGAAAAGTTTATGCCACCCCTGCCTGTGTTATCCGCTATTGGAGACCTAGCGGACGTCTAGATATCTACAGACCTTACTATCTTCCTTATATTCCCATATTCTTCAAGTTATTAGCAGAGCAGTAAATTGGATGATACTTCTCACCTCTTTTGTTGTGAAAAGGAAACTGTAATCATCTATTCTTTGAATGCGCTATGTTGCCTAGAGAGTTCTTTTGATTCAAGATATAGGTCAATTTTGGCTTAGTACAAAAGAAATTGTGTGTTCAATATTATTACTTCTACTGCTTTGTGTAGGTTGTGGAAATAGAGAAACGATTTGTGTTCACAGAGTGGGTTTGAGTATGGAAGGGCTTTTGAACAAAATTGCTGCTATGGTTCAGAATTGGATAATTTTGTGTCATGAGCCCAAAAAGGAATTTCTAGTAAGGATTATTTCAGAGGTCAAGAGGAGGGGTTTCATAGTGCATTGGCTACCAATCTAAAGAATGCACTAATTATATTCACTTTGTGTTGCAGGTAGTAGTGGCACATACTAGGAAGAGGTCTGATGAGGCACAACTACCTCGTGTATGTAAGTCTATATAGAGATCAGTGCCTTATTACGTAATCAAGCGACGACTTGTGTTAATACATTAGCTCACACACTTGATATGTTAGCATGGATTGTTTTTGTGAAATGTACACTTCGCTTGTCTGTGGACATGATGTATGGATTTGATGATTATAACAGTATGGTGTGGTAAGATATTAAGACCCATTTGAATTCAGAAACATGTTATCAAAACCCAGACGCAATACCATTGCGTTAGTGAAGGTCATCGACGCTAACAATAATCTAGTAGTGATCACCCGTTGATATAAATTGCTCATCCCCGTGAGATCATACCACTCACCGTTGATGATAAAATGCTTGTCACCTCGGGAAGGCATCACTGAACAGTGGGGATCAAAAAATCATTACCGTCGGATCGTTTAGTAAACTGACACTGACTATACGACCATCAACATCAGATCAAACTGCAGCGCAAAGGTGATCATGGCCTTTACACAGACGCCTCCTACTCTAAAGCAATGGTGATCATGACCTTGACACAGACGGATCCTTCTCCAAAGCAGCGGTGATCATGAGCTTTACACTAATGAATACTACTCCAAAGTGGTTGTGATCATGACCTTTACATAGACGGATCCATTACTACACTCGGACCTTTCACAGCCATGTCGTAACCCCCATCGTAGTCCAATTTTGGCCTCGGCAGTAAGCTATCGGCAGTGATGGTCATAGCCTTCACCGTCGGCATCTGGGACCGACTGTGGTGTTGAAAGCTCCAGTTTGGTTTTGGTTAATTGATGAAACCCTAAGTGCTAACCAAGTTTATCAAAGTGATTATGAGATAGGTAGCACTACTCCAAGTGATGAAGCAATGGTGAAAATCATGATGATGGTGATGGCATGGTGATGATCAAATGCTTGAACTTGGAAAAGAAGAAAGAGAAAAACAAAAGGCTCAAGGCAAAGGTATAAATAGTAGGAGCCATTTTGTTTTAGTGATCGAGACACTTAGCGAGTGTGATCACATTTAGGATCGATAGCCGTACTATTAAGAGGGGTAAAACTCGTATTGAAATGCGGTTATCAAAGTGCCACTAGATGCTCTAACTCATTGCATATGCATTTAGGGTCTAGTGGAGTGCTAACACCCTTGAAAATGTTTGTGAAAATAAGCTAACACATGTGCACAAGGTGATACACTTGGTGGTTAGCACATTTGAGCAAGGGTAGGAAACTTCACCGATGGAGTGTCCGCCCGTAGAGTGCGGACACTCCGACGGTGCCACCAGCGCCCTAGACAGAAAAGACGAAGGTCACTGTAAGTGACCGAACGCTGATCTCAATTGGACCGGCGCGTCCGGTCAGTAGCAGCAGTGAGCGCGTGGTCTCGGTCTTCGACCGGACACTGGCGCTAAAAGTGAATGGACGCTAGCAGGGTTGCGTCCGATCAGTGCTGACGTATGCTGACATGAGGCGCACAGAGGAAATGTTGAGTGACCGGACGCAGGGTGTGTCCGGTCGAGTATGACCGGACATGTCCGGTCGTGAAATGTCGCGTTTGGAACCTTACTGGAAACGACTGGACGCTGAGGTCCAGCGTCCGGTCACTTTCTAACTGACGCGTCCGGTCATCACTTGACCGTTGAAATCGAGCGATCGGCGTTTGAAGCCAATGACACGTGGCGCACATCGCACGACCGGACGCTAAGGTCCAGCGTCCGGTCAATATGACTGGAGCATCCGGTCGGACCGTGTTCAGTGCAGTGAGGAGCCCAACGGCTCTATTTCGTGGGGGCTTCTATTTAAGCCCCATGGTCGGCTCAAGCTCACTCTCTTAGCCATTTGTATTGACATAGCAACCTTGTGAGCTTAGCTAAAGTCCTCCCACTCATCTTCATCATTGATTCATCATCTTTGTGAGATTGGGAGAGAATCCAAGTGTATTGCTTGAGTGATTGCATCTAGAGGCACTTGGTATTCATGTTTCACTGCGGGATTCGCTTGTTGCTCTTGGTGGTTGCCACCACCTAGACGGCTTGGTGTAGCGGTGGAGGATTGGCACGAGCCGGTGATTGTTCGTGGCCATCTCCGGAGATTGTGAGGGGATTTGTACCTTCCCCGGCGGAGCGCCGAAAGGTAACTCTAGTGGATTGCTCGTGTCATTGAGTTACCTCACTTGCGGGTAGGTTCTTGCGGTGTCCAATTGTGTGGACAAGGTTTGTACAACACCTCTTAGCTGCCGAACCACCAAGTGTTGGTCGACACAACGGGGACGTAGTGTGTTGGCAAGCACGTGAACCTCGGGAGAAAATCGGTTGTCTCTTGCTATTTGACATTCTCTCGGTGATTGATTTCGTCTTCATCTTGTGATTGGTTCATCCCTCTACATGGTGGTATAATCACCTTACTCACTCATTTATATTCTTGCAAATTAGTTGTGGCAAGCTCTTTAGTGTAATTAGAATTGAGAGCTTGCTTTGTTATTTAAGTTCATCTAGTGGAGCTCTTTAGTGTAGCAAGATTGAGAGCTCTTAGTGAGTAGTATCATAGCAAGTTGTGTGTCTAGTAATCATTGCAACTAGAATTGTTGGATGGGTGGCTTGCAACCCTTGTAGAGCTAGAGCAAGTTTGCATTTCGCCATTTGTCATACTAATCAAATTGCTCTAGTTGATTTATAGATTTTTAAATAGGCTATTCACCCCCCTCTAGCCATATTAGGACCTTTCAGGTGTACACTAACACCGTCGTATTGGCTTATGATCCGTCCATGATTAGGTCCTTATTTCCGTCGCATTGGAGCATGACCCGACTATGGATGTACACTAACACCGCCACATTGACAAATGATCCGCCTGTGTTGAGGCTATCAAAACCGTCATGTGGGCACATCAACCGTATGTGTAGTGGTCACCAGCACCGTCGCCTTGTACTTTGACCCGACTATCAGCGGTGCGGGTTCACTATCGCTTCGACAGCCAAGACGCCTATGTAGAGGTTAACACCACCATCGCTTCAACGTATGATCCGCCAGTACAAAGGTCATGGTCACGATCGCCTTGCACCACGATCCGCCTTTGATGATCGTTTAGTCGGTGTCGGGTTACTAAAGGATTCGGCGGTGATATACTTTTGATCCCTGCCGCATCATACGTCTAGCGACGATGGTGATAACAAAACAATGAACGACGCTTACATCCGACGGTGACAGAATTTCACCCGGTTTCACAATAGTTACTAATTCAGCTGGGCCCTTAATAGCTTCATGAACACAAAGCATACAGATATATAATCATTACATCCATAAATCATGTTCACAAACAAGAGTACTTTTTACAATAACAATGGATGCTACCATAACATCTTTCTCAACTGATGTCCTAACACAAGCGGTACATAGAGCATACTAAAGGTACTGATGTATACATACTTACATAACGAAACGACGTAGTTGTGCTCCTTCTATGTGGCACTCCTGCTTGCAAGGCAAAATGAATATAAATAGTGCATCCTTTGGATTGGTAGTCAATGCACCATGGAACCCCTCTTATTCATCTCTGATCCACAACCTGAACAAGGCAGCAGAATTAATAATATTGAACATACCATTCCTTTAGTTATAAGCCAAAATTGGCCTATACATACATAGAATGAAAACAACTCCCTACCTAAACAAAGACTGTCATGATGACAAAATGCAGGAAATGCACCTTTACTGCTCTGCTAATAACTCCATGAACAAGGGAACATAAGGAAGATAGTAAGGCCTATTCATATGGAAACACCCTCTTGATCTACAAAAGCGGATGACACGGGCATGGAGGACATGAACCTTCTGCGGTCCATGTCATATGCAATCAATATTCTATCCTTCCCAACAAGGAAAATGAAATTCCATTCTGGGTGAACTGTAATCACTCTATACTCCTCATCACAAATCTCAAAACCAACTTTAATATTCATGTGTCCAAACAGTTCCTCCGTGTCTACAACATGCTTCAAACTCCAGTTATCAGTACCATAGTCTACAAGTATCCACACTAAAAGCCAAGACCTATTACGAAAATCAGCACATCACACACACAGGTGTGACCCTGAGCTTGATGGATGGACATTTCAGCACCACCTGGTTTATGAATTATCCTTCATGTCTTTTCCTCCATATCCACAGCAACTATCACAGAGTACTCAACCATGTGCATAAAACCATTAAGAAAAACACTTCTTGATTTTGAACATAGAACAATACTACCCTCTCCCCATTCAGATTCCTTAAAGATCCATGCTACAGTTTTAGGTGAGTAGATCTCCACACCTACGCATGCACCCTCCACCTCAACAAATTCAATCACATGGAAGAGCGAGGACGTTGGGTCAAAACCTAAGCGAGCCTGACCAACAGA
Source organism: Miscanthus lutarioriparius (assembly GCA_904845875.1). Lineage (NCBI taxonomy): Eukaryota > Viridiplantae > Streptophyta > Magnoliopsida > Poales > Poaceae > Miscanthus > Miscanthus lutarioriparius. Next base: position 25,625,989 of record CAJGYO010000011.1, on the reverse strand, counting down.
ACGGATGCTATGCGGCATTTGCGGTTCGCCGGATTGCAGACAACATAGCGCCATAATACATCAGGCCTAGCACACCAGCAAAGGACGAGGCCGCTGCGACAATTTGAGACTAGGACTTTTTGAAGGGGAAAGGTAAGAAGGATAAGGAGGGCCGTTCACCGGTGAAGCTGGTGAAGTGATGATTACCCTTCCACCAGATGCCATAGAAGAAGATGATGACAGTAAGTGAAAGCTTCTTACGGTGATAGGAGTCGGAGATGACGTGATTTTAGGAGCGACAGACATACTTGCAGCAGCACAAGGACCGATCGGGAGGTAGCGGAAGATGTAGGCAAGCACATTGTCTGAGAGGCTATCCACTGCGTTCCTCATGTTGGGGGCCTCCTTCATCTAGAAGGACACCACCAGCCGAAGAGATGAGGCCACCCTGTCATGGAACTGCATCAATAAACATTAGTAAGGAGATGAGTTTTGAGGAGATGGGATGGCGATGCAAGTAAGGCCTTATTACACTTGCCTTTGGATCTGACGACGGTGAGCACGAGTGGCAATGCCGGTGACAGCAGCAGCTCGTTCGCCGGTGGATCTATGTGAGCAATCTGGCTATGCGCACCGGGGCGGAGCAAGAGCTGAGCAGTGCTAATGAGCAGGAGCGGCTATGATGAACAGTAGCAATGAGGAAAAAAACTATGTGTGTGGGGGGAGGGAGGGCGGCAGCGGGGTGGGGGTGTGGGGGGTGGGGGTTAGGGGGGATGTTGGAGTAGGGGTTGCTTGCTCTCTGTGTAATTTTTACGGCAAGCGGGAATCAAACTTTCATCAGTTCCGCGCGGGAGGGTTCAAATGCGGGATTAGAAATTTTGCAACTAAGCGACGGTGAATGCATAGTACCATCACCAGCGGCTAGGTCCTATTACCTCCCGGAGACCTCCCTATGATACGGTGATGAACACTAAGGCACACAATCTTAACGTTTGGCATTTAAACAAAGCGAAACTGCACACTTAGGAAACTAAGAAAAGCACAATGCCAGTACTCAGATTGAAAGGAAGCCAACTTGAGTTCGATGGTGAATAAAAGGGCACGCAGATTTACATTGAAAGAAAGCCAAAACACGCGCTTAGAAAACATAAGGAAAGCACAATGCCAGTACTCTCGAATTGAAAGAAATCCAACTTGAGTTCCATATATTTATACCGAATAAGTAGGTGGACACTACCAAACTAACAAGCATGCCGAAAACTAAAATGCAGATACTAATTAGGCCAACACTATGCAAAAGTTAAAAGGCCTTCATATGTACATCATTGGTTGCTTAATTAATCATTCTCTATGCAGATCCTAGTCGACCTCCATGGGATCGTTGTGAATCTCCATAAGATCCTACAGATCGTTGTCGACCTCCATGGGATAATTGTCAATCTCCATGTCATCCCGAGCCTTGACCGCTACAACCCTATCCACATCCATTGGTATACTTTTATTTAGCTCATCAACTTTGTTCACAAAGCACTGATTTGGTGAACCGATACTGAGGACAATAAGGCTCACAAGCTGCACTCCACGGATATACAAGGCCACAAACTCTAGAACGAGAAGATACATTTTCATTTGCAGATCCAACAAATTATTGTAGCTAGGTTGAAGGTGAAGGAGTAGAGAGCACGAGAGAGCAATTCAAAGGAATATAGAATCCAATGAAGGAGCAGATCCAGTGCAGTTACCTTAGATCTAGATGTAGCAGAGAAGCAGGGACGGCACGCTGAAGATTTATGCGCCGGCGAGGTTGCAGGTGAAGGAGCCGTGAGCACGCGAGAGGCTACCTTTCGTCCGATGCTAGCAGGGTGAAGCAGAGCAATGGAGCAGAGCGGGGAATGGATGGGAGGAAGGTGTGGTAGGACCGCAGGAGAGTGTATATATAGTTCAATAAATTGGTTGCCCCTATACTAGGGCCCGTGTCCAGGGAAGTAGAATGTCTCTAACATATCAATTGATACTTGGATCTACTATCATTTACAGTTCAATAAATTGAACACCTGGTTAATCACCTTGCATTTAGTTCCACAATAGTTGTACAAAAGTAACAGATTTCAGTCCAACACATCAATTGATACTTGGATCTACTACATTTACAATTCAATAAATTAAACACCTGGTTAATCATCTTGCATTTAGTTCAACAATGGTTGTACAAAAGTGACAGATTTCAGTCCGATACATAAATTGATACTTGAATCTACTACGGTAAACTAAGCAACTTGCCAATGAACATACCAAGAAATAAGGTAAGTATAAAATAGGTGAAACAAGAACATGAAGCACATTTCTTTCTCAAAGGTATGAAATCTTCCATCATCTTCGTTGGAGCCCTGACCATTTCTTTAATCTGTGGCATAATCTCTTTCTCCTCCTACGAATATTCTTCATTTGTTATAACATTGGCCTCCGCCTTTAGCTCCCAAATCTTGTTACATAAATCTAAAATCAAAGTCCTCAGAAATTTCCCATATCGGGGATCGTGCCACTTAAAGAACCCGCAATCTAAGTCGGGTTAAGAAAAAACCAAATTACCATAAGTACAGCGGGATTTTAGCATTTGCATTGCGAAAACAGAATGAACAAAAAAGAAATCAAGTTACATTATTTGCCCAACAGCATCTGTGGTACCAACGTCCTAGGTTTCCATCATTCCATGAAATCCACCGAGGCATCTTCAAGCCGTAGCGACACAAAAGTGGTGGCTTGTATACATAGGGGTGGTTCTCGACACAGCACGGGATGGGTGGCCCCCTCCCATTGTAGCCTCCTCCGCTGGAAGCCGGTGCTCTTCTCGCGACGGCACCCTAGGATGGTGCCGACCACTGGGAGGAGTTGGAGCTAGATGTAGCCATGGTGCAGTCAGGATTCAAAGTGTTGCACACTCTGAGTGAAGAGGTCGGCCTAGGTCTTTTATCTACGCTAGATTTTGCCTCCCGCCAAGGCGTCAAAACGTCCTTCAAAACCCTCGCACTCCCACCAAGATGAAATGCTGTGTCACCGGTAGTTTAGGGTATTATCTGCCTGTAGAAGAAGGCCTGTTTTGGATCCTCTGTGTTTACATAGAGCTATACGCGTGGACCACAATCAAGACCAATTGATCGATTGAATTAGCAGTTCAACTGAAGTAATAGTTCAATGATTATGCAGTACTCATACATACTAATCCAGAGGTTTCATCAGTACATATAAACTTCATCAACATAAAAGTTTCACAAATTCTAAGACTTAATGTCGGATGGGTAGGTAGTTGCTAAGGTACTCAATTGGTTGATGCTGTCCCGAAAGCCAGAGGTAGTGAATCATAGCGAAGATGATAGCATCTCCGTCCATGGACACATTGTATCTATAAAATATGTCTACTTCCTGTCCAGTCCTGCAAAGCACAAAAATCTCTCCACAAACAGGATCTTGAACGATTCTTATCAAATTTTATGGTCCGAGAAGGTGACGAACAGTGGCTTCAATAATCAACAGTCGGTCCGGGTAAATGCTCCATCCCCAAGTAGCAAACAACATCATCTAGGGTCCTAGCGCCACCCCTAGCCGCCAAAACGCAAGGTTGCTCGTATTGAAATGGCTTCTTCCGAAGTAAGACCTACGTTACAATGAAAAAATTCCTAATATGAACAAAACTGATACCGAACCCAAAACCAGTTGGAACCAAATACAAACAGGGGGGTAACCGAATGCATCTAACCTTCACGGGGTGTTGTCCACGATGACAATGCAAGGTGCTTGAGGCAGGGCAAGTACAGGCGATGGGTCAAAATAAAGATGAAGCAACGGGTGGGAAGAATGAAGATGAAGCAACAACGGGTGGGGAGAACTAATGGATTCGTATTGGGGTTTTTTAGTTGGTCGACAAGACCTGAGGGGAGTTCTGAATGGGCCGGGCGCTTCTAGGTTTGTTGCCAAATGGACGGTCCACAGCGAGAACGGATGGCACGGGATAAGTTAAACAGTGTCCGTATTAAGCCAACCATTGCCACGCTAATCCAAAGATTCTCCTGGAAACAACCACAACCGTACATGACAGTTTTTTTCCTTTTCATTCACAAATATACAGAAAAATTAAAAAAACATTCGTCGAGAGATCAAATCCATGCACTGACATTTGGAAGTAGTATTGGAAAAAACTTGCTTTGCATTTCATATAAAAAAGGTGGCATTGAAGAGATCAAATCAGCGCGGATAGAAATTTTTTCTTTGATTGATTACATATAACTAACATATATAGATACAATTTGGATGAGGATATGATTGTACTCGTCCGGAAGCATAATAACTAACCTAAACTATTAGAACTACTTATACTAACTATAAACTACTCCCTCGCTTGGGAGGAGGCGAGGCGAAGTCGGAGTCGGAGTCGGAGTCGGAGTCGTCGTCTTCGGCGTCGGCGTCGGCGTCGTCCTCGTCCTCCTTCTCTGGATCCTCCTTCTTGGAGCTCCACGGAGGACTATAATCAGACATCCCGTCAGAGGAGGAGAAGTTCTCCTCGGAGGAGTGGTGGGAAGGCAATTCGTCCTCGCTGGACGACGGGCTGCTTGGAAACTTAATGTGGTTGTCCAACATTTTCTTTGTAGATTGAAAGAGAAGAGGATGATGGATGAACAAGAGGGGTCGCTTCAGAGGGCACCGGGCCCAAAGTATATGTAGAGCAGTGGGTATGCGGCTCTTACCTCTTAGGCTTTAGGCGGCGGAAGTAATGGTGATTTGACGGTCTTGGAAGTTGAGGCAATTCAACACTCACGCTGAATTTACCGCCGGTTGACCAAACGCTACTTTAGGGCCAGCGGACAACATGCCTATCCTAGTTCGGATCTATCGTTAACCCCAATACCACTGCCGCATCTATCATTAACCCATCGGTGGTAAAAGTCTGAACTGCCGGTTTTAGTCCTAGGAGGCTGAAAGGATCAAGATGCCCAAGAGGGGGGGGGTGAATTGGGCTAATTCTAAATTTTCTTGCAATAATCAAATCCTACGGATAGCCCAATTAACCCCTTGTGCCTAAAAAGTGTTTATATTTAAACTAATGCACAACAACCTCGCAACCAACGTTCCAAACTTACTCTAGCAAGCAATTCTATGGATGTAAGACAAGTATTGAAATGCTCAAAGTAAATACTCAAAGTAAGTGCTCAACGTAAATAGAGAGAGAAAGGAACGCGGCGATGTTTTGCCGAGGTATCGGAGAGTCGCCACTCCCCACTAGTCCTCGTTGGAGCACCCAAGCAAGGGTGTAGCTCCCCTTGATCATGCAAGGATCAAGTGCTCTCACTGGGTTGATTCTTCGACACTCCGTCCGGCGGGCGAATCACCCAAAACCGCTCACAACTTGAGTTGGGTCACCCACAAGCTCCGCCGGGTGAACACCAAACTCCCAATCACCACCAAGCCGTCTAGGTGATGGCGATCACCAAGAGTAACAAGCACGAACTCTCACTTGACCACGTGAAGCCTAATGAGAAGATGGATGCACACTTTGCTACTCTTGATTTGCTAGTGAGGCTACTCTCTTGGATTCTCAAATCACAAACACCTCACTAGGACCTTGCTCTTCTTGGCACTCACAAACGTGTTTCTCGGCTATTGGAATGAGCAAAGATCCTCCCACTCACGAGTGGACCTTCTATTTATAAGCCGACTGAAAAACGAACCGTTATGAGCTTTTGCGGGGACGACCGGACGCTCCGATCGTGATGACCGGACGCCCGGTCAGTTCAACCCATGAACCAGTATTAAAGAGTCGACCGGACACTGGCGAGGTCCGGTCTGACCGACCGACGCGTCGTCGGTCGCATAAACCCTCTACTGGAACCTTCTTTGGAGTCGACCGGACGCAGAACCCTCGTGGTCCGGTTAAGACCGACCGGACGCGTCGGTCACTCTTTCCCAAGTCTGGACCCTTTATTTGAGTCGACCGGACGCTGGTCCTCGGCGTCCGGTCACACATGTTTCTTCCAGCGTCCGGTCACACAGACTTGATCACCTCAGTCAAATGAACTGACCGGACCCTGCGGCCAGCGTCCGGTCAGTGTTTGACCCTCCATTCACTTCCAACTTCCGAATATATGTGAATGAATTTTGCTCCAAAAGATCTTAGGCATTCATAGGAGCTACCTAGAGCTAGTTTAAACAAGTGTGCACCACACCTAACTCACTAGACTTAACTAGGTCAAGCTACCCGTTCATACCCCCCTTCATAGAACGGCCAAAGGAAAAAACAAAGTCCTAAACTACTCTAAGTGTCTCTCCAACTTCAATTGACACTTAGAACTAGTTATCCTTAACCTTGTCGTCCATCCTTTGAAAACCGAAACGATTTCCATCATAGGGGCATGACAACCTCAATTGCCCAATCGATCTCCATTACCATGACCTAACTTAATTGCCTCTGCAAAACACACGTTAGTCATAGTAATCTTGTATTGACATCAATCACCGAAATCCAACTAGGGGCCTAGATGCTTTCAATCTCCCCTTTTGGTGATTGATGACAACACACCCTCGAGTATGTTATGGAGTGAGGTTTTTTGTGGGCTTGGTTCATATAAGCTTTTGTCAATAAGAACAAAAGAGTTAGACAAGCTTATATGACCCAAGCCAACACAATGTACTCAAAGAATATGGATTAAGCATGAGTACAAATAACAAAGCTCATTTGCTTCAAAGTATAAACGCGGAAGCAAAATCAAATGAGCATCACACAAGTGATATGACATATAGATAAAGCAAAGTAGAAGTCACACATGTCAAATATCACAATCATGTAGATAACACTATCACATATATATAATAGTATGCATGAAAGTAAACACACGAATGCATAAGTAATAGTGTATCACACAAATAAAACTCCAAAAGTATATAATAGGCTAATCTTTGGATAACTAGCTCCCCTAAAACTCGCTCCCCTAAGTCTACATACTCAAACCCTCCCCCTTTGGCGTCAAACACCAAAACCTAGGGAATTGGACGGGCGGGGCTGCAGCAGACGAGTCGGGCATGAAGTACGTGGAGCAAGATGGAACAGGCGCCATCATCATCGACCACGAGCTCTCTGGTCGATGACCCTCAGAAGGCGGGAAGTGTCATTTGAAACAGTCTGGGTTTGAGTGAAATTTGGTGCTTTGCTGTGAAGTTGCAAGTATGTCTGTCGTGAGGATCGACGGACTGGTTGACTGCACGGGGAGCCTCTCTGAGTAGTCATGATAGCTGGAGCTCTTTGTCAGACGGACCGGCGGCATGCATGTGGGGCGGAGTAGGCATGTCGGTCAACTCATCAATGATGCTCCAAGACTCCTGGAGACCGACGACTCAGGCACGAATAGTGAGGAAGACTGCTCTGGTGAGAAACCCGTGTGATAAGGAGTGAACTACGGGGCTACACCAGGTGAGGCTAACCACTGGGACACCTGTATAGGAGGTGAAGGAAACTGAGCTGGAGGCTGTCCCTGACTCTGAAGCCACGGGGGCTGTCTTCTGCTGAGTCGTCGAAGTGGTGGGAGGCTGTGCAAGTCGGGCGTGAAGGCTGTGGTGATGGGACCCCAATATTTGTCACTACATCTTGCATGAATCCCATGAGTTGTTTGCTACATAAGTAATCGCCGGTGTCTTTGAAGAAGTTGCTTCGCCGCTGTTGAAACTCATCTGACGAGCTGAAATGTCGCGCGGTTGGCGGTGTCTCTGTGCTCGCTGTGTTCGATCTTTGCATCCGCTCAAGAATAGCAATGAGAGCGGGTCTGCATGCGTGGGCAGGTGGAGCAGGCTGGAGCTACACGCCTCGCATCGCCGTGTGCGTGGAGGGCATCCGAGGTATAGGCTGGTAGTCGTCGTCGAGAAGCTGTCACTTGTACTCACTCACCTCCTGCTGCGTGCCTCTAGCTCCTCCTCCTCCTCGGGTTGCAATCCCTCGATTATCTCATCCTGCTGAAGCTGCAGACTGCACGCCGGGCGACGGCTAGGGCTGGACTGGGTGCCCGAGGAGTGGCGTGTCGATCCTCCGTGATGAGGTTGTAGGTGGGAACTCTGTAGTGGCACTCTGTATACTCATCCATCATGCAGGGGGCTTATCAAGCACTACTCTGCGGATGAGGAATGTGATCCAGTGAGCATAGGGAAGCTGCTGCGACCCTTGAATCCCTCGGCTATAGTATCCTCTATCTCGAAAGAAGGAGGTCCCAGATGTCAAACATCACATCCGTGCATGATGGCATTGAGAAGCCAGGCATGAAGCGAGTCAGGCCCTCCTCAGATCCCAACACGGGAAGCAGTGTCCTCCCGATGATGGCCTCTAGTATCCTCATTTGTAGGAGTCAAGTCTTTGGGGTTCTGCTCGACCCCTCTCAAACGGCTCCTTGAAGCAATGCCGCACTAAATCAGAGGGGGCACCTTCCTCCATGAGGACGCCTGGGAGGCTCTCGATGTCCATAGCACACCTCATGCATCTTTACAGCTGCTCCTGTAGTCTCGAGATCTCCACGACTCGCCACTAGTCACTCTGTAGTCTTTGCCTTTGAAAGCAAAGTGAATGAAGCTGTGATGAGGATCAATGTAGAGCGAGGCATAAAACTGACGGACCCAAGAAGGTACATATATGCCCGTCCGTCCAATCAAATCTGTCGATCTGGCAAATATGACAAGTATTGCCGAATGCCCTCTCCATTTCTGCCGCCACAATGGATTCTATCGATAGACCTCGCGTGATCTGAATCACCTCGCCCCATTGTTAAGATATGCATTGTAGAAATCCTCATGCAGTGGCGTGTAGAACCCCTCAGCTGCTCTCACATCCCTCCTCGGAGGAAACCAAACCTCAAACTCAACAAACCGCATTGCTTTGAACACCTTCGGGCTGAAGCGGCCCTCAAGTCGAGGTGAACCCGGAGGCGGACCACGTGGTGCAGGCGAGGGCGAGAACCCCGCTTGTGTGTAATCGCCTAGGTGGGCTGCAGCCTTCGGTACGACTCGAGCGGGCGTAGCTGAGGTCTTGGCTCGGTCTCTTGACTCTCCCCGAGTCTCTGGGCTGGTGAGGGCTCTGCTTTGGTGGGGGCCGCCTGCTTTGTCTTGTGGACCCTCCTCAATGGCGACCCGTCGTCCCGCAAGCGTGGCGATCCCGGTGGACTACCGTGACGACGCTCAACCTCCTCAATCGCAGCTCTAACTGCTGGTGAAAATGGCCGATCTGCAATGACAACTCCGCTGCGGGCACCTCCTCTCTCGGCACGCTCTGCAGCCTCTGCAGCATGTATTGCGCGCTCTCGCTTCTCTCGCGTCGGGTACTTCCGCTTCTTGGATGTCACCGCTTGGTTGCCTTGCCCTTCGATCGAAATTTTGGTGGCGAGGCGGGGCCTCCGATCATCATCACAGGCCACCACCAACGTTCTTGGTGCGAGCCATCCGAGCATGCATAAGATGGTGAAGCGCGGCGATGAAGATCAACTGTCAAGCCGCCGCTTCGAGGCTTGGCCTCGTTCCTTACTCATGAGCTTGGCTCGAGATGACCGCCAACTTCGCACGAAACACAACGGAACCGACTCATTGCACGATAGAATAGATAGATATACAAATAAATACCATATTGCTAATAGATGCGAAACCCTAGCAGAGAAAGCAATGTAGATGCGAAATTGAATCGAATGGCTTTCTACCTGACGATCAGCGAACCGAGAAGAGATAAGATGTCACGCGGGGGATCCTCGGAACCGGGCTAGGGTTAGGTCAAATGCCCTGAATGCAATGGGGAATCAGTGCGTTTAGAATTTGATCTAGGTCACAATTGGAGATCAAGATTGAAACACAAAACTTGCCATACCAATCAATGGGAGGAAAGGGCAAGCGCACTAGGCGAAGACCGGCAGCCTTGGCAGCGATTGACCGGTGGAGCTTGGGCGCGAGGAGGCCGGCGAGATGCTGAGTAGGAGTGGTGGCTCGGCTGCGGGCTTGGCTGGAGCGCGGCTGGCGAGCGGGTGCCAAGTGCGGAGGCGCGGCGAGGCGAGGGCACGACGACGCGGCTAGGCAGTGGCGGCTGCTCGGGCTAGGGCACGGCGGCGCGGCTAGGCAGTGGCGGCTGCTCGGGCTAGGGCACGGCTGCGCGGCTAGGCAGTGGCGGCTGCTCGGGCTAGGGCACGGCGGCGCGGGCGCGAGATTGGGCGCGAGAAGGTGGCGGCGCTGGTTAGGTCAAAGAGGAGGAACACGGCTCGGATAAAAAATCCCCCAAACGCGACAGAAAAGGAAACCGAAAAGAGACGAAGTCGCGCGAGATCCACTGACCGGACGCTCCGGTGGTAGCGACCGGACGCTACCACTGGCGTCCGGCCGATTCGAAGAGGTCCAAATCCTCTGGAATCGGGACCGGACGCGTCCGGTGGTCCATGACCGGACGCAGGCAGGGTCCGGTCAAAATAACTTGTCCTTCCTTGATCGACCGGACGCTGAGCCCTTCCTGACCGGACGCACAGACGCAGCGTCCGGTCACTCCTTCATCAGCAGTTCACCTCCTGTGAACTGACCGGACGCTGGACAGCAGCGTCCGGTGCAGCGTCCGGTGCACCTTTTCCAGCAAACCTTCAACCTTCCTTCGCGCTGCCTGTTCCCAATCAAGTCCCAACTTGAATAAGATCCAAATAAACACCAATTGGGACTGATGTGAGTGACCTCTCTCAAACCCTCATATTTTCCAAAATATTTTGCCTTAGGCTATAATTCTTTTTGAGGAAATAGGCAACAAGAGGGCAAATGGAACAAAACGACAAAAACAACATTCATGCATATGTAATACTTGTAAGTAAATCTAGTTGCTTGTCAAGTTTGATCCAAGGTTAAGCTTCTTCACACGCCGGGCGGTTATCTTAACCATGTTAGACAAGCCCTATATGCATTGCCACAAATTAAACATGTTGTATATTACAATGAATGCAAGGGACAACACAAGCTCAATTTTTAGTGAAGTTACTAAAATCAAGTACATTGAGCTCATTCCGCAATCTACAAAATGTAGCCTCATCTAAGCGGTTTAGTGAAGATATCCGTTAATTGATCTTCGGATCTTACACCTTCTAGTGATATATCATTTTAGCTACATGATCTCTTAGAAAGTGATGGCGGATATCTATATGCTTGAGTGCGAGAGTGTTGAACCGGATTATTTGCAAGTTTTACCGCACTTTCATTATCGCATGTAAGAGGAACTCTCTCTAGAACTACTCCATAGTCTAGTAAAGTTTGTTTCATGTATAATATTTGTGCACAACAAGCACCATGCATGTAATGTATTCGCGCTCAAGTGTGGACAAAGCCACACTATTTTGTTTCTTGGAGGACCAAGACACAAGAGATCTACCAAGCAAATGGCACCCTCCGGATGTGCTCTTTCTATCAACTTTGCATCCGGCGTGAGTCCGAATCGGAATAGCCAATTAATTCAAATAAAGCTCCTTTGGGATACCAAAGGCCAATGCTTAGTGTGAGCTTAAGATACCTAAGGATTCTTTTTACGGCAATTAAATGTGTTTCCTTAGGACTAGCTTGAAATCTAGCACACATACACACACTAAACATGATGTCGAGGCCTAGATGCGGTTAAATATAACAAGCTACCAATCATAGAACGGTAGAGAGTTTGATCAACCGAGTTACCTCCCTCATCTAGGTCGAGATGTCCATTGGTAGGCATTGGGGTCTTGATTGGCTTACATTCATCCATCTTGAATCTCTTGAGAAGATCTTTTGTGTATTTCTCTTGAGAGATGAAGATGCCTTCTTTCATTTGCTTGACTTGAAAACCAAGAAAGAATGTAAGCTCACCAATCATTGACATCTCGAACTCCTTAGACATCAATTCACCAAATTCTTTGCATGAGTCTTCATTTGATGATCCAAAGATGATATCATCAACATATACTTGACAAATGAAGATATGCCTATCAAGCTTCTTGGTGAATAATGTGGTGTCGACCTTCCCAATGGTGAAGCCCTTCTCAATAAGGAAATCCCAAGGCGCTCATACCAAGCTCTTGGGGCTTGCTTAAGCCCATATAGTGCCTTGGACAACCTATAAACATGATTAGGATATCTAGGGTCTTCAAACCCGGGAGGTTGATTAACATAGACTAGTTCATTAATAAAGCCATTTAAGAATGCACTTTTCACATCCATTTGATATAGTTTCATTTCATGATGTGATGCATATGCAAGAAGGATACGGATGGCTTCTAATCTTGCAAACCGGTGCAAAGGTTTCTCCAAAATCTAAACCTTCAACTTGAGAGAACCCTTTGCTACTAGTCTTGCCTTGTTCCTCACAACAACACCTTGATCATCTTGCTTGTTGCGGAACACCCACTTTGTTCCAATGACTCTTGCACCTCTTGGTCGCTCTTCAAGATTCCAAACTTCATTGCGTTTGAAGTTGTTCAACTCTTCATGCATGGCATTGATCCAATCCGGATCTTTAAGAGCTTCTTCTACTTTGGTAGGCTCATAGCAAGAGACAAAAGAGTGATGAGCAATAAATGAAGTAAGTTTTTGAGATCGAGTCATCACTCCCTTTGTTGGACTCCCTATGATGAGATCTTGAGGATGATCTTGTAGGAGAGGTGTATTTCTTCTATTGACCACTTGAGGAGGAGGTTGTGGAGCATCAACATCTTGTGCTTGTACCACCATTTGCTCATGGGAGATATGAGTATCTTCATTTTCTACTCTCCCAACTTTTTCACCATCTTGTGGTACATTTGATGAAGAGGGTTGGTTAGTGACTTGTACATCATCTTCATCATCTTTTGGCTTGATGTCTCCCACCGGAATATTCTTCATAGCCTCCCTCAATGGTTCATTACCAACATCATCAAGATTCTCATGTGCTCCTTGGGAGCCGTTAGATTCATCAAATTCCACATCATATGTTTCTTCAACCAAGCCGGTGGCATGATTAAATACTCTATATGCTTTGGACTTCAATGAGTAACCAACAAGAAAACCTATATCACAACGCCTTTGAAACTTCCCTAGGTGTTGCCGCTTCTTGTAGATGTAGCACTTGCAACCAAACACCCTAAAGAAGGAGACGTCCGGCTTCTTCCCATTGAGCAACTCATATGGTGTCTTGACAAGGACTTTTTTTTGAAGAAATAGGCGGTTGGATGCATAACATGCGGTGTTGATTGCTTCCGCCCATAGAGCTTTCGGGGTGTTGTACTCATCTAGCATTGTCCTTGCAAGAGTGATTAAAGTCCGGTTCTTCCTCTCAACTACACCATTTTGTTGAGGAGTATAGGTTCTATGGAGACTTCATGTTTGATTCCAACTTCATCACAATAAGCTTCTATGTTTATGTTGTCAAACTCTTTGCCATTGTCACTTCTTATCTTCTTGAGCTTCACTTCAAATTCATTTTAAGCTCTCTTGGCAAACTTCTTGAAACAAGATGCAACTTCGGATTTGTCATGAAGGAAGAACACCCATGTATATCTTGAATAGTCATCCACAATCACAAGACAATAGAGATTTCCTCCCAAACTCTTGTATGTTGTTGGTCCAAATAAATCCATGTGTAGAAGTTCTAGCACTCTTGTGGTTGACATGAAAGCTTTGGTTGGATGAGTGTTTGCAACTTGCTTGCCGGCTTGACATGCACTACAAAGCTTGTCCTTTTCAAACTTCACATCCTTCAACCCTCTCACCAAATCATTCTTCATAAGCTTCTTGAGTGAGCTCATTCCAACATGAGCAAGTCTTCTATGCCATAGCCACCCAAGTGTTGTTTTGGTGAATAGGCAAGTCTTCAAGTTTGCATCTTCGGAGGTGAAGTCAACTAGATATAAGTTGTTGTATCTAAATCCATTGAATATCACTTGATTGTCATCTAATTTGGATACAACAACCTCCTTCTCGGTGAATAGGCATTGAAAGCCAAGATCACACAATTGCCCAATGGATAGCAAGTTGAAGCTCAATGACGCAACATAGAGCACATTGGAGATGGAATGATCATTTGATATTGCCACTTTGCCCAATCCTTTAACCTTGCCCTTTGAATTATCTCCAAATGTTATTTTCTCTTGTCCATCTACCTCTTCATCTAGTGAGGTGAACATACGAGGATCACCGGTCATATGTTGAGTACAACCACTATCAATAACCCAATGACTTCCACCGGTCTTGTAGTTCACCTACACACAAGAGATTCAAGCTTTAGGGATCCAAGCTTATTGAGGGCCCTTCACCTTCTCAACAAGTGACTTAGCCACCCAAATCTTCTTAGGCCTACTCTTGTTGGGGGGTCCTAAGAACATGACTTTCATCTTTCCACTAGAATCTTTTCTAAGCATGTAGTGAGCATTGAAAGCAAAGGGTCTAGCATGCTTGGGCAAGGGTTGTGGTGGTGGAGTTTGACACTCATGAGCAAAGTGGCCTTCTTGTCCACACTCAAAACATCTCTTTGGCTTTAGCTTTGGCTTTGATTGTTGGTGTTGAGCTTGAGCCTTCTTCTTCTCTACACTTGCCATATATCCAATGCCACTTCTATCCATCTTTATGACGGTATTCATGAGTAGCTCACTTTGGAGATGCTTGCCTCTAGCAAACTTGCTCAATCCCTCCTTGAGATGCTCTTTCTCCATTTTGAGCTTCTTGTTCTCTTCCTTGAGAATATCATTGTTCTTCTCTTCCTTGAGTTTCTTATTTTCCTTTTTTAGCTTCTCATTCTCAAGGATCAAATCTTCGTCATGATCAAGAGTTTCTATCACAATGGTGTTGTGACTTTTCATCTCTTCAAGATCTTTCATGAGCTTCTCATTGTTACTCTTGAGCTTGACATACTCATCATAGTCATTGCACTCAACCACTTGCTTGCCCTTGCTACTAGATCCATGCTCAATGCTTTCATCAATTAAGTCATCACATGAGGTAGCTATATCAATCTTAACAACATGGTTAGTAGCATCATGTGGCTCATTTGGTAAGAATTCTTGTGCAATAATAAGGGTATCATAATTGATCTTTAGAGTTGCATATTCATCTTTTAGCTTATTGTGACTAGTGATAAGCTCATTGTGCACCCACTCAAGTTTATCATTTTTATCTTTAAGCTCTTTCTTAGAAGATTTGAGCTCCTTGAGTTTGGATGATATAGAATCATTTGTTTCTTTGAGCTCATCATTAGCCTTTTCTAATGTATCACACTTAGCTAAGAGTGAATCATTTTTTTAGCATCAAGTTTTTCATTTGTAGCTCTACTCTTTCTAATGATCTTAGTATATTTTCTTAGTATTTTGACAAGATCATCATAAGTAGGTGAGTCATCATCATCGCTATCACTATCATCATCACTAGCATGTTCATCATCACTACTATCATCACTCTTAGTTACCTTTGCGTTCGCCTTTGGCCATAAGGCATAGGTGTAGATGATGATGATGGCGATGGTGGTGGTGAAGATGCAAGATCAATAGCAATGGCGGCCACCTTTTCATCGTCACTATCATCATCGGATGATCCACTTGATGAATCAATGTCCGTGAGCCAATCACCGACAATATAGGCCTTGCCACTCTTCTTCTTCTTATAGAACTCCCTCTTTTTGCCATCTCTCTTCTTGTATGGCTTGTTCTTCTTCTTTTCATCTTCATCACTTGAATCATCTTTCTTGCCCTTGTTCTTGAACTTGTCTTTCTTAGGCTTTGTGCATTGATGAGCTAGATGACCAAGTTCGCCACAATTGTAGCAATCCATCTCGGAGATTGGCTTTCTTCTTGAGCTAGTGAAGAACTTCTTCTTCTTGCCGTCGAACTTGATGCCACTCTTGTTTAGCCTTTTTAGCATCTTGGTGGTCTTCTTCACCATGAGGGCAAGGCTTTCTTCATCATCTTCATCACTTGAGCTCTCATACTCAAGTCTTGCTTTGCCCTTGTCTTGGCTAGCTTTGAATGCTAAGTCCTTCTCTTTCTTCTTTGTAGAGGATGAGCCATCTTGTGGTGTGATGTGCATGTACATCTCATGAGCATTTATCTTTCCCAAGATTTGTGTTGGTGTAGCGGCGGAAAGATCACCTTGATGTAGCACGGTCACAATGTGCCCATATTTGTCAATGGGGAGGACACTCAAGATTTTTCTCACAACGTCGGATGGTGACATTTGAGTGAGTCCAAGCCCATTGACTTCCTCTACAAGAACATTTAATCGAGAATACATCTCATTAGCACTTTCTTTGGAAAACATCTCAAAAGAATTTAGCTTTTTAATCACAAGATGATAGCGTTCCTCACGCTCACTCTTGGTTCCCTCATGGAGCGCACAAACGTCCGACCATAGAGCATGGGCGTCTTTGTGGTTCCTTACACGATTGAACACATCTTTGCAAAGGCCTCTAAAGATGGTGTTGCGAGCCTTTGCATTCCATTTTTCATAATTCACTTCATCGCCTTGAAGTTGTGCGGCATTCCTAGGTGCTGGGAACCCTTGAGAGGCGGCTCTAAGAATTCCAACATCTAGAGCTTCTAAGTAAGCCTCCAAGCGAATTTTCCAATATGGAAAATCATCTCCCTCAAAGATAGGAGGAGGTCCATCCCCGTGAGACATCTTGCTCTAAGCGATTAAGCTTAAAAACGTGAGCACGAGGCTCGATACCAATTGAAAGGATCAAGATGCCCAAGAGGGGGTGAATTGGGCTAATTCTAAATTTTCTTGCAATAATCAAATCCTACGGATAGCCCAATTAACCCCTTGTGCCTAAAAAGTGTTTATATTTAAACTAATGCACAACAACCTCGCAACCAACGTTCCAAACTTACTCTAGCAAGCAATTCTATGGATGTAAGACAAGTATTGAAATGCTCAAAGTAAATACTCAAAGTAAGTGCTCAACGTAAATAGAGAGAGAAAGGAACGCGGCGATGTTTTGCCGAGGTATCGGAGAGTCGCCACTCCCCACTAGTCCTCGTTGGAGCACCCGCGCAAGGGTGTAGCTCCCCCTTGATCTGCGCAGATCATCAAGTGCTCTCTCTGGGTTGATTCTTTGACACTCCGTCATGGGCGAATCACCCAAAACCGCTCACAACTTGAGTTGGGTCACCCACAAGCTCCGCCGGGTGAACACCAAACTCCCAATCACCACCAAGCCGTCTAGGTGATGGCGATCACCAAGAGTAACAAGCATGAACTCTCACTTGACCACGTGAAGCCTAATGAGAAGATGGATGCACACTTTGCTACTCTTGATTTGCTAGTGAGGCTACTCTCTTGGATTCTCAAATCACAAACACCTCACTAGGACCTTGCTCTTCTTGGCACTCACAAAGCGTGTTTCTCGGCACTGTTGGAATGAGCAAAGATCCTCCACTCACGAGTGGACCTTCTATTTATAAGCCGGATCCGAAAAACGAACCGTTATGAGCTTTGCGGGACGGCCGGACGCTCCGATCGTGATGACCGGACGCTCCGGTCAGTTCAACCAGCGAACCAAGATTAAAGAGTCGACCGGACACTGGCGTGGTCCGGTCAGACCTTGACCGACGACGCGTCGGTCGCGCATAAAACCCATGGAACCTTCATCGAGTCGACCGGACGACTGAACCCTCGTGGTCCGGTTAAGACCGACCGGACGCGTCCGGTCACTCTTTCCCAAGTCTGGACCCTTCTTTGAGTCGACCGGACGCTGGTCCTCGGCGTCCGGTCACATGACTCTTCCAGCGTCCGGTCACACAGACTTGATCACCTCGATCAAATGAATCGACTGGGACCTGCGGCCGTCGTCCGGTCAGACCGAGGAGCTCGTCCGGTCGGTGTTTGACCCTCCATTCACTTCCAACTTCCGAATATATGTGAATGAATTTTGCTCCAAAAGATCTTAGGCATTCATAGGAGCTACCTAGAGCTAGTTTAAACAAGTGTGCACCACACCTAACTCACTAGACTTAACTAGGTCAAGCTACCCGTTCATACCCCCCTTCATAGAACGGCCAAAGGAAAAAACAAAGTCCTAAACTACTCTAAGTGTCTCTCCAACTTCAATTGACACTTAGAACTAGTTATCCTTAACCTTGTCGTCCATCCTTTGAAAACCGAAACGATTTCCATCGTAGGGGCATGACAACCTCAATTGCCCAATCGATCTCCATTACCATGACCTAACTTAATTGCCTCTGCAAAACACACGTTAGTCATAGTAATCTTGTATTGACATCAATCACCGAAATCCAACTAGGGGCCTAGATGCTTTCAGAGGCCTCACTATCGTTCCAACCGACGGTGCAAGTATCACACCGTCGCTTCTATCGCTACAGCAATGAAAGTGGCGACAGTGATAAATCAATCTGTAGTAGTGATCATAAGCCAACGCAGCGGTGTTAGCAAACTATCACAACCAGTTGTGAACCAGCGGTGATGATCAAAGCCATCACCATCGACAATTCACCGCCGAGGACCATAATCGTCGGCAATGGGGGGTACGTTACAAATCGGCTATGATGAACTGGTTGTAGTAGTGAGCTTGACACATCTCAGTCCTCACCATGGCTCCACTTGTGTGCTTGCAGCTTCATATGTGCGATCGTGTCAACATCGGCAGCTCAACCACAACTAAGTCGACCTTGGCTACCCCTAGCATGGCTTCTTCAGCCATGGCTATTGCACCCTACCTCCACATCGGCACAAAAGGGCTATCATCCGCATGAGCTACTTGTTCGTTTCTATTCCAGTCGCATTGCAACGTCGCTACGACTGTCAGGGGTGCTGTTAACCTTTGGATTCTCTTCTTTAATCTGACCATCTGCGATGCTCCCGCTATGACTATGGGGTGATGTTAGAGTATATTAGGTAGTTTAAATATTGTGTATCGTAGACTGTCATATGTATTCGTGGGTTGTCTTGCCTTCCAAGTCTTCTACTCTATATAAACTGCCCAAGGACTCAATGTAGTACATTCATCTAATTACACCAATTCTATTCTCCTTCAGGCTTCATACAGTGTCCTCATGGGCAGTAAAGCATTCACGCTAACATAGTGGATATCGATCACGCATGAGGACGCCACAGCTAGAACTAAGAGGGCACCACCGGAAGTGAGGAGGGGGGCGGGCAGGCGATCGACAGAGCGCCCAGCGGTGAGGTCACTGTGGTCAGGGCAGTGGAAAAGGTGGCTGCTAGCCCAAGGTAGTGGTGGGTCGAGGGGCGATGAGCGAGGCAACGGAGGAAAAATGGTGGAGACGACCGGCAGCGGGGCCAAATCACCGGCAATTGAGGGCGACTTCGATTTGTGTGTATAAGCATATGGCAGTAAATATTATTTAATATTTTATAAATCATACATACATACATTGCACCGCTGACGAAATCCACTAACGACGTTCTGCCCAGTGTTCTGCCCAAACTCAATACACGGTATCCTTCAAAATGAAACCACAACCCCTCGAAACACAATGTGTGTCGTACACTCGATGGAGGATTTGATTGCATTTTCAAGAGTGACAGTTGAACAAGAGGGGCTTCGCTCCATTTTATTCAACGCAATAATCAAACATGCATACTTAGCTTGTTCACACGGCAATCCGACGAGGAGAACGATCATGGATCATTATGCAGTGTCGTACTGCAGCTGGGAACTTTTGTCCCGGAGCCTTGTCCCAACAAGTGATCCCTTGAGAAACTGCCTGAACCACTTGGCCGAAAATTTTGGAGTCCGCTTCAGCGTGTTGAAGTCGACATGATAGAGCCCCAACCTTAGCGTGTCCCCGGACGTCCATTCAAAGCAATCCAGCAAAGACCATATGAAGTAACCGCGCACGTCGGCACCATTTCTTCACAAAGTTAGAGACATAATATTTTAGCATTCATCAAGGAGAAAGGACTAACGTATAGCTTCGAGCTAAAACTTACGTTGAACTGGTAAGAGTTGAGCAAGTGCATACCTTATGGCTGAGGCTAAAAAGGTCAGGTAGTCACGAATATAATTGACTCTTGGAGTATCGTTGGTAAAATCCTTGGCACTCATGCTGTTATTGCTTGCTTGAGCATAACCTGGAAAAACATGAACACTTGCTAGATATCGCATACGTTGTATCGTGTTGTACTGTTGTGACAACAATCCAGGATCCAGCAATAACTGGCTTAACTTAGTGAGAAAGCATGTCTGCTTGAAACTTTGCAATTTATTCTATAAAGCAGCTTCACCAGTGAAGTTAAAGCTGTTCTTAAAAAAAACGTTCGGTAAAACAGCTTCTTAGGGAAGATAATGGACAGAAAGCTGGAAAAAAGCTAGTATTATCAGCTTCACCAACTTCATCCAGGGAACTGTGCCTGTGTGAGGGAAGCTAAAAAATAGTTTTTAGGGAGAAGTTGTTTCATGAGAACCTGTTTGGTAGGAGAAGCTAAAAAACGGCTTTGTGAAGCTGGTGCAAAAGTTGTACCAAACATACTCTTATACAAAGGACAGGGAGATCCGACCTATGAGGAACTGGATGAAATTTCATTAGGTATAAGAAATAACACCCAAATTTTGAGTTGAGCTAGACTAACTTTCTTAGTTTTCATAATAGGAAGGCAGGCTTTGATGCAGTGGTGGAGTTGTAGTATTTCATCGTAACATAGTATCGATTCAGGCTTTCAAGAGAGTGATCCAGATTAATCTTCACTACAGTCGATCAACTAAAACTAGGATAAAAATTAGGGATGGCAATCACACCCATGGGTACGGGTGCAACATCGGACTCGCAGGTGTCTTTGGGTCGAGGCTTGCAAAGATGTCGGGTTGGGTGCGGTGTCATATTTCACCCACGGGTGTCCCACAGGGCCTGAAACTATGTTTTTCTATTTTTTCGCACTCCAATTAGAGGTATAAAACTAACGCTTGGCACAAGTACAAGTACAACTTAGAATGATTTGTATGGACTATGTTGTCTACATAGTATGTACTAGACTAAATTTAAGTTGTTGTGAACTTTCAATTCATTGGCAATGATAAACTTTTAATTTATGTGTAATTTTTCCTTAAATTTTATAATCTTTCAGTTATATTTTAGCTTTTTATTAACACAACCGCGGGCGACCCGAGACCCACGAGTCACCCAAGGGTGCAGGTGCGAGTGTCACATTGCACCCGCATGTCTCATTGAGGGCAGATGTAGCCAAATATCGTTAGCGTTGTCGAGGACAGGTTTTAACTCCACCCGCGCCTTACACGACCCATTGTCATCCCTAATAAAAATACAAGAATAATTCTCTGTTTCATTTTATTTGTTTCTGTTCTGATCTCATTGGAGGGAAATGATAGGCCTTTATCAGGGAAAAAATCTGCAAGGAGAGCAGAAATATTACACCAAACTATCTATATCCATATGCAAATAAATCTTCCTTTTTCTTTTGTTTCTCTTTCTTTTTGTGGAAAGTGGCATCTTTATCTATAGAACTTTTTTACTATGGTTAGGGAGGCACCAGAAAGCGTTAGATGTGTCTATAATTGGTGGACCCATATGAGAGAAGACGTTGAGAGGCGTTAATGAGGGAGGCGTTAGATGTGTCTATGGTCAGTGGACCCATATGCGTCGTAACGCCTCCCAACGCCTCAAAGTTGAGAGGATTAGGACTTCAAATAAAAGAGTGGCAATTCCTTTTTTTTAGTTATTTTTTTAATCAAGGGTAAAACGGTAAATCCACAATTGTAAAAATAATGTTTTGAGTAGTATAGTTGGGATGTATAATTTAAGTACTATAGTGAATATTTGGTTTAAAAAAAGATGAATATTTTCGTCGAGTTCGATTCGCCCGTCGTCCGCAGCCATGATCACGGCGCTGGACCTGTACCACGTGTTGGCGGCGGTGGTACCGCTATGCGTAGCCATGGCGCTAGCCTCACGGCTCCGTCCGCTCTTTGGCGGATCTTCACCCCGACCAGTGCTCGGGATCAACCGCTTCGTGGTGCTCTTCGCCCCCGGCTCTCTCTGCTTCCACTTCATCTCCACCAACAACCCCTTCACCATGAACCCACGCTTCCTCGTCGCCGACACGCTGCAAGAAGCTTCGCCGTCCTCTTCCTCCTCTTCCTCGACTCCGCCTTTCCTCTTCTCACTTCCTCAGCCTCGACCGAGCATCACGCTCTTCTCCTCTCCACGCTCCCCAACACGCTCGTCATGGGCATCCCGCTGCTCGCGGCATGTACAGAAGCGGGCAGCGTCCTCGTCCTCCGCCGCCTCCACCGGCGCCGCACGCTCATGGTCCAGGTCGTCGTCCTCCGGTGCAACATCTGGTACACGCTCATGCTCTTCCTCTTCGAGTACCGCGCGCGCCTTTTCGTGCTTCGACCAGTTCCCGGACGGCGCTGCCGCCTCATCGCCGTCTCCTTCCGTGTCGACTCCGGCGTCGTCTCACTTGCCGGGGCGAGATCGAGCTCGAGGCCGACGCCGTCCCCGTCGCGCCGCCGGCGCCTCCTTGATCGGGGCGGCGACACCATACTGAGTGCGGGTCACCGTGCGCCAAATCCACCAGCTCACGCTCCGAGGCCGCGTGCTCGCACTCCCACTCCCACTCGCAGTCCATGCAGCCCGGGTCTCCAACCTCTCCGGCCGAGATCTACTCGCTGCGTCGTCGCGCAACCCCACCCGCGCGCAGCTCCAGCTTCAACCACGCCGACTTCTTCAACATCGTCGGGCGCCGGTGCCAAGGGAGGAGGAGGAGCGGCGGCGGGCAGCGGGGACGAGGAGAAGAAGCGCCCGGCGGGCACTCGCCGCAGCCACAGGCCGTGGCCGTGGCGGCCAAGAGGAAGGACCTGCACATGCCCGTCTGGAGCTCCAGCGCCTCCCCGGTCTCCGAGCGCGCCACCAGTGCCGCCGTGCACGTCTTCGGGTCCGGGGCCGACGACCATGCCGACGTCCTCGCCAAAGGTAACTTTTTTTTTCAGTCACCACTTGCACTTGGTGTGACGATATTGTCCTTGATGAATAAAAATCAACAAAAATAACTATTTTGGGTAGGCGTCAGAAAGCGTTTCCAACCATTGTAAAAGGGCTCTTATCTATAATATCAAACCAAAGTGTCAGTGTCTTGGCAATGCAGCAGCATCACACAGAGTGGATTGTGTGCTTGGGCAGTGTCCTATTCAAATTAGTGAGATAAAAAGCATATAACGTTATTTCTACAAATATTAAATAACAACAATTTCAGCTTATAAAATAAACTAACAGAAAGAAGCCATACCATTTTCTGTAACATAGGTTGGTATGTTATTGTATCTTTCTTTGTAATACATGACCACTTGTTCCATCCCATCTGGAACAGAATAGTAGAACGGCGCTCCTGTCTGCATGAATGATTGCAACCACAACAATTACCACTTGATTATTCCCTTCAAGCAGGGGTTTCAAACGAATTAGTTTTCCATTTTGTCAATTCCAAAATCAATTGAAACTTTGCACTCACTAAAGAAGGAGATGGTCAGTTTAGTTGTTCCTCACTTCCTATGACTCGAACACAAGTGGGGAAGGAATTTAGGAACCTCCTCACCACCACCAGGACGATGACATATTTCGAGCTCAAATAAATTGATATTCAGCAGTTATGTATATATTTACCGCTTCACCAATAAGTACTCCATCATCGTTTACTGATGAACTAAAAACTCGAGCATCCCCATCAACAGGATCTACTTCACATGGTGAGAAGATGCAGTCCTTCAAATATAATGTCGTATAATGATTTAGTCCAATGAAATCCAATCTTGTGGCCTTTAATTTCTTCTTCTGTTCGGATGTGAATTCAGGTAAGTTTGAACCTAAGATCTTGCGCATTTCTACGGGATAATCACCAAGAAATATAGGATCCAAAAACCTAGCATATATAATTAAACAAATGAGGCAATCAAATAATTATATTACAATCTAGGATTTAGGATTAGGTTACTAAGTGTCAATTACCATGCTAAGGGAAAGAATAGTACCATGGACCACCAAAAGATAAAGCACGTTCAACTGCTAAGATGTCTACTGTGGTATTCCGGAATGGTTCGTACCATCTTGCGCAAATAGAAATTCCAATATGACCACCTTGCTTCTCCTACAGAATGGCAAAGATATCAAGGGTATATTTCTTTTACAAATATTTATTTAGAAAGCTTCAATGATGCTGTTTTTTAGGATTAGCACCGAGACAAGGATAAGAATATCATAAGTCCAAGAGGACTGGTACCATCCATCCATATAACTGAACTTCAAGAACAGATTTGGCTGATTAAATGTCATCCAAAATTTTACTCGATCACCAAACATCATGAAGCATACTTATGCAAAGTAGCCAAAGTCCTTCCTGGAAGGTATTTAGAAGTCAGATAAATCAAATAATCAGAAAATATAATACACCTTTATGACATAGAAACAGGCATACTGAATTTCTGGGCTCAACCATCCACCATATCGCGTTTCCAGTTCTTGTGGAATGTCGTAATGTGATATTGTTACAAACGGTTGTATGCCTATTTATAAATGCAATTAACAACTCATACTCATGTCTTCAAAATTATGTTTTGAGTAAAATGTACCCTAGATCTTTAAACTTTCCATAGACTCTCAGTTGGGTCCTCTAATCCTCAATCTATTGCTAATTTTAACTTTGGTCCTCGAACTAAAAAAGTGACCATCCGGGTCCCTAGTCTACTATTGCGCTCGACTAAAGGTCCAAAACCCACCATGCCACCGCCAACTGCCTATATGGCCGTGCTGGTTAAAGTTGCAAAAAAAAACTCCCTCTCCATTTCTTTCCCCTTGTAGTCCCCCTTTATCTTGCAGTCCACCTCTCATTGTCTATTCTATGGCCACTGAGTGTGTGCCTCCGAAGTGCAGGCATAGCTGCAAGGCCGGCTGGGTGCAACCAGCTGGCAGGCAGCACAGGCGAGCACGTGGGCGCAACCACGAGGGGGGTGTGGGAATGGGATCGATGGGACAAAGGAGGGAGTGGACGGGGAGGAGAGGGGGAGGGAGGGTTTTTTCTATAAGTTTCACGCTGACACAACCACACAGGCATATAAAGATGATGTGGTGGGATTTGGACCTTTTGCTCAGACGTAGCATTAGTTGAGGGACCGAAATGGTTCCTTTTTTTAGTTTGAGGATCTAGATGAGAAACCACAATAGATTGAGAACCCAGATGATCACTTTTTTAGCTCGAGGATCCAAGTGAGAATCCATGAAAAGTTTATGGACCCTTGGTGCATTTCACTCTTGTGTTTTCATTGCACAAATTCTGTAGGAATACCTTTTTGCAGAAGTGCATCAATAAGGTCATTGTAGAATGCTACGGCATCTAGATTAACATGTCCGAATTGGCCTCCTGCAACAAAAAGTTAATTATAAAATCATTTTGTTCAATCGACTTTCCAAGTGAACCATAAATTCCTTACATAAGCAAGTAATGTATTAGTTAAGTATTCTAAACTCACTTGGTAGAATTCTTGTCCACGATATGGAGAATCGGTATGAGTTGACACCCAAGGAATGCATCAATTCAATGTCTTCCTGGAGCAGAAAAAACATGGTTCCAATCTTAGGTAGTAGTTGAATGGGTAGGATTCACCTAATGAACAATATAACTGGCATAGAAATTCATTTCGTGCACTAATTATTCAATAAATTCTCCATGGATACTATTTGCATTTTGGGGGAGAGAAAGAGAGAAAAGAATTTGCATGTAGCCAAAAAGGAAAAAAAAAGTTTACCATGTAATGATGATAGTGATCAGCAGTAGTATCACCGTTGCTTCCATCCTCGATTGTACCTGAACCCAGTATTAAAGATTGAAGAAACATAAAAGATAACACAGAGGAAGAAAGGGAAAGGACTATTGACACGAAAGGAGTTATCCCCTGAATGAAAGTGGACGGTGATGCAAATTATCATTCCTCACCTATCTTATGGGAGAATACATCCCGATTGCTAAGGCCTCTGTTACCCTCCAAATATGCGCCTTCAATCTGATTTAATTAATCAATATATTAAATGTTATATATATAACGTAAAGACCAATAATCCAAGATGGGAGTATAGGACAATGGAATAATTTTAGATTTGCCACCTCCACTAATTTAGCCAGCACCCCCAGTACAACACGAAACGTCTATCTATTGGCATGGGGTTGGGAGCACGCCATTAGCCGCTGTGATTCAATTAGGAAGAACAGAAGTATGCACTCAATTTGCTCTGCAACGCCCTCGTGCGCTTGGTTGCAATTACCCGATGGCTCCAGGCCTAGCCGGCTAGGGATGGCAAGCCTACCCGTGCGGGTGCAGGTTTCATACCAATGGGTGTAGATATGGACATGAAAACTCACTCGCTGGTATATGGGGGTTGGATACCCGTAAAGATGTGGGTATTAAATTTTTATCCGCGGGTACCCGCCGACGGGTACCCGTAATTTGATAATAAACATGAATATCTGTAATATGTGTTATATGCATATTATTTCGACTGACCCATTTAACATGTAATTTATAGCATAGCATATCGAATTACAAAGATGATATTTTTCATGGATGACTGAATAAATTGATTGTGTCATTGTGTGAGCTATTAACTTATTACTAGCTTTAGTTCTTGTGTAAGTTGTGTTGTGTTATTTCTTTGAGCACAAAGGACCAAACTTTGAAATTTAATGTATCATGGATTGTGAACTATTGTATATTGTCCTAGTGAACTCTATATAAGTGAGCTTGACATATTTGTATGTTGTTTAACTATGAATTTGTTATTCATGTCACTTTGACGGGATACCTGCGGGATACACGTCGGTGCGGACACGGGTACCAAACCTTGCCCACGGACATCCTTACTGGCGGATAAACGCTAGATCATGATTATGTTCACAAACGAGTAAATACTTTATACGCACCTTATCTGACCCGCTGCCATCTCTATCTAGGAGTGGGAATCCGCTAGGAGATAAGACTCGGACAGGGTGAATTGGATCGGATTGGGCACGAAGATTCTCTGTCGAGGTCGAGGCCAACGTAGATGGGCCAACTCAAGTGGGTTCGGAATTAGGTTGACCATTGTGCAGCCAAAATTGTTGATGGCTTTGTTTGAGGCTATTTGAGCCGAATCTATAAATTTTACTAAATAAATCTTATTCTATGGCACTCCTAATGCCGAAGCTATAATAATTTCTAATTTCTAAATATATTAATTATTCTACCAGATAAGTATTTTATTGACGTGACAAGAGATTTTTTTAGGATGTAGAAAAAAATGGAGAAACAAGTTCTAAAAAATGATTTGAGCACTTTGTCGGGTTATATACACCTTCAACATTAAATATTGAGATATACACATGGAAGTATAGCTAATCCATCATAAGTAAAAAAGAATTTTCTATAGGAATTATCTCAACCAAAATCAGTTTATATGAATTGTTTTAAGCACTTCTCGGATGCTTTACAACCACGTCATCAATTCTAATTTTTTTTAACTTTTCAGTTCTTTGCACTTACAAATATATAGTTGTTCTCAATCAAGAAAAATGTTCTATGTCGGTAAAACTGTTGCAATTGAAGGGAAAAAATGTTTCTTTGTTAAGTCGCCTGAGCGACAGATAACACTGCTCCCTCTAAAAGCTCCATGTGCAGACCGCAAGCCAACTACTTTTCCGAGCTACTCGCGCAGCAGCATCTCTATTCTCTTGCTATCTAACAAAACAAGGCGAAAACAAAGAGCGAGGCACCCAATTGCTAGTCATTGACAAGACTTGGAGCCGTTTGGTTGACGCTCAAGCAAGATTGCATGGCAGCAGCAGCGCTACCTGCACGCGTTTGATCTCAGAAACTTCAGGGCTGCGATGGTTGCCTGGGTGTCGACCTGCCTAGGAGTAGTCATCGTATATTACCTGGTATGCGGAGGTGGATGTCCCGAACAGGAAGCTGTCAGGGAACTGGCCGCGGTCGAGGGCCGAGGCGCACGGGCACGGGCACGGCAGGAGCTCGTGAGCGAGCTAGAGCAGGAGCCACACCACCTCGGCCCCCATCGCCGCTCCCGCAGCCGCTGCTATTCTTCGCT
Organism: Miscanthus lutarioriparius; assembly: GCA_904845875.1. Taxonomy (NCBI): domain Eukaryota; kingdom Viridiplantae; phylum Streptophyta; class Magnoliopsida; order Poales; family Poaceae; genus Miscanthus; species Miscanthus lutarioriparius. Next base: position 25,597,925 of record CAJGYO010000011.1, on the reverse strand, counting down.
GCTTATCCATCATTATACAGTGTTTTTCTTTTACAACAAAACAGCATCAGCCGGCTTATAAGCCACATAAACGATCATGCGAACAGTTCTGAAGCTCTCCCAGTTTCTGTCAAATTAGAACCCCGAGCTTTCTTTCGTGCGCGCGCACTTGCCGATCCTGTGGGCTGTAGCTGTCGTGGTACGTCACAGCCGGCAGCCTGGCACTGAGAATGCGATTTTGCAAGGGACCTGACGCTGACGCAAGAACAACACCCCCAACCACCCACACACACACACCACCCCGCCGGTTTCAGCTGGCCAATCCCTGTCCGGCCACGTGTCATGTCATCTTCTTTTCGTCGTACACGCTCGCACGGTTTCCTTATGACCAACGGTAATGCTTTGGATACTTGGATCGTAATGACGACAGTGAGGTCTGAGAATGAGATTTTGCAAGGGACCTGACGCTGACGCAAGAACAACACCCCCACCCACCCACACACACACACCACCCCGCCTGTTTCAGCTGGCCAATCCCTGTCCGGACACGTGTCATGTCATCTTCTTTTCGTCGTACACGCTCGCACGGTTTCCTTATGACCAACGGTAATGCTTTGGATACTTGGATCGTAACGACGACAGTGAGGTCGAGCTGAGAGAGATGGAACATGCGTTTCTCAGCAGCAGAAATGGGCTGGGCGTCCGTCTATGAACTACAACACCCATGATCAGGCAGACATTCAGATCGTCTGATCGAGAGCATCTACCTGCCAGCATCTAGTACAAATCGGAAAGCCATCGAGCAGCAGCAGTGCAGCATGATCCACTATGCAGCACTACCTTTTCTAATTATGCCCATATCTATCTATATACACACACACTAGGACACCACACGCATTCTAATATCGCGAGGAAGGAGACGAGCACCAGTAGCCCTGAGGCCTGCGGTTGTCTAGCAATGCATTCGATCGCTGGAACTGGAAGGCATCTATCACGAGTCTGCTCTCCGTGCCTGCGCTTCGTCGGTCATCAGGCTGGTGTCGCCTGTGAGGAAGCCCTTGTACCACCTCGCAGACATCCGGGGCGTCCTCTCCTGGGTGTCGAAGTCGACGTGGTAGAGGCCGTATCTCAGGCTGTAACCGAACGCCCACTCGAAGTTGTCCAGGAGCGTCCACACGAAGTAGCCCCGCACGTTTGCTCCGTTCCTGCATGTATTCAGTGTCGACAGGTTGAAATTTCGTCAGAGAAAAAATTGCTAGATGATTCTCTACTTCTGGTTGGTAGCTAGCTTATCATCATGAGATCTAGGTGAACGGAACCCATGGAAAAAAGACACTAAATTCTTCTAGATTGTTTTTTTTTTTTTTTGGAAGAACTAGCAGGAGCACTGCTATATCATATAAGACGGAAGCAAACAAGTTACAGCAATTCTTCTAGATTGTTGTTGGTAAGCTTCATGTCACCTGACTGCTTTGGATAGACATGTGACGTAGCCCTGCAGGTAATTCTTTCTTGCCACGTCGTTGATCAGCTCTTCCCTGTTGGCATCACTCCATTGTGAGAAACCTGAAAACAAGTATATATATATCAGAACAGAATGAAAGTTTGCTACTCAAGCACCTTCATAAGTTTTTCAACAAGTGTGACATACCTTGGATTCAGCTAGTCTGGCACTCTCATTACAATGGAAGCTTTGCTTTACATTATAGAAAGGGTTCATTTTGGTGGAAAGATGTTCTGAAATTGCTTAATTCTTATAAGGGTATGGCTTAAGTTACGGTTGGTGATGGTTCTACTAGCCTCTTTTGGACAGATGCCTGGCATGGTGCTCCTTTAAGTGAACAATGGCCACACCTATTCTCTTTTGCTCATGAGGAACACACATTAGTTCAACAAATTATGGCTGCTGAAGACAAGTCTGTCTTTTTTCATTTACCTCTTTCAGTGGAGGCACATCAACAATATTTACTGATGAACTCTGAATTTGGTGATTTTCAGCTTACCCAAAGCAAGGACATTTGGAGTTATATTTGGGGATCCTCTCTTTTTGCTTCAAATAAGGCTTATTCTCATCTGTTGGGTTCTGTGTCAGTTCCACCTGTATATAAATGGCTGTGGAATTCATGTTGTTTGCCAAAAAGGAAGGTGTTCTTTTGGCTTGTTCTAAAAGCTAGAATAAGCACCAGGGAAATCTTGAAAAGGAGAAATATGGAATTGCAAAGTTATAATTGTGTTCTTTATCATCTGGACATAGAGGAATCCTTACATCATCTCTTTTTAGATTGCCCGGCCTTTTGCCTTGTCCTGCTGGAATTTGTTGGGGCTAGCACAACTAATTCAGGGGAATATTCTTGATTGTCTAGATTTGTTCAAAGCCCAAATACACAGGCCTTTCTTCATGGAAATTATTGTTGCAATGTTTTGGGCTATTTGGTCTGTCAGGAATGATGCCATCTTCAGAAATCAACAACCATCCTTACAAGCTTGCAAACTAGTCTTCAAACAAGAATTAGCTAGACTCAGAGCTAAAGATGATCTTCATTTACAGATTCAATTATGGCTAGACAACTTTGTGTAATCCTTCTTATTTTCTTTGTTTCTTTCTTTGTCCCATGACGAGGATTGTACTTGTATTTGTATATAAAGTTAATAAAATGCAGTAGGGGGCATCCCCTCCTGTTTTCCCTAAAAAAAAAGTATATATATCTCAGAACATATGACCATTGATCATGCATGCATGGAAATGACTCTGGACCAAGACATCGATCCCTAGGTCCCGGGCAGCAAAAGCTGTAGCTCACCGTTCTCAGTGATATACACAGGCGTGTCCTTGTACCTCCCGTTGACATACATGATAGCCGGCTCTATGGCTTCTGGGACATCGTAGAAACCTACCAGCGCAGTCTGCGAGAGGTTTACAATACAAATCAGAGACAGCGCGCCGCAAATTTCACCGTATATGAACAGTAATGAAGCAAGTATATACAAGAAGTACTGTGTATATGAACAATATATGAAGGACTGCGCTGATGATTAGTACGTATATGCCATGTGCTAGTTCTTACGTCTCTCCCGATCTTCACCCCGTCTCTTTCCCCGGTCGCCGAGACAAACGCGTTCCCTTCGTATGTCTGAAGGTTGCACGGGGAATGGATGCAGTCCTTTGCGTAAATCGCCGTGTAATGATTCAGCCCGATGAAATCCGGCTCGTATCGCAGCAGCAGCTTCTTCTCCTCGGCGGTGAAGGTTGGCAGGTTTGATTGCAAGATCTCTCGCATCGCTCTGGGGTAATCACCGAAGAATATCGGGTCCAAAAACCTGAAAAACAAAACAAAAAACAATACATATGTGCATGCACTCGACAGAATTCTTGCATATATATGACATATTTGTGAAGACTGACGACGTACCACTCGGTCTCGAAAGACTGCGCGCGTCGCGCCGCCAGAATGTCCTCCGTGGCATTCGTCAGCGGCTCGTACCATTTCATGGCGGTCACGATCCCGATGGAGCCGCCCTGCTTCGCCTGGTAGTTGTCCTTGTAGTTGCGGACGGCGGCGGCGTGGGACATGATGATGTTGTGCGCCGCGGCGTACGGCTCCCTGCGCGAGTCGCCGCTGTTGCAGCTGCCGAACGGCTGCGAGCAGTGGCTGGGAGGGTACACGCCTAGCATGTACTGGAACTTGGTGAGCAGGTTGGGCTCGTTGAACGTCGTCCAGAACCTCACCCGGTCGCCGAACGCCCCGAAGCAGACGTCCGCGTAGTACGCGTACTCCTCCCTGCGTAAGTATTTGTTATTTGTTATTCATGCATGACTGAAACTGCCGAGTCTCTGGAAATATACATGGCAAAAGGACAAGGACTACTAGAGCCAAGATGGAAAGTGTACCGGATCCCAGCGCCCAGCCAGCCGACGTATCGGACCTCCAGCTCGTGCGGCATGTCGAAGTGGTTCAGAGTGACGAATGGCTGGATCCCTGATTAATTAGTAGATAAGTATATAGAAACCAAACATGTGAACTTGCTCTGATTGAGATCTAAGTGTACGTGCTTGTTTAGCTGCACTCGTATCCACCACCTGTGTCGAAGACTCGGAGTAGATTGAGATGGATACGAGTACAACCGTAGCGGGAGATTGTGCCTGCGGGATGTCGGAGGACAAGGACAGCCTACCTTTCTGCAGGAGCGTATCAATCAGGCGGTTGTAGAAGGCTATCCCACCTGCGTTGACGCCACCAAGCCGGCCTCCTACAAATAGCACGTTGTCCACATCAAAGTAAGGAACCGATCGATCATCGAGCAGCCGACAAGGCAAAGCTTTGCTAACTTATTATGAGCAATCCGATCGATCTTGGCACGTACTTGGTAGAATCCTCGCCCATGAGATGGAGAATCTGTAGGCGTTGACGCCCAGCGATTGCAGGATCTCCACATCTCCCTGCTCACATGCAATTCACAAACAGGTGGCAGCGTCACCATCACATACGCATGGATGCACGACATGAACCAGGCGTCAGAGTTTCTGTGATCTTTACCATGTAGCGATGGTAGTGGTCGTCAGCTACGTCCCCGGTGCGTCCGTCCATGATCCCTCCAGCTACAGAAGAGCGAAAGCAGGGCCTTGAATAAACTGTTATCGCTAATAATACATACAGTACTAGGACGGTCGACCGGTAGGCCTCCTAGGGCGCTCGTAAGAGGTCGTCGTTTGTATGGTTAAACATTTCTTCTTAATTATAATGACGCGCAAAGTCTTTTGCGTATATTCGAGAAAAAATAATACATACAGTACGTACGTAACTACTTATGGACTGATCGAGACGCTCCAAAATCTTAGGTAAGCTGTATCTGTTTGGATGACGAACACGACAGCTCGACAGGCTAAGCCTACCCAGACCCAAAAGGGAAGGATAAGATAGAGCAGTTGCATCAGCAATTTCCGGAGGAAGCAACCAAGCGGTTTGCTGCGGACAAATTCGGAGGGAGTGTGTGGTAGTGGTAGGCCGTAGTGCCCAGTGAGACATCATCACTGGATAATAATACGGATTTCTCTATGTCCGAAAAGACCTGATGCTTCTTTTGTCTGTAAGCTAAACTGTGAGAAAGCTGATGCTTTTTTTTCTTGTTCGCCTCTGAATATTGGTGGAACGGATGCCTGCACCGGCGAAAGGTCATTTTCTGCGTGCGTCTCTGTCATGTACTTCCTCCGTCCCGATGTCCCGTAATAGAACAGAAGACCTTCTAAGTCAGGACACGGAAGTTAAGGAGAAAAGAGAAGTACCGTACATAGAAATTAGAAGGTGAGAGATTGAGAGAAATATATTATTGGTAAATAAGAAAGTTGTATTTTGAAGAAGAAAAATGAATTCGGAAGTGAGAAGGACAAGTATTTTAGAATAAAATTTGAATACTATAAAGTCTTCTATTATGGAACGGAGGGAGTACAGAATTTACGAACCATTCAGCAAGTAGTACTAATCATCCAGATGATTAGAACACAAGGACGAATCTTGCTTACTACTAACATTTGTTTGGTGGGCGAAAGTTTGTTCTTTTATTTTGGAAAAAAAGAGGAGAAGCAAGGATTTTTCTTAAGGGAGCTTTCAGTAACAACTGTGATGAAAGAGAGAGATGGACTGATGTTATCGGCGTTTCGCAGACACCGAGCAGGGACGAAAACTCTCACTTTCAGTTCTTTTCGAAGCGTTAATGGCCATGGCACACTATGAATGAGCAAGAGAGCATTCGAGCAGAGGCGAGCTAAGAAATGACTCACTGTGTGTGTGGGTGAAGACATCCCAGTTGCAGAGGCCCTTGCCGTCCTCCAGGTACGCGCCTTCAATCTGGCAGAGGCGGCGGAAGAAGACATACACTTGTCACTTGTCAGACGGGCGGCACCCACCGATTGTCCGTCCGCCCTCAATTCAAGGGAACGGCGTGTGTGCAGGAGCGAAAGAGATGCTGCCGGCCGGAGCTAGACAGCCGGTTGCCGGCAGCAAGTTAATTAGCAACCCACCCCGGGCGCTCGTGACTCACCTGGTACGCTGACGTCGCGGCGCCGAAGAGGAACCCCGGCGGGAACTCGCTGCGATCGACCCCGCGCGCTGCCGGCGCGAGGAGCGCCACCAGCACGGCCGCCAGCGCCGTCGCCGCTGCGGCAATGGCTCTCGCCGTAGCCATCGCGGGGCACGTCGTCGTTGCTTCCCCTTCCCTAGCTCCCTGCCGCTGGCTCCGCAAGGCACCGCCCCCGACGTGACTCTGAACGCCTCCTCTTGTTGCTGTCGCAGTGTCGCGTCGCGTATTTAAAGGTGCTCGCCTCGTCCTGGGACAAGAAGTCAGATGGGCGGCTGTCCTGCGTGCGTGCGTGTGACTCGGCTCGGCAACTCGTTGCTTGGATGGATCGCGCACGCGACCATGTGAGGTAGGTCGGTCGAGTCCCGCCGGTCAGGCCGGTGGGTACTGGGGGCGACAGCGAAAGCGCCCCGCTGCGCTCGCGTGGCGCACGTGAAAGCGATGTCATCTCTCGAAGCACAAGGGCGCAAAGACGGCACGGAGATCGCGGCCCGCCAAGATCATGGGCATGGACAGAAAGTCTACCTCAGATTATCCTTGACGAGCTCCAGCTTGCGTTGCCGTCTCCGCCGGCGCGCTAGTCATGGCCTGTGACTGAGGACTGCACTACTGGCAGAAGGAACTATCGAAAGCAACCAGCCACGACCACGGGGCACGGGCGGCAGGACTGCTGGCCACTGGTTTGGGCATGCAGGCAAACACGGCACGGGTACTGTGTGCGACTGTGGGTAACTGCCTGGCTGGGCACGGTTTTAGTTTCACTGTCATCACCGTGTCAGGCTAGTTACCGCCACCAACCCCCGGGTTGCGTCGTCGTCCAATGCATCGGTCCAGGTTCCGTGTCACATGCGCTGCGTTTTAGTTTCACTGTCATCACCGTGTCAGGCTAGTTACCGCCACCAACCCCGGGTAGCAGGGGAATCTGGATTTGGAGCTCCAACGCAGCGCGTATGCTTTCGGCTGTCAGATGTTTTCTCCAGGATGATGTTGATGTATGTACACCTAACGTGACTCATGAGCAATCGATCACCGTTCGTGTCTTATCTTGGCATCCTTCTGCAGTACTCGACAAGTACTCTGAAACGTCACATTATGAGTTCAACACCTCTTTCCCTAGAAAATTCGCTTTCATGGTCATGACCTCTTTCCACGAAAATGTCATGGCTTTCCAGTTTCTCTTCTGGGCTGCTGCTACTGCTATGCTCCAGCTTGGCCCAGCCTCATACAAAAAGAATTGAGCAAGAGCAGCCCCAATCGGCCCATCTGATCTGACCAGCCCAAGCTCGATTCGGTCGGCCCACTGTACATGGCCGCCTGGCCGGGCGCGCGCGACGCCACACTTTGCAGAGTGGAATTGCAGTCACAGTAGTAGCTCCGGCGGCAAATATCAACCACCGCGGCCGAGAAATATCCACGGCTAGTCTCCTCGCACCCGCCCGCCACTTCGTCGCTCGCTCGCTCACTCCCGGTCCCGGTGACCCACCACCGCCTGCTCCCCGACGATGATCGCCGCCGCAGCAGAAGGCGCGGCCACCGCCTTACCGTTCGTCTCCACCACCTTCCACCGCCCGCGCCGCGCCGCCGCCGTCGTCCCGGCCCACGCCGCCGGTCCCTCCTCGTCCTGGGAGGAGCGCGAGGAGGCGCGGTGGCTCCGCGAGGAGTCGCGCTGGCGCGACGCCCTCCTGGCCGAGGTCGCCGCGCTGCGGCTCCGCCTCCGCGCGCTCGAGGGGACTCACCCTGCGGATCACCTCGCGGTCGCCGTTGACGCTGTGGCCTCGCCCGCGCCCCCGGCCGCGGTGCCCTTGCCGCAGCCCAGGCCGGTGCTCATCGAGGCGGCCGCGGTCGAGGTGAGGAAGGAGGTGGTGGTGGTCGAAGAGAAGAAGGTGGCGGTGGTGGCCAAGGCCGAGGCGGGGAGCGGCGCAGGTGCCGGCAAGAGCAGGAGGACGCTGAGGGCGGGGGCCGAGGGCGAGGACGTGCGCGCGATGCAGGTGAGCGTCGTCACAGGCCTCTCGTTCTGGCTAGGATTCGTGTTGCACGCCGTGCGTGTGTCTGGGTGGGTGCGTCGGCTGAGGTAGTGTGTAGTGAGGTGCCACGGCCCGGCCCAGCAGTGTTGTTCCTGTTGGGGCACCCCTGTGTCTGGGACTGTGATTGTTACCAGGGTCTAGTATAGGTGACAATGTTCTCTCTACGCGGCCTGATTTTTCTGTAGAAAATTTTGCAGCGTTTGCAATCAAACAGCTAGCTTTAAATTGTAAAACGTCTCATGAATCCTACTATAGTTTACCAGTAGTAGACGAATGATTGTCAGTACAAAAACTAACTGCATTTTTGCGTGACGCAGGAAGCTTTGCTGAAGCTCGGTTTTTACTCGGGCGAGGAAGACATGGAGTACTCTACTTTCTCATCTGGCACCGAGCGAGCTGTCAAGACATGGCAGGTTAGTAATACTGTACTCCTTCACGCTATATTACATTTATGCTACCCACTGTTGATGATACAAACTCTCTTTCAGGCAACGGTAGGAACTTCAGAGAACGGAGTCATGACGTCGGAGCTACTTGAGAGGCTATTCTCAGGGAAGACGGGGGAAGATGCGAAAATGAAAGTGAGTTTAGGGCAGTCGCAATGGTATATTTATGATAATTTCTATCTATATTAATTATCCTGCCAACTAAGCAATTTGCTGATATGACAGTAGATTTATTATGGAAAGAGAAGAAGAAGAAAAGAGAAACCGTTTCTTAGAGAGGAAACCGAGTCTTCTCGTGAATCGATGCGCGAAGAAACGAGGGAGCCGGCGTTGGGAAGACTCTGCTCGTTTCTTCCTTCTCTCCCCGGGATCCCTTGCGCCGCCGCCAGTTTCGCTCGCTCGCGCGCTCTGGTTCCCTTCCCATCCCGCACGCGTGTCTGCCTGCAAGTGCTTTCCTTGGGAACCCGAGATCATCACCGACCAGGCCACGGCGTCCTCCTGCGTTTCGTTGTCAAACAGCACAGGGGATGTGAAGCCGGAGATCGTCGCCGATCAGGCCACGGCGTCCTCCTGTGCCAGTACCGCCGCCGCTGCCGGCGCTGCACTGGGCCATGTACCGCGCGCGGACGCTGACAGGGGATGTGAAGATGAGCTCCGACAGGGAGCCCCGGAGGACCATGAGCATCGCTCGGTGTCTCTAGAGATTACTCCGCTCTCACGGCCTGTGGGCCTGTTATCATCCTGAATGATGGCCATGTTAATACATGCATATGCTTGCCACAGCTCTCACGGCCCCTGTCGCAAGCACAGTGCAACATGGATTTCTACATAGATGTTTGCCACTGCTGATTGTTCTCAGTTTTTAATACATACACATGCTTCTTAAATGTAATTTTTTTTATAGAAACTGTTACAGGAAACTAACCATCGAGAGGAATTAGGTCTATACTAATTTATTGTTCTTGGAAACTACCCAAGAAACTGTGCATTGGGGCTGCCCTTAGGCCAATGTGATAGCATTTATTAATTTAGGCCCTAAACCCTAAACCATGGTTACACATATAAATCAGAACGAAATAAATACTTTCGGAACCGAATAAACTCTCCAGTTACCTTCTGCGTTACATGAAGAGCTTCTTGTAAACTAATTGGCTTTGTACATCGGGATGCATAGAACAGTAAGTTTAGTAGTGCAGTCATGAGTCATGACAGTTGGTTTGGGTGTGCACTGAGATTCCAATTTTCTTCTAGGATGGCACAAACGGAGCAGCTGTTCCTGCTGTAACAGGGATCGCGGAGGTTCAGAAAACTGTGGTTACAGAAAATGGTGTCTTGGGAGTTGGGGTCTCCGAACACAGAGTGTTTCTTCTTGGTGAAAACAGGTGGGAAGACCCAGCCAGACTGACGCAGAATAAAAAACCAGTCAGCACCGGCACTACTGCATCAACCAAGACATGCATCTCCTGTCGAGGTGAAGGGCGCCTTAGGTAATTGTTATGGTGGGCCGCGTCTACCAGCGCCGCAAGCGGAGCCATGGCTAAGGATGCAGCGGAGCGGCATGCAACGCGCGTGACATGCATGCGGCTGCATGGTGACCACGGCCAGAGCGGCTTCAGTTCCTCAAGTCTAGGATCTCAGATTTGCATTTGTTAGTCAGCTAAAGTTTGTTAGTCAGTTAGTGAATCGTGGAACACTTGGCTATATAGCCTAAACATTTGTTTAATGAGAGGGCAGCTGGAGATTGATATCAATCTCTCCCGCTCTGTTAGCCTCAACCCTCTCCTCTGTTCTTGTGTTCGACGCCAGCCGCCAGCACGGCGTCGCACGCCCGCCGCCGAGGAGAGACCAAGCCTCGCCCTCCCACGTCACACGACTACAACATCAGAGGAAGTAGCAGCGGTTCTAACAATCTGGTATCGGCAATGTCAGGTCCGATGACTGGCGTTCCCACCACCGCCCTTTCCTCCGCCGCCATTCCACCCATCCACCCAACGACCACCGCCGCACCCACCACCACCGCCCCGCTCCCGCAAACCACTGCGCCTCCCACACCGGGAGATTCCTCCTCCCCAGACCCCCTCACCGCCGCCATACTTGGACTGCAACGCCAGATGGGGCAGTTCGCCACGCGCCTGTCTGCCCTGGAGGGGCGGGCCTCGTCGTCCGCCAGCGGTCCGTCCGCGAGCAGTCCAACCCCCGCCTCGTTTCCGTATGGCATGCCGGGTTACGGCGGCATTCCTGCGGCGCAAACAACCGGCTCCGTCGTGATTTACTCGGCGGCGTCGGCTGAACCCCAGGTACCTTCAGCGCCGTTGCCCATCACCCAGAACCCATTTCCCCATTCTCCTTCGCCACCCCCTACCTTCAGCGTGCCACCTCCACCGCCGCCGAGCCACTACGACGGCCACTCTGAAGGCCGCGGTGCCCCGGGACACTACGAGGGCCACGCGGACGCCCGCGGTGTGCCCCGTTTCCAGAAGCTGTCCTTCCCGACGTTCGATGGGACGGTAGATCCCCTGGCGTGGATGAACAAATGCGAGCACTTCTTCCGGGCGCAGCGCACGCCGGAGGTGGACAAGGTCTGGCTCGCGTCATTTCACATGAACGGCGTCGCCCAGCACTGGTACTACATGCTGGAGCGCGACGCGGACGACGTCAGCAACATCTCCTGGCCCCTCTTCAAGGCGCTCTGCCACCAGCGCTTCGGGCCCCCGCTCGCCACCAACCACCTCTCCGACTTGGCGCGCCTGCCATTCCGGGGCACTGTGGCGGAGTACCACGAGGCGTTCCAGGCCCGGATGGCGCACGACGGCCCATTGTCTCCGCTCCAGCAAGTTCAACTCTTCACCGGCGGCCTGTCGGACCCGATCCGCACCGACGTCGAACTCCAAGGGCCCACGGACCTGCAGCGCGCGATGGGCTTAGCTCGCGCCTACGAACGCCGCGCTGGCGTCCTGCCACCGGTGCCCGCGGCTCGTCCACCGCGCCCGCCGGCGCGCAACCCGCCGCTGGCTCTGCCGACCGCGCCAGCCGTGACACCGACGACAGCACCTGCGGGCCCTGCTCAGGCGGCCCTACCGGCGCCACCACGGCCGTTCCGTCGTCTGTCTCCCACTGAGATGGCGGAACGCCGTCGCCAAGGCTTATGCTACAACTGCGACGAACCGTACATCCGAGGGCACAAGTGCCAGCGCCTCTTCTACACGGAGGTCACCGACTTCCACGAGTCCAAGCCGCAGCTTCCAGAGGAACCACCGGCCAGAGTCGTCGGTCCGAAGCGACCAGCGGATGATGATGCCCCCCCTCATCTCCTTGTACGCGATCGCGGGTATCCATAGATCGAAGATACGATGCAGCTCCGCGATCGCCATTGGCAACCACGAGCTCACCGCCCTCCTCGATTCCGGGTCCACGCACAACTTCATCAGCACGGAGGCTGCTCGCCGCGTCGGCCTCCACTTCCACGATAGCCAGGGCGCCCACGTGGTGGTCGCCAACGGTGACCGCGTCGCGTGCCGCGGCCTCGCGCGCGACGTCGCCGTCCGCATTGCCGAGGAGCACTTCACCGTTGACTGCTACGCGATTCCGCTCGACTGCTACGACGTCGTCTTGGGCACCACGTACCTACGCACCCTTGGTCCCATACTATGGGACTTCGACGACCTCTGCATGGCGTTCTGGCGCCACGGCCGGCGCATTCTCTAGAAAGGCATCGGCTCGACGCGCTAGGACATTCCCTCCACCAGCCGCCTCCACGCCCTGCGGAACTCCGAACCGGCCCTCCTCGACCGCCTCCTGGATTCGTACAGCGACGTTTTCGCCGCGCCGACAGGGCTATCGCCGGCCCGCACCTGCGATCACCGGATCCATCTACTTCCGAACACCGCGCCGGTGGCAGTCCGCCCGTACCGCTATCCGCAACTCCAGAAGGACGAGCTGGAGGCTTAGTGCGCGGCGATGCTTGAGCAGGGCATCATCCGGCCTAGCACCTCGCCCTTCTCCGCACCCGTCCTCCTCGTCAAGAAGGCGGACGCGACATGGCGCTTCTGCGTCGACTACAGGGCGCTCAACGACAACACGGTGAAAGATAAATTCCCGATCCCGGTGGTGGAAGAGCTCATCGACGAGCTTCATGGCGCACGCTTCTTCACGAAGTTGGACTTACGTGCCGGCTATCACCAAGTCCGCGTCCACCAGGACGACGTCGAGAAGACCGCGTTTCGAACGCATCACGAGCACTTTGAGTTCCTCGTGATGCCGTTCGGCCTCACCAACGCGCCAGCCACGTTCCAAAGTCTGATGAACGCCGTGCTTCGCCAATTCCTTCGTAAGTGCGTCCTCGTGTTTTTTGACGACATATTGATCTACAACGCCTCTTGGTCCGAGCACCTGCAACACCTCCGCGCCGTCTTCGACGTCCTCCGTGCGCACCAGTTGCGCGTCAAGCGCTCGAAGTGCGCCTTTGGCACCACCTCGGTGGCATACCTAGGCCATGTGATCTCGGCCTCGGGCGTAACCATGGACGGTGACAAAGTAGAGGCCGTGGCCTCCTGGCCGTAGCCCGCCTCGGCACGGGGTCTCCGCGGCTTCCTCGGACTCGCCGGGTACTACCGGCGCTTCATAAAGGACTTCGGCACGGTGGCGGCCCCCCTGACCAAGCTGCTACGCAAGGAAGGTTTCCACTGGACGGAGGAGGCGACGGCCGCCTTCACAGCGCTCAAGGAGGCGCTCTCGACTGCTCCCATCCTTCACCTGCCGGACTTCACCAAGCCTTTCGTCGTCGACTGCGACGCCTCCGGTACTGGCTTCGGCGCCGTGCTGCACCAAGGCGCGGGACCTCTCGCGTTCTACAGCAAGCCCTTCGCCGCCAGACACCTGAAGGTGGCGGCTTATGAGCGTGAGCTCATCGGCCTCGTACAGGCCGTGCGCCATTGGCGACCCTACCTCTGGGGCCGTCGCTTCGTCATCCGCACGGACCATTACGCGCTGAATTACATGCTCGACCAGCGCCTCTCCACGGTCCCGCAGCACCAATGGATAAGTAAGTTGTTTGGTTTCAATTTCACAGTTGAGTTACGCCCTGGCCGCTTGAACACTGCGGCGGACGCGCTCTCGCGTCGCGAGCCGGAGGATCCGCGCGTGGCGGCTGTCTCGGCGCCAACCTTCAGCCTCTACGACGACCTGCGCGCTGAGCTCGCCGCGGACGCCGCTCGACGCCAGCTCCGTGACACCATTGTCGCGGATCGTGGCATGCCATGGAGTGTCGCCGACGGCCTCATCCTCTACGGCTCACGCGTCTACATACCCGCGACGTCGCGTGTGCTCCCGGCGGTGCTCCAGCTGGCGCACACAGCGGGCCATGAAGGGGTCCAGAAGACCTTGCAGCGCCTCCGCCTCGACTTCGCCGTCGACCGTGACCGCGCGCTCGTGCGGGATTTCGTCCGCTCCTGCTCCACCTGCCAGCGGAACAAAACTGAGGCGCTCCACTCCGCCGGCCTCCTCCAGCCGCTCGACGTCCCCTCGTAGGTTTGGGCTGACATTTCATTGGACTTCGTCGAAGGGCTACCCAAGGTGCACGGCAAGAGCGTCATACTCACGGTGGTCGACCGTTTTTCGAAGTACGCTCACTTCATAGCGCTCGGCCACCCGTACACGGCATCGTCGGTCGCCCGCGCCTTCTTCACCGACATCGTCAGGCTCCACGGCTTTCCGACGTCGATCGTCAGCGATCGAGACCCCGTCTTCACCGGCCACGTCTGGAGGGATTTGTTCAAGATGGCAGGTGTGCAGCTACGCATGAGCACCGCATTTCACCCTCAGACGGACGGGCAATCCGAGGCTGTCAACAAGACGATCGCCATGTACCTGAGATGCATCACCAGCGACAGGCCTCGGGCGTGGCTGGAGTGGCTCCCGTGGGCCGAATACTACTACAACACCAGCTTCCACTCCGCCTTGCATGCCACCCCGTTTCAGGTGGTGTACGGTCGCCCTCCTCCGCCGATGGTGCCCTATGAACCAACGACGACGCGCACTGCTATGGTCGACAACATGCTCATGGACTGCGATGCTTTCCTCGCCGACGTACGTGACCGGCTGCTGCAAGCCTAGCACTACGCCAAGCGCAACTACGACGCTCATCACCGCCCTCTGGAGTTCAACCTCGACGATTGGGTCTGGCTCCGGCTCCTGCACCGCCCCGCCCAGTCGTTGGTTCCCAGCGCCCGTAGCAAGCTCAGTCCGCGCTATGCGGGACCCTTTCAGGTGATGGAGCGCGTGGGCGACGTCGCCTACCGCCTTCGACTGCCAGACGACGCGCGCATCCACGACGTCTTCCACGTTGGCGTTCTGAAGCCCTTCCATGGAGCCCCTCCGACAGCTACTCCGGCATTGCCACCCATGCGCCACGGTCGTCTGCTGGAAGCACCCGAACGCGCCCTGAGCTCACAGCTGCGCCGTGGGGTGTGGCACGTGCTCATCTAGTGGGCCGGCCTGCCGGAGACCGACGCCACCTGGGAACCAGTCGACGATTTCCGCGCGGCCTACCCCAACTTTCAGCTCGAGGACGAGCTGTTTGTCGACGGCGAGAGTGATGTTATGGTGGGCCACGTCTACCAGCGCCGCAAGCGGAGCCGTGGCTAAGGATGCAGCGGAGCGGCGTGCGACGCGCGTGACATGCATGCGGCTGCATGGTGACCACGGCCAGAGCGGCTTCAGTTCCTCAAGTCTAGGATCTCAGATTTGCATTTGTTAGTCAGCTAAAGTTTGTTAGTCAGTTAGTGAATTGTGGAACACTTGGCTATATAGCCTAAACATTTGTTTAATGAGAGGGCAGCTGGAGATTGATATCAATCTCTCCCGCTCTGTTAGCCTCAACCCTCTCCTCTGTTCTTGTGTTCGGCGCCGGCCGCCAGCACGGCGTCGCACGCCCGCCGCCGAGGAGAGACCAAGCCTCGCCCTCCCACGTCACACGACTACAACCTCAGAGGAAGTAGCAGCGGTTCTAACATAATAAACCCTACTAGTTGCACTAATGTGTACAACTGCATATTCAGCTTCCGTATGTACAACTCATAATCTCTGGAACCTGAACCATAGTACGTAGATTTTTGTCAGATACCTAAAATAGCAAGTGTTTGTAGTTCCTCTATTCTGAATTCTAACAAAACTGAATGCAATGAAACTGTTTTCAGGCACACTTTTTATTGTGATCTCAATCCCTATTTGATATCTGATGTAAAGTAAGAAATGACATGTGAAACAATGACTGACTATCATGCTTACCTTAATTTTTCTCGACCATGTACTGAAAAGTGAGCAGGATCATTGCATTGCTTTTCATTAGTCCTAATTTGTTTCTTCTTTCCTGCAGAATGTGATGGAACAGGTGAGCCAAACATTGAACCGCAGGTACTGTAGCCTCCTGTTGCACAAATGCATCATACCATCAATTAAGTTAAATTTTGCTCTTCCTTATATGAATGCATTCAAAATTAACTTTTCCTCAAAATGCAGTTCTTGGAGTGGGTTGGTGAAGATACAAAGTGCCCATACTGTGAAGGACTTGGTTCCATTTGATGTGATGTTTGTGATGGGAAGAAAGTAATGGCAAGTTAAGACTTAGAGCAACATCTGCCTTGTTTGTGAACATATATAGCAGCATGTGTAGATATTAGCAAAATATTCAGTTTTACCACAGAATTGAAGAATGCGTTCAGATGGCAATTTTGAGTGGACTGCTGTCCTGCAGAAAGCAGAGGCATAGCAACAGTGTAATACTTTTATGGTACACAATAGGGGATGGAAACATATTAAGAAAGGGGATACTCTCCCAAATAAGGCCAGTAAAATTAACATGTCTATTAATATTTATCTCAAAAGCTATGTTGGTGTTCTTTCCTACCAGGAGTCCTGCAGCATGTTCGGTTGGCTGGTTCGTTTCGTTGCTGGTTCGTGAAGAAGTACTGCTGGTTGGTTTGTGTGAGAGAAAAATACTATTCGGCTGAAAATTTACGATCGTTCGACAAAGCCACAGACCAAACTAAGCAGTTTCTTTGGACTTGTAATCGTGATGTGGGGGCGCCAGTACCAAGGTGTCCCGGGCTCAAGATGCAACCAGAACGGTAATCCAGGAGGTGCATCTTTGTAATCAATGGCAAGTTAAGCTTCCAGTTAGGGGTTAAACCTGAGGAGGCGCATGCACACCCGGTGCATGCAATCAATGGCGATAGAAAGGTGTCGGTTAGGGAGTAAGAAGTTAATGGCTAGGAGAGAATCGAGGAGCTAGGACTCAGAACTTTTATTTATATCTTGTAACCGGCTAAGAAAGAATCAAGCAATGAACAACAAACAATCTAGTCTCCCCAAATATTCTAGTCTCCTCCTCCACGCCGACTTTGCCCGGCCTTCCTCTTGGCAATGGTTATCCTCCCTATCCCCGATATGAACTAAGGTTCATAGCATCCGTATCGGCTTCCAGCGCTCCTCTTCACCCTCTGCTCGCCTCCGTCAAACCCAGTGACCACCACGCCATCATCCTTGACCTCACCAACGACTTCCGCCGCCTCCATGTCATGAGTCGGGATCCTTTCCTATAAGCCATTGTCGGTCATCCATCACCATCCCTCGTTGAGGGGACTCGCCGTCTCGCAGAGAGATGGATCGCTTGTCGTGATGTTCAACCGCCTACCGTGCTCACTTGGAGAAGTCGAGCATGAACTCCAAGCAGCGGTGCGGCTACACAAAGCGGCGGCGAGAGGATTCTGGTAAGGCACACCACAAGGAAGATGCGGCGCGATCAACCCTGCACCTTCAACGATCCCATCCACCGCATCATTAGGGGTGTCGCCGCAACACACACTTTGTCCGGCCAGCGCTCACGACGGGTATGGTTGTGCCAACAAGCGGCAAATGTTCACCAAAATTCTCCGAGCTTGATGAGTTGGATATGGCACGCCACACACGACTGACCGTCTCCTCTATTCTCACACTGTTTTAGTGTCATTGGGACAGCCCAACAGTCTTCTTGAAGCTAATTGTTGGGCTCTTCCCATGGGATCCAGGAGGGCGTCGTCGACTTCATTGACCGCTATCCAAGCTTCCGGCTCGAGGACGAGCTGCTTTCGTCAAGGGGAGAGATGTGATATGGGGCACCAGTACCAAAAGCGCCCCAGGGCTCAAGATGCAGCCGAACGGTAATCCGGGAGGTGCATGCTATAATCAATGGCAGTTAAGCTGCCAATCAGGGAGTTAAAACCCAGGGAGGCACATGCACAGACCAGCTGCATGCAATCAATGGAAGCAAGCTGCGGTTATTGAGTAAGAAGTTAATGGCTAGGAGAGAATCGAGGAGCTAGGACTCAGGAACTTCTATTATAACTTGTAACTGGCTGAGAGAGAATCAAGCAATGAACAACAAACAATCTAGTCTCCCCCAAATATTCTAGTCTCCCTCCACACCGACTTTGCCCGGCCTTCCTCTTGGCAATGGTTATCCTCCCTATCCCCGATATGAACTAAGGTTCATAGCAGTAACACTAACACCAAACCGATTTCACAGCATGCAGCCATTTGCCACCTATGTTTTGGAATAGTGCTTTAAACATGATTTCTTTTATACATGTACAAAAATTTGAACTGCTAGCATACATCCTGAAAGGCAACATGTTGTTTTAGATAACATCAAATACTATATCATGGAACGAATTTGTGAAATATGGTACTTCTGAAAAAAAAAATCTTTGTGATTAACTGTAGTTAGTTCTTAAAATGAAGTACAAACAACCCGTTCTTTAATTAGAATCAGTGCATGAAAAATTAGTATGTCTGCAGTCAATTAAATGAACCATGGCCAGCAACAACTGTGAAAATATGTTGATTTTCTAGATCTGGGATTTTTACTAACAGGGTATATTGCTGAAACAGACAGACTCCACTGTTTTTCACATGTCTTTTGATAAAATTATTCACTAGCTGACTATATTATTGAGTAATGAGGTCAAACAAAACAAGTATGACTGTTTGATCTATGTTTGTCAAACAGGTAACTTGAATAGATGCTTCCCTGACCAATTAACTTGAATAGAAGTTTCCCTTACCAGATAAGAAATAGCAGTCTGCTGTTCTTTCTTCTACAGAAACTAGGAGTCTTGGACCATTTGCATATCATATAGAGTGAGGCAGTATGCATTATTCGTTCTGATGCCCTTCACAGACAATCTCAGTCATATCTATATACACAAAAAGTTATGACTTATGAGCACACAGAGGCTTATAACTAAAGCAGAAAAAACTTCATGGAGGGGGAAGAAAACCAGAAATGAACCTGCACAAATCAAATTTCATCACTAGAAACTCATAAAGATACCTTGAACAAAACCAATAAACCTTGTAGTTATCTTAATGCTTGGAGCCCAGATGATAAAACATATAAACATTAAGTGATCAAAGCCTAAATCCTTAATTTATATAAGTGAATGTATTACATATACTATGCAAGGGTACCAAATTCCTCACCTAAACAACCAGACATCTACTTAAGGTCCATGATGAGTTAGAAGATCAATCTAGGCCCTTAATCCTTTAGCGTGATATATTAGTTAAACAGGGTCATTATCCCTCCAGTAAGCATTCCAGACATGCTACGCAGATCATATTCCTCAATTCTGTCATCTTTATTCATCATTCCAGTTAGATCATCAAGCATTTTGTAGATGCTCAGAGTGTCCGGATGATGTGTGTCCTGTACAACAAATAAGCTTGTTTTGTTACCCACTGTGATCCAACTACACCCTGGAAATTTCATCACCCCTTTTTCTCGCATTGCTTCTCTGGCTACCTTAGCTTCGACCCAGTTACCAGCCGCAGCATGCAAGCTTGAAAGGAACACATACGTGGATGAGCTTTGTGGTTCCATCTCAACAAGTTTCTTTGCTGCAACTTTCCCTCTTTCTTCATCCTTGTGCATTTGACATGCTGCAAGGTATGTAGCCCAGATCACACCATCAGCTCTGAAGGGTAACTGGCCAATAACTTCTTGAGCTTCTTGAAGATGACCACCACGCCCAAGTAGATCAATGAGACATGCATAGTGATCTACTCTGGGCACTATCCCATAAACTTGGCTCATAGAATCAAAGAAATCCCGGCCTTCGGAAATTAAACCAGCATGGCTACAAGCAATGAGAACACCAAGGAGTGTGACTTCATCAGGCTTTAGTTGTGATTCTTGCATCTTCTGGAAGAGAAGAAGTGCCTCGTTTGCATAACCATTTTTCGCAAAACCAACAATCATGGAGTTCCATGGCATTATATTTTGCTTGTTTTTCAATTCCTTGAAGATTTCAAAGGAAGAAATAACATCGCCACACTTGGAGTACATGTCCATGAGGGCACTGACTGCAGTTTCATAAGAAACAAAACCAGATTTGATAATGAGGCCATGTATCTCTTTTCCATCTGTAAGAGCTGCTATCTCAGAACAAGCTTTCAGAACACTAGTGAATGTTGCCTCATCTGAACGGACATTGTAACTCAAGCATTCTCCAAAACATCACCAAAGATTGATCACTGTAACCATTTTGAGCATACCCTGAAATAGTAGCTGTCCACTCAACCAGGTTTTTGTGATCTGGCACCTCTGCTAAGAGTTTGTTTGCATCCTCAAGCAATTTGCACTTCAAATATATTCCAACCAGAGAGATGCCAAGTGAAGTATCCTGATTCAAAAGAGCAGATTTCAGTGTGTAACAATGGACTTGTTTGCCAATAACTGAACTGACAGGTCCAGTACACCCAGAAAGAATGCTTGCAAATGTATAGTTAGACGGCTTGAAACCATCTTTTAGCACTTTCTGAAATAACTCTATGGCTTCATCTTCTCTATTGTTCTGCACAAGACCTGTAATTAGAGCATTTATTGGAACTATGCTGCTTGCATCTACATGTGCCAAAACCTTCCTAGAAGATTCTACATCTCCAAACTTTGAATACAGGTCAATCAGAGAACTGCCAACAGCATGATTTGAGCAGACATTATACTTGATAGATGCACAATGAATCTGCTTTCCAGTCTCAGTAGCCCGAATGTTGGAACAGGCATTAATTGCAGTTGCAAAAGACACCTCATCTGGTGCTATACCGTAGAACTTCATCCTTTTAAGCATATAGACCGCTTCTTCCTCCTCTTCATTATGTGCAAGTCCAACTATAAGAGCATTCCAGGATACACTATCCTTGCCTGGAATGAGACTGAACAGTGCTTTCGCAACATCAATTGCTCCAAGTTTTGAGTACATATCTAGCATTGCATTAGCAACAAACAAGTCTGCATCCATGCGGTTCTTGATTGTTATACAGTGTACCTGCTTACCTAAATCAAGGGAATCCAAGTTAATGCACGCACCAAGGACACTCACAAATGTAAAATCATCAGCCTCATGATCAGCCCTCCTCATATACTGAAACATTTGAATGGTCTCTTCTTGGAGCTCATTTTGAACAAACCCATAAAGCATTGCATTCCACATGACAATGTTTTTTTCAGTGGAGAAGTCAAACACTTTCTTTGCATCAGAGATGCAGCCATGTTTCACATACAGGTTGATCAGTGAACTGCCCACAAAAACATTTGCATCTAAACCATGCTTTACTGCCGCTGCATGCATCTGCTGACCTTCATCAAACGCTGTCATGTTGGCTGCTGCACTTAGCATGCTCGCAAAAGTGGACCTAGTTGGCATCAATCCCTGTCTCTTCATATCCTTGTACAGGCCAAACACTTCACTCTCAAGACCACTTTGCGAGTAACTTGAGATGACAGCATTCCAAGCAACCGTGCTCGGCATTTGTATCCTCTTCAGCAGAGTTCTCGCGTCAGCCAGTTTGCCCATGCTTGCAAGAGTGGAAATGATGGTAACCCACGTTACCTGGTCTGGGACAGAGCCCATCTTCTCCATTCTACAAAACAAAGCCAGTGCTTGCTGGTAGCGTCCAACCCGATGGTAGCCAGCAATCATGCTTGCCCAGCATATTGTGTCCGGGCAAGCAATCCCATCGAACACCCTCCTTGCATCATTGACCTCACCGCATTTGGCATACATGTCCACCAACCCCGCCTGACAGAAGGCACTGGAGCAGAACCCGCTCTTCAGCACGTCACAATGCACCTGCCTGCCGTGCTGCAGAGCACCCAGCCGTGAACACGCGGACAGAACCACCGCAAGGCCAAATTGGTCCGGCGTGCCGCCAATGGAACACCTGATACGCTGGAACGCATCGAGAACGTCCCGAGGGGACCCCGACCGCGCGTGGCAGGACAGCACCGAGCTCGCCGCCGCGCCTGACGCTGGAGCCCCGGTGCAGCAGCCCAGCGCGCGCCAGGCGTAGCCCACGCGGCCGGACCTGCCGTACAGGTCGACGAGCTCATCGCCGAGGCGGCCCCGGAGGGGCAGGCCGAGGTGCAGGATCCGTGCGTGCAGGACCCCGCATGCCCGAGCCTGATGGGTTCGGTGAGGACCTGCGTCGAACGGGTGATGGGCGTGGCGGCACTCCCGGGAGAGCGAGGCGAGGAGGGTGGCGTAGTAGGCCGTGGGGTGGGGTTCACCCGCCGCCTTCGCGGATGCCGGAAAGAAGCGAAGAGGATGCTGCTCGGGCCTCGGCTTGGGCGCGGCGCGGACGAGGGCGGCGGAAGCGGAATGCATGTACGCACGGCCGCGGCCGCGGCCGCCGCATGTGCCGTTCGTTCGGTTTTGAGTTGGTGACTGCCTGACGGGGCAGGCTTTTGCGCCGAGCGAGGGCTTTGAGTGGTTCCTCTGCAGTTGGGTCACAGGCAGGCGGACCTGGCTGCAATCAGGCCCGCCTGTCAGTGACCTGGCTGCAATCAGGCCCGCCTGTCAGTGACCTGGCTGCAATCAGGCCCGCCTGTCAGCGACCTAACTGCATAGAGTACGACTGATGCACAGAATATTTGGTTGAGGCCTTATTTAGTTTTAGTCGTAAAGTTTTGGGGTGTCGCATCGGGTATTATATGGGGGTGTTGCATGGGGTGTTCGGATACTAATAAAAAATTAAATTACAGAATCCGTCAGTAAACCGCGAAACGAATTTATTAAACCTAATTAATCCGTCATTAGCACATGTGTATACAGTAGCACTTTATTGTCAAATCATGGGCTAATTAATCTTAAAAGATTTGTTTCGCAAAATAGTCGCAATCTGTGCAATTAGTTATTTTTTTAGTCTATATTTAATACTTTATGCATGTGTCTAAATATTCGATGGGATAAGGTGTAAACTTTTGGGAAATGAACTAAACAAGGCCTGAATTCAATTCACATCGGTTTGATGAGCATCAACAGTTGGTGTACTCCCTCCGTCCTGTAATATAGCGTATTCTGGCATTCAAAATTTATCTTCAAATATAAGGCATTTTAAAAGACAGAAATCAGTTTTACATTAAATACTTTTCATTTATCTACTAATCACCACTAATCGTGTGGATGATAACATCTTATTAGGAAATAAAGTGAGAACACATATGTTTTTTATGTTCTCTCTTAATTTGTTCTAAAAATTCTAGAATGCACTCTATCATAGAGTACTACTTTTTATCAAGTAGACAAACGGAATTTTATTGATCGCATTTACAGCAATGAATGAATGAATCAAATCATGTACAGGTTTGTGAACACAACTACACAAGCAGTATACACAGACTGCCTTGTAAAAAACAATTCGTCGCATATACAGATTCCGATCCGCTTATTCGTGCCAGAATTGAACGAAGCTTCCTGCCAATGACACAGCAACCGCTGAGAAAGGGATTCTGTCATATTGGAATGAAGAACTTGCTCTCCTTGCCCTCCTTGTCCTCCCACTCCAGTTTCTCCCACCATTCAACTGAACCGCACACCTGCTTCAGTTTCCCACAATTGTACGTGCTGCTCAGTGGGATGCTTCTCAGATTCGGGCAATCCTCCACCCGGATGGTCTCAAGGCTGGGAAAATTTCTTGGCTTGCAGATACTTCTCAGCATCTTGACATCAGTCAGCACGATTGATCTTAGGTTCAGGAACTCTGCATGCGTGTTGTCACCACTATTGCACGCACTTTGACCATCATCAATACACTTATCTTCCAGCATTGTCTCTGCCTCATCACCGCTATCTTCTTCAACGATCTTGAGCAACCCATCACAATTGGTTATGACAAGCCTCTCGAGCATTTCGAGTTTGAGGACCCATGTGATGTTCTTCAGCTTGGGGCAACTCGAAATGGCCAATTTGCGGATGTGCCGAAAATGGTGGGGCGTTGGTGCAACAATGACGTTCTCCAGCATAGGAAGAACTGAGAGGGTCAGGAGCTCCAGGCCTGAAGTTGTCAGCTCAGCATCAGCATCCAGCGTGCTTAGATTATAACACGACTCGACATACAGCTCCTCGAGGTGCACCAAGTGGTTGAGATCGGAGATTTTGAGCGAATGCATTTTTCTACAGTACTTGAGATTCAGACGATATGTTGACTTTGCCAAAGGACTAGTCTTGTTCAGTTTCTTTAACACGTCCTCTGCATAAATAGTGATTCCAAGGAACATTAGTGCCTTCAGGGAATCCAGATTCAGGTCGTTGACATCACTAATACCATAGTGACTGCGAAAGAGATTAAGCACTCTTAACTTGAACAACTTTGAGCAGTTGTTCAAGGTATCTTCGAGTTCAGCAGTGACACTGAGATCCAGATGCCTCAACTCTTTCAATAACCACAGCCGCTCAGGTAATATCCTAATACGTGTGTGACAAGTTGAGATGCTGTAATGCAACCAATGTCTCGCATTCTGGAAGCGACGTTATTGCAGTGTGAGAAAGATCCAGCACTTTCAAGGAGGGCATAAACTTGAAAAAACCTGAACTCAGCTTGTTCAAATTTGGGTTATTCTGGATCAATAATGTAGTGAGGCTTTTCACATTCCGGTGAGAAAGGAAGCTCTTTGATATCATTAGACATGATGGAGATCCTTGTAGCTTCCTTCCACTCTTCTGCTGGTGGAGCACTATACAAAGCCATCCCTGCTTGAACAAGAAACTTTTGACCTGTCTTGTTAACCAACCAAATCCCCATATGCCTGATTACATGGTGCATTTTTACCTTTGATGACAATGAGCTACTGGTCTGCAACAAGCTTGCTGAAATAAGGCTCTGAATTATCTGATCACCCTTTTGACGATCATTGAGTAGCAAACCTTCAGCCAGCCAATAATCAACTAGTGGTTCCTTACTAATAGATCCATATTCTGGGAAAAGGGTGCAGTACAAAAAGCACTGTTGTTGAGTGGGTTTCAGCCTGTCATAGCTGTATTTCAGCCGATAAAACATTTCATCCACATCTTCATTGTTCAACATATTAATGTCATTAGCGGCAGAAATCCATTCTCTTGGTCCTTCCAACCCTGCCACAGCAGTTCCAATGACATTGAGTGCAAGTGGCAGACCTCCACAACTGAAGAATATTTTCCTGGCTTGGTCCCGAACAACCTTGTTGAAATTCGGTGACTCAACTGCTGCAAAAGCCTCGTTGCTCAGCTTGCTCAAGAACAGGTTCCAGGCAGCAGCATCATCCAAAACCTTCATTTCAATGCGGCTCCTTTGTGCTCCCATCTGGAAGCATACTTCTTGGAATCGTGATGTCAGGATCAGCTTGCTTTGGCTCTTTGTGTCTGGAGTTGGGATACCGACATCCTCCAGTCGGAATCTCTTCCTTACGTCATCAAGTAGCAACAGAAATCTTTTCCTGGCCAGTGCCTTCACCAGGAATTTGGCCCGTTTCTCAACTGTCTCTGATTCATTCCAAGGCAAATTAAGCCTATCACAGATAGTCTGCTGCATCTCCACTGTGTTCAGAGTCTCTGAATTGGATACTTCAATAAAGATAACAACCTGGAATAGCCAATTTAAGGATATATATAAAAATTAATTGCAGTACAAAAGTAATCTGCTGATACGATTGAAATACAAAATAGAAATCTTGATCCCCTTCCGCATAATAAGGTCGGTGAATTATGAATGCTAGCTAAAATCTCTGGAGAATAAGACAGTGTCATTATATTTTCTCCAATTGCATCTGTTCCAAAATAGTTTTTAGAGGAACCTTAAAAAAACTTGTTACACACAAAAGAGTCACATCCATTTCATGCTGTAAAAAAACGATGGTGCTACTTTATTCTTCCTGTCTAATGTGCATAGTTCATGTAAATATAAAATATCCATAGTTTACATCTGACGCTGCAACATCTTCAGTTTGAACTAGTACTCGTGAACAACATATTAGCTGCACTATACATGTGCCAGAAATGTTTGGCTATACAAGAACAACAGCATTTCCCTCCCATTACTGGCAGTCTGCAACTCAAAACTTTTGCAGTTTAATTTATGTTCGTTCTGCATATCATTCTGAATACACTACGAATGTAAGCACCATTAAATTCATCATTGAAGCAATCCTATATATGCAATTCGAAAGAGGAAGACAAATAAGCAGATTCACATATATTCTGATGAGTAAATTGCAGCTTTGGAGGAAGCGAAATAGTACCTGATAGTTGTGATCTTTCTTTTCGAGATCATTGTTGAAGGCGTGTAGGAGAGTCGTCTTGCCGATGCCTCCTTGACCCCACACACCAATTATGCTTGACTCGCCCTTCTCAAGCAAATCATGGACCTGAGCCAACATGGGCTCCAACCCAACGGTCTCGGTTTGGGATAACCGACTGACGGCCCTCGGCGGTGGCTTGAACCCAAATGTCCTGAACTGCCTCCCTTCCTCGGTCAGTTTGTTCACCTCCTCCAGCGCGTCCACAACACGCTTGCCGATCGAGGCGCGGCGACGAGCGTGCACGGTGCACTGGCAGAGGCAAGAGAACCCCAACAAACTGCTGTAATCCACGTCGATGGCGTCCGGGCGAAGCTCGTCGACGCGCTTGAGCCACACCTCCACCTGAGGATCACAGACGTTCAGCTTGTCCTCCTCCGCCGTGACTGCCGCCCTGACCGTCGTCTCGACGGCCCGCAGGCTGTCCCGGGCCTTTTCGAGGTCGCTCCAATTCGACTTGATGCGAAGGAACGCGGCCACCTCCCGGCCCGCTGCCTCGAGCAGACAGCCGAACAGTGGCTCCAGGCACGAGCCCGCCGCGCTGATGGTTTCAGCCATCTGGGACGGTGATGGTGAGCGCGCAGCAGGCGAACGAGGAATCTGCAAAAAGGGAGAGTTCTTTGAAGCTTATAAAGGAAAGCATATGCGGAGGCTAGACGCCACGCGGTGCACGGCACGAATGGGGCAACACGGCAGACGGTTGCCCTGATGAGGATTGGATTGGAAAGATTCGGGGGGCTTTACGAAGAAAACGTCCGCGCGCCCGTTGTTCGGTGTGTGTGGGTGTGGGTGGGTGTGGTGGTGTGTGTAGGGGGGTGGGGGTGGGGGGGGGCGGGGAGGGGGGCGAGGGGGTGCTTTGAAAAGTCATCGAATGGGAGCAAAATCCCAGGTTGGGATATCCACTGGCTGAGGCTGGACGCAGGAGGCAAGATCACTCCCGGCGACGGCGAGCCAGTTTCCTCGTCGTTTCTTGTGAAGAGCAAGAGCATACCAGAGCGGTTGCCGACGAGCGGTGCCCGGCTTTATTCAACAAGGGCATGTGACTGTGTGTAAGGCGGCACGGTGGAGATGATCTGGTAGAGGCAGTCCGTCAAACACCTTGCGTGCGCCGCCACTCCTCCCGCGCGCGCACAAGGCCGAGCCGTACTTGCCGCGAAGTTGCGCCCGTTTGTGGACGCCTGATGATTTGATGAACTGGCATCCGGCAGTAGATGCTTGACAGGAAGAATCATTTCCGCCGCACGGCAGATGCCAGCAGCTCCGTTGACAATGCCGTGGAATTTCGTGGTCAAGAGAGTCTAGCGCTGGTCCGAGCTGGTTTTGAGATGGGAGACGACGTCACGACGACGACCTCGCCGAGTCGCCCATGAGGATGAGGTAAGCTAGTGGCTCCTTCGCGGCGCCGCACGGCCGCGGTGACGAGGTGCGCGCCCGGTTGGCAGTCACAGAGACCCCGACAGGTGTCAGTCTATGGTTGGCTTGCCTACGAATCTCTTATGTTTTTTTTTCTGCCGTTCTGAGACCAAGTCCATTCTTTTCTTTTTTTTGACGAAAAAGTCCATCCAATTTCTTCCCGGTGACCATGGCGCATGGCGGCACTGCCAGTTTGCGTCCCGGTGAGGCGGTGACCATGGCGGCGGCGGCGGTGGCGGAGGCAGCGACAGCGGCGGCGATGGCGGAGGGCGTGCCGGGCCGTCCAAGCGCACTGCCACGGCCATCGCTGACTTCGTGGGTCAACTCCGGTCTCCGTGCCGCCAGAGACCCGTCGCGGCAAGTTTATCCCCTCCATGTCTAGTGATCTCAATTGATGTTTGCATGTTCCTCCCTTATCTTCGTCCACAACATTTCATGAATTGCTTGCTGGTAAGTGGTAATCTATGGTGTCTCCATCGGTGGAGGCGTGGGAGAATCCGACTAAAGGTTGCAAGGTTAGCAGCGTGGGGGCAAACACGAATACGACTTCTCTCATCAATTACAAATCACTATATATATTCCATCTAAACTGCCGGCTCTATAATAGGGAACATATTTAGTGCAAACCAACCTCTCCGTGCAAACCAACTGCGGGGGAGAGGGGGGAGGGGGATTTGCAAAAGTGTAATTACGTCCGCTCCTAATTACACTTTTACAAATCCCCCCTCCCACCTCTTCCCCGCAGTTGGTTTGCACGGTTTGCACGGAGAGGTTGGTTTGCACTTGATACATTGCCCTATAATAAACCCTTGAGCACCCTCTATCCTGATTTGTTCAAATTGTGTGAGCAACCTGATATTTCTTTGTATTCGGTTAAAACAAATCCTTCACTAATCACATTCATTAGATGGTTGGTTGATGATCTCAGGACCCAATGGGACAATATCTTAACTGATGTTGCTGATATAAACTTAAGTACTGCTGATGACTCGGTCCTCTGGAAATATGGAAACAAAGGTGTTTTCACTGTGAAATCTGTATATAATGCCTTATCTTCGAGTGATGCTGGTCCTTATCATAGGAAAATTTGGAAAGGAAGAATCCCAGCAAAAATTAAAATCTTTCTTTGGCTAATCATGAACAATGCTATTCTCACTAAGGACAATTTGCTTAAGAGGAAATGGTTGGGTGACCCGACTTGTCACTTCTGTGATGAGGGGGAGAGCATTTCTCATCTTTTATTTCAATGTAGTACTGCTAAAGTAGTGTGGGCTGTTGTTGCCTATGCTGTTGGTGCTGATAATATTCCTAGAAATATCCATTGGTGTTGGGATTGGTGTGAAAAATGGTTGCCTAATGGCCATAAATTTCATACTTTGGGCATTGCGGCTATTTGCTGGGCCATTTGGAAAACTAGGAATGAGATATGCTTTGAAGGCAAGAAAATAACAAATCCAATTACAATCATATGCTTTGCATGTTCGCTCATGTGTTACTAGGCAGGGTTATTTCCAGAAGCAGACAAGGAAGCTTTGGTGGCCGGAGTTAATACGATGATGAAGATCGCTCTGAAGTTGCTGAACAAGAAGTCGACAAAGAGGAAGCAGCACTTACTAGAAGATGACCAAGGG
This sequence comes from Miscanthus lutarioriparius, assembly GCA_904845875.1. Lineage (NCBI taxonomy): Eukaryota > Viridiplantae > Streptophyta > Magnoliopsida > Poales > Poaceae > Miscanthus > Miscanthus lutarioriparius. The sequence continues at coordinate 25,568,716 of CAJGYO010000011.1, read as the reverse complement.
AGCAGTCAGAATGACTGATGGTGGTGTTGAGCTGAATCTTTCTTGATGGTTCTACGCTTCTGCTACAATGGTTTTGATGACCTGTGATGATCCTCGTTAGGCTTCCTTAGATGGATTGAGATGAAACTCTCCATGTTTCTGGTTTTGCTCTTAGTTGCTGCCTGAATCAGGCGTTTCAAAGGTCTTTTGTAATGGTAGTCAGTTCTTACGCTCGTTCTGCTCCCTGACTCTATCTGTATTGCTCTTCAAACTTTGTATTTTCGTTGTCTTCAATGGAAATGGGGTAATGAGCTCGCTTCGAAAAAAAAAATCTAAACTGCCACGCCAGCAGCGCCTGTTCCATTTGATTTATTTTCTGCAGAGTGTTGTTGGTGATCGGAGAAAGTGATTACACGATGGGAACAGTGTCCTGTGGAGAACAATTTGTGCATTGCTAGATGCAATGCAAGATAGAGAATGCTGCGTCCATGGACATCGTCACGGTATGACACATTCCATAGATAACCCACTCTGTCAAGCTGCTACCCATATTGTATCTTCAGAATGTGTCGTGAAATTTGCACGTGAAATTTGTTATTTCCGAACAATAAGGTGGAACCTGATCTTTTATTGATTTCTAGCTAGGATGTTTTTTTATAGAACATTAAGGAAGATTTGTGTGCTCTTTCCACATATGCAGTTGGTTCTCCACTTCTGTCCAGGAACAATTACCATCTCAAGGGAATTAAGAAGGTATGGGATACAATAATAGTTATTCTTGTTTTAGGTTGCTCTTTTTGAAGTTTTAGAGGATAACTGGATCTAGATGTGCTATGTATTTTTTTTTTTTTAAATATCATGTATCCGAAATTTACAACATAGTTAATCAGCTCAATTGCCAGAAAACCTGCATGAATATGAGGGATAAGTGCATCGACATCTGAACAGATTTACATTATATACATTTGTACTACATCTACATGTACAATCTGTACAGTGTCTATGTAAAATATGTACAGTATTTACAGGTTGTGTACAAAATGTATACAGTTTGTATTACATAATACAAATAGGCATATGCAAAAGCCACTTATTTAGGACTTTGAACATATGGATCAAATAAGTAAGTTTACAGGTGGGCAATTAGATCTTGAACAGAAAAATTATCAGTAATGTGTGCGGTACCTGTGCTTGTTTTTCATGAGAATGCTAGTCTTCATCTTTGATTGGAATGAAATACTTATTCTCTATTCTCCTTGCCATTCCACTCTAGCTTCTTCCACCAGTCATATGATCCACAAATCTACTTTAGTTTTGGGCAGTCAGACATTTGACCCAATGGAAGTGCTGTCAAACATGGGCAACGCTCCACCCTAATAATCTCAAGGCAAGGAAAGTCTCTTGGATTGCATATTGCCGTCAGCTTTGGCAGGTCTGTCAGAACCATTGCTCTCAGTTTTGGGAAGCCCACATGATGCACACCCTTGATCCGCTCATTCTCTGTCTTGTTCTGATAGCCTTTTACATGTTCATTATATGCATCTTCTACCATGCAATGTATCTCCTGTTCTTCAGAGAAACCATTTATTATCCCATATCTCTGAACAATGTTGTGCTCAATCCCCCCTCTCCTGTTGTCCACCTTGTTGATTATTTCTTGAACAACTTGCTCCAGTTCATTGCAATGGCAGATAGAAAGCTTCTCGAGTGCATCCAGCTTCAGAACCCAGGTGATGTCATGCAATTTATGGCAGTGAGAGATTGTTATTTCTAGGAGATTGCGGAAGTGATGAGGCGAAGACCCAACAAGAATAGTTTGGAGGGAAGGCAGTTTAGCAAGGGTGAGAATTTGCAGGCAGGAAGCTTTTCCCTTGTCAGGGTCAGCAATAAGTTGTATCAAGTCAAGACATGATTCAACATAGAGTTCTCGAAGTTGCACCATATGTGTGAAGTCTGATATTTGGATTGACTGCATCTGTTCACAGTGCTTGAGGCTAAGACGCTGTGTTGACTTGGCTAGAGGATGTGTATTTGTCATCTTCTTTAAGACATCCTCAGCATAGATTGTGATCCCAAGGAATTCCAGTTCCCTTAAGGAATCAATGTTCAGATCATTCACGTCGCGAATCCCATAATTGCTTCGGAAGAGGTTTAGCACCCTTAGCTTGTATAGCTTGGAACAGTTATCTAAGGTCTCTTTCAGTGCCTTGGTAACACTTAAATCTAGATGTCTTAGTTTTTTGAACATCCAGAAATCTTCAGGAAGTCTCTCAATGAATGTGTGAGACAAATTGAGAAACTTGAGCTTCGCCAATGTGCTACATAGAGGAAGTGCTGTAATTCTGGTGTGTGATAGATCAAGTACCTTCAAAGAGTACATGGACTGGAAGAAGGTTGGACTTAGCTTGTCCAAGTTAGGATTATTTTGGACCAATAATGTTACAAGATCCTTGCATTCTGGTGAGATACCGAGGTCTCTTATGTCATTGTACATGAGTGATATCCTTCTTGCTGTTCGCCACTCTCTGTGTGGTGGTGCCTTTTTCCAAGTTCATTCCAGCCTTCACAACAATCTTTTGCTGCACTGCAAGGGACAATCCCAGATGACGAATAATATGGTGCATTTTTACCTCTAAATCAGATCCACAGCTCTCCAATAAGCATGCTGAGAGCAAGCGATTGATTATGCGATGACCTCTGTTGGGATCTTGAGGTATCAATTCTTCTGCCATCCAGTATTCCACAAGCTGATCTTTGCTAATTGAACCATATTCAGGGAAAAGGGTGCAATACAGGAAGCATTGCTGCTGTGTTTGTGTCAACTTATCATAACTATATTTCAGTTTATGGAACATTTCTGGGATTCCATCTATATCCTTGATGTCATGCTTGGTTGCGTGCATTGCCAAACTCCATTCACTTGGTGTTGTCAGCCCTGCCACAGCACTCGCTATCACCTTGAGTGCTAGTGGCAAACCACCGCAGCTTCGGACAATTGCATTAGCATGTTCTTTTACAGCATTGTTGGGGCCAGATGAATCAATGGCTGCAATTGCCTGAGTGCTCAAATTGCTTCGGAAGAGCTCCCATGCTGCCTCCTTCTCTAGGTACTCCATCTTGATCAAGCTCTGTTGAGCTCCCATTTGATAGCAGTATAGCACACATCCACAAAACGTGATGTGAGAATTACTTTGCTTTTGCTCTCAGAATCAGGGGTCGGGATCCCAACATCTTCTAGTTGGAATTTGTTCCAGACATCTATATCCATTCATGTACCATAATATTGTTCGTGATCTTAAGGGTATTGTCCGACTCACAGAAATATGCTCTTCCCATCAGGTACAACTGGTGTACACGCATCATACATGGCACTCGATTAAAAAATTGGCGGTTGGGATCAAATGTAGACAGAGCATTGGATTTTCTAATACTTTACGTTGAACATCATTTCCTCTACAGGAGGTTTTAGTCTTGTGGATCTAGTCAGATACTTTGGGATTAAGACATTGTGGCGAAGATTATATTAACATACTTGTAAGACAACAAGTGTTACCAGAAAAAAATCTCCATCTTAAATAAGTTGATTTTCTATCTGATGGTATTATACCTAGCTAATTATTTCGCTTTACTTTGTAAGCATGCCTGGGATTCTAGAACGCGTTTCTTGTTGCAGCAATGCACAGTATTTGCAGTTCAGAAGCTACCGGCAAGCATAGGCTTACCTAGTCAGTTCTGATTCAGGTACACATCATAGCGTCTATCCAGTCATGTACCATCACCATTGTACTGCCTGACTCAGATACATGTCATCTCAAGTTCTCACAGCCGTCTGCACTGGGTACTCCGCATCTAGTCAGAATTGAATGGGGGTTGCTTGTGACAGTTTTTGTTTTTCAATTTCTATTGCAAAATTTGATGTATTGACTTTGAAGCTAGTGGGCAGTGGCGCTGTCATGCTGCTGCGACTTCTGCTAAACATTGTACACGAGTGGAAGAAACAAGCAACCAAGCTCGTGGAAGTTACTCCTCGAACCTTCACGAACACTATCGCCAAACAGACCAGGGCGACCGGTACCCTCCGGCCTCCGTCCCCCTTGCGTTTCTGGTCCAAGTCGAAGAGGCATCACTTGGCTCAGCGAGCGGGTAGCCTAACTGGAATTGTGCCTTATGCACACTTGGTGAGCACAGTTCGTCAGAGACCCCCTGGCGTCCGAGATGACAGACCACCATGAAATTGCTGATGAGCGACGAGCTTTCGTACCATGGCGATGTCAACCCTGTTTGCCTCTCTGTTCTTCTACATGGATGAATGAATCCCTATGCAATGATGAATGTAGAACAACAAACTTAGCTACCATCAAACTTTTATTCGTTGTCTCACCTTCTGTTCTCTAGTACGGCCGGATCCACGTATTCATACTTAACTCTTAGTCTGTTACAACCTCTATAGGAAAAAAGGATACAATTCTAGTTGTGTCTTTAGTCAAACTATCTAAAGTTTAACCAAAGTCTATAGAAAAGAGTATCAATATCATGGTGAATCTGATGACACTTATTTGGTATCATAATACTTTTTTTATAAACTAGGTCAAATTCAAATGGTTTGACTTGATAGTATGCTAGAATTGTATTCCCTTCGGAACAGAGTAAGTATTAGTCGACCGGAGGGAAACAATAAGCTAAATCATCTCTTTTATTTTGAAAAGAATATTTTTCAACATACAAATACTGGAGCTGCCTGCTCATAATACCCCCAGCACTCCATCGTCATCATCCAGAGTTCATAGCCCATTTCGTCAGTTCCTTATTTTCTCCTGTCAGCACCAAGTGAGAGGAGCTCGAAGTTCCTGATGGCGTCATCATGTGAAGACCTTCCGATTTTTGACAAAGACGATGATCTCATCTCAGTTCCACCTGAAGGATGTGCCCTTTGGGCAGTCGGTGGGCGGCTGCTGCTACTCGGGACCAGGCGACCCATGCGGTTTGGGTCACTTGGATCTCCAGAAGAGCTTGGTTTGCTTGATGAAAGGACAGCTCTTCTTGAGGTGCTTCCATTGCGCGATGATGAGGATGGCCTTGTTTTATCCGAACCAACAGTCTACAGAAAACAATATGTAGCGGTAAGATCTTCTGAAATCACGGCAGAACGATTAGCTGGTGTACAGAACAGCAAAACATCTTACCACCTTGGATGGCATCAGTGACTCTAGAAGACTTCTGTGCTTGGTGTGTTCTCGATTGTGACCAGAACCAGATCTAGTTCTTCTAAACAAAGCTTCAGCTGCAGAAAATAATCTGTCAGAGATGTAGTCGTGCCCCTTGTTGATACAAAAACTTGGTAAATTTCACCAATTTATTTCCTAGCTCAAAGATTTACGGACCTGCAGTTCTATCAGTCCTTTCTGCAGAAGGGCCTGCCAACCCACTAATCTTGCCACTAGACTAGTTGCCAAGAGCAAATGCAAAATGTCAGCCCAGTGAAAATCACATTGGTTAATGAAGGGCTGGAACCTGGAAATGAATAACATGCGTGCATACCTGAAGTTTGCTTTTATCTCTAAACTGAGGATACTTCATAATGGTCCAGTCAAATACATAATCTAGTTGGTACCCTGCAAGTATCCAGAATAAGCCACATAAAAAAAATAGAGGTGCAAGGAACATCAATTATACATTTATAATGTTTAACCATACCCTCACGGATAAATAAGTCACGGAAGAGTCTCTTCAAATAGGAGTAATCCGGTTTATCTTCAAATCGTAGTGATCTACAGTAATGAAAGTATGCAGTAAACTCTGATGGATACGATTTACAGAGGACCTGTTTAGGAATTTGGCATGTTATTATCACAGAAAATCAATACCATAACATGTTGTTTGAACAGCACATTAAGTGATGGGATCATGGGGACTTCGCAATGCACTGTCCCTTGATCTAAAAAATCAAGTACCTCAACTGGTGTCAGCATTTTCTTTTCACTGATTCTATCATACTTTTGCTTCTTTGTGCCAGCTTTCAGGCCTTGCCAAGGAAGACTGGGGGATTCCAAGATGACAAGAAAATGTTATGGTGCACAAGAATATAGGAAATCCTAGTGAAGAAAAATTATGTCATACCTTCCTCTTAAGAAATACATCAGCACATAACCAAGAGATTCCAGATCATCTCTTCTGCTTTGCTCTAGAAGGAAATGAAGAAAGGTTAACCCAAATTCATCTATCAAGGCATTCAGATTTGTTAGTGTTACAGCTTACAGGTTTTGAAGAGTTTTAATTTGTTCAAAATATTTGCCTTCCCTGTTTCCCTTTGCCCTATAGACTCTCATTTAACTCAGATACTAATGATACAGATATCTGTATTTACAAGCCATAAACTCACCTACTCCGAGATGGGTATTTACACTGGCATATCGTGCTGTTCCTGTGAGGTTTTGTTTTTCCTGTGGCAAGACGAAGAAATTGACAAATTGTATTAGCTTTTAAATGATAACACACATAAAGTAGTTCTGGCTAGAAGCTTAGAACCAAAAAAATGAACCTCCAGGAAAAAGATTTGCAACAGGAATTTTCATGTCAAAGATGAAAAGTTAATACTAATCAGTACAGCAGCGTTTTTACAATGTTGAACTTTTGATATTTCCTATCATTATTAATAATAATAATTTTCTACACACATTGTTTGAGTATTGTTGGCTGCCCCTAGCCTGCTTATATGAACCAACTTGACCACTATGGTTAAAACCAGTGCAAAACATCTTCCTATTATGCCAGGTACCAGGTTAACCTTTCAAGAATGACCAAATTCAGCCCAAGACAAAAGGTACAATTGATCCAAAATTTCAATTTTCAGGTAGGTTCAGAACCAAGAACTCAGTCATGTAATAAGCTGTTGCATAGTAAACCACAAAAAGGTTTATGGTATGCGTGAACTATGTCAAAATGCCAATGGCATCAAAAACATTGAGTGAACAGGAATACAGACACTAAAACAACAGGATCTAATTGGGATGGTACACCTGAACAATCTCCCACTTTCAGGATGCTAAGTTAGAAGTAGCTTTATAACTTTATAGGCATAGATTCTCCTTTACCTGTATGGTATGTGCTTATGAGTTTGGAGATCTCGATACTTTTTGCAAGGCCATAGTCGATAACAAATACCTGTGGAGTGTGCACAACTGTTTTCAGATGGTAACTTTGCCAGCAAGCTAATAGTCATTTCTCATAATAAAAGCGTCGTTCAACTTCACTGTTATCATTAGACATCAGATAATATGATTCTTAAAGTGTCTCATATTCAAAATCTTTTGATTCACTATTGTTCAATTTGGTAGACAAAATGCTTCCAATAGGAAAACTGACTCTTAATGAGGTTTAGCAGAAGTAGCACATACCTGGTTTGCTTTTACGCCCTAAACCCATGAGGAAATTATCGGGCTTGATATCACGATGTAGAAACCCCTTCGTGTGCATATATTCTACTCTACTAATCTGTATCCCACATGAAGAAGGCAAGTTATTTTTGTTTGCAAAGACCGATGAAATGGAAAGTGGAACCATAAGAAAGACTCACCATCTGATCAGCAAGCATTAGTACTGTTTTAAGGGAGAACTTTCTGCTGCAGTAGTTAAATAAGTCCTCCAGACTTGGACCAAGCAGATCAATCACCATGACATTGTACTCCCCCTCCACCCCGAACCACTTAAGATGTGGAATCCCAGCTACAAATCAGGGCAGAACAGAAACAGATCAGTAAAATACCAGTGTAATTGAGATAACCAAATTTTACTTTGGTTGCACTTACTTCCACCCTGCAAAAGCATGTATAGTTTTGATTCATAGTGAAGCTGTGGGTGCCGTGATTTGACCGATTCCTAATAAGAAGAAATATACACACGCAAAATAAGTGAGCAATCAGTCCTAAATTCCTAATAGCAACTAAGACCAACAATATCAATGACCGCGAATCAAGTTCTTCTAAAAAAGATCAATCACCTAGCAATTATGAAGATGCACTAAACATATCTGTGCTAAAATATTTTTTGATATGCCACTGTTGACATTACAGTCTTGGAGAAACACTCACCATCAGCTAACAGTCTAACACACTAATTTAATTTAGCATATATAGAGAAAACATAACTCCAAAGAAGCTAAACCCAACTTTAAGAACAATCCAATCAGAACAAACAAGAGATTAGTTTCTAATGGCTGCTTTGAGATTAGCATTGATACCCTCACTTCAGAGGAGTGCTACAGGTTCATTGACTCAAATGAAGTGCTACAGGTTCACTGACTCAAATGAGCAAACGTTTCTCCAGGATAAAATTGTGTTGTACAAATGATTCATTTCACTCGGATGAAGCTTATTCCAGGACCCAAATGGTCCCACTGTTGACAATTCTGTCGCAAGAGGCATAGACAGCGCTGGATAACATCATTTCTGTACAGGGACGTTTGTGCTGTAATTGCCGAGCTCCTAATATGCAATAATGCTTGCAAGGTGAGTAGCAACCGATTAGGCTAACTACATATTTCAGTTACTCCAACTAGAGTCAACTCCTACTACACAGTATTGTTCACCAAAACATGGATAGCGGACACTAGAATCATGCCATACCAGTTTGACAGCCACCTCCTCGCCATTCTGCACGTTCACGGCTGCACACAAATCAAAACAAACACACGGTCAGAAGCACGACACACCGAAGCACGCCCGGAGAAAAAGAAGGGAAAGTGAGCTCCACAAATCAAGCAGGACCCATCACCGGGACGCACCGAGGTAGAGCTCCCCAAAGGATCCGCTCCCGATCTTCTTGCCGAGCTTGAACTTGCCCCCGACTACGTGCTCCATCCCGGCAGCCCAACGCGCGCCGTACGCCTACAACCACCACCAACTCCCCACCGACAGAAGCTCGCTCGCTCGCTTCCTCTACTACCTGGCACCCTCACTCAGATCCCAGCCCAAGCGCCTCAAACAGCTCCACGAACTGACCGCATTGCCCCGGCACCGCTGGCCTCGACAGCGCCCGACCCGAAAGCGACTGCCGACCCGACGAGCCCCCGTGCCGAGCTGCGGCGGCGGCGACGCGCCCCGCCCCGCCGCAGTGCGAGTCAACCTCCCGCCGGAGCCGATGGCAGGGTCCTGTCGGCGAGCAAGCAGGCCTGGGGATTCGCGGGCAAGAGATCCGGGTTGGGGCGGGGCGGGGCGAGGCGAGGCGAGGCGATTCCTCGTCTGGATTAAATTAACTGGAGCATTTTTTGGAAGCGGGGGCGAGTTAAAGAGGTGTGTCGGGAGGGAGGAGGAAGACGGGAGGCGCCGGGCGCGGAGGAGAGGAGTGGAGGTGGCGACTGGCGAGCGGATAGGACAGGAGTCGAGGGTGGGAACGGGAATATGGCCATATGGGGTGCTTTATTTGCTTTGCGATTCGCGATTCCGCCCGGGTTATCCGCCGCGTGCTGTGTATACGTGTACGGAGTACCCGCTCTGACTGGCTGCACAGATTTGGCCGTCTTTTCGTATAGGTTGTCACGTCCTTGTCGCTCGTCGGTCGTTGCGTATGTATAAAAAGTATGTATATACGTGTACGGTGTAGCGAGTACTGTAAGTAGAAATGAACAAGGAACTCCTGCCATACGTATAGCTCAACCCCTTTTACCGTATCCGCTTCTCTGTGCAAAACCACCACCACACTCATTTCTGGTACGTGCTAGTACTATTTAAGTAGCATCAAGGAGCATCATCGTCAAGGAAAATGATTAAGGGATCAAGCTAAAAATTTGATGAACCTTGGCTTCTAGTACTATTCTATTTCGCACTTTAGGGCCAAAAAAAAGAGGCTGTGGCGCATCATTCAGCTGCAGTCCTGTTCAGCTGGATCTTGGACTAATGCGGGCTCCAGCTGTAGTCCCGGCTCGCTGGGTATGTGGCTGGCTGGATGGTCCCAGATTTATGAAGGAATCAATGAACTCATTCATGACATGGTCGTGCTGAGTACAGCTACAGGCTACAGCATACGTACTCCGGAAGAATGGTAATTCACACACGCGTCGCGCTCCAACTTCTGATCCTTGGATTATTACCGCAGTAGTTCCAATATCTATGCATGCCTTTCAGACCTGACTCTGATGCCACAAGATTTACACTGCGGATCATACCTGTTATCCGCCATGTTAACCAATGTATACCAAGTACCGCCATGTTAACCAATGTATACCAAGTACATTGCTGTGGTGGTTCCATGCTGAAGAAAAATAATGGCCGTCTCCACAATCCAGAGTGTGCTGCACTTGCCTGGAATCATGGGCATCCACCACGAGCTGCTCATTTGGTGTACCCTGCAAGCATGAAAGGGAAATGAGTACAATCATGTTACTACTTTTTAAGAACATGGTTGTAAATAGCCATATAATTGAGTTACTACCACATGCAGTAGAAACTCCCTTCACAAACATATTATTGAGTTGCATGCACTAACCAGTTCAACCCAAAACCTTTAGCTAATAGTGGAGGTGGCCAGTTCACTTTATATCTCAACACTCCCACTCGTGCCTCAGACGTGGAATAACAGCGCGCAACAATTATTTTTTATTTAATTGCGCTAGCCATGATTTGAACTCGAGACCTCTAGTATGATACCATATTAAGTAATATTAACAGCCTGTTCTTCAGGCCGTAAACGATCATGGATTATTTACTGCTGGCTGATTTGGTGTAAGAGAAAAATACTGTTCCAGCTTATAATCCACGATCGTATACGAGCAAGCGAACAGGCTGAGTTGCATGCATTGATCAGTTCAACCCAAAAGCTTAAGCTGATGGAGAAAGCAGACAATTCACTTTATATTTCAGCACATGATAATCCCAAACGGTTACCTAATCACCAAAAGTCCCCGCAGGAACAATTTCCATCCTTAAAGTGGTGGAAACGGTTTGCATCACGCACAACAATCTCCCTATCAGCTAACTTTGAAATAAATTTTGTTACTGTGTGGCAATCAATACAGACTCGGAGATTCTTCATCACACGAATTCTTGTTCCAGCAGGTGTGCTTATAATACCAAACACTATAGCAAGTTTCTCACTGTGACCACATAACACATATGCCTTCTGCTCTTCTTCAATATCCTGAAAAACATCCTCTGTATTGGGTACATGCCCTTCGCGTGCCATCTGCTCTGAGAAAACATTCAGTGCATCAATAATCCTGTCATACCAAGGGTGGGACCTATCATGAGCTACAAAGACATGCAGTTTGTTCTTCACTTCAATCCAACTGCAAGCTGGATCCTTCTTCATACCCTTTTTTCTCATAGATTTTCGTAGGTGTGCTGCTTCATTCCATCTCCCAGAAGCTGAATACATATTTGACAAAACTACATGAGATCCAATGCTCCTAGGTTCAAGCTCCATAATTTTCTTGGCTACTTCCTCAGCTAAAATGGTATTTTTATGGACCCTGCAAGCCCTTAACAATGTGGACCAGACACTCGCAGTTGGTTTTATTTGCATCTTCAATATAAAATTGTATGTTTCATCTAACTCTCCTGCACGACCAAGGATATCAGCAAGCGCTGCACAATGCTCTAGAGTAGGAACAATTCCATAATGATCTGACATACTCTTGAAATATTTCCAGCCTTTATCCACTAATCCAGCATGACTACATGCAGTCAGAACAGCAAGAAAGGTGATATGATTAGGCTTTGCATTTCCCAGTTCCATTCTCTCAAACAGCACAAGTGCCTCTCTTGCTGGACCATGCAATGCATAACCCATGATCATCGCAGTCCATGATACAACGTCTGGTGAACACATCCTGTCAAAGATGCGACGAGCAATGCTAATCTCCCCACATTTGCAGTACATGTCAATCAGGGAGCTAGATATAAACAGATTATCTTCAAACTCACCACAGATCACATAGGCATGCAGCTGCTTCCCAAAGCGCAATGATGCCAAATTACCACAGACAGGTATGAGGCTCGAGAAAGTCACAGGCACAGGTCTAACTCCAGCCTGCAGCATCCGACGGAATATTCCAAGAGCCTCCTCAACTGAACCATTTTGTGCACAGCCTGCAAGCATGGAGTTCCACAGAATTGGGTCTCGTACCGGGAGGTTGTCAAACACTTTGACAGAGTAATCCGTCCTTGTGCAATTCGCATACATATCAATCAGGCTACTGCCAACAAACACATCGCTGTCAAACCCATTCCTGACTGCAAAACCATGCACCTCCAATCCTCTCTTGACATTGGCACACTCTGCGAAGATTGGAAGCACACTGGATAAGGTGAACGAGTCAGGCCTAAACCCTTCCCTCCACATCTTCCTGACCAAGCCCAGCGCTTCATGATGCCTCCCTTCCTCCGCGCAGCCCAGCACCAAAGTGTTCCAGGACACCACGTCCCTCTCGAACATTTCGTCGAACACCTTCCGCACGCTCTCCAATGCGGCTGATGATCCGGTGCCACCAACGCTGGTCACACCAGTGGAGTGGAGAAACGAATCCGGGAGCTTGCAGTAGAGGTTGAGGAGGGCGTTAGCGGTAAAGGGGTCGGCGAATGCACCGGAGCGGATGGCCAGCGCGTGGAGGGAGGCGCCGAGGGCGCTGAGGCCTAGGACGGCACAGGACTTGAGCGCGGCCGGGAGGGAGGCCGGGACAGACGAGCGTGGCGCGGCGGAGGCGCGCATCCGGAGGAAGAGGGAGATAGCGTCGCGGAAGTGGCCCTGGGCGGCGGCCATGCGGATCTGGTGTGCCCATGAGGGCGGGGGCGGCCATGGTGTATAGGCGACCTCGGAAACGGACATGACGGCGAGTCGGCGAAAGATGCTGTGGCTGCGGAGGTGGTGGCTGCCACAGCCCACACTGCGAATTTTTTTTTAATTTTAACACTTTTTTGAAATTAATTTTAAATCTAATCCTCTTGGTTTTTTTTAAACTAACACTTTTAGCGTCTATTGCCCTGGCGCGGCCAAATGCCTGTGCCGTGCCATGCATGGTGGCGCGGCAGGAATCTGACGTGGCGGCCACCGAAGCGGCTCGGCGGACGACGGCGGGACTTCTGCCGCGCCACCGATCTTAAGCGGCGGCGGTGCGCGCTACGATCATGGCGGCGCGGCAGAGCGGTATATCCTCCGCCCATGGCAAGCGTTCGAGCAATCGCCGTTCTCCGAAAGCAAATAAGAAAAGAAGCTGGCCGCGTAGCGCGCATTCGCCGCTTCGCCGCGCCTGCCGCCATTGCACTGCTCGCCGCGATCGCGTCATACGCCACACCAAATTTAAGCAAGCCAAGAAGTTACCAGCGTCGCCGTCGGTCGGTCCGGCCAGACACAAAGCTAGGCACGGCTGCCGGGCAAGGTTGCTGGCCACGCAAGACGGCGTGCCTCCCCTCCCAGAACCTCCGGTCACAAGACGGCGGTGCCTGCTCGCCCGCGTCTCCCGACCCGGTCTTGCGCGCTGCAACGAGGTACTCCACTAATATAGTTAGCACAGTTAATAAAGTTAATAAAATTATTAAAGTATAGTTAGTATAGTTAGTAAAGTTAGTTAGTTTAGTTAGTATACGTAATATAATAAGTTAGTATAGGTAGTAAAGTTAGGTAGTTTAGTTAGTACAGTTATAATATGCCTCGTATAGATGTTAATATTTGATTAGTTAGTATAGTTATAGTTAGAAAATATATTAATGTTAGTATGGACATTACGTACGATGATTTCGACGACTTAATGAAGTTTCTTGAAATGCTTTTGCAGATGGATTGTTGTGTTAGAGTTTTGTACGGAGGAAGTGTTAGGAGAGATGATGGTATGTTTGAGGATATGGAAGAAGAATTGGAATGGTTTGATGAACCTCCTAACTTCAACGACCTTTGTGTCCGTTTGAATATAAAGTTTGGCGATGATTTCACACTAAAGGGGAGCTTTGATACTGGAAAGACTAGGGCACACTATATCCTCATGCCCTTGCGCGACCCTGCTCACTGGTCCCGCTACACTAGGGTTCTCCAAGGTTCCAATGTGCCCATGGCTGAGGTGGTGGTGAAGAATGGGTATAGGATGCATGGTGTTCAGGACGGGTCGTCCATTGATGGTTTTGAAGGCAATGCAAAAGAATTAGAGGTCGAAGGGGAAGCAACTCAGGATAACAAGGATTTGGACGGTCAGTTGACGCAGGAGCAATTTTATTCAACTGTAGTAGGCTGTATAAGCAATGACTTCGATGTGAATGAGTTCGAACGGGAAGAGAAGGAGTAGGAGGAGGAGGACAGGATCGGTGATGTAGTTAGCAGTGATTCAGATGATTCTGATGATGACCAAGGAGGTACAGATGCTATGACAACAACGGCTGATGCCATGCCAGTACCGGTACATACTATGCCATTACCAGTACCAACTGAGGTTTTACAAGGTGTCCATGCTCAGGGTAGACTAGTCACATATTTGGCTGCAGATGATATCCCCTATGATTCATGGGCCAGAATTAGCGAAGCGCAGCAGTATATTCCACCACCACCTTACACAGCGATTGAGCTTGAGCAACTAAGGTCCAAGAACGTACCTTTCAGGGGCATTCTGAACTATAGGGATGTCAGCATGATGGATATGGCAGTTTGTGATACCGGTCTCCATATGTGTAGGAATTTATTGTATAACTATGAGACAAAAACCCTTAGGAAGGGGATGATATTCATCACAATGTCAGAGATGAAACTCTTCCTTCAGGACTATGATGTGTACCACCATAGACCGTACACCGTCACTCATTCGAACCAGGAGTTGAGGTACCACTTGATATGCAAAAATGGTTGTCTGTGGAGGTTAAATGCACGAAGGAGACAGAGTGATGGCAAGTGGAGGATAACTAAAGTTGTTGAACCCCATACTTGCCTAGACAATAGGGGGAAGAAAAATCATCAGCAGCTCACTGCACGTTACCTTGCCCGTCGTATAGTGGGGCTCGTTGATGACAATAACGACATCTCGGTGTCTTCTTTACAACAGTCCATATCTGGATTCGTTAGGTACGATGTGACGTACGGAAAGGTTTGGTGTGCTAAGCAAATTGCTCTGACGATTCGATGGGGTACTTGGAATGAAGCATACAACAGGGTGCCCCGCATCTTATGTGCAATGCATTATTACAACCCTGGCTTGAAATGGTTTGTGGACACCTGAGGGATGTTTTTTCGGGACCCATTGAAGCATGTCCTCCATCGTTTGTTCTGGTCGTTTGCGCAAACGGAATATGCATTCCAGTTTTGTCGGCCAGTCATACTTGTTGATGGCACTTTCCTGACAGGAAAGTACATGGGCACCTTGATGATGGCTGCTGCTGTTGATCCTGAGGACCAGATAGTACCCGTCGCATTTGCTTTGGCAGAGGGAGAGAACAATGAATCGTGGTCATGGTTCATGCGGCTTCTTCATGTGCAAGTGCTTGGCCCAACTCGCACTATATGTTTGATCTCCGACCGTCACGCAGGGCTTCTTAATGCCGCAGCTAAGCATATAGATGGGTTCCCGCCTCTAGTACATAGATGGTGCATGAGACACTTTGCTGCTAATTTATGGCGGCGTTAGTGGAAGCAGGAGATATGTGACAAGGTAAAGGCTCTATGTTGTGTACGTACAAATCACCAGTTCAAGGAGACAAAGAGAGAAATAGACAAGATGGTAAATGCAGTGGGAAAGGCCTGGTTAGAGGCGCAGATGGAACAGAAGGCTCAGTGGGCATTAGCATATGACGAGGGGGTTTCAGGTATGGCATCATGACCACTAACTCCTCGGAGTCCTTCAACCGTGTATTCACCAGAGTTTGATCGTTGCCTGTGTCTGGAATTGTTGAGTTTTCCTTTCATAAGTGCAACGAATATTTTGTGAAGAGGTGGGAGCTTGCGTAGAGGCATATAGCTGAGCAGGGGCGTTTTAGAAAGGCCGGAGCTGAACATTTGAAGGAGACCGAGGAATTAGCCAAGCAGCACACCGCCGAGCCGTATGGACCCCGCCGCCATATCTTTAGTGTATGGGGCAAGGGTGGCACAAGCCTGGGCAGTGAACGTTATGGTGGACGAAACTATCCAGTTGATCTTGAAAAGGTAGAGTGCAGTTGTAACGTCCCTCAGATCATGCATGCCCCTTGCTCTCATATGATCACGGCCTGCAGGGTTCGCGGGTACAACTATGAGGATTTGCCATATATGTCACCCATTTATCTCCGTTCGAACACCGTTAGTATTTGGGAGAAGAGCTTCGAGCCATACCTTGACCCAACACAGTGGCCACCTTATAATGGTTATGACTACGTGCCGCATCTGGATCTAATGAAGGTAGGGAAGGATAGAAGGAAGAAGAAGCGACTGAAGGGGGACATGGATGCTATGAGAGGGTACGGCGAAGACATGTACGGCGGAGGAGACTTCAATGAGACCCGTGGCAGGAATCTTTGCTTCGTTTGCAAACAATCTGGCCACAAAGGCTAGCAAGCATAGAAGGCACCAGGTGATTTCATATTGTGTTCATATTGTATAACAAGTAGCTCAAATTTTGCAATGCTACATAATGTTAATCTGAAAATTGTTAATTTGAATACTCTAACCCTTTGTTTATTATTTTATAACAGGATGGCCCCTCCCACGCCGCACCAGCTAATCCCCCTTCTTGATGTGGAGTACGACGACCCCCTTCTTGTACCGGACGACGAGGTTCATTACGTCGTGGGACTTAGTTCATTACGTCGAACTTATGTCGAACGAATTTTGTCGTCCAAAACTTATAGACTCATAAACCAATGAAAATGTTATATGGCAACTTATCGTCCATTTATTTGCTTCATGTTCGTTTTGTACAACACTTGTATTTTTGTACAGCACCGACAACAACTCAATTGTAGCTGGACGTTGTCCGTTCGCGCACTGACGTGCCATGTACTATGGCGCGGCACAGACGCGCCGTGGGCTCTGGCGTGGCAGAACCATGCCTATGGGGCACCAGAACCTGGGCTATGGCGCGACAAATGATTAAGTTCGTTTTAGAAATTTTGAACGCATGATACAAACAGATGTGATCACTTAAGATCGATCATAGGTAATCCGAGTACATGATACATGGGTATAATACATTAGTAGTTCAAATGGAATATAAGACAACACAATAGAATTTCTACTACATGGCTACATTGATCATTAATAAAGCATGGAACTAACAGACGGCGCAATCAAAAACCCTCAGTCAGAAACGTACTGAGTAAGTAACTCGTCGTCCGAGTACCAATCCTCAACCACAACCCTGTTGCTGTGGCTATGCTCACCTGCGTTGCTCTGACCTGCCTGTCGCCTGTAGTAAGTGGCCTCCGCTTCATCTGTGGCCGCTGCGGCCTGAGTGAAGAACACGTCGTCATCCTCCTCCGCCTTGTAAGCCCACCTCTCGCTAGAGCGATGAGCTCACTAAGTCCTGCTCGCTGTCGCCCTCATCCTCCTGCGCACCGCAAGCCCGCCCTGCTAGAGCGATGAGCTCGCCACCGCCCGATGTCGCCCTCATCCTCCTCCGCTTTGTAAACCCGCCTGCTAGAGTAATTAGCTCACTAAGTCCGGCAAGTGTCGCCCTCATCATCGTCCCCTCATCGACAACACAATCGGTGATTCAACGCAGTGCGACCATTTCGCTTCGTGCTCATCTAACTTCTTTTCCTCATACCTTGCACGAGTCACCTCTACAAAGATGTTCCTCGTTGCATCCAATCCCTTCATGTATAAAAAAATGTAATCGATTAGCAACGTGATTATATTACATTTAAAATCAGACAACAAAAAAAAAGCGTTCAAGCACTCACTAGCACATAATGCAAAGAACATGCTCGCTCAAGACCCGTGATCTGCACTCTTGTCTCCTCCCTTGCCTCCTTTCTTGCCCTCTCCTCCTCTAATGTCATCCGCCTCTCCAATCCCCATTTGTTAAGCCCAACATTGATTGGGTTATAAATACCGCGCTGTCTAGCAAACTCACGCATCTTTTCTTTGTGATGTTTAATGAATAGGTTGACGTAGTCAGGTCCATATCCCCTCTTCCTTGCAATTAGTTGCCTCTTCTTCAGTTCATCCAAGAACTTAGCTTGACCATCGTAACGTTCCCACCTGTATTTCCTAGTGCTCTGTTCAAAATAAATATTATATCATATATGTCTGAGCAAAAGAAACAAAATACAATTCCATGTTTACCACAAAAATAACGAACCTCTTCGTACTCAACCATATGGCCGCAATAATGGCCTATTCCAAGCTCCGAAGGGACTAGGCCATAATTAGAATTAACACCACATTCGCACTTGACCGGTGGTGCTTTGTAAATTAACCTTTTTTCTTCTTTTATTTTGCTTTTGGAGGTTCTTCAGGCCATTTGTTCTTAGGACCATACAACCACTCCTTGAAACGACACTTCGTCATTGAATACACCTAAATAACGTGACATTAGTACATGACACATATAGCTCAATATTTCAACACATACACTTTGTACTTACTTCATGCTTGTTTGGACACACAAACTCCAACGTATTGTCAGGGTTTATCACGGCTCGATCTCCGCAATGACACAGAGGAGGTTCCTCGAGTCGTCTAACTGCGGCTAAGTGCTTTTCCTTAGCCGTCATTGGAGGGGGGTTCGGAGGAGGTGGAACCCACCGCTCGAAGTGCTCTCGTGGATGTCGGCCACTCCACCAATCGTCGAAAAGGAGGTACCTGGGATCAAACTTGTCTGCACCATCGATCCACTGAAAGAAAAGGCACCTCCCATGGTCCTACACAACAAAAAATTTAAAAAATATTAGTAATATAGTAATACAAATGAAGAAGAAAAAGATAGTGGAAATAATTACTTACATTAAAACGATTGCATGTGTAGAAGCAACGAGCCGCTGTGTCCGGATGTCTCGATTGAAACACGTCGGCCGGACGACCACAGTCACAATTAGGGACAGGGAGTTCAGGAGGGACAGGGGCATCTTTGCTAGACTCGTCGGGGTACATTTCTCTAGGACGACCCCGTTTTCGCCATAACTGTTTCCGAAACATATCTTCCATCTAATAAAACGGTTCAAATTAAACATCAATCAAAATAACGCAAATTAATGTAAAATGTAATCGTTTGCGATGCAACTAAAATATTGTAAACAACAAGTATAGCAACAAAAATATACATGACAAACATACTTCTAACTAAATAATTAACCTTAACATTGACAAAATCAAACTAATATGTTCACCATAGTCCCTAAACATAATTTTTCTACTAACCTTAACTCCCATTCATAATATCATATCCACCATTCAAACGAAAATAAAATGTGCGTCATTACCTTGGACTAAGACGAGGAGGGAGGGAGTTGGCCGGGGAATGGAAGGGAAGGGAGGGAGACGGCAATGGAGGGCCGGGCTGCCGCCGTTCGTGGCGCGGCCGCCGCCGTGCTTGGCGACGGGCGGGAGCGGGACCGACGCATAGGCTGCTTTGTTGCTCGGGCAGCGGGACTGGCCGCGGCGGAGGTTATACCCGGCTCTGCTGCGCCATGGATCTGGGCGCGGCACTGCCGCGCCAAGATCGGTGGCGCGGTAGAGCCCTGCCACGTCAGCGGTCAACGCTTCTGGTCGCCACCACGTCAGCTCCCTGCCACGCCACCATGCATGACGCGGCACAGGCATTTGGCCGCGCCAGGGCAATAGGCGTGGTCAAAAGTGTTAGTTTAAAAAAAACTGAGAGTGTTAGATTTAAAATTAGTTTCGAAAAAATGTTAAAATTAAAAAAAATTCCACACTGCTGGGGCTGGGGTGGGGAGGCGGGGAAGTAGGCCCTGTTTGATTGATGCAGTATCTATTACAAATACTCCATTTTATTTCAGAAATTATATTATTATTACCTGTCTATAAATACCACACTGTAGTGGTACACTATTTTTGTTTAATCAGTTGTTTAGCCCGTTTTTAAACGGCCGTTTTGCCCGCTTAAGTGCCCATTTAGATTAAATAATAGTTAAACGGTAAGTGACTGACTGTTTAGCGTTTAGGATAACAATGAATACCATTTTAAACGTGCGACGGATAGCCAGGAGAAGAACCAGCCATCAGCCGAGCACGACTGCAAGACATCGGGCCTGGTCTAGCTGGTACTTGCAAATGGATTTGTTCTTATTTATGGGCTCCTTTTATTTCAAAAATTATTAGGCTGTTTAGTTCTATTTCTAGTCTGTCTAGTTTTTTTAAGATAGGGTAGTCAAAGTCTTGCTAGTGCTATGCAAAATGCAATTGTTTGGTTGCATGGACCGTTTAAGGGTACAACTGCATAGCTTGGCTTGTATAAAATCATCTCATCTTTGTCACGGTATGTTTACCCTATCGCACATTCTATCGAACATTTGGTGAGCATCACCTGTAGCTGCGTCGAGCTTGTGTCCATGTCCAACGTGGGTGGAGAAGTGGACCAGTGGCCCACAACCAGAGAAGCACGTCGCGGAGGCACCCCTGGACCTCAAATTCGTCGGACAAGTCTACCTCCTTCCCGGCCTTGCCTTCCTCTTCCTGGCCGGCCAACAAGTCTTCGTCTTCCTAGCATCGTTGTCCTCGCGCGGGAGCAGCAACGCGCACACGAGGTCCCGACGAAGCTCACGTGGTGGCTGGCGGCGTGCAGGGAGGGGCGGGGGCGAAGCTCGCGTGGAGGAAGGTGGCCGACGATGCTCGCGCAAGGGCGGAGGAGCTCGCTGACAAGGGCTCGGCGACAGTCGTGGTGACTGGTGAGTGGACGAGAAGGTGAGTGGGCGAGCGCGCGAGCGTTAGCCAAGCCTGGCTAGCGGGGAATGCCCTGCCGCTGTGTTCCCAGGAAGCCAGACGCGGGAGCGGTCGGTGCTCTAGCCAAGCCAAGAGTCTAAATAGTCCACCCTATATCCCCCAAAATGCATGGCTTCCTCAAATCTAGATAAAGGCCACAGACCAGACAGATTCTATATGGTAAACACTAGTTGTTTCGTGGTAAGTTATGCTAGCAACTGCTAAGGCCTCTAACTGTGATTGATGGGTGAACACTGTGGTACTCGTATATAGTCTCAATGCACGACGATTGTCCAATTTATTACAATTTATTTATGTCATATAAGTATAGTTGTACACTCATGTAGGATATAAATTTGTCTAGCAGTCGAGGTTCACCGTAGTGAACCCACAGGGAGAATTTTCAGAGACAGCGTTCTTTTTAAAGACGTGCAAGTCAGTCCATCTATAATCAATCGTCACTGTTAATCGCCATTTACAAAGACGGTCAGTCCATCCGCCTCAATAAAACGATTAACAAAGACAGCCTCAATAAATCGATTAAGACAGGTACATGCTTTAGGTGGACATGTTTTAGGTGGAAGATACCTGTTTTTAGATAGTCCTATTGTCTACTCCAATTTCCAAACGTGGCATATCCAGGTTAACCCTGAGTGTTCTAGCTCCCCCAAACTAAACTATCCCACATGAATGGGATTATCTGCTCTAAACTCGTAATGATTTGACATCTGTTATATTGCAGAGAGTACTACCTTTTTTTTTTTTAAGTACTACGTTTATATGGTTTAGAGTTAAGACACTGGATGGGTAAATACCCAATTCATCATCTGAATACAACCTCTTTATCCCCTTCAGAGGGCATTCAAATTCTAAACGGCAAATATTGGTTACATGAAACTGAAAGCCAGCCAGCAACAACATTGAATGGAACAAGAATGCAACAATTGATAGATATCAGAATATAACACTATCTCAGATTCAGAATAGCATTTTAGACAAAATATCTAAACAAGGCAGTTTAAAATTGACATCTTGACAAGCTAACTGGAAGTGATTCGCGCATTACATTTTCAAGACATCGAAGCATAGAGGATCAAAATCAAAACCACCAAAGCAATCTAAGCAGCAGCAGCCACCTTTTTAAGCTTAGCAAGCTCTTGCCTGATGGCACCACCCCTCTGTTCAAATGACAGCCATATCAGTATATTAGGGCATAAGCAGAATAGATACATTAAAACTACTCAGAGAATGTGTCAAACCTTGATCTTCGCCAACATGACCTTGAACCTGTCAAAGTCATTGAGCGATGCTCTCCTCTTCTGGACAATCAGCTTCTTGCCCCATGAGCTATTCTCCCACTTGCTTTTCACATCTGCAATTAGGATATAATCAGTGGTTTATAGACATCAGGTAGATATCAAAGAATTAACTCCAGGGACAGTTAATCACCAGCTTCCTCCATTGCCTTAATCAATGTAGTCTTCTTTGGGACACGTTTAATGTCAATCTTGATGTCAGTCAGGGAAAGCCGCTTGAAGTTAATTTGGCAACGGACCATGTCAGGGGCATCCACAAGGGCCTAATACCAGACAGACACTTAAAACTTCAATCATCACCAGAAAGCAAATCAATGATGATTATCATCGATCAAATAGCTATTAGTAAGTAATTTCAGTTTCGTACATAGTGGGCTGATTGGCCAAGCAGAACCCATTGACATAATTATCAAGAAATAATAAAGAATTGTCATTTTTTTATCCACAACAGCAAAGCCAAAATTCATTACCAAGAAGCAATGAAATTACAAGCGCTATGTTCAATCACACAGCAATGCATAGAAACGATATTAAGTGACTGCGCCTCTGATCACAACGGGTTCAGCCATCTAGGCAAACTTCCCCAAATGACCTACCTAATGATTATCAGGAAACTAATAAAGAATTGCCATAGCAGACAAATATAAACTTTAAACTAGTAGAAAATGTTTTAATACTCAAGGTACACATGAACTTCCCATATTTCACATGATGATTTAATGAATGGATTATCTTTGTAATCACGGAAAATCAATAGACTTGAATAGACAGGAGTTGATTTCATTTACAAGGAAATGACTAATCCATATTTACAAGGAAATGATTAGTCCATATTTGTCGATCAAAATTCAATAATGCCATACATGGTTATTAAGGCGTGGCGAGTGACTACCGCCTTACGCTAAGGCGACTAAGGCGTGAGGCGAGGCGACGCCTTACGAATTTAAGAAAAACTTAAAACAACAGCTTAGAGTAGTATATGATGAAGAAAAAAGAAAAGAAAAAAAGAAAAAGAAAGGAGGAGGAGTAAGAAGTGGGCTGGCCCAGCCCACCAGGCGGCCCATGTGCCCCTCCCCCTCCTGGCGTGGCTTATCCCAATCCCCTCCAGTGCTGCTCCTCTCTCGTTCTCCACCACTCATTCCGCCTCTGCTCGTCTCTCCACCGCTCCGCTTCCCTCTGCGGCTCCGCTTCCCTCCGCAGCTCCTCCCCTCTCTCCGGATGCGCTGCTCTGCTCCCCTCCCTTGCTGCTCACCTCCATCGCTGCTCCCCTTCCAGATCTACAGCCGCCGCTGTCCCCTTCCAGATCGAGCAGACGGCGGCGAGGAGAAGGCGGAATCGAGCAGATGACGGAATCGACGAGGAGACGGCGGAATAGAGAGGACCAGCATCAGAATCGATGAGGAGACGGCGGAATCGAGGGGGGCGTCAGCATGCGCATAAGGCGACAAGGCGCCGCCTTACCCCTAAGGCGAGCATGGAGCGCCCTGTCGCTTAAGCAACGCCTAAGCGACGCCCTAATAACACTGATGCCATATATTGAGATCATCAGATCAATACAGTATCTTGCTTAATGTAAGCATGTCGGTATGTCATTTCTAAAAGGGCAAAAAAAAAACATAGCAGATCACATTGCAGTCAACAAATTCAAAAACCACTAACTGCATCGCTGTATCATATATAGAACATGATAATGCCACATAAAACCGAGTGAACCAACATTGCAGAAAAATTTCTGTAGGTGCACTCACAAAAAACTCAGAGCAGCTATATACAGTGATATATGCTTTGTCTGGTAAAAAAATACCAGACACATGGCTTTAGAAGGTCTTCATTGTGTCTTCAAAGAGATTTTGCAAAGATTTTAAATACAAAAGTACACATATAATTTACATGTTTTCAAACTAAATAATGTAACAGTTTTTTTATGTTTCTCATTTTTATTAAAGTTTGACCAAATAGTGTCCTAACCCCTAAACAACATGTTTTTGTAACCAGAGAAGTGCTTCGCTTGCCAACTTTAACTACAAAGGGCATATATACATAATTAGACAGAACATTGCAATTGATTTCAGTAAAACAGAAATTCGCTGTCTAAACATTCAGAATTAACTGGTAAAAGGTGGATCGACCATTTTCATAAGAGATTATTATTAGCATCAACTAGTGACCAGAGTTTACTGTACCAACTGTGATATTAGTGATGTTGCTAACTTGTACTACACAGATCAAAGCATAACAGTCCACAGAACCAGAGTTTACTGTACCAACTGTGATATAAATGATGTTGCTAACTTGTTCTACACAGATCAAAGCATAACAGTCAGAACATCAAAATGATCAATTCAACTGTGCAGGCTACTTCTCTAATGCAGAGACGGACGACCACCGGAACAGTAATGATCAACGACCCAACGCGCGCACCAGAAAGTAATGATCAACGACCTAACGCGCGCAACAGAAAAAAAAAAGTTCATAAAACCACAGTACCATCGAACACCTGGCCTGTATGCACACCTCAGCCCAAGCAAACCAATGGAGACCACGAGAGAGAGGTGATCCGACTCACCCTGTTCTGGTCGACGACGTCGACGATGACGACGAGGCGGCCATACTCCTTGCCGTAGTTCACAAGGGCCACTCGCCCGATCTCCACAAACCTCTTGAACGGCTGCAGAAGCACGACATCAACAAGGTGCGCATAAATTAGCCAACAACACCAACGAAAAAAAGCAGCAAAAATCCTCGACGTGGGAAGATATCGCGAGGACATCTTACCATTTTGGCTGCGGGCGGAGACGGTAGCGGCGGCGGGGCGGCGGCGCGGGGTGGGCGGCTGGGGAAGAGGGGTTTTGTTGATGCCGCAGACGTATATAGAGAGGAGTGGATGTGGGTGAGCCGATGGATCTTGGGAAGACGGATTGTAGCCGTCCGATCTAGGTTAGATGAGTTAGAGGCTTTTGAGGCTGATGATTTTGGGCTAAACATTGTTGGGCTTCATTGTGTGGGCCGGGCTGGCCTTTGATTGAACTTTATCTCCTATTTTCGGCTGAGTCAGCATTTTTTCATTAAGGTTTTGTTTAGCTGCACACAAATCCACCACAATCCACGTGATTTGGAAGAGATTGAAGTGAAACTTAAACTAAATTCCACCTCAATCCCTCCCAAACCATGTGGATTGGGGTGGATTTGTGTGACCTCAATCCCTCCCAAACTATGTGGATTGAGGTAGATTTGTGTGCAGCCAAACAAGACCTAAGGCCTTAATAATTCAGTTGAGACTTGAAATGGCATGTTTGGTTTGCTCATAAAATATGTGTCGAGTTAATCTTTGGCATATCTTGAAATATGAATAAGTGGAACATGCCTTATCGCAATTTTGGCACCAAATGCAAATAGTCAGTTTGGCCTGGTGTAATCTTTCTCAGGGGTTGTTGTTTTACTTGGTCAAGGGTCTATGTTGTTTTTGAGGTTGTGTGGAGACTGTGGTGCTAAACTGGTTTGAATGGTATGCCATTTGTGAAGTTAAAAGACCGGAGCTTGGCTCTAAAACTCAAAAAATTGCATGCAGGCAGCATAACTTTTGTGGTGTCTCCTTAAGAGCCCCCTCCTGAAATTCGGAGTTCACAAATGATTGATTCAATGACTTTCCTACGGTAAGTCACGACGTGAATTCCCCACCATCTTGAGTGTATAATTTTGATTCAAGAGTCCATACTGGTTTAAGCAAAAACCTCTCAAACTTACATTTTGTTCTCTTTGTTCCGGTGTCAGGTAGGTGGAGTAGTCGTGGAGGAGCGGCTTGGTTGCAGGCCAAGCAGGCAGAGCTGGTTGCCACCATCGTGGGTCAAGATGGCATCGGGTACGTACCCGATGGGTACTGGCCACCCGTACCAGCACCCGCCAGATCAAAATCTTACCCGTCGGGTTACCCGTACCCGCAGGCGGGTAGAAAATTCATTCCATACCTGCACCCGACGGGTAATTCTTACCCGACGGGTAATTCTTACCCGACAATATACCCGAGTTCACACACCAAAATATAGTAGCTTCCAGCAAAACAAATCAACAATAGAGCAGCAAAACAGAAATATGGGCTGGTGGAGTGGAGTGAGGATGAGGATTAGGGTTTGAGAGAGTTCTAGAATATATATACTCATATGCTTATATGGGCCAAATATGGGCTATATGCTTATATGGGCTAAAATTGCAGATGTTGGATATTATTTATGCGGGTTTTTTTTACCTACGGGTATGCGGGTATGGGTAGTATACACCCACACCTGTACCCGCATACCCGATGGGTATAAGAATTCGTCCAATAACATACCCACGGGTGCAAAATGTCTTCCATACCCGCCTCCTTATCGGGTAAAACCCATCGGATACTCGGGTTTCGGGTACCCGTTGCCATCTTGAATCATGGGGCTCGGTGGAGGGCCACATGAGCGTGTCGCCATGGGCCGCTCTGGTCACTCTTTTCCGTCGACTCGCAGCTGGAGCGTATGGGTGTATTTGGCTGTATAGGTTAGCCTAGCATGGCTTAAATTTTAACCCAGACTAGCTGAAGCCTACTTTGAGCAATGCAACCAACTATTGTTTGGTTCCATTGGCTAGCTAAGCTTGTCTTAGAAATGTCTTCTTCTCCCCGGCATCTAACGCTCACCACGCCGTCCCTCTCCGGTGACTGCGCCCACCTCTATGGCTGTTGTCGGAGCGCTCACGTCCCTCCCCTATCGTCGAGCCATTGTCGCTCGTGGACCCTCCCTTGTACTTGAATCGCCACTGGATCCTGGCCAAAGCTCAGGGAGATGCTCCCTCTCCAGCCGCCTCCGCCTCTACATTCAACGCACCCGCGCTCGACCCTCTCCGCTACGCATGCCTCTACACCTAACAGAGCTTAGGGAGATGGACAATGGCAGCCACGCTCGCCTTCGTCGGCTCTGCGCCCATGCCTCCGTCTCCGCCCGCCTGCACCTCGTGTGGGCCCCATGCTACTACAAGCCATGCCTATGGGAAAAGGAGCACCCGAGCTATCGGGGTCGAAACCCTGGGGTGTCTCAAGGCACCGATTAGTTAGAAGGTCGCGCGGCCCGCAACACAATGGCTAACAAAAGGCCCAAACGACTGAGGCCCGGTGAGAGACGAGCGGAGCGGGCAAGGCACCAAGGCCAGGGTTGCCCTCGACCCCTTCCACCCGCCTTGGTCACACGGCACTCGCAAAGACGTTCGACCTTTCCCCGTCACGCCCCCGGAAGGGATAGGGGGAGGTCAAGCGCGGCTAGGTGTGTTTGCTCTGACAAGAGCAAGCGTGCCGCACTGACCCTGCATGAACCGAGGGGACAGCAGTCACCTCGGTCCCGTTAGACACCATCCCAGTGCCCTACCGCACCGACGAGACAACACCGCACCATAGTGGCAATGGGTACGATACCCACCGTCCAAATATGGACTGACTAGACGCTGGTAAGATCCCATCCACTATGGGATGGGATTCACGACAAGGGACTCGACGAAAGGGCCATCTAGACCGGTAGAATGCCCCGACCCCGAAGATCGGGGTCATGGCCCTCGGCCCGCAAAGCGACCAAGCGAACGATGACCCGGGGCGACTGCCTACTTTGGGTATGATGCCCCTGGGAACCAGGAGACGATGACGAAGGTCACGGCGGACACCGCGTTGCACAGGACGACTGATGAACCACCATCGAGGCTATAGTGCCACCACGGCCGGCACAGTAGCGCCATGTCACACTCTGCCGCAATGTGGCCAGAAGACCATGATGATAGCCATGACCGGACGTGCACCAGAAGATGACGTAGCTTGCAAGCCAAGTTAGCTAGGACCTCCCTCAGGCTCTCGACCCTTCAGTCGGGAGAACCTCCTGCTTTGTATGCGCCCTAGCCCCGAACTCTATATAAGGGCAGCCATGGCACCCTCTCCAGACATTCTGAATCATCTACCATTCACCATTGTAGTAGGGCTCTTGTAGCTTCTCTTCGGGCAGCCCTTCGCCTAGCATAGGTCCTTCCATCTGTTCCACCATTCTTGCATCCCCCATTATAAGAACTTCAGAGCATTCAAGCGAGGAACACACACTCGATCATCTCTGAGACTAGACGTAGGGCTCTGGCCTGAACGAGTATAAATCCTCATGTCTATTGGATGCTATCATCGTCTTCCTAGAGTAGCGCGTCAATCGTATAAGTTTACTAGTCTAGTTTATAAAACACCGACAGTTGGCGCGCCAGGTAGAGGACAGTCGTGCACTCTCGTTTGTTGAGATGGAAGCGATGGTTCCTCGCACTACTGGTGGACTTGCTGGTGGAATGGCCCTCGACGGCCACATCCGCCGCAAAAACTACGAGTTCATCGGCATCAAAGGGCCAGCACCCATGACCGCATCCTGGAGTTCACCTACAACCCAAACCTCTGCCATAGAGATACAGGACATGTAGCCCACAGCGGACACACTCTCAGAACTACCTCCAGCGACAGCATCCTAGAGTTCACCTACCCAGAGGGGCCAGTACCCTCGCTCACCGCCAGTCGCGCCCAGGCCTCTCGTTCGGGAAACCAAAGGTTCGCGACTCACAACAAACTCGGCCAGGGAATAGCCTCAACTGGCCACATCCTTTTTGGAAAACCACATAGTTAATCGCACCAAAGGGCCGACGCTCGTGTCCGCCCTCAGCTATGACCTAGACCTCCGTCCTGTAGGTCTAGATCCCACGGTCCATGATGGACACACTCTTGGAATTGCCCTCGAGGGCTGCATCCTGGAGTGCACCCACGTGAGGGGCCCAATGCCCTCTCTCGTTACTGGCCATAGCCGAGACCTCCACCCGAGAAGCTAGACGGCCATGGCTCATGGCGATCTCACCCAAGGAATGGCCGGCGGTGGCCACATCCTTTTTGGGAACCATGAGATCACCCGAACCAACGGGGCAACGCCCATCATCCGCTTATACCCTGTCCAGACTGGCCGCATGGCAAAACAGGACCGTATAGTAGAACCACCCCTCAGACAGCGTCTCCGCCAGTAGGACACGACGAGTTAGGACGCGCACGAATGATGAGACTACCTGCCACCACGTGGTATCATCGCGAGAGATCCAGCGGGTAGCCGACGCCACGCCACGTAGGTTCAAGTCTAGAACTAGGCTTCGATCCTACGTAATGGGCAAGCTACATGACACACCATGGTGAACTATCAGCTATCGCTTGGAGGCGCGTGCATCTGAGGAAGCGGGCTCCCTAAGCGCACCGCATGCCACGACGAGCGGATCGAACCGCGTTGCACTCAAGGCCAGCTCCCACAACGACAGATCATGATAGTTCTTCATCAGAAGCGTTGAACCAGGAGAACTCGGGCACCAAAATGCACGAGCCCTCCCGACCAAAAGCCACAGCAAGTCAGACATAAGAAGACCACCCTCAGGGGCTCATAAGCCCCTCGAGGACGTCAAGCCGACGCGGACGGGCCCGAGGCTGCCCGAGAGACCGACCCACGCCAGCTACGACCGCTCAGGGCAATAAAGAAGCAACCCCATCAGCCCATAACCCGAAGACTACCACAACTCCACCGCAAGCAGATGCTCGGGGGCTCGACGCTCCCCGAGCTACAATAACCAGATCATCGATGGCTTTCGGTACATCGGTCAGTCACATCCACTTTAACTTTGGCCTCACCGCCCAAGCGTGTCAACATACATATATAGGCTCATCAATAGCCATGAAAACTTAGGACCGGCCCGTAGAGCGAAACCGGATAGCACGACCCCACACAGCATGTCCTAGTAGCGCTCAACTCCTGAGTGGCTCGATCCGACCCGCGCCCACGGCTGGATGCGACTCACTCACGGGGGCTACACTCATAGGTACACACACACACATGACCCATGGCGCATCACCATTTGTCATCTTCCCAGCGATCCATCCATCTCAAACTTCTTTCCGACAGCGCCCCTCGCCCCGACGAATTGATGACCCAAGCCTCGACCTCTCATCAGCACAAACAGGGAACACGCTCGCTCAAGGCAAAAGGGACAGGAGGGAAAAGGTCACGAGCCACCTGCTCACTTTCTTCTCGCATCGAGCCAGATTTGTGACCTACCCTCAACGTCACGCCGCTCCAACAGGGTATGCATTGTTCTAGCCTCACGGGCCAGACCCTAGGCTAGAATACGCGCCTACAAGCATGTGACCAAAGGAAAGAAGCACATTCCAATTCGAGCGAAAAGGAAAATGAAGGGACACCAAATGACAAAGAGAATGCACCAATCACACATCATTCACATGAAACCCAAGCAAGTTCTTTACAAAAAGGGAACACATACAAAACTCTAGCCAGTTACACAAGGAGACCCCTATACGTCGGAAGCCTAAAACTAGAGGCGAACCATGGCAGCCGACACTTTGCTTGCAAGGACTTCTGCACCGCGGGTAGCAGAATTGCTAATGGCAAGGAGCTCATCGTCAAACTTCTTTGACAAATATCCTTGTCCCATGGCATCATAGTCCACGCCACCGTAGTGAGAACCGACCAATGTCAAGGCCGCAAGCACGCCGCTATGAACCCTAGTGGACACAAGGGGGTCCACCTGGTGGTGAGCCTCATTAAGACAGGACGCCAGCTGGGCACTCCCTTGTCCAGCACCGAGCACGACGTCGCACAAGGCTTATCTAGAACTAGTCAGCGCCGTCAGCTCCATGACAACCTCCTAAGCCGCCCGCTCCATGGCCATCCTCGCCTCTAGATCCGAAAGCGCCTTCACGCATAAACATGAAGCAAACGGACGAACTGCAATCAAGCACGACCGTTGAGCCAAGACCCAACGTGGGCAGAGAGGAACCTACCAGCGCAAGCGGAGCGAAGGCCTTGACATTTAGCTTCGAGGCGCTAACAACTCTGCTCGGCCTCGCCCTGGGCAGCGTCCGCCGCGGTGTGATCCGCCTCCTAAATGGCCATTGCCTCCTTGAGGTCGGCCACCTGGGCCGTCAGTAGCCCGATCTGAGATCGATCTCGTGCCCCCTGTTCCACAAGCCGCTCCTAGTCTGAGTCAACCCCACTAATGGCATTGACTAGACTCTCATAGAGCCCCACCCGCGCCTTCTCGAAGGCCTCCAATTCCTCTCGCAGGTGCTACACTTCCGCCTCTGCTTTGATCAGACTATCACGATCCGTAGCGCTCTTTGATTGTGCCTGGAAAGCCAGACGCAAAAATCAGGACTTCTCCGCTAAAGCCCTTGTCAACTCCTACAAAAGAAGAAAGAAATAAATGTGCCGTTCAGTCAAACAAGCATCTTGCACAGCGAGGCCAACAGACGAACCAAAGCAGTAAGGTTGCACCCATTCGCGTGGTACAACTTCCTTGACCATCAGCTGTTGGGCCTTCGCGCCCAACCCAATGACCGTGGCAGCCACGTCAGCCAGCTCTGACAGAGTCACAAGGACCCCCGCATGGCTCTACAAGGTGCCGCCCCATGCGGCCTGCTCGACCGTGTCGTTCACCTCGAACGGAGCCTCACGAGAACTCGCAAGGTGCGGCCAGATGGAAGGATCCTCGCCAAGACTGACCTCTTCACCACGAAGAGTCAGGACAGACCCACCAGCTTGGGTGACTGCCGTCCCCATGAATAAGGGATCGACGGCGAGCGGCGAGCCCACCACCTCCTCTGGGATTGCAATCACTCCAATCTCGCCGACACCCGACGCCTTCCCCTCGACCAAGCCAGCTGCCGCTCTGACGTCAATACAACCCTTATCATCGGCTGATAGACGCAAGGTCGCAAGAGGAAGGTGCCGAGCCACGGTGACTTCGGCCTCGCCGTGGTCCGATGAAGGGCCCAGGCGAATAAGTATGTTCACAAAAGCCCAATGGCTTGGCAACTACGAACCTAGGAAGAACCTCCCTATAATAAAAATTCCTTGAAGGCACAAGAAGAAAGACAATGTAGGCCCTGTAGCCAAAGGAAAAAGGCAGGCAGGCAACATACCTCCTAGAGCAAACCACGAGACTCATCATGCCCCTCCCTAGGAGCGAAACCACAACTGAAGTCACAACACCTGGCATCACGGGAGCAAAGGCCGACAAGGCACCACCTGCTGCGACGATGGCATCGGCCTCCGTCCGCCCGCCAGCTCTAGCCCCACGATTGGATGACTGCAAATCAACCAAAGA